>JARQOD010000007.1:98972473-99056985 GCA_033576555.1 Oophaga sylvatica | reverse complement strand
TTTGCAGAGCATTGGATAAAAAATTACATCTCAAAGAAATACAACAAAATCAGATGTTTGGAGAATTTCATGAAAATATTCTGTCCTCCATTTGTGAGAAAATCCAAAATGTCCTCCAGGATGAAACTTGTCTAACACACACGACTATTTCAGGATTTTTCAAAATCTTTGCGATAATTTGCAGACAGAAATAGTGATTCCACAGAAAGAGTTAAAAGTGATTATTTTTGGTAACACGGCAGACGTGGGGCAGTTTTCCTCCGATATTCAGTCCTTCCTTACAGACACAAAGAAACAAATCTTATCTGAGTTGAACTCTATGAGTTTGGAGTCTGTTCTTTCCAGAGTCACATTGAAGCCTAAGGATGAATTATTGAAGAGAGTGGTTGGATGTGGACATCAGTGTCCGTTCTGTAAAGCCCCCTGTGAGGCCGGAGGAGCCGACCATAGGGAGCACTTTGCTTCTCTCCATAGACCCCGAGGGCTTGGGAAATATAGGTGGACCAATAATGAAAAACTGGTCCTGGATATATGCACCACTGCTGTTGTATCTGAAGCTAGATTTAGAAATTCAGACACGTCTGGTGAATATCACCCATACAAAGAGTATCGCACGTACTATCCAGACTGGGCCATCCAACCCGACCCCAGCATCGAGTCCTCAGATTACTGGAAATTCATCTTTGCCCAGTACAATGAAGAGTTTGCTGTTGAGTATAATGCAAGACCGGCTGATCTGCCATTGATCTGGACAAAAATAACCGGAGAACAGGCTCTGCTCAGCTTAAAGAAATGATTCCATGTCACCTGAGACATCGATGACTTTTCTACAACCCGTCATAGTTTGCTTTGCCATCTTATTGATTCTAAACTTCAGCATTATGTTGAGTTTTGAAACCTCTACAATTTTCATGATTAAATTCTCCTATCAATAATACCATTGCTATTACCAAAGATTATGGGATGTACGGGAACAAGTCATCATTTCCATTAGTTGGGCTTGGCTCATTAGATAGAGATAAAGTTTTTCGTTTGGAGACAGCTTCATATATCTCCAGCTCTTGCACTCGGTGGGTGTGTGGACTTATCTACAGGAAGGTCTTTTTCTTATTAGGGTTATTTTTATAGTCTCAAATTTTACTTGTTTATTTGTAGCTTCAATCACTTTCCACCAAGTTTTATAGTACTGGTATTGTGACATATATTTTAAGCCGCCTGGGCTTCACAAGTGACCTGTACAATTGTATTATCAACTTGTGTCTTGTTACATTAATTTCACTCATTTATATTAAAAGTACATTTACACAAAAACATTTCTCAGATCCCAATACATGATCGGTGACTTCATTGTTCCTGAGCATCTTTTGGTCATTTCCATATGTCATGTCCCACGACACTGTGTAATTGCTGTAATGCTGCTATAATAATCTGATTTCTTTGTTAAACTTGTCCCTGCAATCTCCCTATAGTCAGGCTCAGATGTAACCAGGCTCAGATGTAGTCAGGATCAGATATAGTCAGGGTCAGATGTAGTCAGGGTCAGATGTAGTCAGGCTCAGATGTAACCAGGCTCAGATGTAGTCAGGATCAGATATAGTCAGGGTCAGATGTAGTCAGGGTCAGATGTAGTCAGGCTCAGATGTAGTCAGGCTCAGATGTAGTCAGGCTCAGATGTAGTCAGGGTCAGATATAGTCAGGGTCAGATGTAGTCAGGGTCAGATGTAATCAGGCTCAGATGTAACCAGGCTCAGATGTAACCAGGCTCAGATGTAACCAGGCTCAGATGTAGTCAGGATCAGATGTAGTCAGGATCAGATGTAGTCAGGATCAGATGTAGTCAGGATCAGATGTAATCAGGCTCAGATGTAGTCAGGGTCAGATGTAGTCAGGGTCAGATGTAATCAGGCTCAGATGTAACCAGGCTCAGATGTAACCAGGCTCAGATGTAACCAGGCTCAGATGTAGTCAGGATCAGATGTAGTCAGGATCAGATGTAGTCAGTCTCAGATGTAGTCAGGATCAGATGTAGTCAGGATCAGATGTAATCAGGCTCAGATGTAGTCAGGCTCAGATGTAGTCAGGATCAGATGTAACCAGGCTCAGATGTAGTCAGGATCAGATGTAGTCAGGATCAGATGTATTCAGCCTCAGATGTAGTCAGGATCAGATGTAGTCAGGCTCAGATGTAGTCAGGATCAGATGTAACCAGGCTCAGATGTAGTCAGGCTCAGATGTAGTCAGGCTCAGATGTAGTCAGGATCAGATGTAGTCAGCCTCAGATGTAGTCAGGATCAGATGTAGTCAGGCTCAGATGTAGTCAGGATCAGATGTAGTCAGGATCAGATGTAGTCAGGATCAGATGTAGTCAGGATCAGATGTAGTCAGGATCAGATGTAGTCAGGACCAGATGTAGTCAGGATCAGATGTGGTCAGGATCAGATGTAGTCAGGATCAGATGTAGTCAGGATCAGATGTAGTCAGGATCAGATGTAGTCAGGCTCAGATGTAGTCAGGATCAGATGTAGTCAGCCTCAGATGTAGTCAGGATCAGATGTAGTCAGGATCAGATGTAACCAGGCTCAGATGTAGTCAGGCTCAGATGTAGTCAGGATCAGATGTAGTCAGGATCAGATGTAGTCAGGATCAGATGTAGTCAGGATCAGATGTAGTCAGGATCAGATGTAGTCAGGCTCAGATGTAGTCAGGATCAGATGTAGTCAGGATCAGATGTAGTCAGGCTCAGATGTAGTCAGGCTCAGATGTAGTCAGGCTCAGATGTAGTCAGGATCAGATGTAGTCAGGATCAGATGTAGTCAGGCTCAGATGTAGTCAGCCTCAGATGTAGTCAGGATCAGATGTAGTCAGGATCAGATGTAGTCAGGATCAGATGTAGTCAGGATCAGATGTAGTCAGGCTCAGATGTAGTCAGGATCAGATGTAGTCAGGATCAGATGTAGTCAGGACCAGATGTAGTCAGGATCAGATGTAGTCAGGATCAGATGTAGTCAGGATCAGATGTAGTCAGGATCAGATGTAGTCAGGCTCAGATGTAGTCAGGATCAGATGTAGTCAGGATCAGATGTAGTCAGGACCAGATGTAGTCAGGATCAGATGTGGTCAGGATCAGATGTAGTCAGCTCACACTTCTTCGTCTGTCTAACCTCACTCTTACTTAGCGCTCATTATCTTCAGACATCTGTTAAACACTTGCAAAGAATCATTTTTCACTTCTGGTTTGTGCTTATGTGTTAAAAAAAATTCTTGTCATCTTTAGGGGCATTTTTCTGTAGGTTCGTCCCTCCTTAGCTGCCTATAAGGACAAATATTTTTTTGACTCATTTATTTTATTTTGTTCTTTTTCTCCTTTTAAACTAAAAACTGATTTAGTTTTAAGTCAAATTTATGCAGAAATTTGGAAAATTCTGAAGGGTTCACAAACGTTTAAGCATCACTTTATGCTATGTACCCAACTAATGAACTCATACAGATGTGATAAAACTTGTAAGAAATGGACAATTTTCAACCATAATGTAGGGCCCCATAAAATGGTCACACACACCACATGTAATTTGTGTCAGGAACACCGCACTGCACTTGCTCACTGGAAATCTGGAAAAAAAAGTGACCAACTGGCCTGCCTAGGAGTCAGTCTTTTAGCAGATTTGATATACTCTAGGTTTTTGTAGTCGGTGATGACCGTGATGGGGTGAGCCGCCCCCTCCAAAAAATGCCTCCATTCCTTGAACACCAACTTTATTGCTAAGAGTTCTCTATTACCAACGTCATAATTCCTCTCGGCCTGAAAACATTTTTTCGAGAAATAAGCACAAGGTTTGAGGTTAGTCAGAGAAGTAGGTCCCTGTGACAACACTGCCCCCACCCCAACCTCCGAAGCATCAACTTCAACCACAAACGACTTGGATGAGTCAGGTTGCACCAGAACAGGAGCAGATGTGAAACAATTTTTCAAAGTTAAAAAAGATTGTTTGGCTGATGGGGACCAGTTCCTAACATCTGCCCCTTTACATGTGAGTTCTGTGAGGGGTTTCACAATCTGAGAAAAACCTTTGATAAACCTGCGATAGTAATTCGTGAATCCCAAGAAGCGCTGGAGTCCTCTAATGTCCCAAGGTTGGACCCACTCCATAATGGCTTGAACCTTCTTGGGATCCATACGAAACCCCTATGGAGAGATTATGAGACCCAAAAATGATAGCTCAAGAACAAAGAAAGAACATTACTCCAGCTTAACAAATAATTGATTTTCCCTGAGTCTTTGAAACACAGTTTTAACATGTGATAAATGAGAATGTCTGTCAGAGGAATATATCAGTATATCATCCAGGTAGATCGCAACAAAACGGCCAATGAGGTCCGAAAAAACTACATTAATGAAATTTTGAAACACAGACCAAACGGCATCACCAGATTCTCAAATAACCCCTCAGAAGAAAAGCAGTTTTCCACTCATCCCCTCCCGTATTGTTATCAAATTATAAGCCCCTCTGAGGTCCAATTTCGAAAACCACTTGGCCCCAGAGAGCTGGTTACAGAGATCAGGAATCAGAGGCAGGGGGTATGTATTCCTGACTGATTTTATTAAGTTCTCGAAAGTCGAGGCAGGGACGTAGGCCGCCATCCTTTTTAACAAAGAAGAACCCCGCAGCTACTGGGGACACTGAGGGCCTTATATGCCCCTTACAAAGACTTTCAGCAATGTATTGCTTCATAGCCAGGTGCTCCGGGCCTGACAAATTAAACATGGGCCTTGGGCAATTTGGCTCCAGGGATAAGATCAATAGCACAGTCAAATGATCTATGCGGGGGCAGAGCCTCAGCCTCACTTTCAGAGAATACGTCCTCAAAGTCCTTCAGGTACTCCGGAATACCCTCCAGACCAACAGAAGACACAGACAGGTTTTGCAAGTTTCAGACAACAAACAGGTTTATGGCAACAGTCGACACATTGGGATCCCCATTTAATAATCTCCCCTGATTCCCAGTCAATCACCGGGTTGTGACGTTGAAGCCATGGCATGCCCAGCACTAGCCCTGTGGGCAATTTGTCCATAACAAAACATTCCATGTCTTCCTTGTGGGAAGAACCGACCTGCAAAGAAAACCTTTTGGAAACATAAAGAATCCCTGTTCAGGTAAGAGGGAAAGAGTCGATGGCTACAATTTTAAGTGGTGTCTCCAGCCTCACTGTCCCTACCTTATATTGGGAGACGACACAGGAACTGACCAGGTTGAGAGATGAACCACTGTCCACCGATGCTGTAGAGAAAAAACGATAGTTGTCTACCCACAGTTCCACCTTTAACAAGACTTTAGGACATGAGGAAAATAGTATCTGAAGGTCTGGGCAGCCTCCTCGACTACTACCTAGACCTAGTAGCTTCCCGTCATCTTAGAGGATGATGGACAGGAGGGGCAATCTTTTCTCCAATGTCCGGGCTCTCCGCAATAGAAACAGAGTTGTTTTTCCCGGTGACGTCTTCTCTCCTCTTTTAGCAAGGTGACACCAATTTCCATGGCCTCAGTAGCGGCCCCCGTCTCTTTGCTGCCAGCAAACAGTAAAGTTTCACACTGCATGACACCCCTGGCGCATAGCTTGCGGTCCATTCGTACGGCCTGGGTTATGGCATCCTCCAAAGTGTCAGGTGGAGGATGAAGTGCCAAAGCGTCCTGGAGGCGTTCAGACAGGCCTCTGTGGAATAGCCCTCGAAGTTCGGCATCATTCCAGGAGACCTCCGCTGCCCAACGTCGGAACACTGAACAGAACCACTCGGCTGAATGTCTACCCTGACAAACACTCATTACCATGTCCTCAGCCATACTGACCCTGTCAGGCTCATCATAGATGCGGCCCAGGGCATGAAAAAACGCATCAACAGTCATCCTCTCAGGAGCAGAAGGCGAGAGAGAAAAGGCCCAGGTTGTGGGGCCCTCTGAAGTAGGGAAATAATGACCCCCACCCAATGGAACTCATCCCCAGAAGAACAAAGCCCCATTAAGAAGAAAAGTTTACACCCCTCCCTGAAGGCTCTGAACTCATTTTTATCCCCTGAGAAGTAGTCGGGCGGTCTTACTGGAGATTCAGGAGATAGCAACGACAAATCCCTACCTCCAGAACCCAGAGACCCCGCAGCGACAGCCCCCTGTATGGTATCTACCAGCTGCTGCTGGGTCTGTGCCATCATGCGCTGCTCAACATTCAACTTCTGGAAGATTTGCGTCAGATGTTTCACCTGATCCGTTAATACCTGCATGGGATCTGTGGGGATAACACTCCTCAATCTCCCCCCTCAGAAAAACTGTGACGGTCGTTTGTCAGGAACACCGCACTGCACTTGCTCACTGAGTCAGTGCGCGTGTCCTGAGTAAAACAAACTGCCCCAAAAGATACCTGTGGAGCGTGGCAGCAGCGATGAAAGATGCGTGCTTCAGACAACCAGAACCTAAAGCACGTGACTGCCAAGGGATGGAGCCAAACAGGTCTCCCAGAGGAAGCAGGAACAGAGAGAAAATGCATCAGGCACAGTAGGACCTGAAGCAACTGACTGCTGTGTTATGATTTGGTAGCTGAAGAGAGCAAGCAAAAAAGGAAATACACCAGAGAGGTTAGAATCTATGGGATTGCAGTACCCTGACTAACCACCACAACTAAAGGCAGCCGTGGAGCGTACCTACGTTGGTCCTAGATGCCTCGTCACAGCCTGAGAAGCAAACTACACCTAAAGATAGAAAGAGGAAAGCTAACTGCCCCGGAGCAGATCCCCAAAGAACATAGAAAGCCCCCAAACATGTAATGGCGGTTAGACAAGAGGAAATACTGACACAGACAGAAAATAGTATGAGCAAACGTTGGGGCCCAAACTTCCTAAATAGAAAAGGATAGGAAGGACACTTACTGCAATCCCAAAAAACCCTGAAAAGTATCAACTCTACTAATTACAAAAACACCTGAGATCACACGACCTCTACCACCTAAATTAGTTCTCTGGTGTAAAAAAAACTAAACAGCAGCCACTGAAAAAACTGGAAAAGGCAAATGAACAAACAACAGTGGCTGAACTAAACTGAGAGGAGCACAAGCCCCCGGATGGGACTCGGCAGACCCCCACAGAAGTGCAGGACAAAATGCAAAAAGCAAGCACAAAAAACAAAAAGAAGAAAATGTCTTATCTGTTAGCAGAAGATGCAGGCACGAAACAGCAAGCTACAAAGTTAACAGGAATCAAAGATGAGACCAGAACAATTGATCACCGGCAACCCTGATGGGAGGGAACCTCCCTTATATAAGACCAGTCAGTAACACCTGATCGCCAATCTTCACAATCTTCATTGGATAGTTCAGTACTGTTTGTAACCACCAGAGGGAGCTTCTGCTCAGAATTCATTTCTAGCACATTCACAACAGTACCCCCCCCCCTTGAGGAGGGGTCACCGAACCCTCATTTGAGCAACCAGGTCGGTCAGGATGAGCTCTGTGATACGCACGGATGAGTCTCCTAGCATGGATGTCCGAAGCAACACCCAAGAATTGTCCTCCTGACCATAACCTCTTCACTTAACCAAATACTGGAGTTTCCGTCTAGAACAACGAGAATTCAATATTTTCTCAACCACATACTCCAGATTGCCCTCAACCAAAACAGGGTCAGGAGGCATAGCCATAGGAACCACTGGCTCGACAAACCTCTTCAATAAGGACTTGTGGAACACGTTATGGATCTTAAATGTCCCTGGAAGAAGTAAACGAAAGGAAACAGGATTAAGAATCTCCATGATCTTATAAGGTCCAATGAACCTAGGCTTAAACTTAGGAGATGCAACTCTCATAGGGATATTTCTTGAGGACAACCAGACCAAGTCCCCCACTTCAAACCGAGGACCATCAGTCCCATGCCGGTTGGCAAACCGCTGGGCCCTCTCCTGAGAGAGGGACAACCTCTCCACTACCTGGTCCCAAATCTGCTGCATACGCTCCACAAGAGTCAACACCTGGACAGACAAAAGCCTCCGTCTGTCCTGAAGAAAATCGAGGGTGAAACCCAAAATTGCAGAAAAATGGAGACATCAAAGTGGCAGAGCTAGCCCTATTATTAAGAGCAAACTCAGCCAAAGGCAAAAAAGAGACCCAGTCATCCTGATCAGCAGACACAAAGCATCTCAGATAAGTCTCCAATGTCTGGTTTGTTCTCTCAGTTTGTCCATTGGTCTGAGGATGAAAAGCCGAGGAGAAAGACAATTGAACACCAAGTTTAGAACAAAAAGTCCTCCAAAATCTGGAAACAAACTGGACTCCTCTGTCAGACACAATGTTCTCAGGAATGCCGTGTAACCGAACCACGTGCTGAAGGAACAAAGGCACCAATTCAGAGGAGGAAGGCAACTTAGGTAATGGCACAAGATGTATCATTTTGGAAAACCTATCACAAATCACCCAGATAACGGTCATTCTCTGAGAAACAGGAAGGTCGGAAATGAAATCCATAGAGATATGGGTCCATGGTCTCTTGGGCACAGGCAATGGCATCAACAAACCACTAGAGCGAGAGCAAGGCTTGGAGCGAGAGCAAGTCCAGCAGGACTGCACAAATTCCCTGACGTCACGAGACAAAGTAGGCCACCAAAAGGACCAACTAACCAAGTCTCTGGTACCAAAAATTCCGGGATGACCGGCCAACGCGGAACAATGAATCTCAGACATCACACTCTTTTTCCATTGGTCTGGGACAAACAATTTCCCAATAGGGCAGCGCTCGGTTTATCCTCCTGACACCCTTCCAGAGCCAGTCTCAAATTGGGCGAGATGGCGGAAAGAACTACACCTGTTATGATTTGGTAGCTGAGGAGAGCAGGCAAAAAAGGAAATACACCAGAGAGGTTGGAATCTATGGGATTGCAGTACCCTGACTAACCACCACAACTAAAGGCAGCCGTGGAGCGTACCTACGTTGGTCCTAGATGCCTCGTCACAGCCTGAGAAGCAAGCTACACCTAAAGATAGAAAGAGGAAAGCTAACTGCCCCGGAGCAGATCCCCAAAGAACATAGAAAGCCCCCAAACATGTAATGGCGGTTAGACCTCTACCACCTAAATTAGTTCTCTGGTGTAACAAAAACTAAACAGCAGCCACTGAAAAAACTGGAAAAGGCAAATGAACAAACAACAGTGGCTGAACTAAACTGAGAGGAGCACAAGCCCCCGGAGGGGACCCGGCAGACCCCCACAGAAGTGCAGGACAAAATGCAAAAAGCAAGCACAAAAAACTAAAAGAAGAAAATGTCTTATCTGTTAGCAGAAGATGCAGGCACGAAACAGCAAGCTACAAAGTGAACAGGAATCAAAGATGAGACCAGAACAATTGATCACCGGCAACCCTGATGGGAGGGAACCTCCCTTATATAAGACCAGTCAGTAACACCTGATCGCCAATCTTCACAATCTTCATTGGATAGTTCAGTACTGTTTGTAACCACCAGAGGGAGCTTCTGCTCAGAATTCATTTCTAGCACATTCACAACATACACCCTCTTTCAAAATAACAGCAGGATCAGATAACTCAGGAGAGTCCGCAAGGAAACTCCTCGAGAGGGCATCCGCCTTAACATTCTTAGTGCCAGGAAGAAAGGAAACCACAAAATTAAAACGTGTGAAAAACAAGGCCCACCTGGCCTGTCTAGGATTAAGTCGCGTGGCTGATTCCAGATAAACCAGATTCTTATGGTCCGTGAGGACCACCACCTGATGTTTGGCTCCCTCCAGCCAATGTCTCCACTCTTCAAAAGCCCACTTCATGGCCAATAACTCCCGATTACCCACGTCATAATTACGTTCAGTTGGAGAAAATTTTCGAGAGAAAAAGGCACAAGGGTTACTTTTAGAGGTCTCTGGATCTCTTTGGGACAAAACGGCACCTGTCCCAATTTCAGAGGCATCAACCTCCACCTGAAATGGCAGAGAAACATCAGGCTGCCGTAGAACAGGAGCAGAAGTGAATCTCTGCTTAAGTTCCTGAAACGCAGAGACTGCCTCAGGAGGTCAATTCACCACATCAGAACCCTTTTTGGTCAAATCAGTCAATGGTTTAACAATAACAGAGAAACTACCAATAAATTTACGATAAAAATTGGCAAAACCCAAGAATCTTTGAAGAGCCTTTAATGAAGTAGGTTGGACCCAATCACAGATGGCCTGAACCTTAACCGGGTCCATTTCAATAACAGATGGGGACAAAATTAATCCCAGAAATGAGATCCTCTGTATGCCAAAAAGACACTTTGATTCCTTCACATACAGAGCATTCTCTCTCAAAATCTGGAACACAGTCCGAACATGTTTCACATGAGAGTCCCAGTCATTGGAAACAATCAAGATATCATCCAAATAAACAATCAGAAATTTATCCACAAAATCCCTGAAAATGTCATTCATGAAGGACTAGAAGACAGAAGGAGCATTAGTGAGCCCAAAGGGCATCATTAGGTACTCAAAATGCCCCTCTGGGGTATTAAATGCCGTCTTCCATTCATCCCCGTGCTTAATGCGAATAAGGTTATATGCCCCCCTGAGGTCAAGCTTGGTAAACCAAGTAGCACTTTTCACCCTGGAAAACAGGTCAGAAATCAAGGGTAACGGATATTGATATTTCACAGTGATATTGTTCAAGAGACGATAATACACGGCCTTAATGAACCATCCTTTTTGGCCACAAAAAAAAAACCGGCACCCAAGGGTGAAGAGGATGGTCTGATATGACGCTTCTTCAATGACTCCTTGATATAAGACCGCATAGCGTCATGTTCAGGTACAGACAAGTTAAAAAGACGACCTTTAGGGAATTTACTACCAGGCACTAATTCAATAGCGCAGTCATAGCTCCTATGGGGGGCAAGGATGCAGATTTACTTTCGCTAAACACATCAGAAAAATCAGTCAAAAAGTCAGGAACATCCTGAGCCTGGGGGGAGGCAGAAAAAACAGGAGTGTTGGTATTAACACATTGGCAGCCCCAACTGGTTACAGACACAGATTTCCAATCCAAAACAGGATTATGAGACTGCAACCAAGGGAAACCCAGTACGATAATGTCATGCAGATTATACAGCACCAAAAATTTGCAACTCTCCTGATGATCAGGTTCAACCCTCATTATCACCTGAGTAGAGAACTGAGGTTTATTCTCAGCCAAAGGGGTAGAATCGATCCCCAGTAGGGGAATAGACTTCCGTAGGGGTATCAAGGGAAACCCACGTTTAGCAAAATCAAAATCCATCAGGTTAATAGCTGCTCCCGAATCAACGAAAGCCTGAGCAGAAAATGTGGACAGGGAGCAAATCAGGGTAACAGTCAACAAAAATTTAGTCTGAACACTACCCAAGACAACTGAGCGTGCAAAACGTCTTCCCCGCTTAGGGCAGACTGAAATAGCATGAGAGGCGTCACCACAGTAGAAACATAACCCATTGCGTTTTCGAAACTCATGACGCTGTGCCCCAGAAGCCACTCTATCACACTGCATGGGTTCAGAAGCTGGTTCACAAGGCAACACTATTCCACGCATACCTCTACTCTCACGCAAACGTCTGTCAATTTGAATCGCTAATGACATAGAATCATTGAGACCAGAGGGGACAGGGAATCCCACCATAACATCCTTTACATTCTCTGACAGACCCTTCCGAAAAAGGGCTGCCAAAGCATCGTCATTCCATTTGGTCAGGACTGCCCACCTTTGGAATCTCTGACAGTATAACTCAGCGTCCTCAAGCCCCTGATTTAATGCCAACAAGGCTTTTTCAGCTTGATCAGTGACATTAGGCTCATCGTACAATAACCCCAGAGCCTGAAAAAATGCATCAACATTACTCAAAACAGGATCCCCAGGTGTCAGGGAAAAAGCCCAATCCTGAGGATCGCCGCGCAGGAGGAGAGAGATGACAATTTGAACCTTCTGTGCTGCGTTCCCTGAGGACTTAGATTTCAAGGCAAAAAACAACTTACAGTTATTTTTGAAATTCAGAAATTTAGCTCGATCCCCTAAAAACAAATCTGGCATGGGAATCCTAGGTTCCACAACAGGCAACCCTGCAAGATAGATAGCAATACTCCGAACTTCAGTGGCAAGCTGATTCACACGGCCAGACAACTGTGCAAACTCCATTGAGAGAAAAAAAAAAAATCCTCCTCAGCACCCAGAGATACAGAGGGAAAAAAAAAAAATCTCTGACAATCTTCTTTCTTTAACACTATTTTTCCCTTCTGTGAGTACCATACAAATATCATTTTTTTGACCGGTGATACTGTTATGATTTGGTAGCTGAGGAGAGCAAGCAAAAAAGGAAATACACCAGAGAGGTTAGATTCTATGGGATTGCAGTACCCTGACTAACCACCACAACTAAAGGCAGCCGTGGAGCGTACCTACGTTGGTCCTAGACGCCTCGTCACAGCCTGAGAAGCTAACTACACCTAAAGACAGAAAGAGGAAAACTATCTGCCCCGGAGCAGATCCCCAAAGAACATAGAAAGCCCCCAAACATGTAATGGTGGTTAGACAAGAGGAAATACTGACACAGACAGAAAATAGTATGAGCAAACGTTGGGGCCCAAACTTCCTAAATAGAAAAGGAAAGGAAGGACACTTACTGCAATCCCAAAAAACCCTGAAAAGTACCAACTCTACTAATTACAAAAACACCTGAGATCACACGACCTCTACCACCTAAATTAGTTCTCTGGTGTAACAAAAACTAAACAGCAGCCACTGAAAAAACTGGAAAAGGCAAATGAACAAACAACAGTGGCTGAACTAAACTGAGAGGAGCACAAGCCCCCGGAGGGGACCCAGCAGACCCCCACAGAAGTGCAGGACAAAATGCAAAAAGCAAGCACAAAAAACAAAAAGAAGAAAATGTCTTATCTGTTAGCAGAAGATGCAGGCACGAAACAGCAGGCTACAAAGTGAACAGGAATCAAAGATGAGACCAGAACAATTGATCACCGGCAACCCTGATGGTAGGGAACCTCCCTTATATAAGACCAGTCAGTAACACCTGATCGCCAATCTTCACAATCTTCATTGGATAGTTCAGTACTGTTTGTAACCACCAGAGGGAGCTTCTGCTCAGAATTCATTTCTAGCACATTCACAACACTGCTGGGTTGTGGCCTAAGCTCCGGAGTGCTAGTAGCTGAAAACTACGGGACAAAGTTACCAAGGGAATAGACATGGACGTAAACCAGATCAGGATGGGGTCAAAGCACAAGATAGCATGACAGTAGCAAAGAATTAGACAGAACGGATAGTCAGGACGTAGCAAGAGATCAGTAAACCAGAACGGGCAGTAGATGGTACAGAAACGGCAGGCAAGAATCACAACGGGGACGGAACCAGATCAGAAACCAAACAGTAGTACGTGCACAAAGCAGAGGCACACCAGGGTCAGACACACTCAGCCAAGGGTCAGAGTATAAACGACAAAGATTGGCCTCACCATCCGAGTTAACCCTGCGACTAGCTGACCTGAGAACCCAGTAAACCATGACAATTTGCCTGGCAATTTCTATCTTTCATTCTCCATTTTGTTCTCTATCTTCCACACCTACATGGTTTGCCAGGGCAAAGGTCAATTTCCCCTCAGGCTATTTTTAGTGTTTCTGGTTTCAGCTGGTTTCCAGCTGTTTGGTTTCCCATTTTTTTTTCTAGGTCCCTGATTTGCTCTTACCAAAAAATGTGGGAATTATTTAAACCCTTGGATGAGCTGATCAGCTGTCAGCGTCAAAGAAGATTTAAGACGTCAGGATAGAACAGCTGATGCAGCAGCAGGTAAGAAGAGCCAGAGGAGCTGACGGAGAAGAGCCAGATGAGCTGGCTGAGAAGAGACGGAGGAGCTGGCTGAGAAGAGACAAAGAAGCTGGAGGAGAAGAGGTGGAGGAGCTGGCTGAGAAGAGCCGGAGGAGTTGACTGAGAAGAGCCAGAGGAGCTGGCTGAGAAGAGCCGGAAGAGCTGACTGAGAAGAGCTGAAAAAGCTGATGGAGAAGAGTCAGAGGAGCTGCTGAGAAAAGCTGAAGAAGCTGGCGGAGAAGAGTTGGAGGAGCTGCTGAGAAGAGCCGGAGAAGCTGGCGGAGAAGAGCCAGAGGAGCTGCTGAGAAGAGCCGAAGAAGCTGACTGAGAAGAGCCGGAGGAGCTGCGGAGAAGCTGGCTGAAAAGAGCTGGAGAAGCTGGCGGAGAAGAGCCGGAGGATCTGGCGAAGAGCCGGAGAAGCTGGATAAGAAGTGCCAGAGGAGCTGGCGGAGAAGAGCCAGAGGAGCTGGCGGAGAATAGCCGGACGAGCTGGCGGAGAATAGCCGGAGGAGCTGGAGGAGAAGAGCCGGAGGAGCTGGCTGAGAATAGCTGGATGTAAGGGTTCCCAATGTCCCTTGGAGCCTGTTTTGCCCTTGTCCAAGATGGAGTCTGGTACTTCACCCTGCCCTTGAACTTCCTGTCTGTCCTGCTATTTTAGTCTGGATCAGGAGATCCTCCTTGCCTGAGTATTTTGTTGCTTTTGGCTCCTGAGCTTCTGCCTGTTTGCTTCTGGACTCCACTGCTGCTTCTGCTCGTTACTTGGTGCTCTACCTCTCCACGTTGTGCTGCCTTTAGTCCTCTGTGCGGCTCCTTGATCCTGACCAGGGTTACCTATTTTCCGGACTTCCAGTGAGGAGCAACTCGCCTCTGGAACTGCTGTGGGCAGTAAGAAATTCTGACATCATTATCTCTTCTTGGACTGTGTCTATTGGGCTGCGGTGCTGGACCTGAGCAGGAATTTTCAGCCCAGAAGGTACATTAGAGACCTTCTCTGGTTAACGCTCCACCTGTGTCTTTCCGGACTTCCACATATAAGTGCCGTGTGCATTCTAACTGATATTATTGCTGGACTTTCACTTTTAAGTGCCGTGTGCACTCCTGCATCATATTACTGCTGGACTGGTTCGTATTAGCGGTCGCGCTCTGCTATTCAGTTTGCTGAACATTTCTATATTGTGCTGTGCACTTCGTTTCAATTGCAGGAAGATCTCTGTTAGGTTTGGTTCCATGTTCCCCTGTTTGTGCCATCTAGTGACAGTTTAAAGGTAGACAATTCTTTACTGAATGCCCAGCAAGTCATAATGCTGAGTCCAGTGCTTGGTTTAAACCTGCTGGACCTCAAAATAATACAGTCAATGTACCAACGTTGGACAAGGGCTCTGGTGTAGCTGAATCCTGTTTTAAGGAAGCTATTACCTGCGAGTTGTCCCGTTAGGTTTTCAGTTGACGCCTGGTACAGTTACGATTCATCATCTTACCCAAAGGACTATTCTGTTAGTGACGACATAGACAAATCCCAGGCTTCTGTCAGACGTGCGGCATTTGATTGGGCGATTGATTTGTTAGGATCCTATGGTGAAGGAGCTTTATTAACAATCTGATTTGCACTTAAAAGTTTTCATCTGGATTTAATAAAGGTGAGAAGTTGTGTCTGGACGCTGTGAGTTCACCCGCGATTTATGGATTGTAATGTCACGTTTATGATGGACTGAGTAACGCAGATTTGACTTTTGTGCACTGGGCGAATAGTGTCACATCTCCACCTCGACCTGTCCCTGCAGTGTCTGCTTCTGTCGCCGGGCGGCGCTGCATTCATTCTGCGGGTGGCGCTGGTGATGGAAGAGACATTGTAACCAGAGGCTCTGGAAGGCGCAGACTCTGTCCAGCCTCTTAGATTTGCATGGCTGAGACCTGCAGAGCCCTCCAGTCTGGCAGTGTGGGTGTTTCTGCTTTATCAGCTCCCTGCTCCTGCCAATTGGAAAGCACCTCACCCTATTTAAGCTTTCGGCTTACTGCTGGAAGCTGCCACATATAGCTTGTGCTTCCCTGGTTTGTTCTGTGCCTTCTGCTCTTGAATTATATTTGTGCTTTCCTGTTTTGACCTCGGTTTATTTATGGACGTTTTTCTTGTCTGACGATTTTATACCTTTGATGCCCTCTTGGTTTTTGCCCGGCTCCCCATCCTTCTTACCAACCTGTGCCACTGAACAGCAGCTGGCTCTGTGGTCCTGGCCCTAGGACCCTTGTGTAAGTCCAGATCCCTGTATAAGGGTTAAAGGGTGAAGGCCAGAGCTACCCCAGGGCTTTGGAAAACGCAGAAGCTTGCTCCTGCCCTGTTTGTCGTAGCTGTTTTAGAGCTGCCCGTCGACCACATGACAGAACCACCTACACCAGGTTTACTGCCAAAGTCTGCTGCCATCTTGTCTTGTTAAAAGCAATTTCTACTACTGGCTAACACGGTACGAAGATACACATCTTTCCTATACTAGAGATGAGAAATTCGATACAAGCAAATTTGTGTCAAAGTTTTAGAAATTCACTGAAATCAGCACTCCTCGTCCTCCTCCTCCTCCCATCACAGTGTTCTCTTAATATATTGCAGTCACCATATTATATAGCGCTGTGCACTTACAATTGCTCATTAATCATTTCTACCCAGATAATCCTTCTCTTTTCCATTAGGTCTATGACATCAAGTGATTAATTACTGACGAGCTGATTCCTTCGAAGCTCTATGTAGAAACAGGAGGTCAATTTTCCCTGCATGAGTCATCACTGCAAAAGTCAGTGACAGGGGAAGGAGGGAGCAGCTGAGTCAGGAGTGAAGGGGGAATGATTTCTACAGGGACAAAATACTTTCTGTTTCTACATAGAGCAGAGAAAAGAGAAGAAATAGCTGGGTAGAAGGACAAAATGAGCAATTGTAAATTTGTAAGTATGATGACTGCAATATATTAAAAGAATAAAAGCGTTGAAGTGAGGAGGAGGATGATTGCTTCTTTAAGCCAGAGAATTAAAACAATATGAAAGGCTGTTGTTATATTATACATTGCAAAAAATTGCATCAGCTAGAGAAAAATCACCAGACCTCATGTGTAGCTGGCCAGTTTTCCCCATCATGCCTTGCTTTCACATGTGATCAAGAGGGACTATCAGCGCCTGTATAAAAGCCAAGGCAGGGAATGCAGCAGCCATTTTCAAATGAATTTGATAGTGAAATGACATCAAAACTCACAGCTTAGCAATAGGGAGAGTAAGCCATAAAACACTGAAGAAACAGTATAGATGTGTGACAATACAACCAATCAAGAAAATTTGTGTTTGAGGAAAGAGAATAATGTAGATTTAATTGTTCATTTTAATCACATAATCACTACTTTTCAGATGACGTCTACAAGGAGTTAGTATGTTCTCCCCGTGTTTCATGGGTTTCCTTTGGGTTCTCCAGTTTCCTCCCACACACTCCAAAGACTGATGGGGAATTTAGACTGGGCCAGAGATGATGATGTCTGTAAAGCTGTGATATACTGTAACATTTATAAAGAAACAGATGCCTCCATCCCAAGATCCATACAATATATATACATGAAGCGATAAAAGCCTTTACCCAAACTGTTCTCTTATTATTACCAGATATGAGCTCTACAGAGAGGTTGCTTAAAGTGTTCCGGAAGATTCTTCAATCAAATTTGGCCAGTCTAGAAGAGGAGATTGAGACGTTGCTCCGTTATACCCTCAGGCACGATGCTGTGGAACAGATGGATGATCCCAGGAGGAAGACAGAAGAACTCTTAAACATATTACTGGACGGAGGGGAAGACGCTTGTCAACAGTTTTTGGAACATTTGAAACAAAATCCACATTGTTTTCCCCGGATTTTAGCATCCTGAGTGAGACGGGAGCTGGTGAGTCACGATCTATGATTGTCTACTCCACTGGCAGCAGCTAGAGCCGATTATACCGATTGCCGGATGACAATACTGTAGTTATCAGGATTGTGCATTTTTGTTGTTTTTTTTTTCTGTGATTATGTGTTTCCACCTCTTGCTGTGAAATATTATTATTGATGTAGTTTCCTTCTTCTTTGTGATAATATTTTCTTTTGCCTAAAAAAAATAAGTTCAAACTTCATTTTTTAATGCAAAAAGACACAAATAGTTTTGTTAGGTTAACTTTATAAATGACCTTTCATTTCACTGTGCCTCATCACGACGCCGAAATCATCTTCACCCATTGACAGATCACTTTTCTCCTTTTGACTTTAGTGGGATTATTGTTTTTAAAAATTGGCAGAAGTAGTAAAATAGACTTTGTACTTCCATCTTACGCTGTCCATAGTCTTAGTTCACAAGTACTTGGTGAACAGCTTCTAACTCCCACATATACGTGCAGTCTTGGCTTAACTTTTGAGATGTGTTCTCAATAGTGTGAGTAGACTAAGCCGCTCTCTGACCCCTTTTCCCTCCTGTCCACTGGAAGCTGTTTATTTTCCACAGAAAAAATAGGATCAGGAATGTAGAAATCCAGCAATCCTAAAAGAGAGAACTCAGGACTCTCCCATACTCATGTAGTAGCATGAGTATTTTCCTGCCAATTGATAGATTTGGTCAACTTTCCAATGGACACCCTAATGGTTGTCAAATTCCTACATCTGTCCAACAAAAATATCCAGAAGTACCAGGCCAAATTCTGATTCCTGTAGGGGTTTAACTCTAGTACTGATCTTTTATGAGACAATATAAAAAAATCCAAAATACCTGATTTTGTCTTGCAACAATTTGGTTGACATCACTCATAAGACCTAACATTGGTCTGGCAATCCATGCTGACCATGTATGATGAAGGCCCTACCTTGATGCCTTGTCAAATCTTCCATTTATGAACGGATTCAGCGTTTACCCATGATGGAAACACCAAATTTGACAGAGAAGAATATTTGGTTTGGTGGTGGGGTTGGCAGTTTTTGATAGCAGCAACTATCCTATTTTGCCCAATAAATATAAAATTCTCACTTTTTTCCAGATAATGCAATGTTCAAGATGATGTTAGAAGATTTAGGTCTTGATACATTTGTACAACAGAAGCTGTCACTTTCAAAAGTCCGAAGCATCATTTGCGATGTGCGAATGTCAGACGCTTCCTGTAATTCCGTCAAGGACATCCCCATGCATCTCTAAGACATCTCATGGCATTGAATATCCAGGAAGCTTTTAGAAGCTTTGACTTTAACCATGAATGTGCTCAAAGTAATTCACAACAGAGCATTTCAGGCAACGTAACAGGATCTATCCACCCTCTAGATGTTCTCTGCGGTCTCCTCCATTGCTCAGACAATTTTCTACGACAAGAGATTATAAGAAGGATGTCCATGTGCCAGGTCCCTGTTCCTCTGCTCCTTCCAGCTGGTGAAGAAGGAGATGGCACATTTTTGTTGTGGGCAATGAGAAGTATTATTATGGAAAGCATTTCTCCATCGTTAGTTGACCATAGGGCGTTGACTGAAGACAGTGTCGTAAACATTCCTTTGTCAGTCTTTTCCTTTGTAAGTCTTGGCAAGAGTCAACACACGTCCATAGCTGAGATTATGAAGCAAATTTTAACTGCAGCTCAACAGAGGAGTAAAGATAATTGCTTGCAAAGAGTGATGGACTGGGGAGATATGCCGAGAATTATTTCACATGGTTTGGTCGAAATATCTTGGTTTTTCCCTGCCTACCAAACTGACACGAATCCACTTGAAAATCATTTTGCATTGGCCAATCTAAATGGAGATTTACAGACAAGTATGAGGCAGTTAGCGTTTTTAACAAAGGTGTCCTCTGCTGTGTTCATACTTATGGAAAATTTGACCAAACAGCAGTGGGACTTCTTATTACATGTCGGGGGCAGTGACAATAATTACTATTTCATATTTCAAGACCAGTTCACCCAAGAATCAAAACAATTTTGTAGACGATTATTTTCAGACTTCGGCCTCAATGAACAGAAATTTCTGATGCAATCGGACAAGAAGCTGAACGAAAAGTTACAGTTCATTCTGAGAGATATCATCCAAAAATCTGCTAAAAAAATGACGTTGAGTGACATGTCGGTGGAAGCCGAAAAACTTCACTTTTATAGTGATGAAAACCAACATGGCTGTGAATATGGAAGATTATACTCTAAAGACCTCATCGATGATATTGTAAGTGCAATGAAATATGCAGGAGGAGACTTAAAACAACAGCAAAATCTAAAAATGCAAATTGCAGAAATCGAAAAAGAGTTGTGTCAACTGAGACACCAAGGAGAACTTTGCATAGCAGACTACAAAGCTGAACTAATCGATAAAATCCATGATCTCCTGAAGGATCAAAGTCAATACAATCACAGCAACATAATGGTAAATCTACGATACGCATTTACTTACCTGAACATCATAGAGCAACAATATTTCCTAAAATGGACACAGCTTCAAAAATTCTCTGCAAATGCCATATTGGATAATGCGATACAAGAAGATGTGTTTTCTAGGATCGGATGGATGTATGAAGCAGATGTTCTTGTAGGAAGCACACCAGAAGGTGTGAGGCTATGTGCTAATTTTCCAAAAGCAGCTGCAGATCTTCTCCTACAAGGAATTCCTCTCCAGCTCATTGATGGAGATACTTCCAGAATATATCTGCAGTGGATCACTGATGTCCTGACTGAACTGCACACCAAAACAAAAGGGAAATGCAGAATACGAGTGATATCCATTCTAGGAGTCCAAGGTACAGGGAAGTCTACCCTTCTGAACACCATGTTTGGTCTACAGTTTCCGGTGGCCCATAGACAATGCACACATGGAGCCTTAATGAGTCTTATTAAGGTGGAAGAGAATGACTTGGGTTGTGACTTTTTTATTGTAATTGACTGTGAAGGTTTTCGAGCTCTCCATAATGCTTCTGTAGAGGAGAACTTTAACCATGACAATGAGTTGGCAACACTGGTGGTTGGTTGAGTGACATTGCCATAATTAACATGGCTTTAGGAAGTATCTCAGAAATGGGAAACATTTGCAGATTGTGACCCATGCATTAATAAGGATGAAAGGAAATGGCTAAAGCCCAACTGTGTATTGGTCTATCAGACGATGGAAAGAGTATGTTCTGGAGAAAAACTTACGATAGATAGAGAAATGCTTCGTATAGGTGCAGAAAGTAGCAAGTTCCTTGAGTTTTATGACGCAATAGATAATTTTTTGCCATATCATATTTTGACAGATGATTGGGTTATTCCTCCATTTGATCTTGAAACTTCTTGTTACAGTGAGAAAGTTGTAGAGTTAAAGAAACATCTACTGCAAATAATAAAAGATCTGTCTCAAAGCGGCAGCTTTCGCAACGTGGAGAGCTTTACTGATGACATGAAGGTTCAATGGAATTCTGTAAAACACGAGAATTACATCTTCAGATTTAAAAATATATTAGAAGGGAACATCTACACTGAACTCTATGAAAAGTTTCTGGAACTGGAATGGAACCTGTGCAGAAAAATGAGCCGGTGGTGGGCCAACATAGAAGAAGACACTCCAAACATCCTCCTGGTGAACTTCATATTCACATCTTAGTCCAAAAGGTATTCAGAATGCTGAAGGAAGAGGAGAGGATGATGAAGGAATCCCTACAGATTTATTTCACGGGTAACTCCGAAGACACGAATATCTGCATAGCAAAAAAGTTGAAGCTGAGTTTATGGACAAGATCCAAAGCCTGAAGAGTAAGCTGGAAACCCACTACAACGTCAAGTGTCGAAGATAAAAATTTTAAAAAGTGGGTTAAAAGACACAATTCTAGAGGATTTCACCAGAGAAGAACTAGACCTTCATGAAAGCAGATTGATCTTGAACTCTACTGGAATGAGGCTGTAACCAAATATCAATCCATAATTCTGCTTTATAATGTGGAGGAGGAATTTCTAAAACTCCTGAGGCAAGACATGAGGACGAAAGGAAGCAGAATCACCGAGTTGATCCACGTATCAGCAATTTGTCCGATTACGCTCCCACAGGTTTGACATATGGTGCAGGATATGCCGATAGATAGGAAATGTAAACATGGAGAACGATCCAGCCTACCAAAGCAAAAGGGAAAGTATCACCAAATTCATGCTGGACAAGTCAAACAAATATATCTTCAAATGATTACATCAAAAGCAGAGTATGACAACGTGCACTGCATGAACCTTCTGAAAATGGTCAATGACGTGATCCGTGCGAACACCATGCCTTATACAGACCTGTTCACATTAAACCTTAAGCTCAAAATCTTGGCACAATCCGTGCCACATTTTCAGAAAATACAAGAAGACTCCATAAGAGAATGTGTCGCACTGTTTGATGTGGAAGGTCTAAGAGATGAGGCGAAACGTTGTCTAAAATATGTGCTGAGAGATAAAATAATCGCCAATAACTATTGTCAAGATTGTCTGAAATCGGCGGTGGAAGTAAAAGTCAAGAAAATATTGAAACATAGACTTGCCAGTGACATTACCAACTGTATGTGTGCAGAGAGGAGCCGGATGAGACCCTCCGGGGTCCCGGTGGCAGAGGTGCATTCACCATCCTCCAGTAGTAGACACTCTGGAGAATATCTGCACCCGTTATACGAATCAAGGCGAGATTCAGGTTCTGTTAGCCAACATCATTCTTCGGTCGCAGAGGACATTCGGCAGGTGCTAACCCACCCAGACATCTTGAAAAGAGGGAATATTAAGGACCTTTTGTCAGCTCTGGGTCAGTCCTACCAGTGGACCGGTTGGGGGTAAGAAGAGACATCTTACACGCCCCTTACAGAGTCACAGTTTCGGTTGCACAGTGGGCCTCATATCT
Source organism: Oophaga sylvatica (assembly GCA_033576555.1). Classification (NCBI taxonomy): domain Eukaryota; kingdom Metazoa; phylum Chordata; class Amphibia; order Anura; family Dendrobatidae; genus Oophaga; species Oophaga sylvatica. The sequence goes on along the minus strand of JARQOD010000007.1, from coordinate 99,034,279 downwards.
GGAATGTTTTGTAAATAAATTAGAAAAACAACTTCAGGAAGAATTCAGATCGAAGAGTATCGAAGAGCTTTACATGGAGTGTCCATATCTAATACACTGAGACCGGCCGGACATTGGGTCGTAAAGTCAGAAAAACACATTGTGTCCCGGGGTTAGTTCCTAAATGATTTTGCAATATTCAGGGCGTATCATCAACAACATCAGATCGGTGGGGTCTCAATCTCGGCACTGATCAACTGTGTAAGGGGCCATTGTACTCCATTACTTACTCTGCTGCTTAACAGGCGGACATGTTTGATGTGGGCACCGGGAGCTTTTTGTCCTGACAGTTGTTTAGAAATATAATTGTATCCCCCACTTTATATCACCATTTCTTACCGCCGTGTTTCGTTATTCCTCTTGGGAATGTCTCGTTTTTTTGACAACTGGGTGTTACCAATTATACCATGTGATGCTGGCCAATCAGTGCTGACTAGGTAGAGACACGCCCCTTTGAGAAGAGAGAATGGTAACACCCAGTAGTCAATTTATTCACAAATATTCAGGAGGAATAACAGAGGGACGGGGCGGCACTGAGAGCGAAGCAACCACACTCCAAAGTGGAATGCAAATATAAACGCAAGGAGAGGTAACAATGGGATAAAACAAGCGCTGGTGGAAAGCGGAAGCTTCGCACGTAACATTTTATCAGTTTTTATCTGTTTAGATCCTCAGTGTGTATTCATTTTACTGTGAACATCTTATAGGGGTCCTCCGGCTGCACCCTATCACATCAGGAGGAGAGCCGCACTAATGACACCACGTCTGCACCATCACGGTCCATCGTTCGTGTCTCCCAGGAAGTGTGGAAGTGATCGGTGCCGGAGAGCCCCGTTATGGTCATTATGACTTACACAAATTATTATTAATTATTATATAGAAATATATTATATAAATATAATATACATAAATAATATATATTATTGTATAAATTATTATTATACTTTACACAAATTGTTAAGAAAATTATTGATAAAACTGAATCTTTTGACTGTAAAATGTGGCAAAATATGTTAGCAATGTAAATAATAATAAAAATGATAATTATTATTACTACAACTAATATTATGATTTTCATATTATTATAACTATTATTATAAAATAATATAATATAATGAATATAATAAGACAAATTATAATAACATATAAATATAATAATATAACAACATTTCAGCTCTATATTCATTCTGAAATATTTGTGTTTATTACAAAGGCTGTTACTCGATCACGATTTCTAATACTCATCCTCTTCTTGTATTCATTCATACAATATATAATACTAATAATAACAATTTACATCAGAAATGAAGCCTTTCCAAAGAGTCAATTGTTTTGTTTGTTTAAAAAAAAAAAAAATTTTTTTTAGCTTTTTATGGTCCAAGGGACAAAAAGTCTGAGAGATGAACGTCTTAGGTGACTTTCATAGGTGTTGGTGTCATCCAGCGGATAAGTGATAAGCTGAGTCCCTACAATCTATATCATGTGAGGAAAAGAGAAAAAAAGCAATGTCACCGCTCACAATAAATAATCTATAGAAGACACATACACATGTATATATAACTCCCGAGCTATAAAAAAGAATCAGGCAAAAACTGTAGGAATATAAAAGTATATAAAAGAAGTGATAAACATAAAATCTTATACTAAAAAAAATAATAATAATTGAAATGAACTGATAAAATAACACAATTGTTCACCCCGTGATGAGGACGATCTATGGGAGCCGACGAGTTTCAAAAACGACCTCGGGTGAACTCCACTCTCCCAAAAAAGAAAGAAACATCGGTGATTCATGAATTCCATTTTCACCTCGGCGGTCCAGGGATCAGTCTTCCTCCTGCCCGTTTCCCTCTGTTGTTCTGTGTATCGGATTCCTATGGATCCACATTCTGCTCCAACTGTTCCACAATTTTTTCAATATTTCAATTCCTGGGATATTTTAGGGAAGAAACCAGTCCATGGAATAAACTGGAAGAATTTCAGTGTTGAAAAATACAAATTTACGGAAAAAGGTAGAACATTTTTTTTTAAAGTTTGCAAAATAAAAATGAATAATCATAGATAGAAAAAAGAGAATAAATTTGTTCCACAAATCATTTTTTATTTCATAAAAGCCAGAAAAATGTAACAAAACATATAAAACAAGAGATGTATACATATATACCATAATATCCCAGGGATAGTAACAACCTGTACAGAAATGATAACGTACCATCTACCGTTTATTGTGCAATCAGTGAACAAGAAAAATGACCTCGCACAATTGCAATTTTTTTGCACTTCACCAGTCAAAAATAAATAGAAGAAAAATAGCAATTGTTTTTTATCCCAAAACATCAGTTCAGGAAGTCTCAGGAGAAAAAACAATAAATTCATAAACCTCAGAATGCGGGAAAGCAACAAACACATTCCTTCTGCTAGTAAAGCCCAAGAGGTTTTAAGGTGTGAAGTCAGCAGAGTCATCTCATCAAGAAGGCGGGGTCAGCAGAGTCATCTCATCAAGAAGGCGGGGTCAGCAGAGTCATCTCATCAAGAAGGCAGGGTCAGCAGAGTCATCTCATTACCATTATTGGATGAGGTCATCTCATCAATAGAGGGCGGGGACAGCAGAGTCATCTCATTACCATTATTGGATGGGGTCATCGTATCAATAGAGGGTGGGGTCAGCAGAGTCATCTCATTACCATTATTGGATGGGGTCATCGTATCAATAGAGGGCGCGGTCAGCAGAGTCATCTCAGTACCATTATTGGATGGGGTCATCTCATCAATAGAGGGCGGGGTCAGCAGAGTCATCTCATTACCATTATTGGATGGGGTCATCTCATCAATAGAGGGCGGGGTCAGCAGAGTCATCTAATTACCATTATTGAATGGGGTCATCTCATCAATAGAGGGCGGGGACAGCAGAGTCATCTCATTACCATTATTGGATGGGGTCATCGTATCAATAGAGGGTGGGGTCAGCAGAGTCATCTCATTACCATTATTGGATGGGGTCATCGTATCAATAGAGGGCGCGGTCAGCAGAGTCATCTCAGTACCATTATTGGATGGGGTCATCTCATCAATAGAGGGCGGGGTCAGCAGAGTCATCTCATTACCATTATTGGATGGGGTCATCTCATCAATAGAGGGCGGGGTCAGCAGAGTCATCTCATTACCATTATAGGGTGGGTTCATCTCATCAATAGAGGGTCGGGTCAGCATAGTCATCACATCGATAGAGGGAGAGGTCAGCAGAGTCATCTCATCAATAGAGGGCGGGGTCAGCAGAAGCATCTCATCAGTAGAAAGAGAGGTCAGCAGAGCCATCTCATTGTTATTATTGGGTGGGGTCATCTCATCAATAGAGGGAGAGGTCAGCAGAGTCATCTCGTCAGAGGGCCGGGTCAGCAGAGTCATCTCATCGATAGAGGGAGAGGTCAGCAGAGTCATCTCATCAGTAGAAGGAGAGGTCAGCAGAGCCATCTCATTATCATTAGGCGATGGGGGAGATGAGATCAGCTTTATTGTGTGCACTTCTTGCCGTACTGTATACAGACAACACAGACAATCTGTCTGTCCAATATGATCGTTCCTAGGCTAAAAACACAGTCCGGAGTTATGAGCCTCCATCATGGGAGTTTTTTAAATAGTTATATAAAATCTACAACTTACAAATATATAAGAAAATGCAATAATGAGTGCTATGACTGTCACACACGAGACATCACCTTAATGGTGAGAATTCAGTAGACAAACAAGTATTGCTCTGTGGACGCTGATACCGTGAGATGACGTTGAGGAAATGTTGAGGTGTCCGGGTGTTAATGTGAGTTGAATTGTGATAGTTCTCGGTGTTTCTTTTTGACTTTCCATGAACTCTTGAGATCTTTATTTGGTGGAGGCTGCATACTCCCTACAGAGATGTCCGGTAAGGTGAGGGAGGCACTCGGCACTCACCACAAAGCTCACACTCCCGTGCTGCAGGTAGCAGACCTCAGACTTTACTCCACTGTTTATACTTTTTGTGCACGATCCGAGGAGATCATCATCATATTTATTATCTTCATCCCAAACTTCAACCTTCAATAAAGGTGCAGGGCTGAGCTCCAAGACCCCAGGTCAAAGCGCGCTTTCCATGAGGGATTGTTGTTGTTCCATATAGTTGAGGTCTGAACTTTAGCTGAACCATAACTCAGCACAACGAAGGCATCAGTCTTGGATGTGTAGTCTCCCCAAAGACTCGAGGCACTTTCGATGTTCACTGCTAATTTAGCAAATCCTTTCTTTGATGGGCAGCAGTTGGCATTGCGGTGGGCATTTCCTTGGCAGACACAAGAGCACTCCGCACCGAGACTCTGCATAGCCCCAGAAGGACAGGAGCAGTTCTGTCTGAGAGCCTTCTCCATGATATAGTCACTCACGGCCTTCTTCAGGTTCTCTCGCTGAGGTCCCCTGAACCTCACAAGGTTGTGGATAGACTCCAGGGAATACGATACAATATCGGGCTCTGTCTTGAGGCTGTCCATCCATTTCTCAAAGACCGAAGCGCTCTCACTATTTTTGGAGTCAAATGAAAGAAGGTCGTATGTGATCTTTCCACCAGTGATCTGAAACGTAGGGGACAAAGAAGGCGTCATGTTCTTGTGTAGCAAGTGAAAATGAATACTCGGGCAGTTGAAATAAAATAAGGAAAATCTGGCCACTTCTGATCTGGTGACAGGACCCCCTGAAAGTCTACAGTACATTATTACTTTCACTACTTTGTAAGTTTTGTTTTTGTTTTGTGCTTAATTCAGAAGTTTTTGCTCTTATTTTTTCCCTGCTGCTCCCCGGAGTAATCCATCTTTTGTCTTTTTTTATCCTATAAAGGGGCAGGATGTTAGCAGCTACATACTTGTTGGTTCTAACAAACCCAGCTGCATTCTCAATGCTATGGAATAGGACACCAATAGTGACCCACCCTATATAAACCAACACCAACTCCAAGAGACATAAGGAATCAGGAGAAAATTCAATAATTAAAAGTACATGACAAAAAAGGGTAACACATATTCCAGAGACATAGACAGGAAGGGGGTCACGCCTTAAAGGTGCAAAAGATTAAGACATGTATATATAGCCATAGTATATATATAGCCAGGTCCTGCTGCAGGACCTGGTGTGTCCACTACGCATGCGCCGCCGCCACCAAGCTTATTGGTCCATTGTGACCACGTGACGTATCATGGGGGCTATTTTAAGGTACTATTCTCATATGGATACCATCCCCTTGAGAAAGCGGCGTGGGTGCCAGCGAAACGCGCGTCGGGGTGACATCCAGCTGGGGGGCCCCCTGTTCACTAGCCTTTTAACCCTGGTAAGCCATTCCCTTATGATCTATACTTGTTACCTGTTGGTAGTTACATACTTTGATGTTAGCTCGGCTTTTCATGGGGTTCTGTTAATACTATGGCTATATATACATGTCATGCAAAACTTTTGCACCTTTAAGGGGGTGACCCCTTTCTGTCTATACGTCTCTGGAATATCTGTTACCCTTTTTTGTCATGTACTTTTAATTATTGATTGATATTTAATACAATTTATATTGGCTTTTTTTTATCACCGGGTACTCCTTTTCTCCTGATTCCCTACTTGTTAGTTCTTCAGTACATGGTAAAAAGATTAAATAGTCCCGGATAACCCCTTTAATACTGTAACTCCAGGTATGACGAGTCTTTGGAATGTGATCCTCCTTTTTTTCCAAAAAATCTCTACCAACCAAATGTGCCATAAAAATGTTGGAGCCCTGACGGTAAGGAATTACTAATTATGATAGGTCAACCTTCTACGCCATTGCATACTACCCATACACTGTAGTTTTCAGTGCCCAATATGTTCCCCCAGATTGGTACTGTCCCTTGCTGCCATGTTTGTCCGATATACTGTGCAGACAAGACCCCAGAATAAGGTATGACCCAGGAGAGACTTCAAAAAATTACTCCAGACCTCAGACCAGACCCCTCTCTTAACCTACTCAATCCAGGGTCCATTTAATTTTCAAGCACTGTCGCATATAGTGTCCTGCTACCAGCCATTATCAGGATGTGGTGGACCCAACCACACACAGAGTCCTAATTTTTGGCCATAATTAGGACCATCTGAGGAGCAGCACGTGACATTGGCCATTATTGCTGGTACAGAGCCCCATTAGGTCCACGAGTCCTGTGACAGCCACTATGATGGGTAGTTGTTTACTTCATGAAGCTTCCCCGCTTCTTACCTTCCACATCCTCTCGTTATACGCCTGGTGGAAGCTCTCTCCGTGGTTGGCTTTTTGGCTCATTTCCTTGCAGGTGTTGGCTTTGGCGCTAGCTTCAGCTTTACCGGTGATGGCAGCAGAGGCCTCAATGCTTAGACAGTCCTTCAGCTCATCTAAGGACACGCCGTCCATCGTTGCATGGCACGTCCTAATCGCAGTGACCTGTTGCGCTTCCCCTCCCATATTGGCTTGTGTGATATAATGGGTCCCATAGGTGCTTATTATTTGTCTATATTTCTCTTGGGTCTTCGTGTCGTACGTGGCAGGCAGCGACTTTAATCTTTCATAAAAATCATGGCTCAGTGGCGGCCGATACGACAGCCGGAGGCTGGAAAGAGACAACAGTGGTTAATGATGGGGGCTGGATCCCCACTTACATTGTGACATCCCCAAATAAAGACGCCAGCACCGTAATCTGTACGTTCTTATATCTGGAGTGTGACCCCAAAACTCTCCGATCTGTCACCTGATTTGAGTCTCAATTAATAATTGCATTATCTCAGACAAACGTCTTTGCTGTGTATCACAATGTACGGACAGTGCAGGAGTGTCAGGAACTAGTACAGTCTACAAGACCTTCACCAAATACCAGGGAGTGACAGAGGAGCTGCATGTAAAGCCTTACCCTACCCTAAATAAGAAACCAGCAGCCCACCATGTAACGTGATGAGATGACCCCGCCCTCCAATGATGAGATGACTCTGCTGACCCCGCCTTCTAATGATAATGAGATTACTCTGCTGACCCCACCCGCTAATGATAATGAGATGACACTGCTGACCCCGCCATCTAATGATAATGAGATGACTCTGCTGACCCCACCCGCTAATGATAATGAGATGACTCTGCTGACCCCACCCTCTAATGATAATGAGATGACTCTGCTGACCCCGCCCTCTAATGATAATGAGATTACTCTGCTCACCCCACCATCTAATGATAATGAGATTACTCTGCTGACCCCGCCCGCAAATAATAATGAGATTATTCTGCTGACCCCGCCCTCTAATGATAATGAGATGACTCTGCTGACCCCACCCTCTAATGATAATGAGATGACTCTGCTGACTCCACCATCTAATGATAATGAGATGACTCTGTTGACCCCGCCCTCTAATGATAATGAGATGACTCTGCTGACCCTGCCCTCTAATGATAATGAGATGACTCTGCTGACCCCACCCTATAATGATAGTGAGATGACTCCTGATTCTGCCCACTATTGATAATGAGATAACTCTGCTGATCCTGCCCTCTAATGATAATGAGATGACTCTGATGACCCCACCATCTAATAATAATGAGATGACTCTGCTGACCCCACATCTAATGATAATGAGATTACTCTGCTGACCCCACCATCTAATGATAATGAGATTACTCTGCTGACCCCGCCCTCTAATGATAATGAGCTGACTGTGCTGACCCCATCCTCTAATGATAATGAGATGACTGCTGACCCTGCCCTCTAATGAGATGAATCTGTTGAGTCCGCCGTCTATCGATAATGAGATTACTGACCCCACCCTCTGATGAAATGACTCTCCTGACCCGCCATATAATGATAATGAGATGACTCTGCTGACCTCACCTTATAATGATAATGAGATGACTGCTGACCCCACCTTCTAATGATAATGAGATGACTCTGCTGACCCCGCCCTCTAATGATAATGAGATGACTCTGCTGACCCCGCCCTCTAATGATAATGAGATGACTCTGCTGACCCCACCTTCTAATGATAATGAGATGACTGCTGACCCCACCCTCTAATGATAATGAGATGACTGCTGACCCCGCCCTCTAATGATAATGAAATGACTTCTGACCCCACCCTCTAATGATAATGAGATGACTCTGCTGACCTCACCTTATAATGATAATGAGATGACTGCTGACCCCACCTTCTAATGATAATGAGATGACTCTGCTGACCCGCCCTCTAATGATAATGAGATGACTCTGCTGACCCCGCCCTCTAATGATAATGAGATGACTCTGCTGAGCCCACCCTCTAATGATAATGAGATGACTCTGCTGACCCTGAACAATTGTTATTATTTTCTGCTTTCACCGTCTATCCACAGTAATACATTAGTGGAGACATTGTACCTGTAGTAGGCGCAGCTCAGTTTGTGCCTGACGAAGGTGTATCGATCTCCGTTGGTCTTACTCTGACCAAACTGTGACAGCTGGGACTGAGATCCGGCCAACACCACCTTGGCTTCTCCCACTTTGTGATGGAGCTCCAGGCCGGCCTCCCAGTTATTCTGAATACTCGATGCCGACTCTTCAGCCAGTGCAGAAGTTGACCGTGAGGTCTCTCCGCTGATCTTCTTAACACACGTGGCCTGAGGCTTCCAATCCACCACCCCGAGCGGCAGCTTCTGCCAGGCATTGTTCATGTAATGGTTCCTACAGACCGTACAGGTTTCCTCAGATGTGATAACTTTCTGGAGATTTAGCAGGTAGGACCCTTTCTTCCGCATTGTCACAATATCTACTCCTTCTCCGAGAAGAGTATGACCTGGTACAAAGTGGAGCTTATTGCACTCTTTAATCTTTGCTGACTGGCAGGCGTAGGTCAACGGAGGAGGAGGAGTGGACGCACCGGAAACAGAAACGAGAAGAGTGAAGATGGAGAACATGTTCCTAAAGCTGAAAATAATTGCAGAAAAAGTTGTGTTACTAAAGATTGAGTCCATGGAAAGTGATCCAGCGGATTAAGTAACATCTCACTGCTAAGAGCTGATAACCAGCAACAGAAGACACACAATGTTTAGTAGTTTAGTATGAGCAAATTTGGCTGCTTGTCAGGGTCGCTGGGCAGAGGGCCCATTCCTATGTACTAACCCTTCATGATGTAATACACCAATCTGTGCGGATCCACATATCACATGTGAAAAAAAGTCTCAAGCAACTTTTACTACATGTCAAAAAAAGTACATGAGAGCGCTGCCTCTCTACCGATGCTCCAGTCACTGCTTACAGGTGTCATGGAAATATACATGTATTCCATATATTCAAAGTATATTCACATATATGTATTCACAGTTCACAGTTAGATAGATCTCACTTGCTAAAAAAAACCTTGTGCTCACATATTTCTAGGCCAGATATAATCAGTCGTTTTAAAGAAATCTGGCCTTCATAAGACCTTCGTAAAGGAACAAATGCATGAAGTACAAAATGTCCTATTAGATATCTGTTGTTTACATTATAGTTATGCAAGGCAACTAGGTCACAAGAATATAAACAATAATTCTGCAACTTCAGCTCTTTTAATCATGATTATCATAATTATCATATTTACACTAGAACAGCCAATAATCTAGCAGCTTTTAATTGTATGTTAATTGACTAACCAGCCCCTTTTTGTAAACGTATAAAACCTTGAATGAATAATAAATGTATGTCTTTGACGAACTGTTATACTGACACTTTCGTGTGGACAGTCCTCATTTCGTTCTGAGCGCTCAAAAGACATTATATAGAGATTTGGACATGGCAAGCAGCAAACACAGGATATTTTTATCCTAATTAAATTTCCATATCAGTTGGCGCCTGCACGCGGGGCATTGGACGAAATGCACGAGGACTCGGCCGACCGGAGAGACGGGGGTGTTGGCCCTGGCCTTGGCACACGGGATGGAGACTGCAGCTCCATCAGTAAGGTAAGAAAACTTTGTCATCTTACCTGAATGTTCCCTGTGCCTAGTCCTAGCCTACACTTCCAGCCGGTCGGACGTGGTCATCACCGCATTCCCAGGTTGTGTAAAAAGTCCATACCCTTATCCAAAAGCCCTGGGATATAAGCCAAGTTGGTTGCTGCTGTGCTGTATATGTTTCATGTTTTATGTGAACCGGGAGAAAGTTGGAACGGTGACTGTGTTTTTGCTTGCTGATCTCTGGGGGCTGTATAGCAAAAGACAATTGCTGCATAAGTTCCCGCAGTAAACTTTCACGCACCGGGAGGCCATCCCAGTCAAATCAGACGTGAAGGGCGGGAGCTTTGTTTTGGATAAGTCCACGCAGATAGTCTTCACACATTGGAGGGAGGTTATCCCAAAAAATCCAGTTGTGGAAGCGAGGGCTTTGTTCGGTTAAGTTTCTGCAGTAAACTTTCACGCACTGGGAGGCCATCCCAGTCAAATCAGACGTGAAGGGCAGAAGCTTTGTTTGGATAAGTTCTCACAATAATTGTCCACGCACCGGGAGGCCATCCCAGTCAAATCAGACGTGGATAGTGAGAATTTTGATGAAGGCTATTGCAGATTACTGTGACCGGCGCACCGGCCAGGGCTACGGTACAGAGCGATAGAACCTTGAGCCTCACCGCGCTCAGTGCAATTGGTGAGTTATCAGTTACCAAAGCAGCTTGTATGTGTCACAGATCATAAAAAGAGGGATTCGTATTCTCCCGGGTGTCTGTCTCATTGTCTGTATCAGGTACTGTCGCTTTAAATCACATCTCCGTGCGCTCTGTCAGTAACTCATTCAGAGCAGTGTGCTGGCTGCAGCAGCGAGAAAACCCCTTTGACCCCCCCTCCTCTGCTAATCACGTTATCAGGCATTCTGTTTCTTGGCTTTGATTTTTATTTTTTTAAGCTAGTTTTTTTGGCTACAGGTTTTAACGTGAGAATTATCAGGCATTCAGACTGAACTATATTCATTTTTTTTGCTATTCTGAGGAATAATAATAATTTTTTTTTTTTTTTTGGTACGTGATTTCAGTGCCTATAGAGACAGCAAGCAGAGATATAAGGAAGGGAGGGGGGAAGCAGCCAGCTGACATTCCAGAGATTTTTAATTAGCTGTGTTTAGTAACAAGGGTTGTTTTTCTAGAGTTTTATGATTAATACGGTTTTTTTCTCCCCTTTTTGGTGAATTTATTTTATTTATTTTTTTTTGTTTGTTTTCTTTTTCTAGAGTTTTTTACTAAATCTAACTTTTTGTTTTTTAAAAAAAAAAAAAAAAAAAAAAATTTTCTGTTAAGTACATTTTTAAATGATTTTGGAGAGATTTTTTTTTTTTTCTCTAAGCAATTTATTTTAGAGCTTTATTTCTCCAGCCATTTTTTTTTTCTACAAGCTTGCCTTAGAACAAGGTCACATAGATAAGGAGAATTACAGGCTGGGAGAGAGCAGACACAAACTACGCAGTGGTCTGAGCAGCCCTCCCGTCGGGCATTCGGCGAGGAAATTTTTTTTTTTTTTTTTATGTGAATAAGTTTGAAAAGGTGTTAAATCATCTGTGAGAAAAAGATCACTGACATGTCACAAGAGCAGAATTCAGAGTCACACACATCACATGTCCATCATGTGGAGACACGGGACAGGTGTAGGCTGCTCTCATTGAGTAAGGAGCCTTGTACAGGGAAAAACGCTCCCCGCCTCTCTCCACAGGGAGAAGGCATTTTTGTTTCAACCATCCCCTCTCAAGAGTCACAGGGGGGACACCCTCTCCTTTTTCTTCTCTCAGTCCCTTTCTCTTTCTTCTTCAGACTTTTCTCCTCTTTCCTCGCTGCCATCCCTCTCATTCCTTCTTTTCCCTCCATCACATCTCTGACACATCCATTTTCTTCATCTTCCTCTTCTTCTATCTCTTCCTCTCCAACTCTCAAATCTTGTTCTTCATCTTCTTCTACTTCTCCCCCTCCATCTTTCTTCTCTCTCTCCTCCATCTTTCTCTCTTTTCCCCCTTTCACTCTTCTCTCCCTCCCCTCCTCTTTCTCTCGCTCCTCCCTCACACCTCCCTTCTCTTCCTCTTTTTTCTACTTCGTCATCAACTGTGTCAACGCCCAATCCAAGCAATGTGGTGTCCCTGTATTCAGTGTTTCCAGAACAGGGCACCTTGTCTATCCCAAGCACAGTACAAACATTGCCAGTCATTATATCAGGAGAAGAAAGTGCAGATCTCCCTACACAAAACGCTACATGTAGCCCCCAGACACAACAGTCCACTGCTAGGGCTTCACAGGGGAGTGGTATAGCTACAGGGCTGCTAGCATGGAACCATGACACTGATCCACCGCAGCCTCAGCAAGGAAGTGGGAAATCCCCATGCAGCAAGACAACTTTAAAGCCCAAATCTCACCCAGTGTATGCACCAAGTACACCATGTCACTTCTTATCTGATGAAGATGAAGATGCAACGTCACACATGCTGCCCAATACTAGGGAAGAAAACACACAAGCACCAAAAGAGCAGGGACAGGTAGAGGCACCATCCTATGAGCCCTTCATCCCAAGCCAGGTGATCAGTATGCTGCCAGACCCAGGGATACACCCCATGCTATTTTGAAAAAAATGCAGCAGATCCAGCGAACGTATGCAGCAGCCTGGACTGATCTCTGGACCGTAATGGAAATAAAAGCAGGTGATGCATTCTGGCCAATTATGAGAGAACACTTCAAGCATCCAGCAGAGTTAGATGCGTATGCCTGGGAGACAGGACCTAAGCTAATTGAGCAACTCAGAGAATGGGCCAAAAGCAGACTGACAGGACAAACTCTCAGCCTACATGTCACGAGTCAAGACAAGACAGAGTCTGTGGAGAAGTTCCATGACAGAGTAATGCAAGTGTTTCAAGATTTGGGCCTCATTACCCATGATCAGACACACAGACGGATGTTGGCACAGGCTTTTGTGCATGGACTGAGAGAATCAATCAGGAAACCACTGGTAGCAGCCAGGCCTGAGTACACGTCAATAGCAATGGATACCCTGCTCACAGTAGCAAAAAGGATTGAGTCCCGCCGGAACAGAAGGAATGTCAAGTGTTACAACTGTGGCAAGCTTGGCCATTACCGGAACCGCTGCAGAGAACCCCTACGACCCACCACTTTGTCTAGAGAAGCAAGCCAAGGAGAAAACAAAGAAAGCAGTGAAGAACCCCGTGCATAGGACAAGAGCACACCAAGTCCACAGGGAACCCCACCAGTGGGACCAATATCCTGAGAGTGGATGGCGTAGTCAGATCTTTTCTTGTGGAACTCCGCAACCTCACCTACCTATCAGAATCTTCTGCTTCCTGCATGGGAATTGATGGTCAAGTCAGATATTTCCAGATTATGAAGCCCCTGAGCGTGTGGACTCAGCCAGAACACTCCATCATGTCCCAGTTTGTTGTGTAAAAAACCTGAACCCTCAACCTATTGGGAGTGGACCTACTGCAGAAGCTGAAAGCGACCAGAGTGTTCCAGGAAGATGGGACCATGACACTTTCTTCACCCCTGACCCAAGAAGAAACAGGAACCTCAAACAACCACACTGCAGACCTATCACAGGAGGTGCTGGACATAGTTCCAGAAAAGCCACTCCATCACCCAGAGTCAAGATGTCTCTGACCAACTGAAGGTCTAAGTGAACTCGCCTAAGAAGACGGCCTGAGAACTTTGACATTGGCCAGGATATTTCAACTCAAGAAGGACCCTACTCGCTTCATGGAATGGCAACACCTCATCCAGCTCTAACGCCAGAGGTTCATCTTTTGCAAGCACCAGGAGGTGCCCCCTGCAATCAACCAGTTCACCCAGGCCCTAGACCGGAAAAAGGCCACTCAGCTCTTCAAACTTGTGCACAAATACTGACCTGAGACCGAGCTGGAGAAAAAGAAACTACTGATGGCCCGTGCTGAGAGAAAAGCAGCCGTTTAAGGAGACGTCCCAACAAGAAGACCCCCTGTGACCAGAGCAGGTGCTAACACAGTGACTGTCTTGGTGGAGAACAAGAAAGCCAGCTGGTCGTCATCTCTCATGATGTGGATCCTAGTAGACGGCTTGTTTTCCCGCCAGCTCTGCACCAGCAGATGGGAGTCCCCTGCCGCTGTAAGGTTCTATGTATATATTCCTGAAACTCAGTTTGTTCGTCAGCCATTTTACTTTCTGTCTTGCTGCAGCTATCTTGCCCTCAGTCAAAATGGAGTTTCCAGCTTGCATGTTCCCGCCCTGATTCTCTCCTTTGCTTCTTAAGCAGCCACAGCTGAGCAATCAGTGCTTCAGAATCTAGCCTGCAGTGAACCTGTGACTTGACTCCTGTAAGCCTTGGACCTTGTACTCCAGCTATTCCTACTGAGGAACTCTGAAGCACTTGTGGACTCTGAACCCTGCTCTTTGAAAGACCCACGTTTGCATGGACTTACGGTAACAGAGAAGAAGTTCCTGAATCTGTATTGGAGAGTGATTGCTGAGCTTGGATTACTCTGGCCTGCTGTGTCTCCTGTTTCTGTGTCTGCAAACTGTGTGACTATTTCTGCCAACTTGTATGAAGTAATACAGGACTTTTCTATATCAAACCTGTGACTCCTGTGTTTTCATCGCACCCAAGCACAAGACGCTATATGAACTGTACTACATACATTACAAGATTCTGAAGCCAAAACGTTAGTGTCTGCTGGGTCTGGAAGGCTGTGTCTGCTGTACTGTGGATATCAGACGTCCGGTTGTACTTTCTGTGATGACAGTGGTTGTGACTTCTCACAACCATTCCAGGTGAGCAATTCCCTTAAGTTTTTCTTTTTGCAGTGTTACCACAGGTAAACACTATTGTTTTTTTTTTTTTTTCCTTTCTTTTCTCTTTTTTGTCTGCTGTAACTCTGGATATCAGATGTCTGGTTGAAACTTTCTGTGATGATAGTGGTTGTGACTTCTCACAACCATTCCAGGTGAGCAGTTCCCTTAATTTTTTTTTCTCTCTGCAGTGTTGCCACAGGTGAACACTATTGTTTTTTTTTCTCTCCTCTTCTTCCAGTAATCCTGTCTTAAAAGATCTGGAAAATGGAGGCCCGCATAAAGGAACTTTGCGGAGTGACTGATAATATCCTTGCAGATTTGCAGAATATAAAGACCCGTTTTACAAATCTACAGGACCTCAATAATCACAATTTGCAAGTGGTTGGACAGACTACCCAGGATTTACGAGCCAGGATTGAGGTTCTAGAGGGGCGAGTCCAGGCTCCTGCCGTAGCCCCGAGTGCTGGGATTCCCAAGTTGCCCCCTTTTCGTTTTGGCGGTGAACGTGAGAAATTCAGGGGATTTATTAATCAATGCAATCTTTTTTTTTCTGCACATGCTTCACAATTTCCCACTGAACGATCTAAGGTGCTTACTATAATTATGTTGCTTACCAACAAGGCTTTAATGTGGGCAAACCTCTGATTGAGACTGAGGATGATTGTTTGAATCACCTTGATGATTTTATTTCAGCCATGGGGCAGGTGTTTGATGACCCCAATCGAGGTGCAACAGCTGAAGCAGCCATGTTAGCTTTGCGCCAAGGTAAGCACTCGGTAGCTGAATATGCCTTGGATTTCAGGAGATGGGCCCTTGATACCACCTGGGACAGTTCCGCCAAAAAATCTATTTTTCGAAAGGGGTTATCTCCACTGATTAAGGATGAACTTGCTCGTGCCGACCCTCCCACTGCGTTAGGTGACTTTATTAACTACTGCATCCGTATTGATACTCGTCTGACTGAACGCAGGCAAGAGAGATGGTTCGAAAGCAATCATACTAACCTTTTCCTACCTTCCTCTCCAGCTAAGGAACCTTTGAGTAGGAGTACACGGGAACCTGAACCTGAACCCATGCAGGTAGACTCTTTACAACGACGGGTTAGTGATGCACGCAAGGAACATCGTTTTAAGGAGAATCTATGTTTCTATTGTGGTAAGTCAGGGCACTTCATTATAAACTGCCCCAGCCGTTCTCGTAAGACTACTGCAGCACTCATTCATTGTGAGTGTTGCGAGAGGGGATCTGTCAGGTCCGAGCCTCAGGCTCCAGAGAGATCTGCAGCAACAGATCTTGATTTCTCGGACTTAAACTCCGTTACCTCTGAGGACGTTGACTGTGTAAACGCTGCCATTTTTCAAGTTTCCTCAGCGGTGTCCCAGCTGAGTTGTAAGAAAAACAATTCTCATTGCTTTCTTTCCATCAAACTCTGGGTTGACTCAGCTTGGGTGTCTAGCTCTGCTATGATCGACTCAGGGGCAAGTGGAAATTTTATGGATGTCTCCTTTGCTCTGAAACAGGGAATACGTTCAGTGAAGAAGGCTACTCCAGTACAGATGGAAACTGTGGATGGCTCCCTGCTGACCTCTGGACCAGTGGATCAGGAAACAGAGCCTTTGAGGGTTCTTATGGGTAAAGATCATCAAGAGAAACTGTCCTTTATGCTTATCTCTTCTCCCCACTTTCCCATTATTCTAGGGCTACCATGGCTGCAGGCTCAGAATCCTACCATTAACTGGGAGACCAAGGAATTACACTTTCCAGAGAAACAGATGAGTCCAAAAGTTTCAGCTTGCTCTGTTCCTAAAGGAATCATGTCAGTCCCTGAACTACCAGCTGTATACCAGGACTATGTGGATTTATGTGACAAGAAGAACGCTGACCAGCTTCCTCCTCACCGTCCATATGATTGTCCAATTGAATTATTGCCTGGAGCAGAGATACCTTTTGGTAAGATCTACCCCCTGGCGGGGCCCGAGCTAAAGGCTTTAAAGGATTACATAGATGAAAATCTAGCCAAGGGCTTCATACGCCCCTCTTCATCTCCTGCAGGTGCACCCATCTTCTTTGTAAAGAAGAAAGATGGATCTCTGAGACCATGCGTAGACTATAGGGAACTCAATAAGGTTACTATTAGAAACCGTTATCCATTGCCTTTAATCCCTGAGTTATTGGAGAGAGTGCGACATGCCAAAATTTTTTCTAAACTAGATCTTCGTGGGGCCTATAACTTAGTCCGTATTAGACCTGGGGATGAATGGAAGACTGCTTTCAGGTCACGCTATGGACACTTTGAATATCTAGTTATGCCTTTTGGTCTGAGTACCGCCCTAGCCACTTTCCAACACTTGGTGAATGACATCTTCAGGGATCTCCTAGATACATTCGTGGTAATTTATTTGGATGATATTCTAATTTTTTCTAACTCCACAGAGGAACATCATGGACATGTGAGAATGGTCTTGGAACGTCTAAGACAAAATCATCTTTACATCAAACTTGAAAAGTGTGAATTCCATAGGACCGAAATTCAATTTCTGGGGTATGTACTGTCTACACAAGGAATTAGTATGGATGGAAGCAAAACCCAAGCCATCAAGGATTGGCCAAGTCCTAGAAATGTGAAGGAGGTACAGCGCTTCATCGGGTTTGCCAACTTCTATAGACGTTTCATTAGAAATTTCTCTGAGGTAGTGTCACCTATCACTCAACTTACCCGGAAAGAGTCTAGGTTTTCCTGGACTCCCCAAGCCCAGGAAGCATTTTCCCGTCTAAAAGATAAATTTACCACTGCACCTATCCTAGTACATCCCAACCCCGAGCTTGCCTTCATAATAGAGGTGGATGCTTCAGACTGTGCCGTTGGAGCTATACTCTCTCAGAGAACAGGTGAGAAGAATGTCTTGCATCCCTGTGCCTTCTTTTCCCAGCAGTTGTCTTCGGCTGAGAGGAACTACGATGTGGGCAATAGAGAGTTGTTGGCCATTATTGCCGCCTTCAAAGAATGGAGACACCTTCTTCAGGGAGCTGCACAGCAAATAGTCGTCCTGACAGACCATCGTAACCTTGAGTTTATCAGGTCGGCTAAGTGCCTGACTCCTCGCCAGGCTCGCTGGAATCTTTTCTTAAACCAATTTAATTTTATCATCTCTTATAGACCAGGATCGCGCAATGGAAAGGCTGATGCACTCTCTAGGATTTACTCAGCAGAGACACGTCCAATTACTCCTCCTAAGACTATTCTTCCTGACTCTAGATTCCTAGGAGTAATTCATAATCAAGACCTACTTAAGGACATCAAGGAAGCATACCATGCGGATTCCTTTTTGGCACAACCCCCAAGGGACGTAAGTCTTGTCTTTAAGAATGGTGTGTGGATTCAGGGACAACGTCTGTATATTCCTGAAACAGTCAGATTAAGAGTATTGCAACTCATTCACGATTCCAAGATAGCTGGGCATAGAGGAATTCTAAAGACACAGGAATTTCTTTCTCGTTTCTTTTGGTGGCCCACTTGCAGGAAGGATGTTTTGAATTATGTCACTTCATGTGAGGTCTGTGCAAGATGCAAAACACCTCGCTCCTCACCAACTGGTCTGTTACAGCCTCTTCCCACCCCGTCCCGCCCGTGGGGATCCATTTCTATGGACTTCATTGTGGAGTTACCAACCTCTCAGGGGAAGAACACCATTCTAGTGGTGGTTGACCGTCTAACAAAGGCAGCTCATTTTATCCCTTGTGTCGGCTTACCCACTGCAAAACAGACATCAGATTTGATGATTAAAGATGTGTTTCGCTTACATGGAGTACCGGATGAGGTTATTTCGGATCGAGGGGTGCAATTCACTTCTAGGTTTTGGCAAAATTTCTGTGCAGCATTGGACATTAAAGTAAACCTTTCTTCTGCTTTTCATCCCCAGACTAATGGACAGACCGAACGAACCAATCAAACCCTGGAGCAGTATCTCCGCTGCTTTATCTGCCACCTACAGGATGATTGGGTGGATCTACTTCCATTAGCTGAGTTCTCGTATAACAACTCTCAGAGTGCCTCCACTAAACAGTCTCCTTTTTACTCTAATCTAGGTTATCATCCTAACATTCTACCACGATTTCCCATAGAAACGCCTTTACCAGCAGTGGCTGAAAGAATCACGTCTTTACAGAAGAATATGGATCTTCTAAAGGAATATCTGGAATCGGCTCAAGAAAGGTACAAGAAAGCAGCAGATAAATTTCGTAAACCTGCACCAGCTTTCAAGGTAGGAGACTTGGTCTGGCTGTCAACCAGAAATCTTAAGTTAAGGATTCCATCGTCTAAGTTGGGACATAAGTACATTGGACCCTATAAAATCAGTAAAATTATAAGTGCCGTTGCTTGTCGTCTTCAACTGCCCAGAACTATGAGAATCCACCCTGTCTTTTATGTATCCCTACTAAAGGCTGCGACACCCAATACGTTTCCTGGACGTTCGTCTCCTTGCCCTGACCCAGTGCTAGTCGATGGTCAGGAAGAATTTGTGGTGGAAAGGATTTTAGATTCCAGGTTGTATAGAAATCAGTTACAATATCTGATTAAATGGCAGGGCTACCCAGTGGAGGACAACTCATGGGAACCGGTCAATAACGTTAATGCTCCTCGCTTGCTCCGTCAGTATCATCAGAGGTACCCACACAAGCCTGGTCTGAGGTCATCCGGAGGTTGTCCTTAAGGGGGGAGTAATGTAAGGTTCTATGTATATATTCCTGAAACTCAGTTTGTTCGTCAGCCATTTTACTTTCTGTCTTGCTGCAGCTATCTTGCCCTCAGTCAAAATGGAGTTTCCAGCTTGCATGTTCCCGCCCTGATTCTCTCCTTTGCTTCTTAAGCAGCCACAGCTGAGCAATCAGTGCTTCAGAATCTAGCCTGCAGTGAACCTGTGACTTGACTCCTGTAAGCCTTGGACCTTGTACTCCAGCTATTCCTACTGAGGAACTCTGAAGCACTTGTGGACTCTGAACCCTGCTCTTTGAAAGACCCACGTTTGCATGGACTTACGGTAACAGAGAAGAAGTTCCTGAATCTGTATTGGAGAGTGATTGCTGAGCTTGGATTACTCTGGCCTGCTGTGTCTCCTGTTTCTGTGTCTGCAAACTGTGTGACTATTTCTGCCAACTTGTATGAAGTAATACAGGACTTTTCTATATCAAACCTGTGACTCCTGTGTTTTCATCGCACCCAAGCACAAGACGCTATATGAACTGTACTACATACATTACAGCCGCATACTGAAGGACAAGGCCAAACTGGGCTGCCTCGCCCATCGGAATCAATCCCAGCTTTCCACAGTGAAGAAAAAGACTGTAAACCCCGCTGAGTTCAGAATGGTGCAAGGCCTGGAGGCCGCGAAAGAGGCTACGGTATTTGAAACCCCAACAGTGCTGAACCATCACACTCTGCTCTCAAGAGTCCCAGTCACCGCAACGGTATTCACGGTGATCAACCTGGCCAGTACCTTCTTCAGTGTTTCTCCTCCACCTGGAGGCCTGCTTTCATGCACCAGTGCAGTGCATATGGACAGTGTTGTCTCAAGATGCTCAAAACAAGCCCTTCAAGTTTCACCAAGACAATGTCCTCCATCCTCGTCAACTGGATTGCAGAATATGCAAGAGTCACTCTTCTACAACACGTGGATGACCTTCTATTTTGTGTGGTTGACATCAACACCTGCACAGTCTATTCCTTGTCTCTCCTACTCTACCTGGAAGAACAGCAACGCAAGGTCTGGAAGAACAAAGTCCAGTGATGCCAGAAGCAAGTTACATCCCTGGGACACTGTATTGCCCACAAGACGAAACACATGTCAAAAGACTGGAAGACCACTGTGGAGAAGATGGCTCCCCCAACAACTCCAAGAATGCTGCAGGCCTTCCCTGGTCTAGTGTCATATTGCAGAACCTGGATCCCTGATGCCTCAGTCCTAATGCAGCCTCTGTGCGCTTGCATCAACGCAACCCCGCTCCTTCTATCAGACGCAGCCTTCAACCCATTCAGGAGATTGGAAGAACTCCACAGTCTCAGCGCCAATACCAGGCCTACCTGACTATGAAAAGTTTTTCCGTCTACCTGATGGAAGAAAGAAGATCATGCTACTGGAGTCCTGGCACGGATTCACGGGGGAAAACAGAGACTTTTAGGCTGCCTCTCAGCCCGCTTGGATCCAGTTGCAAGAAGAGCACCCTCCTGCCTGATGGCAGTATCTGCAGCACACACCCTCCTGGACAAGGTTGCTGAAATCACTCTTGGACAGCCACTGGAAACTCTCACTCCACATGACATCTTGGCAATCTTCAATCAAGCTCAACCAACAGTAATCTCTCCACCGCCAGGCATCTTTGTGGCGCCTCTATTGCCTTTGTCTCATAATGTCACCGTCTCCAGACCTACAGTCCTCAGCCCAGCCACTCTACTCCCACTCCCAAGGGGGGATACTTGGATGGCTCCAGATTTGCAGATGATGAAGAAGTTTCAACACAGGAAGTGCAGTGACCAGCAATCAAGAAATCCTGTGGTCCAGAAGTCTGTCACCTAGCCTGTCAGCCCAGGAAGCAGAATTGATAGCGCTGACGAAGGCCTGTCAGATGGCAGAAGGCAAGACTGCAAACATCTACACGGACTACAGTTACTCGCATGGCATAGCACATGACTTTAGACCCATCTGGGCTACAAGGGACTTCATCACAGCAAACAGGACAACCGTGAAGCATCATGGAGCCTTCAGGGACCTGCTGGGTGTACTCCAACTTCCAAAATGGTGGCAATTTGAAAAATCAAAGTGCATGGAAAA
Organism: Oophaga sylvatica; assembly: GCA_033576555.1. Taxonomy (NCBI): domain Eukaryota; kingdom Metazoa; phylum Chordata; class Amphibia; order Anura; family Dendrobatidae; genus Oophaga; species Oophaga sylvatica. The sequence goes on along the minus strand of JARQOD010000007.1, from coordinate 99,012,611 downwards.
CTGAAAACAGAAGAGGCGTGAGGCAATAACATGGCGGACATGGCAGCCAAAGAAGCAGCCAAAGGAAGACAACATGGAGAAGTGGGAGAGGTCGTAGAGCCGGACGGCTACTACATGACGACTGAAGACAAGAAACCTGACAAAGAAACGTCCTGGAATCTGCTCAAGAAGTTACAAGACCAAGCTCCAAAAGGAGAAGAAGAGCTGAATGCGAAAAAAGCAACACGTGAAGAAAGAAGGCTATCAATAATAGACTTCAAACTCTGCCTACCACAAAGTATGCACCCTATGGTGGTCCAATGGGTACATGGACCCACATCCACATATCAAAGACACAGATGAATGATCTGATTGGTGCTTACTGTTTCGCTTCAGGGATCTCCACCCTAACAGCCAAACTCACCAGCAGCTGTCTGACCGGCGGCAAATTCAAGCCTGGACGTATGGAAGAAAGTCCCCCTCACCTTATTTGGAAAGACCACTCTACCAGCTTCAAAGGATCCAGATAGACCACATCCAGATATCGCCAAGTGAAGGATTCAAATACGCCATTGTGGTCAAAAGAAGTATTTTCAAGATGAACAGAAGCCTTCCAAGTCAGCAAAGACTACTGCAAAGAAGCTACTTTCGGAAAATAGTGTGCAGATACGGGGTTCCAGAAATGATAGAAAGTGATCAGGGACCCGCATTCACAGCAAATCTGACACACGACCCGATTAGCAGTAGGGTCAGATTTAGGCCTACACACTCCTTACCACCCCCAGAGCAGCAGGAAGGTAGAAAAAACTGAATGAAACACTTAAGAATAGAATGCTGAAAAATTGCCCATGAAAAATTTGCGTGTCGCAAACCATGGCATGACACACTCCCTATTGCACTGTTTAGCATAAGGCACACTCCCAGAGACCCAGAAAAGCTGTTTCGTGCCTGCATCTTCTGCTAACAGATAAGACATTTTCTTCTTTTAGTTTTTTGGTGCCTGCATTTTGTCCTGCACTTCTGTGGGGGTCTGCCGGGTCCCCTTCGGGGGGCTTATGCTCCTCTCAGTTTAGTTCAGCCACTGTTTGTTCATTTGCCTTTTCCAGTTTTTTCAGTGGTTGCTGTTTAGTTTTTGTTACACCAGAGAACTAATTTAGGTGGTAGAGGTCGTGTGATCTCAGGTGTTTTTGTAATTAGTAGAGTTGGTACTTTTCAGGGTTTTTTGGGGTTGCAGTAAGTGCCTTTCCTATCCTCTTCTATCTAGACAGATTGGGCCCCAGCGTTTGCTCATTCTATTTTCTGTCTGTGTCTGTATTTCCTCTTGTCTAACCGCCATTACATGTTTGGGGGCTTCCTATGTTCTTTGGGGTTCTGCTCCGGGGCAGATAGCTTTCCTTTTTCTATCTTTAGGTGTAGTTAGCTTCTCAGGCTGTGACGAGGCGTCTAGGACCAACGTAGGAACGCTCCACGGCTGCCTTTAGTTGTGGTGGTTAGTCAGGGTACTGCAATCCCATAGATTCCAACCTCTCTGGTGTATTGCTTTTTTTGCCTGCTCTCCTCAGCTACCAAATCATAACACTTATGTAATTGAATTGGTCAAAAACTAATGTCCATTCTCGAGTTTTTCTCCTCACTGCCAGATTTGATGATCCTGTCCAAGAGCCCCAGATGACATCAACCTCTGTGTAACTAGAGGGAAAGCCTGTTTGAATCCACGTATCGCATTGCAAGGAAGCTCCAGTACCAGGAGAGACACCTAAGCCATGAAGGATGTCGTGGATGCTCTGACTGACCAGACAGATGACCAGATGACCTACCTGATGAGTTCAAGGCCAGAGACCAAGTTAAAGCAGGATTTGAGTCACTATAAACAAAAATGTTGATTGGATAAATTACATCTATTATAACCAGCAGAGATTTGTTAACTTCACCATAGATGCTGTAAAAGGTTTGGCAGCACAGTTAGGCCCCACTTCCATTATGGCATTCCAGAATAGAATGGCTTTGGATATGATTCTAGCTGAGAAAGGAGGTGTTTACAAAATGATAAAAGACACCTGTTGCACCTACATCCCAGACAACACTGGCCCAAATGGTAAAGTCACAATGGCAATACAGAAACTTAATGAGTTATCAGAGGAACTGAAACAGAACTCAGGTGTCACTGACCCATGGGATCGATACTTTGGGTGGATGAGTGGGTGGCAGAAAATGTTGGCACAGGTTGGGACAGCCATTATGGGGGTTCTCATTTTTGCATTAATTACTGGTTGCTGTGTAATTCCTTGTATCCGCAGGAAAATGGAAAAAGCTGTTCAGGAGACAACCAATTTGATGCCACTCACCATCTTGGACCTCGCACCAGTCCGGATAGAACTGCCTGGCTTGACCAGATCTCCGAACTACCTCCAGACTGAGAATACACATCCTTGATGAATCATCCTATCAAATAAGGAGACTATGATTGCAAACACATAAACCCCCGACAGGGACAGTCCTCCTGACCGCCCATTTGCGAAAAGTCTATATTCGGTGGGGGAGACATGCACTAGGGGTGTCTCAACTCACCGGCAGCATAAAAGAGTTGCAGCGCTTTGGGCCAGGAGCAGGTTTTTAGGGCAAGTGGTATCTAAGGGGGGACTGTCATGGAAATATATATGTATTCCATATATTCAAAGTATATTCACATATATGTATTCACAGTTCACAGTTAGATAGATCTCACTTGCTAAAAAAAACCTTGTGCTCACATATTTCTAGGCCAGATATAATCAGTCGTTTTAAAGAAATCTGGCCTTCATAAGACCTTCGTAAAGGAACAAATGCATGAAGTACAAAATGTCCTATTAGATATCTGTTGTTTACATTATAGTTATGCAAGGCAACTAGGTCACAAGAATATAAACAATAATTCTGCAACTTCAGCTCTTTTAATCATGATTATCATAATTATCATATTTACACTAGAACAGCCAATAATCTAGCAGCTTTTAATTGTATGTTAATTGACTAACCAGCCCCTTTTTGTAAACGTATAAAACCTTGAATGAATAATAAATGTATGTCTTTGACGAACTGTTATACTGACACTTTCGTGTGGACAGTCCTCATTTCGTTCTGAGCGCTCAAAAAGACATTATATAGAGATTTGGACATGGCAAGCAGCAAACACAGGATATTTTTATCCTAATTAAATTTCCATATCCACAGGCTGCAACAGTGATGTCATAACTAGAGCACACATCACCTCTGCAGCCAATCACTGTGATCTGCAGTTGTGCTGATGTAGACAGTTTGGCTGCAGAGGAGTTATCCGCTGTAGTTGTGACATCACTGCCGCAGCCTGTAAACAGAGACCGGTGCAGCAGCGGGGAGGCAGTGTCCGAGTCATTCAGGATAAGTGACATCCGATTTTATTATTTTAATCCAGTGCAGGTCATTGGAGGTCAGAAATCTAAGACCAAAAAACACTTATTCTGCAGTCCGGGGCATTTAAAAGGGGTTTTCCACAAATATTTTATTTTCTGTCCAGTGGATTGTTCTAGATTAAATGAATTCACCGTCTCCTGCCTCAGCAGTGTGGCTCCCTCGCTGCTCCGGGGCTCGTTTACCACCGCAGTAAATAGTGCTTCTACCCTCCACAACAGCCCCAGTCTCTTATGTGGCCCTTTTAGAAGATTAATTGCCCACGCCTGGTCTAGCCGCCTTCATATGAAGACCGGATACAAGTAAGGTGAGAAGAGCTCAATGCCAAGCAGCAGCTGTGACAGCAAGTAACATTTCAGTATGCTCGTGTCCATTAAGGGGTGCTGGTCTGTGAATTACCATAACTAATGATCACTTCCAGATTCAGATTTGTAGAAATTAAGTTCTATTTTTGAAACACTGTAACGAAGAGTCAAGGGTGTACATGGATTTCAGTAGAGGATATGACTGTTCTTCACCACAGCTATTGTTCCTGCTCCCTTCAAGTGTGAAAATGTGTCATCAGCTGAGGTCTCTTAGAAAAAATGACACTAGTTTGGGTTTTGTATGGAAACTATATTCTCATTTACTGAAATATCATGGTACAACCACGGATGACCACACGTGTGATGGACTGCATGGCCATATACAGCAGACACCATCGTCATTGTCCTCACACAGCTTTATAAAACATAATTGTAAATGACCGTTACTGTATACAATGTTACTATTGAGGTCAGTGTATACAGTAGGCTCCCCCTGGTGGTGACATCTAATCATGTAACTATTAGTTATTGCAGGAAATTTCAGGCTTCGTATCATTTACTACTAATTAAAGGGAATCTGTCCCCCCATTTTAGCCATATCAGCTAAAGATATGACTGAATAGTGCGTTCCATAAGTAACCTATTGGTAGGTAGCTTATATCCTGATACCCCCGTTTTGATGCCAAAATACCTTGTAAAGTTCGGATTTTTGTCTGTAAATCAGGGCGGTCCGGTCCGGAGGGCGGCGTTTTCTCTCTTCTCCCCCCCCCCTCGCTCCTCCGCATCTCTTGCGCATGGCTGTCTGTGAATCGCACAGACGGCGTTCCGCTTCCCGCAATTGTGCTTTTCAAATTCCCCCCCGCGCATGCACAGTGTGCTTTGCTCAACAGGGGCAAAGCATAAAATCATGACAGCACATGCGCAACTATTGTCCTTCACTTTCCTTGCCCCGGAAGTCGTCCAAGGCAAGCAGTCATTTCCAGGGCAAGGAAAGAGTTGCGCATGCGCTGTGATGATTTTAAGCTTTGCCCACTGTTGGGCACAGCACACTGCGCATGTGCGGGGGGGATTTGAAAAGCGCAATCACGGGAAGCCGAACACCGTCTGTGCGATTCACAGACTGCCTACGCAAGAGATGCTGAGGAGCAGGGGCGGGGGAGAGAAAACGCCGCCCTCCGGACCAGACCGCCCTGATTTACAGACAAAAATCTGAACTTTACAAAGGTATTTTGCTATCAAAACGGGGGTATCAGGATATAAGCTACATACCGATAGCTCGCTTATGGGACGCACTATTCAGTCATATCTTTAGCTGATATGGCTAAAATGGGGGGACAGATTCCCTTTAATTACCTACCAACCACCTACACACAAGCTGCAGAAAAGATCATTATCTCAGATTGTGAAAGACAAGACATTACCTTGTGTAGGTTCTGGACGGTGGCTCAGAGATGATATCTGCACAGAGGCTAGAATCTCACAGGATGTGGCCAGGAGCTACTGTGTAATATAAGAGCGCTGTGCGGAGGTGGGGGGAGGACACACAGGTAGGGAACAGCATTGTAATCGGTGATGAACATGTAAATATGTAAATCAATATAAAGGGTTCATTTCATTAAATATTGTGGCTCCATTCAAGTCTAGGAATAAGCTGCAATACCGAGTACAATCTCCCTGCCAGGAGAGACTGTCAAAAAAGCAGCAATGTTATTAGGTCTTTCACAATCTCTGTAATACATTGAATATAAAACAGAAGATGACAATAGACCAGACAATGTATAATTCTTTATCATTAGCTGACCACAGACCAGACATTGAATGTTCCTTTTTAATAGACGACCACAGACTGGACATTGAATGTTCCTTTATCAGTAGATATCACAGACCAGACATTGAATGTTCCTTTATCAATAGAAGACCACAGACCAGACATTGAATGTTCCTTTATCAATAGATGACCACAGACCAGACATTGAATGTTCCTTTATCAGTAGAAGACCACAGACCAGACATTGAATGTTCCTTTATCAATAGATGACCACAGACCGGACATTGAATGTTCCTTTATCAGTAGATGACCACAGACCAGACATTGAATGTTCCTTTATCAATAGAAGACCACAGACCAGACATTGAATGTTCCTTTATCAGTAGATGACCACAGACCGGACATTGAATGTTCCATAATCAGTAGATGACCAAAGACCGGACATTGAATGTTCCTTTATCAGTAGATGACCACAGACCAGACATTGAATGTTCCATAATCAGTAGATGACCACAGACCGGACATTGAATGTTCCTTTATCAATAGAAGACCACAGACCAGACATTAAATGTTCCTTTATCAATAGAAGACCACAGACCAGACATTAAATGTTCCGTTATCAGTAGATATCACAGACCAGACATTGAATGTTCCTTTATCATTAGCTGACCACAGACCAGACATTGAATGTACCTTTATCAATACAAGACCACAGACCAGACATTGAATGTTCCTTTATCAATACAAGACCACAGACCGGACATTGAATGTTCCTTTATCAATAGAAGACCACAGACCAGACATTGAATGTTCCTTTATCAGTAGATGACCACAGACCGGACATTAAATGTTCCTTTATCAGTAGATGACCACAGACCGGACATTGAATGTTCCTTTATCAGTAGATGACCACAGACTGGACACTGAATGTTCCTTTATCAGTAGATGACCACAGACCGGACATTGAATGCTCCTTTATCAGCAGATGACCACAGACCAGACATTGAATGTTCCTTTATCAGTAGAAGACAGCAGACCAGACATTGAATGTTCCTTTATCAATAGATGACCACAGACCGGACATTGAAATGTTCCTTTATCAGTAGATGACCACAGACCGGACATTGAATGTTCCTTTATCAGTAGATGACCACAGACCAGACATTGAATGTTCCTTTATCAGTAGAAGACCACAGACCAGACATTGAATGTTCCTTTATCAGTAGATGACCACAGACCGGACATTGAATGTTCCATAATCAGTAGATGACCACAGACCGGACATTGAATGTTCCTTTATCAATAGAAGACCACAGACCAGACATTAAATGTTCCTTTATCAATAGAAGACCACAGACCAGACATTAAATGTTCCGTTATCAGTAGATATCACAGACCAGACATTGAATGTTCCTTTATCATTAGCTGACCACAGACCAGACATTGAATGTACCTTTATCAATACAAGACCACAGACCAGACATTGAATGTACCTTTATCAATACAAGACCACAGACCGGACATTGAATGTTCCTTTATCAATAGAAGACCACAGACCAGACATTGAATGTTCCTTTATCAGTAGATGACCACAGACCGGACATTAAATGTTCCTTTATCAGTAGATGACCACAGACCGGACATTGAATGTTCCTTTATCAGTAGATGACCACAGACTGGACATTGAATGTTCCTTTATCAGTAGATGACCACAGACCGGACATTGAATGCTCCTTTATCAGCAGATGACCACAGACCAGACATTGAATGTTCCTTTATCAGTAGAAGACCACAGACCAGACATTGAATGTTCCTTTATCAATAGATGACCACAGACCGGACATTGAATGTTCCTTTATCAGTAGATGACCACAGACCGGACATTGAATGTACCTTTATCAGTAGAAGACCACAGACCAGACATTGAATGTTCCTTTATCAATAGATGACCACAGACCGGACATTGAATGTACCTTTATCAGTAGAAGACCACAGACCAGACATTGAATGTTCCTTTATCAATAGATGACCACAGACCAGACATTGAATGTTCCTTTATCAGTAGATGACCACAGACTGGACATTAAATGTTCCTTTATCAGTAGATGACCACAGACTGGACATTGAATGTTCCTTTATCAATGAAAGACCACAGACCGGACATTGAATGTTCCTTTATCAGTAGATGACCACAGACCGGACATTAAATGTTCCTTTATCAGTAGATGACCACAGACTGGACATTGAATGTTCATTTATCAGCAGATGACCACAGACCAGACATTGAATGTTCCTTTATCAGCAGATGACCACAGACCAGACATTGAATGTTCCTTTATCAGTAGATGACCACAGACCAGACATTGAATGTTCCTTCATCAGTAGATGACCACAGACCAGACATTGAATGTTTCCTTTATCAGTAGATGACCATAGACTGGTCATTGAATGTTCCTTCATCAGTAGATGACCACAGACCAGACATTGAATGTTCCTTCATCAGTAGATGACCACAGGACAGACATTGAATGTTCCTTCATCAGTAGAACACCACAGAGCGGACATTGAATATTCCTTTATCAATAGAAGACCACAGAGCGAACATTGAATATTCCTTTATTAATAGAAGACCACAGAGCGGACATTGAATGTTCCTTTATCAGTAGATGACCACAGAACAGACATTGAATATTCCTTTATCAATAGATGACCACAGACCGGACATTGAATGTTCCTTTTCAGTAGAAGACCACAGACCAGACATTGAATGTTCCTTTATCAGTAGAAGACCACAGACCAGACATTGAATGTTCCTTTATCAGTATAAGACCACAGACCAGACATTGAATGTTCCTTTATCAGTAGATGACCACAGAACAGACATTGAATATTCCTTTATCAATAGATGACCACAAACCGGACATTGAATGTTCCTTTATCAGTAGAAGACCACAGACCAGACATTGAATGTTCCTTTATCAATAGATGACCACAGAGCGGAGATTGAATGTTCCTTTATCAGTAGATAACCGCAGACCAGACATTGAATGCTCCTTTATCAGGTGAATAAAGCTCATATGACTATGTCTTGACCCGCACCACAATTGTGGTTTACCAGAGCAATGGGGTACTCAGAGCCGAGCCCATGGAAGTCTATGGGGTTGTCACAGGTAGCGCTGGCTCGGTCTGTGGCCCTGGCGGTCAGGCGTATGTTGGGAGGAATATTTACAGGGATAGGTATATATACAGTTTCGTGACGCCACCTGTAGTTCTCTGATCACTAAGACCAGCGCTGCTGTAGATCTCTGAGGGGATGGTGAGGCAGCTAGATGTCGGGTCCCCTACAGGTGGGACTCTTCCCTCAGGTCGATAGTTATGGTGGGGTTGTGCAGGGATGCAATCAAATAACTCAGTCTCACACATAGAAGCTTCTTTCCATACCTTTTACTTCAAGTTGTTCAGGCAGGTCCCAGGGAGGCTGTTCGGGGTGGATGAATGCACGTAGCGGTAACAGTTGAGCAGGTTACAGGCCTCCTTCTCTTTCCAAATGATGAGTGAGTCCAAGCTTGCCTGTAGCTAAGTTAACTCTATAGTTTTCAGCTTTTCCCACTAGCTGTACTGCCCGGCCGGTTTTGTGATAGAGCCTTATAAGTGGTGAACTAAGTACTTTCTTTTGCCGCGCGCCGGACTCAGAATTCTTGTTCTCCTGACTCGGTTACGTACTGGCACTCTAAGGGCGGCTTTCTGCAACCTAAGGTCCAGTAAGACTCTGGCTTTTCTATCACTATGCCTGGAGCTATAGTGACGCTTCAGTCCCCAGTGACGGTGACAATGTGCAGGATAATCCGATCCTTAAGGCACTTCTGAATCCTTCCCACTATGCCCTTCGCCCTGCTTCTGCTTTCAATGTAGCACTGAAGCGTGAAGATAGAAAGTCAGTTTTCTTCCTTGGTCTCACTGAGTAACTCTCAGTTTCCTCAAAGTTCAGACTGAGTAAAAGGTAACTCTGACTAGACTCGGGATGATAACTAGTCATCCGTTACTAGACTCCACTTCGTTGAATTGGCAGGAACTAATCTTCTGCTCACCCAGAGCTCTGACAGGAATCCTCACTGTCTGAGAAGAACTAGCCCTGACTGCTCTGTACGATGACAGGAAGCTAGACTGACTCCTGTGCTACACGTCACTCCCCTATACACCCCTGTGGGTGTGTCTGAAATGTAAGTGAGTGTCAAGCTTTAACTGTTACCTTACTGTGCATTCTCCAGATCCTGTGTGCCTTACATACCAGGGCTACACATTCCCCCTTGGTAAAATACAGCACTCCCGGGCTGTGAAATATAAGAAGAAAGAAATTTTGTTTTCCATTTAAACAAGTAACATTTTAAACTCTTCCCATCAGGGAGGTACGGATTTCTTGAACGTTGCATTATAACAATAGGCATAGAAAAATACAAAATACTAAATAGACATTTTCATATAAATAAATGGCGATATTCTTGTGAAGGACCCGCACCAAACCTTCAACGTGGGTCCTGGTGGGCTGCAGGACATCTGAATGCAGACCTCACTCAGTGCCTCACCATACGGGTTTTATGTTCAGAGGTAGGTGTGCTGGTAGAGAATGCACAAAGTGCAACTATATACAAGATCAGTTCTTGGGCTGGCTCAGTCCTCAGCCTCAGAGTCCATCATGAAACATTTTCAAGTAATTTACATATCATAACAATACTTTATACAATTATCCATACTTAGTAAACTAGTTTGCTAGGACTACTTTTGATAACGAATAGGTATCTTCCCTTTCGTTGTACGTTCTGATTTACGTGGAGTAGCTTCAGGTATATTAATCTCTAACCCAACTGTTCTACGTAACGGCAAACTATAGAACTGCCTCAATCTTTCTATGGATCTGGCAAGCGTACTGATGGCTGGGCGGTGTGAGTCAGCTTCACCAGGGTTCCCATAGCATGGGGCGCTGCTTCCGATGATTCTTCCTCTTGAGGTTCCGCAGGTTGGGGTGCTGCTGGAGTAGGTAACTCCTGAACTGGCTCAACTGGCACCATGGGCACAACTGGAGGTAGAACTTCCTCTTGTGGCTGATAAAATTGCAACACCGGAATTATTACAGCATCTCCCAGTCTCGGCCAATCTGCAGGGAAATCTCCCAGATCCGTGTGTATGACCTCTTTTTTCTTTCTTCTTGATTGATGACAGAGTTCTCTTCACGAAACTTTAAGGGTTCTGGACACAATTTCAAATGGTCTCTGGACACAGTGGATATTGTTCTTCCTCCGTCCTTACTGATGATACAAACTTTTCTATTGTCATATTTGGAATCTTGTACGACGTAGGGTTCTTGCTCCCACTGGTTATCCAATTTGTGCATTTTCCTTTTCCTTTTCAATACCACTTCTCCAGGCATCAAAGGCTTGGCAGGAGCATTCCTGTTATAAATATCTTCCTGTTTTTCCCGTACCTTGTTGAGACTTTCTTCTACACAGACTTGCACTCTTCTGTATTGCTCTTGCCGATTGATGTCCCAGTTTTCAATAGCGTCATCTGCCTCTGGTTCTACCACTCCAAGTTCTAAATCCATTGGTAGTCTTCCGGGCCTTGCTCTCATAAGATAGTCTGGAGTGCAGTTAGTGGAACTTACAGGTATAAAGGTTATACAAGTCAACCAAATCAGGTAGTAAGTCCGGCCATCGATTTCTGTCTTCCAACGGTATGGATTTCAACAAATCAAGGACAATGTGGTTCATTTTCTCGCAAAGACCGTTGGTTTGGGATGGTATGGTGTTGTTCTAATTTTCTTACACCCCTACATGTGACAGAATTCCTTGAATAGATCAGCTTCGAAAGCAGGTCCTTGATCGGTTAATACTTGCTCCGGATACCCATGCGGTCTGCAGAAGCTGCTTGAAAGGTTTTTGCTGCCGTCACTGCTGTCTGATCCTTAACTGGTACAACCACCAGAAATCTAGAGTAATGGTCCACCATGGTCAAGGCGTATGAGTATCCAGATCTACTTGGCGACAGTTTGACTGGTCCAGGGCCACAATCTCCAAGGGACGAGTCGTCCGGATAGGCTGTGTAGCGCTTCCCACGGCTGTGGGGCGCCGGGACATGGCATAGCTTGCCTAGCTAGCCAATGCTCCCACGCCGCCAGTCCACGACGACGTGAGGCATGGTCCCAGATGATGAGAATGTGGACCCACTGGACCACGGAGGGAGACCCGGGCCTGCCCGGACTAGGGAAGGGCAGCGACCGGGATCCGTGGCAGCTGAGCATGTGGGCAAGGTGACGACCTGCAGGACTAGACAACACCGCACAACTTCAGGTAAGAAGAAACATAAAGTTTACTTAAAGAAACACAGTACATAAAACAGAACATAAGACCGGGCTCCCGATTCCGCACATCAGAGAAGGGTACACGACTCAGGATCACAGACGAGTGCTGGAGGACATCACGGGTAGATGCAGTCCAGGTTATCTGGCACGGGCATACTTGGACGGCCTCTCTCTCAGGCCTTAGGCGTAGCACAGGCTCAGCAGGAGAACATCAGACACCGACCTCAGACAGACTTCAGACGATGGCGGGGTCATCACGGGTTGATGAAGTCCAGGATCATCTGGCACGGGCATACTAGTATGGCCTCACTCTCAGGCCTCGGGCGTAGCACAGGCTCAGCAGGAGAACATCAGACACCGGCCCAGGACGAACGTCAGACGATGGCGGGGTCATCACGGGTTGATGAAGTCCAGGGTCATCTGGCACGGGCATACTAGGACGGCCTCTCTCTCAGGCCTCGGCGTAGCACAGGCTCAGCAGGAGAACATCAGACACCGACCCAGGACAGACGTCATCACAGGGGTAGACCAAGGAGGAACCGCAGGTTTTCACGGCAAGTGACCAAGGCAGTCTCTGGGACAGGCAGGTTGTCACAGCAAGTGACCAGGCAGTCTCTGGGACAGGCAGGTTGTCACGGCTAGTGACCAGGGGCAATCTCTGGGACAGGCAGGTTGTCACGGCAAGTGACCAGGGCAGGCAGGTTGTCACGGCAAGTGACCAGGCAGGCAGTTGTCACGGCAAGTGACCAGGGCAGGCAGGTTGTCACGGCAAGTGACCAGGGCAGGCAGGTTGTCACGGCAAGTGACCAGGCAGTCTCTGGGACAGGCAGGTTGTCACGGAAAGTGACCAGGGCAGTCTCTGGGACAGGCAGGTTGTCACGGCAGTGACCAGCAGTCCTCTGGGACAGGCAGGTTGTCACGGCAAGTGACCAGGCAGTCTCTAGACAGGCAGGTTGTCACAGTAAGTGACCAGGCAGTCTCTAGACAGGCAGGTATATACGACCTGATATGGTGGAGCCTCCAGGTAGGCTGCAGTCGGATGGCAGATGATCGCTCCCAGGTGAGCAGGCAAGAGCCGGGGATCTCTGCAGATGATGTCCGAACTTCCGGATGGAGCTGCAGTCGGATGGCAGATGATCGCTCCTAGGTGAGCAGGCAAGAGCCGGGGATCTCTGCAGATGACGTCCGAACCTCTGGAAGGAACTGCAGACGGATGGCAGACAGGCAACCGACAGGTAACAGACAGGTAACTGGAATCAGGACCTGATGGCTGAAACAGAGTTAGACTGCACAGGAACAACAGGAACACGGATTGGATCTCAGAGAGTCAGGAACACAGACAGGAACACGGACTGGGTCTCAGGGAGTCAGGAACACGGACAGGAACATGGATTGAATCACAGGAACACGGACTGGAACACAGGCCTCGGACTCCGGACATCTGGCACCGATCAGCAGGCTCCGGACATCTGGCAATGATCGGCAGGATCCGGACATCAGGCAAGAGGGATAGGATCCGGACATCTGGAAGTGGTCGTCGGAATCGGACATCAGGCCATGGTCATCAGGCATAGGATCCGGACATCTGGCAGCGACCTGAAAAGGAACCCCAGCGGTCTGGTGCAAGCCCCGCCAGGCTCAACAGGAGCTGGCCGGGATTGCACAGAGGCTGAGCACAGAGTAACAGAAACTCAGCACACACCGGACTCCCCTTCCAAGATGAACTCAGGTTTTTATAGCAAGGATTCACAGTCACTGGCACAGGTTCTGGACACAGCAGGATTTCAGGAACATAACACAGAGGACACGTTCAGAAAGTCAGGTACAGGATGCGATCTAAGATCGGGGTTCAGGTAATTAGACACAGCAGGAACAGGCCGGATATACAGCCTCCAGGAACGGCGATCTGGGTAATCAGCCCCAGCAAGGCGGAAACACAAGACACAATTCAGACATTCAGGACCGGGTTTGATCCAGGATCAGGGAACAAGACACAGCAGGAACAGGGAATCAGCTCTCCAGAGCTGATCAACTTCAGAGCAGGAGCTGAACACACAACCACATACGGCTAGGTTCAGGGATTCAGTGTGGATTCAATGCGAAGCTCTGGCAACGCCCACTAGGGCTGGGAACTTTATATATGAGCTGCTTCACAGCGATAGGTGGGCAGTAATTCTAGTAAACACCCAATCCACATAAAAGCAGGACAGGTGTGGGCCGCGCCCCCTATGCAGAGCCAGAAGCACAACACAGAGGGAACCCAACAATGGCTGCTGCCAACCACGCAGTAAGTCATGCACCACTGCAGAGGACTTTGCAAGCTACGGACGGCTTTCACAGCAAGTCAGGAACCGCACATGCGGGCGGTCATGCAAAGCAGCGGGGCCCTCACGCAAGTACGGGTACGCAGCAGAGCCGGGAACTGAGCAGCATCCATATAGGTAACAGACAACAGTATCCCAGCTGGGTTAGGGGGAAAGGAGCAAAAGGGTTAATGCAAAAAACATGCAAAGTAACGCTGGAAAAACAAAGTACAGACAATACCAGCGTTACAGTATCCCCTCCCAGGCCCCCTCTTCTGAAGACCCAAGTAAAAAAAAAATTCCCAGAAAAAATTCACTTGGGTTTGGCGGTAAGTCCATAGTTCACAATATGGCAGCAGAGTTAATAGCTCGAAAAGTCCGAACCGCTGACCAAGCGGGGAATCGAGCCATCTAGTCCACTTACCCTTGGGGACCAAGTAGTCTATTCACACATCAGGTGGAGCTTGGAGAAAGTCCTGCAGACCGCACATCTCAGCGGAGTCCATGGCCAGAGCTTACTGTAGCGCTTCCCACGGCTGTGGGGCGCCGGGACATGGCATAGCTTGCCTAGCTAGCCAATGCTCCCACGCCGCCAGTCCACACGAATGGTGAGGATGGGTCCCCAGATGATGAGAATGGACCCACTGGACCACGGAGGGAGACCCGGGCCTGCCCGGACTAGGAAGCCGCGACCGGGATCCGTGGCAGCTGAGCAGTGGGCAAAGGTGACGACCTGCAGGACTAGACAACACCGCACAACTTCAGGTAAGAAGAAACATAAAGTTTACTTAAAGAAACACAGTACATAAAACAGAACATAAGACCGGGCTCCCGATTCCGCACATCAAGAAGGGTACACGACTCAGGTCACAGACGGAGTGCTGGAGGACAATCACGGGTAGATGCGTCCAGGGTTATCTGGCACGGGCATACTTGGACGGCCTCTCTCTCAGGCCTTAGGCGTAGCACAGGCTCAGCAGGAGAACATCAGACACCGACCTCAGACAGACTTCAGACGATGGCGGGGTCATCACGGGTTGATGAAGTCCAGGATCATCTGGCACGGGCATACTAGTATGGCCTCACTCTCAGGCCTCGGGCGTAGCACAGGCTCAGCAGGAGAACATCAGACACCGGCCCAGGAAGAACGTCGACGATGGCGGGTCATCACGGGTTGATGAAGTCCAGGTCATCTGGCACGGCCTACTAGGACGGCCTCTCTCTCAGGCCCTCAGGCGTAGCACAGGCTCAGCAGGAGAACACAGACACCGACCCAGGACAGACTCATCCAGGGAACCAAGGAGGAACCGGAGGTTTTACGGAAAAATGCCAAGGCAGTCTCTGGGACAGGCGGTTGTCACAGCAAGTGCCAGGCAGTCTCTGGGACAGGCGGGGTTTCAGGGTAGTGCCCCGGGGAACTCTGGACAGGCAGGTTGTCCCGGGAAGGCCCGGGGGGGGGTTTTTGTCACGGCAAGTGACCAGGGAGGCGGTTTCACGGGAAGTGCCCGGGGGAGGCAGGTTGTCACGGAAGGACCGGGGGGCGGTTGTCAGGGGGAAGTGACCGGGCAGTTCTGGGACGGGGGGGGTTTTCCGGAAAGTGCCCCGGGCAGTCTCTGGGACAGGCGGTTTTTCCGGCAATGACCAGGCAGTCTTGGGCAGGGGGTTGTCAGGGAAGGACCAGGCGTTCTAGACGGGGTTGTCACATAAGTGCCAGGCAGTTCTGACGGGGGGTATATACACCGATATGGTGGAGCCCCCCGGTAGGCTGCAGTCGGGTGGCAGATGATCGCCCCCAGGTAAGGGGAAGAGCCGGGGTTCTGCGTGATGTCCGAACTTCCCGGGTGGGCTGCAGTGGAGGAGATGATCCTCCTAGGGGGCAGGGAAGAGGGGGGGTTGCAGATGACGTCCAAAACCTCTGGAAAAAACTGCAGACGGATGGCAGACAGGAAGCCGACAGGTAACGACAGGAAATGGAATAGGACCTGAGGGGTAAACAGAGTTAGACTGCACAGGAAAAAAAGGAAACGGATTGGATCTCAGGAGTAGGAACACAGACGGAAAAAGGGTGGGTCCAGGGAGTCAGGAAACCGGCAGAAAATGGATTAAAAAACCGAACACGGACGGGGAAACCGGCCTCGGACTCCCCCGGGCATCTGGGCCCCCTCAGCGGGGGCCCGGGCATCTGGCAATGACGGCAGGGGGGAATCGGGGAAAAGGGGGGAGGACCCCACACGGAAGGGGTCGTCGGACTGGAAAATCAGGCCCTGGCATCGGGGATGGGTCCGGACATTGGCAGCGCCCCAAAAAAGGAACCCCCCGGTCTGGTGCAAGCCCCGCAGGCTCAACGGGCTGGCGGGGATTGCACAGAGGCGAGCACAGGAACAGAAATAGCCACACCGGGTCCTTTCCCCAAATGAACTCGGTTTTTGAAGGATTCACAGTCACTGGCACAGGTTTCTGGAAAAAAGCGGGTTTTTCGGAACAAACACAGAGGACACATTCAGAAAAGTGGGGTAAGGATGCGTCTAAGTGGGGTTCAGGTAATTAGACACAGCAGGAACAGGCCTGGAATACCCCCCCAGGAACGGCGATCGGGTAATCGCCCCAATGGGGGGGAAACAAAGAAAAAAATTCAGACTTCAGGCCGGGGTTTGTCCGGTCGGGAACAAGAAACCAGCGGACGGGAATCGCTCTCCAGAGCTGACAACTTCAGAGCAGGAGCTGAACACACCCAAATAGGCTAGGTTCGGGTTTTCGGGGGTGGTTAAAATGCGAAGCTGGGGCAACGCCCACTGGGCTGGGGAATTTTATAAGACTGCTCCAGCGAGGGGTGGGCAGAATTTAGTAAACACCCAACCAATAAAACGGACAGGGGGGGCCGCCCCCCCCTATGCAGGCAGACGCACAACACAGGGGAACCCACAATGGCTGCTCCAACCACGCAGTAAGTCATCCCCCACTGCAGAGGACTTTGAAGCTACGGACGGCTTTCCGCAAGTCGGAACCCGGGGCACTGCGGGGGTCACCCAAAAGCGCGGGCCACTACAAAAGTACGGGTACGCAGCAGGCCGGGAACTGAGCGCATCCAAGGGGTAACAGACAACGTCCCACTGGTTAGGGGGAAAGGAGCAAAGGGTTAATGCAAAAAAAACATAAAAAGAACGTGGAAAAAAGTACGAAAAACCAGCGTTAAAGGGGCTGAGGGTGCCTTCTGACTACCGTGCCTTTCTTCTGAGACCACGGGTCCACAGTTCGACACCCCCTTTAAAAATGGCCCCCGCATCCTACCCATAAACCCCGGCACCTCAAAGGGTCTCCAGCTTTCCCACCAAAAAGTCCCCTGCTTGATCAGGTATGCTTCCAACACCATTGGACTCTCCTTGGGGCCATATTTGCCAGCCTTCGGGGCCCCTGGGATTGGTATCCCCTGAAAAATTCCCGGGTTTTATAGGAAAACCCCTGCTTCTCTCGTTACAGGGCTTTGCGAAAAGGGGTGCATCTTTTCCAAGGAGGAACCTTCCTGTCTTAACAACTCTTGATACGGTGACCAGGGGATCGTTCCCGGGGTCTTTTTCCCCAGCTGGGGGGAAAAGGGTTTTTTAAGTTCCCCTACTGCTTTCTGTGACTCGAGCTCGGGGAACCCCCCCTTTGATAAACGCAGGTAGCTCATTTTTCTTCCGGTCGCCGATTCTCCTCCGTGTCAGAGTCATGCGGCATTCGGGACAATGCGTCAATTAGCATTCTTTCGGCCTGCCCCACTTGATAGTAAATGGTTAATTTTTACAACCGGCCCCCCAAACGCTGTCCATGGGCCCAACTTTTGGCCGTTTCCAGGTGCTTAGGGGTTGTTGTCTTTTACGCCGTGAACTTGTTGGGGGGGCCCGTATCTTAAAATTTTCAGTAAAGGGGCCCGACCCGCCAGAAAAACCCGCTTGAAAAAGCTATAATTTTTTCCCGGTTCCTCCAGTTGGCCGAGTTTTTTTTGGAAAAAAGCGATACTTTTCCCCTTGGCCTTCTGCTTCGACTGGGAACTGCTCCCCAAAACCTTTTTAATACATCGGGGGACAGCGGGCGGGGTTGGGGGTAAAAAGGATACGTCAAATCTCAGCCTGAAAGGATCTCTTTACTTTTGGAATGCTTCGCCCCTTCCCCTTCCCAATTGAAGGGAGGATTCTGCTTTGGATTGGCCCTGGGGTCCTGTAGAGGGCTGCCTTTTTCGTGTAATCTTTTCCCCAAATTCTGGTAACCCGTTTTCCCAGGGAAATGTGCACTTCCCCTTGGGTTTTTCGGTCCCCGGACTTTGGAGGGGATTTCTCGGGGGCCGGCGTACTCCTTCCGAACTGACGATTTTCCCCAAAATTTACCTTTGTTTGATAGATGGATTTTGAGGGTTTTTAAATTCATCCCGTACCGGACAGGGAAAAAAATACTTCTCCCCGGGTTTAGATGGTCCTATATGTTTTGGAGTACAGATGACGTGTTAAGTATAGCAGCCTTTTTAAAATTAGTGTCCCAGCAGTTCTCCTCCTCTCTGAATTTTCCCGGGGGGCCCGCTGACCCCAAAGGGGATTCTGTCAAAAACCCCAGAGCCCCTTGGGGTGGTGAAACCGTTTCTCACGATCCCCTCGCCACAGCCATTGCATACCATAGCCCCCGATAAGGGGGAGAAAAGTATTTAGCCGTTTTCAGGCAGCAATGATCCTCATAGGGAAAGGGGGGTTCACCTTTTTGTTAGGGTTCCCCCCTGAAACCCCCACAATTCTCAAGCTACCATTTTTTTTCTAAACCCGGGCTAGAGGGCTGCCCGGGGGCTACAACATCCTGTACCCCGGTTTTTTAAATCTGGCAACTTTCCTTCCTTCTGATAAGGGGGGGGGGGTATGGCTAACCGCTTTTGAGGGAGGATGACTCCCCGTAGGGATAGGTTTTACCCCTTAATTACCCCCAAAAAAAAAGGGGATCTTGTAAATATTGGGCGACTCTTGCACCACCCTAATCCCCTTTTCTTCTGGTGAGGGGAGTGGTGTCCGTCCAAACAGGATTGCTGACCCCATTCCGCCACCTGGGTTCCGGGGGTTTTTTTCCCCCG
This sequence comes from Oophaga sylvatica, assembly GCA_033576555.1. NCBI lineage: Eukaryota > Metazoa > Chordata > Amphibia > Anura > Dendrobatidae > Oophaga > Oophaga sylvatica. The sequence continues at coordinate 98,993,386 of JARQOD010000007.1, read as the reverse complement.
TATTTGGGGGGTCAAGGACCAGGGGGGAAATAGAATTTTGTCAACAGCATGTAGTTTAGCAATGGTTGAAAGGGGTAATTTTTACCTATCTCCCCCGTTGAGAAGCCGTCCCCGGACTTTCCATTCCCACTTCCACACCCCCAGCACTAAGTGTAGGTCTATGTTTAAAGGGGTGGGTTCTACTAGCTTGGTAATTCTGTCCTCCCGACCTAGGCTGCCCTCCCCCAGATTATCTTTCCCCCTCTTGGGGGGGTATCAAAAGGGATTCGAGTCAGTGACCGTACTTACCATTTCGCCGTCTAAAAGTTCGCTTGTGCTGACCTCGACCCGGATCTCTCTCGGATCACTCCTTTTCCCCTTTGGTGGGGAAAATCTCACGAGCTGTTGGAGTAAAAAAAAAAATTCTCCCAGACTTACTGTAATGTTTGTACCCAAAATTATTTAAACCGTTCTCCTCATTTACGTCTTTCTACCAAAACCCCGGTCTTTCAATCCTCTCTGCCCACTTTCACATCTACACTTTTGCCCCCGGACTTCTACAGGAAGACCATTAAAGCTACACTAAAGTAGGGCTGGGGGTTTAAGACTGTCCTTGACCAGAATTTATTTTAAAGGGGCCAGGTTTGGGTCACCTAACCCCAGTGTAAAAAAATTTGCCGGAACAGCAATACCATCTAGAATGATAGACGGTAGGGTCGTCCACCCACATACCGGGGGTTCACGGGGGGGCCTGGGGGTCTCCTCCTGGGGGTTGGCCCTGGACCCGGTTCTCCCGTTTAAAGGACAGGGGGAGACTATGACCTTCGGTTTTGAGGGGTAACGGTATTCCCGAGGGGAGGGTGTTGATCGGGGGTCGCTCCTTCAGGTACCCCACCTTCTCCCAGCGCCTCAGGGCGCAAATGGCGGCAAAAGGGGGGTATTTGGCGCCAAAAAATAGCAACAGTTTTTCACCAAAAAACTCCACGGGGACAAGGGTCGAAATTTTGCAAGTTTGGATTGTGGGGTTCCACGGTGTGGGGCCCGGGGGCGGGGGTAGTTTTCCCAGCTAGCCAATGCTCCCACGCCGCCAGTCCACAAAAACGTGAGGATGGGCCCCCCAGGTAAAAAATTGGCCCCCTGGCCCCCGGGGGAACCCGGGGGCCGCCCGGACTGGGAAGGGCAGCACGGGACCCGGGGGAGCGGCATGGGGAAGGTGGCGCCCCGCAGGACTAGAAACCCCGCACAACCAGGTAAGAAGAAACATAAAGTTTACTTAAAAAAAAAAGTAAAAACATAAATAAGACCGGGCCCCGTTCCGCACACAGAGAAGGGTACACAACCAGGTCACAGACGGTGCTGGGGGGCATCACGGGGAGATGCGTCCAGGGTATCTGGCAAAAGGGAACTGGACGGCCTCTCTTCACCAGGCGTGCACAGGCTCCAGGAGAACTCGCACCGACCCAGACAGACGTCATCCAGGTAGACCAAGGGGGGAACCGGCAGGCAGGCAGGTTTTCCCGGAATGACAAAAGTCTCTGGGACAGGCAGGTTGTCCACAATGACCAGGCGTTCTGGGACGGCAGGTTGTCACGGCTATACCAGGGCAATCTCTGGGCAGGCGGTTGTCACGGAGTGCCAGGGCGGCAGGTTGTCACGGCAAGTGACCGGCAGGCGGTTGTCCGGGATTGACAGGGCAGGCAGGTTGTCCCCCAATGACCAGGGCAGGCAGGGGTCACGGGGAAATGACCCGGGAGGGGGGTTGCACGGCGTACCAGGGCAGGCAGGTTTTACGGCAATGACCGGCGTCTCTGGGACGGCAGGTTTTTACGGAAAGTGACCAGGGGGGTCTCTGGGGCGGCGGTTGTCACGGCAAGTGACAGGCAGTCTCTGGACAGGAGGTTGTACGACAAGTGCAGGCGTCTCTGGACAGGCAGGTTTCACAGTAAGTGACCAGGCAGTCTCTAGACAGGCAGCTTTTTGCCCTAAGGTGGAGCCCCAGGTAGGCTGCATCGGATGGCAGATGATCGCTCCCAGGTGACGGCAAGAGGGGGGATCTCTGCAGTGATGTCCGAATTTCCGGGATGGAGCTGAAAGGGGGTGGCAATGATGCTCCTAGGGAGCAGCAAGAGCGGGGATCTCTGCAAGCGCCAAAAACCCTTTGGAAGGAATGCGACGGAGGCAACGGGGAAGCCCACAGTAACAGACAGGTAACTGGAAATCAGGAGTGATGGCTGAAACGGATAGACTGCACAGGAACAACAGGAACACGGATTGGATCCAGGAGTCGGAACCAGACAGGAAACGGACTGGGTTCAGGGGGGCAGGAAACGCGGCCGATGGTCTCAGGGGTCAGGAACACGGGGAGGAAAAAGGGGCCCGGCTCCGGACATCGGGGCCGTCACAGGCTCCGGACTTGGCAATGATCGGCAGGTCCGGGGATCAGGCGGAAAAGGTAGGACCCCGGCATTGGAAAAGGTTCGGGGACGGACATCGGCAGGTCCGGAAGGTCCGGACATTCAGCGACCGAAAAAACCCAGGGCGGGGGAAGCCCCGCCCCCGGCCAACGGGAGTGGCCGGGGATTGCACGGGGAGCAAAGAGTAAAAAAAATCGCACCACGGACCTCCTTCCAAGATAACTCAGGTTAATAGCAAGGTTCACAGTCATGGCACAGGTTTTTGGACACAGCAGGTTTGGGAACTAACACAGGGGGACACTTTTCAGAAAGTCGGTACGGATGCGACCCAAAGATCGGGGTTTTCAGGTAATTAGACCAGCGGAAAAAGGCCTGGATTACACCTCCGGAAAACGGGATTGGGAAACACCCCCAGCATAGGCGGAAACAAAAAAAAATTCAGACTTCGGTGGGTTTATCCGGATGGGGGAAAAGAACAGCAGGAAAGGGGAATCCTCTCCAGAGCTGTTAAATTTTTCAGAGCGGACTGAACACACAACCACATACGGGGGTTGGGGGATTCAGTGTGGATTCAATGTGAAGCTTGGCAACCCCACTAGGGCTGGGGAATTTAAAATAGCTGCTTCCGCAAGGGGCTGGAGCAGAAATTCTATTAAACACCCAATCCACATAAAAGGGGGACGGTGGGGCCGCGCCCCCTATGCAAGCCAGACAGAAAAACACGGGGGGCCCCCAAAAGGCTGCTCCCAACCACGCGTAAGTCGCCCACTGCGGGGGTTTTTGAAGTACGGAGGCTTTCACAGCAATCAGGAACGCACAGCGGGGGTCATGCAAAGCAGCGGAGCCATCACGCAAGTAGGGTACGCAGCAGGCCGGGAAAACTGAGCAGCTCCAATAGGAAACAGAAACAGTACCCGTGGTTAGGGGGAAAGGAGCAAAAAAGGGTTAATGCAAAAAACTGCAAATAACGCTGGAAAAAAAAGTACAGACAATACCGCGTTCCCGGGATCCTGTTGTGACGCCAAGTTGTCTTCCCGACCACAATTGTGGTTTACCAGAGCAATGGGGTACTCAGAGCCAGCCCATGGAAGTCTATGGGGTTGTCACAGGTAGCGCGGCTCGGCTGTGGCCCGGCGGTCAGGCTATGTTGGGGGGAATATTTACGGGGATAGGTATTATACGTTCGTGACGCCACCTTAGTTCTTGATCACTAAGACCGCGTGCTGGTATTCTCTGAGGGATGGTTGGCAGCTAGATGTCGGGTCCCCTAAAGGTGGGACTCTTCCCTCAGGTCGAAAGTTATGGGGGGTTGTGCAGGGATGCAATCAAATAACTCGTCTCAAAAAAAGGCTTCTTTCCATACCTTTTATTCAAGTTGTTCGGGCAGGTCCCAGGGAGGCTGTTCGGGGTGGATGAATGCACTAGCGGTAACAGTTAGCGGTTACAGGCCTCCTTCTCTTTCCAAATGATGAGTGATCCAACTCCGTAGCTGGGTTAACCTATAGTTTTCGCTTTTCCCACTAGCTGACTGCCCGGCGGTTTTGTGATAGAGCCTTATAAGTGGTGAACAAGTACTTTCTTTTGCCGGCGCGCCGGACTCAGAATCTTTTCTCCTGACTCGGTTACGACTGGCACTCTAAGGGCGGCTTTCTGCACCTAAGGTCCAGAAAAGACTTGGCTTTTCTTCATATCCCGGAGCTTAGTGACGTTCGTCCCAGTGACCGTGACAATGTGGCAGGATAATCCGTCCTTAAGGCACTTCTGAATCCTTCCCCTATCCCCTTCCCCCTGCTTCTGCTTTTCAATGTAGCACTGAAGCGTGAAGATAGAAAGTCAGTTTTCTCCTTTGGTTCACTGAGTAACTCCCCGTTTCCTCAAGTTCAGACTGGTAAAAGGAACTCTGACTGACTCGGGATGATAAACTAGTCTCCCGTTATAGACTCCACTTTGTTGATTGACGGAACTATCTTCTGTCCCCAGAGCTCTACAAATCCTCACGCTGAGAAGAAACAGCCCCACTGCTCGTACGATGACAGGAAGCTTGGGGCTGACTCCTGTGCTCACGTCACTCCCCTATAACCCCTGTGGGTGTGTCTGAAATGTAATGGTGTCAAGTTTAATGTTATTACGTGCATTCCCAGACCTGTGTGCCTTACTACAGGGCTACACAACTAAAACACAGGTTAAAAAAAATAATCGCTAGAAAAAAAAAAACTTTTCAATTTATAGGCCAGTGAATTACATAAGACTGGCATGGCCCTATTGTATGGAAATGAAGCAAAAAGGGAAGGAAAAAAACGATATGCCGGTCCAAAAAATTTAAAAAGTTAAAGTTTTTTATTATAAAAGATAACAATAGGTGTAAAGGGAAGGGAATTTTAAAACGTGTCCAAGTGTCTGAAAAAGACTGGGGCGGTGGGGACAACAGGGCATAACTGGATATAAAAAATATATGGTGGCCAAACTACAGCTATTAAAAAATTTTATCAGTCACAAAACAGTAAGTCATGTGCACCATAACTTAACAACTGAATCCCTGCATAGGAGGCAAATACTAAAAGAAGCGGTTGGAAACAATATAGTCATATGCGGCATTTTCGCAGATGACGTTAGACCAGCACAAAAAGTTACTTCAACAGCAGATGACCATAGACGGAAATTGAATGCTCCTTATCAATAGAAGCCACGACCGGACATTGAATGTTCCTTTATCAATAGAAGACCACAGAAGGACATTGAATGTTCCTTTATCAATAGAAGACCACGACAGGACTGAATGTTCCTTTAGGCTTTATCAAATAGAAAACCACAGACCAGACATTGAATGTACCTTTATCAAAGAAACCACAGACCGGACATTGAAAAGTTCTTTATCAATAGAAGACCACAGACAGGACATTGAATGTTCCTTTAAGGCTTTATCAATAGAAACCCAGACCAAAATTGATGTTCCTTTACAATAGAAGACCACAGCCAACAAATTTAATGTTCCTTTAAGGCTTTATTAATAGAAGACCACAGACAGACATTGAATGTTCCTTTATCTAGAAGACCACAACCAGGACATTGAATGTGTCATGTATAGTGACAGTTCCTATAGCGTCTTGTCTTGGGGTGCGAGGAAAACACAGGGAACAAAGGGTGAAATGAAATGACTTGTTTACTTTATACACACGCTGAAAAGTTCACACAGTTTGCGGAACAGCGACAGGAGGACAGCAGGCCAGAGTAACTTCAAGCCTAAATAAATCTCCAAAGAGGGGTTTAGGTCTCTTCTCTGTACCGTAATTCCTCTGCAACATGGATTTTCCAAACCGGTTTCCAGAGTCCCAAAAGTGTTCCAAGGTTCCTCAGTAGGGAATAGCTGGAGTTACAAGTCCAAGGCTTCCAGGAGCAGGCACAGACTGACTGAGGATTGATTCAGGAGCACTGATTGTTCGCTGAGGCTGCTTAAGAAGCAAGAGGGAAAATCAGGGGGGGAACATGAAAAATGGAAACCCCCATATTAACTGAGGGAAGAGCTGCGAAAGGGCAGAAAGCAAAATGGCCGACGGAAAACGAGTTTCAAGGAAATGTCAACAGAGACAAAGAACCTTACATTACTCCCCCCTTAGGGACAACCCCGGATGGGCCTCCAGCCAGGCTTGCAGGGTACCTCTGATGAAATGGCGGAGAAGGCGAGGAGCATTTACATTATTGACTGGTTCCCATGAGTTGTCCTCCACTGGTTCCGCCATTTAATAAATTTGCAATGTTTCTGTCAACCGGAATCTAGAATCCTTTCCCCCCAAAAAATTCCCCCCGACCACGACCCACTGGGTCAGGGAAGGAGAAGAAGTAGGAAAGATTGGGTTTGCGCCTTTAGGGGGTACTGAAAAAAGGGGGTTTTCATAGTTCGGGGTAGTTAAGACGAAAAGCAACAGCACTTATAATCTTTTTGTTTATGGTCCAATTCTTATGTCCCAATTTAGACGAGGAATCTTTAAATTTTTAATTTTTTGGTTGACACCCAAACCCCAAATTAAACCTTGAAAGGGGGTGCGGGGTTTACAAAATTTATCTGCGCTTTTTGTACCTTTCCGACCAAAATTTAGATTTTCCTTAGAAACCATTTTTTTTTTGTAAAGAAGTGATTTTTTCACCACTCCCGGCAGGGCGTATTATGGGAAACGGGAAAAGTTAGGATGATAACCTATTTTAAGAAAAAGGAGACTGCTTAGTGGAGGCCTCTGAGAGTTTTTATAAAGAACTCAGCCAGGGAAGTAACCCCCCCCAAATCACCCTTTAGGTGGAGATAAAACAGCGGAATACGCTCCAGGGTTAGGGTTTGTTCTGTCTGCCTTAGTGGGGGGATGAAAAGCAAAAAAAGGTTTTTTTTAATGCCAAGTGCACAAAATTTTTTGCCAAAACCTTGAAGTGAATTCACCCCCATCCGAAATCCCCTCATCCGGTATCCATTAAGCGAAAAAATTTTTTAATCATCAAGTTGTTGTCTTTTTTGCAGTGGGTAAAGCCGAAAAAAGGGAAAAAAATGGTGCCTTGTTAGACGGTCAACCACTAGAATGGGTTTTCCCCTTTTAGAGGTTGGTAACTCCACAATAAGTCCATAGAAATGGATCCCCACGGGGGGGCGGGGGGGGGAAAGTTCAACCCCACCGTTGGTGAGGACGAGGTTTTTGCTCTTGCCAGACTTACATGAAGTAATAGTTTAAGACATCTTTCCTGTAAGGGGCCCCCAAAAAAAAAAGGAAAAAAAATTCTTGTGTCTTTAAATTTTCCCCCATCCCAGCTACTTGGAAGGTGGATGAGTTGAATACCCCAATCTGACGTTTCAGGTTATACGATTTTCCCCCGAATCCACACCTTCTTAAAGACAAGACTTACTCCTTGGGGTTGAGCCAACAAAGAACCCCCCTGGTAGTTTTTTTGAGTTTAAGTGGGTTTTATTATGAATCACCCCAAAAATAGAAGGAAAAATAGTTTAGGGGGGGTAAGTAAAAATGTTTTCAAGTTTAGAGAGTGCATCAGCCTTTCCATTGCGCGTCCTGGTCTATAAAATGAAAAAAATTAAATTGGGGTTTGGAAAAAAATTCCCGCGAGCCCGGCGAGGAGTCAGGCACTTAGCCGCCTGAAAATTCAAGGTTACGATGGTCGTCAGGCGATATTTGCTGTGCAGCCCCCGAAAAAAATGTCTCCCTTTTTTAAAAACGGCATAAGGCCAACAATTCTCTTTTGCCCACATCGAGCCCTCCAACCGAAGACAACTTCGGGAAAAGAAGGCACAGGGAGCAAGACATTCTTCTCCCTGTTCTCTAAAGGGGTATACTCCACGGCAAGTCAAAACATCCACCTTATTATGAAGGCAAGTTGGGGGGGTTGGGGTGTATAAGATAGGTGCGGGGTAAATTTATCCTTTAAAAGGAAAATGCTTTCCGAGCTTGCGGGGGGCCCGGACAACCTAGCTGTTTCCGGGGGGGTTGGGTGATAGGGACACTACCCAGAAAAATTCTTAAAAAAAAGTCATAGAAGTTTCAAACCGATGAAAGCTGCACCTCCTTCCATTTCTGGAATTGGCCCCAACCTTGTGGTGGGTCTTGCTTCCAACCTATAATCCCCCTTGGTAATATACATACCCAGAAAAATTAATTTCGGTTTTGGAACACATTTTTCAAGTTTTTTGTAGGATGGTTTTTTTTAGGCCTTCTAAGACCTTCTAAAAGTCCAAAAGTTTCTTGGGTTAGAAAAAATTAGAATATATCCAAATAAATCCCAAAATTATAGGAGTCCTGAAGATATCATTCACGAAAAGGGGTTTGGAAAAGGGGGGGGGGGGTACTCGACCAAAAAAGGATAATAAATTCAAAGTGTCCATAGCGTACTGAAAGCAGTTTCCCCTTTATCCCAGGGGTTTACGGACCAAGTTATAGGCCCCCCCAGACCCGTTTAGAGAAAATTTTGGATCCGCACCTCTCCAACAAAAACGGGGGTTTAAAGGGGAAAGGATAAGGGGTTTTAATAGTAACCTTAGAGTTCCCATGTTAACAGGGTCTCAGGATCCATTTTCTTTTTTACAAGAAGAGGGTGCACCGGGGAGATGAAGAGGGGCGTATGAACCCTTTTGGAAAAATTTTTTCGTCTATATAATCCTTAAAATTTTTGCTGGGCCCCGCTAGGGGGTGATCTTCCAAAAAGGTACGGGGCCCGGGGGTAAAAATTTAAAATTGGGCAATCATTGGAGGGAGGAAAAAGCTGATCGCGTTCTTTTTCAAAAAATCTATAGTCCGGTATACAGGGGTATTTGGGGACAAAAAGGTTCCTTTAGGAAAGAGAAGCAAAAACCCCCTTGACTCATCTTTTTCCCCCGGAAATTAATTCCTTGGTCCCCTTATCTAGGTTCTCGCCTGCCCCAGGTACCCTAAATGATGGGAAAAGTGGGGAGAAGGAAAAAAGATTTTTCTCCTGGTTTTTTACCTAAGGACCCTCAAAGGGGTCTGTTTTTTGATCCAGGGGCCCAGAGGTCGGGGGGAGCCATCCACAGTCCCATCTGTACGGGAGTCCTTCTTCATGAACGTACCCCCCGTTTCAGGCAAAGGGGTACCCTTTTAAAATTTCCCCTTGCCCTGAGTCGATTATAGCACAGCTAGACACCCAGACTGAGTAAAAACCCGAGTTTGAGGAAAGGAACAATGAAATTTCCTTTTCAACTCAGCTGGGAACCGCGAGGAAACTTAAAAATTGCAGCTTTTTACCGTCATGTCCCCAGAACTAACAGAGTTTTAATCCGGGGAATAAAATCTTTTTCGCAGATCTCTCGGGGGCCCCAGGCTCGGCATGACAGAGCTCCTCTTGCAACACTTCCCGTGAATGAGTGTGCGTAGTTTTTCGAGAACGGGGGCATTTATAATAAATTCCCGACTTACCCAGTAAAAATAGTTTTTTCCTTTTACGATGTTCTTTGCGTGCTCACTAACCCGTCTTTGAAAAGGGTCCACCGCAGGGGGTTTGGGTTTTGGTCCTTTTGTCCAAATAAAAGGTTTCCCTTTGCTGAGGAGGGAGGTAGAAAAAAGGTTAGTGGTTATTTTCGAACCATCTCTTTTGTCTGCTTTCGTCAGCGAGCATCAATAGGATACAATAGTTAAAAAGTCATAAAGCGGGGAGGGGGGACAGCAAGTTCCCTTTTAATCATGGAGACAACCCTTTTCCGAAAAATAGATTTTTTAGTGGAGTGTTCCAAGTGTAAAAAGGCCCTCCCTGAAATCCAGGGCAATTCGGCTACTGAAACTTTCCTTGGGAAATTTTTAACAGGGCGCTTCAGCTTTGCACCTCGTTGGGGTTTTCCTCAAACACCTCCCCCCCGGGGGAAATAAAACAAAAGGTGATTCAAACAATCTCTCATCTAATCAAAGGGGTTTCCCACATCAAAGCTTATTGGAAAAAAACGATTTGTAAGCATTTGGATCGTTTTTAGGGGGAAAAATTTTGAGGGATGTCAGGAAAAAAAATTTTTATTGTTAATAAATCCCCGAATTTTACTTCACCCCAAAACGGGAGGGTTTTTTGGGGGGTCCAGAATTGGGGGGTTTTGGGGAGCCTGGTCTTTTCCCCTAGAGCCTCAATCCTGGCTCGCATTCCTGGTTGTCTGTCCAAACACTTGCAAATTATGATTAGTGAGGTCCCGTGGCTTGCAAAAGGGGGTTTTAAAATTTACATCTGAAAGGATTGTTCAGCACTCCGCAAAGCTCCTTTATGGGGGCCTCCATCCCAGATTTTTTAAGGGGAGAATGGGAAGGAAAAGGAAGGAAAAAAAAAAAAAAAAAAAACAATGGTTTTACTTGAAAAAAATCAGAGTAACATTTAAGGGAATGCGTACCGGAAAGATTGTGGAATCACAACCACTGTCTTACAAAGGGGATTAAAAAAGGGCATCTGATATCCACAGTCCAGCAGACACGGCTTTCCCGACCCCGCAGACACTAAAAAATTGGGGGAATCTTATTTTTGGTACATTTCCCCTTTCGTTTGGCTTGGGTGCGAGGAAAACCAGGGGGCATAGGTTGAAAGAATATTGTAATTTCTACAACATGGAAAAGTTCACACAGTTTGCAGGAAAAGGGGAGGAGATGTCTGACCACGCACCACAATTGGGGTTTCCGGGGGAAGGGGGCTGGAGCCGAGCCCAAAGTCTATGGGTTTTTGGGCACTGCAGCGGGGGCGTTCCGTGTCCCGGCGGGAGGCGTTTGGGGGGGAATTTTTACAGGGGGGTTTGGTAGATAAAAAATTCGTGACGCCACTGTAGTTTTCTAGTCCTAAGACCGCGCTCTGTAATCTGAGGGGTGTTATGGCACAGATGACGGGGCCCCCAGTGGGACTGGCCCCAAGCTATGGTTATAAAGTGAGGGTGAGAAAATGAATCAGTCCACACGCCAGCATCTTTCCATTCCTTTTCTTTTTAGTGTTTAGGAGGTCCCGGGGGGGTGGGGAGGGGGGGGAAAGTGCTTCGAGAAACAGCTAAAGGTTAGGGCCTCCTTTACTTCCAAATATGAGTCCCTTTTTGAAGCTAATTAACTCGAAACTCCCCAAAACCTATAGCGTAGCCCGGCCGAAATTTGGGGGGAGGCCTTCCAGTGGGGGGACCCCATATTTTGATCAGGCTAGACTGTTCTCCCTGACTCCGGGGACGTACCGACACTAAGGGCTTACTCCTCGACTTGTAGTCCAGCGAGTCTCTGGTTTTCTCGTTACTATGCGTGAAGCGATAGCAACACTTCGGTCCCAGTGACCGGCTAATAGTGCAGATAATCCAATATCTAAGGCACTTCTCTAATTCCTTCCACTGCGCCCTTCGCCCTGCTCGCGCTCTTAACATAAGCACTCCACATTCCTAGGATGTACAAGTCAATCCTTTCTTACTTCTTCCTTGGAGCTCGCTGACAGATTCTCAGTATTCTCCTAGTTCAGGAACACATCAATGAACTTCACTGTCCCTTGGGACAGGCGACTGAAGTTTCTGCTGCGTAACTCTTCTTTCCATCCAACTGTCTGTCTGACTTTAGCTCACACAGAGCTCTGACAGGAAATGCAATCTGATCTCCTCTGCACACAGTGGGATGACTCACTCCTGAGCCACCCGAGCTAGACTAGACTTCTTCCTCCCTCCAGTTCCAGACTGACTGACTCTGTCTGACCTGTCACTACCTTATATACCCTATGGGTGTGTCCAAGTGTGTGATGGAGTGAATGGATATCAAGCATTAAAAACTGTTACCTCTCCGCACATCCTCCAGGATTTTATGTGTGCCTTACATACCAGGGCACCAGAGACACAGCAGGCCAGAGTAACTTCAAGCACTACAAAAATCTCCAAAGCAGGTTCAGGATCTCTTCTCTGTACCGTAATTCCTCTGCAAACATGGATTCACCAAACAGCAGGTTTCCAGAGTCCAAAAGTGTTCCAAGGTTCCTCAGTAGGGAATAGCTGGAGTACAAGTCCAAGGCTTCCAGGAGTCAGGTCACAGACTGACTGAGGATTGATTCAGGAGCACTGATTGTTCAGCTGGGCTGCTTAAGAAGCAAGAGGGAAGAATCAGGGCAGGAACATGAAAACTGGAAAACTCCTATTAACTGAGGGCAAGAGCTGCAGAAAGACAGAAAGCAAAATGGCCGAGGAAAACTGAGTTTCAAGGAACATGTCAACAGAGACAAAGAACCTTACAGAATGTTCCTTTAAGGCTTTTCAATAGAAACCACGGACCGGGACATTGAAGTTCCTTTATCAATAGAAGACCACAGACCGGACATTGAATTTCCTTTTATCAGTAGATGACCACAGACTGGACATTGAATGCTCCTTTATCAATAGAAGACCACAGACCAGACATTGAATGTTCCTTTATCAGTAGATGACCACAGACTGGACATTGAATGCTCCTTTATCAGTAGATGACCACAGACTGGACATTGAAAATGTTCCTTTATCAGTAGAAGACCACAGACTGGACATTGAATTCTTCCTTTATCAGTAGATGACCACAGACTGGACATTGAATGTTCCTTTATCGTAGATGACCACAGACTGGACATTGAATGCTCCTTTTCGTAGATGACCTAAGACATAACATTGAATCCTCTTTAGACTTAGCAGTACCGAATACAAGTGAGGAGCAGCGCTCGATGCCAAGCAGCAGCAGCAGCTGGATGGCAAATATCTTTCAGGATGCTCGTGTCCATTATGGGTGCAGGGTCTGTGATATACAAAACTAATGATCACTTCCAGATCAGATTTGTAGAAATTAAGTTCTAATTTTGAAACACTGTAACGAAGTTGCTGAAGACTCAAGGGGTAAATGGATTTCAGTAGAGGATATGACTGTTCTTCACCACAGCTATTGTTCCTGCTCCCTTCAAGTGTGAAAATTTGTCATCTTGCTCTGAGGTCTCTTAGAGAAAATGACACTTCTTTGGGTTTTGTATGGAAACTATATTCTCATGTTCTGAAATATCATGGTGCAACCACGGATGACCACACGTGTGATGGAATACATGGCCATATACAGCAGACACCATGGTCATTGTCCTCACACAGCTTTATAAAACATAATTGTAAATGATCATTAATGTATGGCAATGTTATTATTGAGGTCAGCGTATATAGTATGCGCTACGCTTGAGGCTCCCCCTGGTGGTGACATCTAGTCATGTACAGGGGGAAAAAAGTATTTAGTCAGCCACCAATTGTGCAGTTCTCCCACCTAAAAAGATGAGAGGCCTGTAATTGACATCATAGGTCGACCACAACTATGAGAGACAACATGAGAAACAAACCCAGAAAATCACTTTGTAGATCACGTTATTAGCTACTGTGCCTTTATATTCAGGACCATTGTTCCTTTCTTTTGGGGGGGGGATCCCCATACTCCTTCTAAGTACATGCTTTGGGGTAGGTTCAAATTTCTCCTTTTTCTTTTGTTCTTTTATATTTTTTATATATGATACCATTCACTAACTGTGGGCACTGAGTCATGTATCAGTGTGTACTGTTTGGCTAGTCAGTGGTCTATGGTGTCTAGTTTCGCTTATCAGCCATTAATTAATATTTCCTTTTTGACCCTGTACTATTTTGTATTTTGTTACATTTCCCTTTATTTTTCTTATTAGTACATTGATGAAGGTCTATGTCATTGTACGTACTGGATGTATAAATGATATTCTTCTCACGGCAACCTCCTTGGTGTGTGCCAAGTCTTCTTACAAAACTAAGGGGTTAAGGAAGACCTGACTGCTAAGCAATTTCTTATGTTAGAGACCGAACAGTAGGGAATTAGGGAGCCTGTCGTTAATGCTGGATCCCTTGCCTAATTGATCCGTCTTAGATTTCCTAATTTGAAAATTAAATCGGGGTTCTGACAAACTAATCTCACAAAGTAACAAGTTTGATTCCGAATTTTTATTGCTGGCGATCATTTCGCCTATCCTTATGCGCAAAAAACGCCAACACAAAAGCCGTCCGAAAGAACGTTATTCAAAGTTATCCAGACAAGTTTGCCTCAGAACTTGCCATAACTTGACAATAGGTCTATAAAATTTGGAGTCTCGGATCCGGGCCCTTTTAGCAATTGTTTCACTGGGAATAAAATTACAAATAGGAAGGTTCCTGCGCAATTTAAGAATAAGGATACACCAGCTAATAATTTTGAAATGGAAGAAAGGAAAGCTTTTTAGCAATAAACGTTAACAAATAAAAGGACGACATCCCTTCGCCGGAGTATGATCTACACGGAAATTTTGCAGAATTTGGTCCATGTATCCCCGTGCGCGAATAATCTGCCCATGTTTCTAGATGATACCGATTGATTAATATAAAAGGGGGTAATCCAATGTTAGACCCTTAGCTGTGGCGGCACATCTGCCCAGGGGCCAATCTTCAAATTCCAACCACGGGTGGCGAGATAAAGCAATTTGCTATGGGATGTCATTGTGTGTAGCCCAGCGCGCTTGGTGCCACATGTTCCCTGGGGATGCTGGAAGGTAATTCACAATCACCCCATATCATCACACTTCACATTTTCCTGGTGCCACCAGAGGGGCCCTTTAAAATAGCAGGTTATAAGGGGGGAGAGAGACACAGTGAGATGAAGACAGTCTAGTGAACGTTAGCTATTTTGGTTTACTTCAGACAGATTTAGATCTCCTCAAACCCAGAGTGAAAAAGGTCAGATTACAATGTCTGTGTCAGAGTGTGTTGACCTCAAGAAGGAGCTGAGAGAAAAGTTACCTCAAAAACGTCTGACTGATGTTCCCTAGGGAAGTGGAAAGTGACTCTCGGAGTTTTCACAACAGTCTGACGGAATTTTCCGATAGCACTTCGGACAAGCCTGAGAAAGAATAAAGGGAAAAGGGGGAACTGAGAATTTGTAACACCGAGTAAAATGAGGTACTGTTAGCGAGCGTTGCCGACGCTTGGGAGCGGTGAAGAGAAGGAAGTGACATCTACTGCTGCCTGTGCTTAGTTAAAGGTTTTGAGTAGGACGACCAAGTGGAAAAGGAAAGAGAGAGTGACTGAGGAGAAATAGCAACGATAGTTCCTCCACTCTAAATACCGGACACCGGGTCCGAGCTTGCTAGTACCTTCACGGCTGTGGAGAAACCGGAAAACCCCCTGCGGCTTCAGGTCGCAGAGGGGTCCTTCATGCTGTACCTAACCGGGGGGAAAAAACAGGAGCAGGCCGACAGCCATAGTGGACTTAGTTTCTGTCAAAAGAAGGCTCTACCCAATGTCAGCGGGCTAGCGTTCACATGGAGTTAAACTTTTTTTATGCAAGTTAGAAACTCCACATAGAAGACGTAAGGAGGCCCAACACCTATCAGTGATTACTGGCGTGCATCCTCCACCCTGGCAGTTTCCCGGGACGTGCCTGCAATACACCATAAGGTACAGAAAGAGACTTTTTGTGTGTGTCTGCATTTTTTGCTCCTTCACCCTACACCGCCATAACCTCGAGGATCAGTCTCGCCTGTGGGAACTTAACATCTTGCGCCCAGTAACAATCCCTCAGAGGGATCTACCCTCGCGCTGGTCCCCTGATCAGAAATCACAGGGGGTCAGGAAACATTTCTATAAATCTACAATCCCCTGTAAATATCCCCCTTTATGACGCCCAGGGCAACGGACCGAGTGCGCTACCCGTGACTCCCCCATGAAGTGAACGGGCTCGTGCCGATACCCCAAAAGCCCTGTTACGTGCGACTCAATTGCTTTTGACTATGTTTGCTTTTAGCCAAATATTAAATTTTAACAAAGCTACTAATCGTCTGAGAGCTGTCAAAAGTTTTGGAAAGAGTATTAAGTGGAAAACCCATCCCATATTCCTGACCGCATGAGTATGCGCCTATCGTAGTATGCGCCTATCGCTTGTTCAAACCCCCAAAAAAGCCGGAGACCAGAAAAATAAAACTCTTTACTTGCAATTAATGATTGATTTCTGAAGATGTCCGTCTGGCCTAACTCCGCAACCATTTTTCCATTAAAATACAACCCACAGTGTGTTGAAAAAAACAAAAATAATTTTAAAAAAGCAAGAATTAATTATTTCGCAGCAACTGCAGCCCCTGAAAATTATTCATAAACTCTTTCATTTCCCTTCTGATTTGAATAGGCGTAGGAGATTTGACCTTTTTAGTAGCTTCGTAAAGTCTCCAAGAAAAAACGCGGCCAATTAAATTATACAGGGCAAAATGAAGTCTGCCTATAGGGATTGCAATTATTTCATGTAAAATTTTTTTTTTGATAACATATTCTCTAATGAACCTTTTAAATTTCCATTAGCTTCTCAATTGGGAGGCACATTCTATGTTACGGAACCAAAAATTTAATACTAGACAGGATAACTGTCTATCTTCGCTAAAGGAATGCCGAATCAATCCGCAAGTGAATAAATGTATTTAATAAGACTGCAACAAATATCCAACCCAGCCCCCCAATAAAAAAAATTCATTCAGGTAGTGAAACACTCCACCGTCTGAAGGGTCGGTCTGGACCATCACTGTAAAGAGGAAAAGAAGATTTTGCAGAGGAAACTTTCCTTTAAATTGGAAGCCCAAAGGAATTTTAAGCCCCCAGGGTAATTGGCGGAGCCAAAGCTGATTTTGGCCCTTTCAACTTCAGTGTTTTAATCAGTCACGTCCGACATCGTGGGGATTGACGGTCCCCAAAAAAAAAGAAAAACTGAGTCCGGATCCGCTATTTTTCGGGGTCCGTTAACGGTTTCCTCAAAATAGGGATCCTTGACTCATTTTTCACCTTTTCCCATCCGCTTTTTGGGGATCCTTATTCAAGGGGTGTATCCATCAGTTGGGGTAAAAAAAAATAAATGTACTGTATTGGCTACTTTTTAAACGTATAAATAGGGGTATTTACACCAGTTATTTGAAAGGTTTTGAGTAGTGGGGCGAGGGAAATTATTTTTGAGAATATGGAGAAGATTTGCGAGGTTTTTAGAGTGGGGGGCAATCGTTGGCAAGGTTTGTTCAAAAAAAAGGGGGAAGCCGACTGGGTATTGTCGCGGAGAGACGGATGTGGATCCATCCAAAAATGCCGGGGATGACCCGTGGGTTTTTTTTCCCCCTTGTATATGGAGTTGGGATGCCCCGAAAATTTTTTTAATTATGTGCGAATGGTGGGAAAAATTTTTCGAGTTTTGGGGTTCCCCCAATTAAAAAAAAATTCGGAGACGGACACTGCACTTGGTTTGAAATCCCAGCAGAGCGGCTGGGGGTCACAATCCGGTAATTTTTATTTTTTAAAAAAAAACCCTTTTAAAAAAGTTTTTTTTTTTTTTTTTTTTTTTGGGGTTTTTTTTTTTTTTTGGTTTCTTTTGGTTTAATTTTTTTCTTTAATTTATTTCTTCTCCTTTTTTGAGATTTCGGCAAAGGGGGGAATATTTACATCTCGCACTTTCAGTACCGTTTGGGGGATTTCTACTTTCCCGTATTGTTAAAGAAACTTGTCAGGCATTGGGGGATTGTTTGCACAATAAATTTTCTCCCTAGCCAAACAGCAGAGTGGATAAAATTTTTAGACAGTTTAGGATTATGCCGTTTCCCAACTGTTTTGGGCCTGGATGGCAAACATACCGATTGAAAACCCCCGGATCTGGATTCTTTTTTTTAACTATAAAAATATTTTTCAATAGTCTTTTTGGGCTTGCGGACCCCAGATGCCATTTATTGCTGTTGAATTGTGCTAGGGCGTTAAAAAGTTTTGCAATTTTTTAAAAATTTCCCCCTTGGGACGTCGCCTATATGGGGTCCCCAGTTTCCGCCCCAAGACCACTCCCGGGGAACCTTGGCCCCCCATTGCCTTTGTTTGGTGGGGGGATGGGTTTTCAGTTTAAACATTTTTTAAAAAAACCTATGGCAGCCGGTTAAAACCAAAAAAAAAAAATTTTAATTACAGAAAAAAAAGGGCTAAAAAGGTTTTGAATGCGTTTTTGGGGGGTCTTAACGCCAAAGGAGGGTGCTGCGGTGCTATTAAATTTTAAAAAGCGAGACTGTGGACCTGTTGGAAGGCATGTGTCACCCTGCAATTTTTTATCTCAAAAAAACATGTCAACATGGATGAAGATTTCCCGGGGGCCCCATTGGGGGGGCCACGAAATTATTTTTTATTTTAGGATCGTGGCCCAAAGCGTGAGAAGTTTCGGCTTTTTATGTCTCCTGATGGAAGGGTGGACTGGCAGGTACTGGGGAAATTTTTCGGTATACTCTGCATTGCTTTACTTACTTTTCCACTTTTTTGTGGTGTGTTTATTGTACCCCCAAAGTTGATTGTGTTATAACCCCTTTAGTTGAAAACAGTTTTTTAAAAAAAACTTAAGTTTTGAAAAAATAAATTTTATTTTTCAAAAAAAATGTGTTTTATTTTAAAACATTTCAAAAAGTTGGTCAAAAAAGAAAACAAAATTTCAAATTATAATATATTTTTAGCACTCCAAAAAATACATACACAACCCCTATAATACACAAACTTATACAAATATACTACCAACACTCTAAATACACAACACTCTATCATTATACATAACAACACTTATACATAACAAACTTAACAAAAAAATAAAACCCAACACTCTATAATACACAACACCCTTTTAAAAAATATACATACACAACATCTATACTACACAACATCTATACAATAATCATACACAACCTTATACATAACAACACTCATACAATATATACATACAAACACAACACTCATACTACACAACACTCCAAAAAATAATACAAACACTCTATACATACAGAACACTCTATACAAAAAATACAACAAACCTCTTCATCAAACACTCTATACAAATTTAAAAAACACAACACTCATACAAAACAACACTCTTCATTTTACTACACAACATCTATACAACAAAACTCTATACAAATATACTACACAACCAAACTCATACATACACAACATCTACAATATATCCTACCCCCCAAACTCTTTTAAACCAAAACTCTATCAATTAAAACACAACACTCTTACATACACAAACCATACAAAAATACATACACAAAAATCATACATAACAACACCACAATATATACTACACAAACAAAAAACTCTATACATACACCAACCTCTACAATATATACATCACAAAAACCCCCTTTACAACAGAAACTCTACAATATTAATACACAACAATATATCATACACAACACCTACTATATACATTCACAGCAATATACTTCACAGCACTTTCACCCTATAAAAATATTTACAAAGAGGTAAAATTTGGGGGGGAGATACTAGGGGGGGGGCTGACAGGATGGACCACGTCATAGGGGGGAGGATTGCGGGTTTGGGAAAGGGATCAGAAGTGGAGGGAAAAACATTAGGTTGGGAAGGCAGTTGAGGAGCAGAAGAGGTTTGAGGAAGGGAAGGTAAAGGGTTTGGTGGGTGGGGTAGGGGGAAGTTAAGGTGAAAAGGGAAAAGGGGGAATTAAAAATTGGGAATATTGAAAGGGGGGAAGGAGATTGGGGGTTTGGGGTTAGTTTTCTGGCTCCACTGAATGTGCAGCTTTGGGGTGGGGTGCGTGAATGAGTGGGGGCTAGTAGCAGGCTGGTGGGAGGGGGTGGCATTTTTAAGGGGGGGAAGGGGAGGTTTTTTGGGGAATTTTGGGCTCGTGATACTCCCCGCACTAGAAAAATTTGGCAGCCAAAACACATGCACGCGGGTTTTGGATAAAATTTTTGTGCTTGAAACGGATGAAAAAAACAGTGTCTCGCTCCTGTTTGCATTGACTGATCCTATCAATTTACTGCGAGTTCACAATTTTTTTTCTAAAAAGGGGAAAACCCTTTTTAAATTGATTTTTAAAATTTTGGGGAGTGTTTTAAAAGGATGCATTCAGATTCAAAAAAATAGATGCATAGCTCCTTTCCGACCTCGATGACGCTGCCGTCTAGGTGTGGTGGCAGTGTCAGGGGGGAAAGGTAAGGAACTCCAACTCATCACTGCAGCTTCATGTGCGAAGTCTGCCGCAACTTAGTGCTGGGGGGGGGGGCGGAGGACCTCCAAGAGGGAAGGTGCGGGGGGGTCAGGTCTATGACGTGGTCCCCGGCGGGGCTCCAGAGGGATCCCCCCAGAGGGAACAAATGAAACCGGCTCTAGACTGCAGACAGTGCTGTCAAATAAAAAAAAAAAATTAAATATATTTATAATTCCCCTTTTTAAAAAATTATAAAAATGGTTAGACACTTTTTACTTTGTCTACATAAAGTTTTTAAAAATTTTTACCTTTGCTGCCACGTTGTCGCAGGAACGAAAGGCTTGGGCGATTTGATCTCTCTTGCGCCTGATATCCCTCCTTGCTGCATCTCTTTTTTAAATTCCCTCTTGAAGCGATCCCTATGACCCCCACTTTTTTATAACCCGGTCACCGAAAAAAAAAGGAAAAAAATTGTTTTTGTTTCCTAACAAACATTCTTCAAAATTCATTTTCAACGTAATATTTAAAATCCCAAAATTTCCCTTTTCCGATCTTGGGTTCCCCCCCATTTTTCCCTCCCAGGGGGGTACTTCCCCCATAGCCGCGGGTAAAAATTGGTTTGAATGCCTGCGGTACCCCCTATTCCCCGCGCCCCCCGATGTTGGACCTCTTCGATGGGATGTCTACGCCCCTTCCCTCCCCCCTCCCCCATCTGTATCGGGAGCAGGGGCCTGAACCTTTTTTTTAAAAAAAAAAAGAAAAAAAAAAAGAAATAAATTTAAAAAAAATTTTAAAACCCCCAAAAAAAAAATTACTTTCGACCGCGGCGAGGGGCCCTGGATGCCCCTGGGAGGCCTTTTGGGGAACTCTTACAAACCCGGGGTTTAAAAAAAAAACTTTAAAAAAAAAAAAAAACCAAATTTAAATCAGTTTTTTTTGTGTGGTTATTTTTTTTGGTTTTTTACATTAGGGTTTTATTTTGCCTTATAAAAAATTTTTCACTCTGCGCCCCCGGGGCCCCGTTTTTCTCC
>JARQOD010000007.1:98904665-98972373 GCA_033576555.1 Oophaga sylvatica | reverse complement strand
TTTTGGGTTTTGCCAATTTTTATCGTAAATTTATTGGTAATTTCTCGGTTATTGTTAAACCATTAACTGATTTGACCAAAAAGGGTTCTGATGTGGTGAATTGGCCTCCTGAGGCAGTCTCTGCATTTCAGGAACTTAAGCAGAGATTCACTTCTGCTCCTGTTCTACGGCAGCCTGATGTTTCTCTGCCATTTCAGGTGGAGGTTGATGCCTCTGAAATTGGGGCAGGTGCCGTTTTGTCCCAAAAAGATCCAGAGACCTCTAAAAGTAACCCTTGTGCCTTTTTCTCTCAAAAATTTTCTCCTACTGAACGTAATTATGACGTGGGTAATCGGGAGTTATTGGCCATGAAGTGGGCTTTTGAAGAGTGGAGACATTGGCTGGAGGGAGCCAAACATCAGGTGGTGGTCCTTACTGACCATAAGAATCTGGTTTATCTGGAATCTGCCAAGCGACTCAATCCTAGACAGGCCAGGTGGGCCTTGTTTTTCACACGTTTTAATTTTGTGGTTTCCTTTCTTCCTGGCACTAAGAATGTTAAGGTGGATGCCCTCTCGAGGAGCTTCCTTGCGGACTCTCCTGAGTTATCTGATCCTTCTGTTATTTTGAAAGAGGGTGTAGTTCTTTCCGCCATCTCACCTAATTTGAGACTTGCTCTGGAGGGGTGTCAGGAGGATAGGCCCGAGCGCTGCCCTGTTGGAAAATTGTTTGTCCCGGACCAGTGGAAAAAGAGTGTGATGTCTGAGATTCATTGTTCCGCGTTGGCTGGGCATCCCGGAATTTTTGGTACCAGAGACTTGGTTAGTCGGTCCTTTGGTGGCCTACCTTGTCTCGTGATGTCAGGGAATTTGTGCAGTCCTGCGGGACTTGCTCTCGCTCCAAGCCTTGCTCTCGCTCTAGTGGTTTGTTGATGCCATTGCCTGTGCCCAAGAGACCATGGACCCATATCTCTATGTATTTCATTTCCGACCTTCCTGTTTCTCAGAGAATGACCGCCATCTGGGTGATTTGTGATAGGTTTTCCAAGATGATACATCTTGTGCCATTACCTAAGTTGCCTTCCTCCTCTGAATTGGTGCCGTTGTTCCTTCAGCACGTGGTTCGTTTACACGGCATTCCTGAGAACATAGTGTCTGACAGAGGAGTCCAGTTTGTTTCCAGATTTTGGAGGACTTTTTGTTCTAAACTGGGTGTTCAATTGTCTTTCTCCTCGGCATTTCATCCTCAGACCAATGGTCAAACTGAGAGAACAAACCAGACATTGGAGACTTATCTAAGATGCTTTGTGTCTGCTGATCAGGATGACTGGGTCTCTTTTTTGCCTTTGGCTGAGTTTGCTCTTAATAATAGGGCTAGCTCTGCCACTTTGATGTCTCCGTTTTTCTGTAATTCTGGGTTTCACCCTCGATTTTCTTCAGGACAGACGGAGGCTTCTGTCTGCCCAGTGTTGACTCTGTTGTGGAGCGTATGCAACAGATTTGGGACCAGGTAGTGGAGAGGTTGTCCCTCTCTCAGGAGAGGGCCCAGCGGTTTGCTAACCGGCATAGGACTGATGGTCCTCGGTTTAAAGTAGGGGACTTGGTCTGGTTGTCCTCAAAAAATATTCCTATGAGAGTAGCATCTCCTAAATTTAAGCCTAGGTTCATTGGACCTTATAAGATCATGGAGATTCTTAATTCTGTTTCTTTTCGTTTGCTTCTTCCAGGGACATTTAAGATCCATAACGTGTTCCACAAGTCCTTGTTGAAGAGGTTTGTTGAGCCAGTGGTTCCTGCTGCTGTGCCTCCTGACCCTGTTTTGGTTGAGGGCAATCTGGAGTATGTGGTTGAGAAAATATTAGATTCTCGTTTTTCTAGACGGAAACTCCAGTATTTGGTTAAGTGGAGAGGTTATGGTCAGGAAGACAATTCTTGGGTGTTTGCTTCGGACATCCATGCTAGGAGACTCATCCGTGCGTACCATAGAACTCATAGAACTCATCCTGACCGACCTGGTTGCTCAAATGAGGGTTCGGTGACCCCTCCTCAAGGGGGGGTACTGTTGTGAATGGGCTTGAGATGAGTTCTGAGCAGAGGCTCCCTCTGGTGGTTACAAGCGGTACTGGTCTGTCCAGTGAAGATTGTGAGGATTGGGAATCAGGTGTTACTGACTGGTCTTATATAAGGGAGTCACCTTCCCATCAGGGTTGCCGGTGATCAATTGTTCTGGTCTCTATCCTTGATTCCTGTTTCCCTTGTAGCCTGCTGTGTCGTGTCTGCATCTCCTGCTAACAGATAAGACATTTTCTTCTTTTTGTTTTTGTGCTTGATTTTTGCATTTTGTCCTGCACTTCTGTGGGGGCCTTCAGGGTCCCCTCCGGGGGCTTTTGCCCTCTCAGTTTAGTTCAGCCACTGATGTTTGTACTTTTGCTTTTTCCAGTTTTTTCAGTGGCTGCTGTTTTGATTTTGTTACACCAGAGAACTAATTTAGGTGGTAGAGGTCGTGTGATCTCAGGTGTTTTTGAAATTAGTAGAGTTGGTGCTTTTCAGGGTTTTCTGGGATTGCAGTAAGTACCCTTCCTATCCTTTTCTATTTAGTTAGTTTGGGCCCCAACGTTTGCTCATACTATTTTCTGTCAGTATTTCCTCTTGTCTAACCGCCATTACATGTTTGGGGGCTATTATCTTTGGGGTTCTGCTCTGGGGCAGATAGCTTTCCTATATCTATCTTTAGGTGTAGTTAGTTTCTCAGGCTGTGACGAGGCGTCTAGGACCAACGTAGGAACGCTCCACGGCTGCCTCTAGTTGTTGTGGTTAGTCAGGGTACTGCAATCTCATAGATTCCAACTGCTCTGGTGTATTGCCTTTTTTACCTGCACTCCTCAGCTACCGAAACATAACAGTAGTGGGCAAGACGCCTGGACCGACGTCTCTGCTGAGCAGGCTCCACTGCGGCCGGAGATGAATGGGAGACCGCAGCGGGACGGGTTCGAGACTCCCCTTGTGCAGCAGCGGGAACTCGAACCCTAACAGGTAAGTATCCTACTGGTCAATTACATAGGATAATAACAATCTACAATGGAACAAGAATGAGAACGTTAGACCTGTAGCCAATAATTAAACAATGGTGGTTCTTCCTCGTTAGTATAGCGGTAAGTATCCTACTGGTCAATTACATAGGATAATAACTATCAACAATGGAACAAGAATGAGAACGTCAGACCTGTAGCCAATAATTAAACAATGGTGGTTCTTCCTCATTAGTATAGTGGTATCCTACTGGTCAATTACATAGGATAATAACAATCTACAATGGAACAAGAATGAGAACGTCAGACCTGTAGCCAATAATTAAACAATGGTGGTTCTTCCTCATTAGTATAGTGGTAAGTATTCTACTGGTCAATTACATAGGATAATAACTATCTACAATGGAACAAGAATGAGAACGTTAGACCTGTAGCCAATAATTAAACAATGGTGGTTCTTCCTCATTAGTATAGTGGTAAGTATCCTACTGGTCAATTACATAGGATAATACATATCTTCAATGGAACAAGAATGAAAACGTGAGACCTGTACCCAATAATTAAACAATGGTGGTTCTTCCTCATTAGTATAGTGGTAAGTATCCTACTGGTCAATTACATAGGATAATAACAAATCTACAATGGAACAAGAATGAGAAGGTCAGACCTGTAGCCAATAATTAAACAATGGTGGTTCTTCCTCATTAGTATAGTGGTAAGTATCCTACTGGTCAATTACATAGGATAATAACAAATCTACAATGGAACAAGAATGAGAAGGTCAGACCTGTACCCAATAATTAAACAATGGTGGTTCTTCCTCATTAGTATAGTGGTAAGTATCCTACTGGTCAATTACATAGGATAATAACAATCTACAATGGAACAAGAATGAGAAGGTCAGACCTGTAGCCAATAATTAAACAATGGTGGTTCTTCCTCATTAGTATAGTGGTAAGTATCCTACTAGTCAATTACATAGGATAATAACTATCAACAATGGAACAAGAATGAGAACGTTAGACCTGTAGCCAATAATTAAACAATGGTGGTTCTTCCTCATTAGTATAGTGGTATTCTACTGGTCAATTACATAGGATAATAACTATCAACAATGGAACAAGAATGAGAACGTCAGACCTGCAGCCAATAATTAAACAATGGTGGTTCTTCCTCATTAGTATAGTGGTATCCTACTGGTCAATTACATAGGATAATAACAATCTACAATGGAACAAGAATGAGAACGTCAGACCTGTAGCCAATAATTAAACAATGGTGGTTCTTCCTCGTTAGTATAGCGGTAAGTATCCTACTGGTCAATTACATAGGATAATAACAATCTACAATGGAACAAGAATGAGAACGTCAGACCTGTAGCCAATAATTAAACAATGGTGGTTCTTCCTCATTAGTATAGTGGTATCCTACTGGTCAATTACATAGAATAATAACAATCTACAATGGAACAAGAATGAGAACGTTAGACCTGTAGCCAATAATTAAACAATGGTGGTTCTTCCTCGTTAGTATAGTGGTAAGTATTCAGCCTGTCAACTATATCGAATAACAACAATGAAACAAGAATGATAACATAAATAGGAGTCGTACCTGTCACCAGGTGATGGTATCCTGCCCTCTCCTACTATCTCCCCCTAAGGTGTCACCCTATTATGCACTCTGTTCCCACCTTTAGATTTGTTCCTCTCTGTGTTGTGGCAGGGATGGGCACAGTGTGGTTCTTCCTCGTTAGTATAGTGGTGAATGTCGCCACCTTGTGGGGATCACAGGTTTAATTCCCTCATACTGAATTATTCCATCCTTAGGTTCCAACAATAGAGATTTAGAAAGAGAAAAACACATTAGACAACAATTTTCTATGGAAATGTGAGGTGGCTTTGATATTGTGAGTTAAAGGGAAGGTGCTGTGATTTATACTTTTGTATTAATAATTATTGATTAGATAATCAATTACTTTTAATACAAAATTAAAGGTGTTATTTATTTATTATGTCTTTCTACAGCCGCTAGGGGGTGACCATTTGTATTTCTTGGTGTGTAAGTGTCTGATCACAACACTTATTGCAAATACAGCAGCCCCTGAGCATAGGAGACTGATGCGAGTGTCCAACCGCATCTCCTACCCTGTGGCTACCTCCAGCTGTGAACCGGGTATGTCTCATGGGCTGTCCAGGTCACAGCTGAGGGGGCCAGGCACCATTTTTTGTAGCTCAGAGGTCACCTGTCACCACTCACAGTGTTCAGTGCGAGCAGTGACAGGAGGTCCCTTCTACAGATACCCAGATGGGACAGACAGGAGACATCAGACACGCTAGCTGTCCCACCCACTTTTACTGCAGTCGTAATGCGAGCTAGCACTACACTAAATTTTTATGGCAAATTTCAGCAGCTGTTCCCCCTAGTTTAGAAGTGAAAAATATCAACAGTTTCTAAATTACTTTTAATATTTTATACCAATAATTTTTTAAATTAAAAATGTGAATAATTTACATTTCTTCAATAACAAATTTGGGGGTGACACATTCCCTTCAATATGTCTGGTTTCTGAATCAAGACTCTCTTGGAGGCAATTGCTTCCTGCACCTCCTAGGTTCTCACAGCCCCGACCGGTCACATCACACTCATTCTGCACAAGACAACTAATAAAATAGCATGTAACATTATAATCTATTATTATTGTAAATATCTAGCTATTATCTGTAATCTCTAAGCATTGTTAATTCCAGGATGCTTTACATAAGAAAATTGTGCAGCAGTATTCGGACCATGTTTCACGGACATATGGATTTATCCTTTGGATGTTTTCATGAATATACAGGAGATGCCGAAGTGTCAAGTTTCGATTTTTGAGAACACATTGATAACTGGCTGCTCCCTATTTGCCCTTTGGACAGTGAGCAGTTCGTCGTGAGGTCTGGAATAATGTATTACATGTTTGTTCTCATTATTATAGGAGCTAAATAGATCCCAAATAAAATATAGAGATGTTGGAGGGGAGTGCACAGCATGCAGTAAAGCAAAGCTCACCTACCCTACTGTGCCGCCAGCACTGCGGTAGATATATGTAATGTGCCGTGTAATAAGGCAGCGAGAGGGGCACATTCAGTGGTATAACTGCTATGCAGCTGTATATCACTATATGGAGAGTGTGTAGACCCCTGCTCCCCAGCCCCCCTCTCCCATATTATTGAATGGACGCTTTCACTGCAGCAAACTTTCCTACTTCTCTGATCTCTTTATTTCTCATGACAGAAATGTGTCTGACACCCTGTAACAGCCTCCCCAATCTACTGACGCGCCTCACCCCAAGAACGAGAACGGTGGGCTAGTTGCCTTCCATTCCTTTCTACCTCTGCCCTCCTTCATTGTCCAGGTCAGTCTGATTATTTCAGTGATACCAAACATGCATTTTTTTTTTCTATTTAAAGTGCCCTATGATCAGGATTGTGCTCAGTGACTACAGACAGTGTCAGGTCAGCGCCGTTATACTGATCACACTGATACTTGTCAGCAGGATTGTGCTCAGTGACTACAGGCAGTGTCAGGTCAGCGCCGTTATACTGATCACACTGATACCTGTTAGCAGGATTGTGATCAGTGACTACAGACAGTGTCAGGTCAGCGCCGTTATACTGATTACACTGATACTGTCAGCAGGATTGTGCTCAGTGACTACAGACAGTGTCAGGTCAGCACCGTTATACTGATTACACTGATACCTGTCAGCAGGATTGTACTCAGTGACTACAGACAGTGTCAGGTCAGTGCCATTAACTGATTACACTGATACCTGTCAGCAGGATTGTGCTCAGTGACTACAGGCAGTGTCAGGTCAGCAGCCGTTATACTGATCACACTGATACTTGTCAGCAGGATTGTGCTCAGTGACTACAGACAGTGTCAGTCGAGCCGTTACACTGATTACACTGATACCTGTCAGCGATTGTGCTCAGTAACTACAGACAGTGTCAGGTCGGAGCGTTACCTGATTAGGCCGGCGTCCACTGGCGGTTTGATGCGAGTTAGTCGCCGACTTCTCGCATCAACACCCGGCACGGACGCCCGCTCTCGGAGCCGAGTGTGCGCTGCATAGAAATACATGCAGCCGCACACTCGGCTCGAGAGCGGGCGGCCGTGCCGGTGTTGATGCAAGAAAGTCGTGCGACTTACTCGCATCAAACTCGCAGTGTGACGCCGGCGTTACACTGATACCTGTCAGCAGGATTGTGCTTAGTACTACAGACATGTCAGGTTGGCGCCATTATACTGATTACACTGATACCTGTCAGCAGGATTGTGCTCAGTGACAACACAGTGTCAGGTCGGCCGTTATACTGATTACACTGATACCTGTCAGCAGGATTGTGCTCAGCGACTACAGACAGTGTCAGGTCGGGCCGTTATACTGACTACACTGATACTGTCAGAAGGATTGTGCTCAGCGACTACAGTGTCAGGTCCGTGCCGTTATACTGATTACACTGATACCTGTCAGCAGGATTGTGCTCAGTGACAACACAGTGTCAGGTCGGCGCCTTATACTGATTACACTGATAACTGTCAGAAGGATTGTGCTCAGTGACTACAGACAGTGTCAGGTCGGTGCCATTATACTGATTACACTGATAACTGTCAGCAGGATTGTGCTCAGTGACAACACAGTGTCAGGTCTGTAGCGTCGGCGTCGGCATCCCTGCCCTCTGCCAGGCATGGACGCTGTTCCCCTCACCCCTCTGCTCCAGGTCCGGCGTCCTCCTGCCGCTCTGCTGGCGGTGCACGCTCCTTTCCTGCCTCCGTGCTTAGGGCGCGCGCGTCATCCTAAGAAGTCCCCGGCCAATGGCCGGAGGACTTCACCTTATATAAGGCCCCTCCTCCAAAATGGAGGTGCCCGAGCAATGTTGTTGCACAGTTCACTACTCTGCTTCAGTCCTCAGGGTCCTTGCCAGAGACCTGTCTGTCGCTATCTGTTACCTGCCTGCACGCTCACCTGGGAGCGCTCATCTGTTACCTGCCTGCACGCTCACCTGGTAGCGCTCATCTGTTACCTGCCTGCACGCTCACCTGGGAGCGCTCATCTGTTACCTGCCTGCACGCTCACCTGGGAGCGCTCATATGTTACCTGCCTGCACGCTCACCTGGGAGCGCTCATCTGTTACCTGCCTGCACGCTCACCTGGGAGCGCTCATCTGTTACCTGCCTGCCCGCTCACCTGGGAGCGCTCATCTGTTACCTGTCTGCCCACTCACCTGGGAGTGCTCATCTGTTACCTGCCTGCCCGCTCACCTGGGAGCGCTCATCCGTTACCTGCCTGCTAGCCTACCTGGAGGCTCAGCCATCACAGGTCGTATCTACACTCCTCCAGAGACTACCCCGGTCACTTGCCGTGACCTCCTACCCACTCATCCAGAGACTGCCCCGGTCACTTGCCGTGACCTCCTACCCACTCATCCAGAGACTGCCCCGGTCACTTGCCGTGACCTCCTACCTACTCATCCAGAGACTGCCCCGGTCACTTGCCGTGACCTCCTACCCACTCATCCAGAGACTGCCCGGTCACTTGCCGTGACCTCCTGCCCACTCATCCAGAGACTGCCCCGGTCACTTGCCGTGACCTCCTGCCCACTCTTCCAGAGACTGCCTCGGTCACTTGCCGCGACTTCCTGCCCGTTCATCCAGAGACTACCTCGCTTATCTGCTGTGACTACCTGCCCGTCCACCCTGGTCACCACCCGCTCTCTTACAAGGTCCGCCCCTTTGTATAGTAGCTCAGAGGTTCCGCCTCCCAGACCCGTTACAGTTTGCTCGGGCCATGGAACCCGGTGGCGCCCAAGTTCCCTCCATCTCGGACCTGTGTCATGAACTGTCCCGTCAGAAGTCCCAACAGGAGTCCATCCTGGGTCACCTGCGGAATGTCAATTCTCGCCTGGACACTCTGACAGCTCCACCAGCTACCACCGCTGGTGCCATGACTCGCAATCCGGCAGCCCCTCTGCTCCCCAATACCATGGGCTCCTGTCACGGACCCCGGCTCTCTGCACCTCCTCGCTTCGGAGGCGACCCTGCTCAGGCTCGGGGCTTCATTAATCAGTGCACTCTGCAATTTGAACTTCTCTCCCACCAGTTTAACTCCGACCAGGCCAAAATTGCCTTCATCATGTCCCATCTCACTGGGGAGGCCCTGGCCTGGCTGAATCCTCTTTGGGAGAGGAGATCCTCTGGTGTCTGACCTGTCTGCCTTTCTCACGGCTTTTCGGAAAGTCTTTGACGAGCCCGGACGAAAGATCTCATCCGCATCATCTCTGCTACGCCTCCGTCAGGGAAGTCTCACCGTGGGCCAATATGCCATACGGTTTCGTACCCTTGCATCGGAGCTGGCCTGGGACAACGACGCTCTGGTATCCGTTTTCTGGGAGGGTTTGTCCGGGCGTATTAAGGATGAACTCGCCGGTCGGGACATTCCTACCACTCTCGATGACCTTATAACTCTCGCCACCCGGATTGACCTACGGTTCCAGGAGCGGGCCAAAGAGGTCACCCGTGAGAGGAGGTTTCCACGTCTAGCTCCTACGTTTCAGAAACCCGTCACTCCCTCCGTTTCTCCCCAAGTACACTCTCCTGAGCCTATGTAGGTCGACCAGACCAAGATGGTCAAAACCCGTCAGGAATTACGCCGTGCTGAGGGGAGTTGCTTCTACTGTGGCAGTAAGGAGCATCGGATTCGTACCTGTCCGGAGAGGTCGGGAAACGCCTGTATCTAGGTTCGCTCAGAGAGGTCAACCTAGACAAGGAGAAAGCCTCTCCATCTCTGCTGCTGTCAGTCTCCATTCTCTGTGGGGAGAATCGTTATTTTGAACTAGCCCAACTTGACTCTGGAGCAGCCGGGAATCTTATGTCACAGTCCC
This sequence comes from Oophaga sylvatica, assembly GCA_033576555.1. Lineage (NCBI taxonomy): Eukaryota > Metazoa > Chordata > Amphibia > Anura > Dendrobatidae > Oophaga > Oophaga sylvatica. The sequence continues at coordinate 98,962,443 of JARQOD010000007.1, read as the reverse complement.
TGGTAGAAAAATACCGCATTCCCACCAAACCTCTGGTTGTACCATTATCAGTCGCTGCTGTGGACGGGGTCTTTTACCACACCCCATCCAACTCATCACCGAACCCATAACTCTGCAAGTGGGAATGTTGCATTCTGAGAGCATCTCTTTTCATGTTCTGCCTGGACTCTCTCACGCCCTCTTACTAGGGCTACCTTGGCTCCAAAGACATGGACCCGTGCTCGACTGGCAGACCGGAGAGGTTCTTCGCTGGGGACAGGATTGTCATAAGACGTGTTTGGTTCCTGTTCATCCTGTCTGTCCTTCTCCTACCCCAACTAATCTACCTGGACTTCCGATCCCCTATTGGTCATTTGCTGATGTCTTTAATAAAAAAGAGGCAGAGACATTACCTCCTCACAGACCATACGATTGTCCTATCGACCTGTTACCTGGTACTACGCCTCCCCATGGGCGTATTTACCCATTATCCGCTGCTGAGACCCGGTCGATGTCCGAATATATCGAGGAGAATTTGGCCAGGGGATTCATCCGGAAATCTACCTCCCCGGCAGGAGCAGGCTTCTTTTCGTAAAAAAGAAGGACGGCTCTCTTCGCCCCTGTATAGACTATAGAGGTCTTAACCAGATCACGGTGAAGAATAAATACCCCCTTCCGCTCATTCCAGAATTATTTGATCGTTTGAGGGGGGCTAGAATCTTCACCAAACTGGATCTCCGTGGGGCGTACAACCTGGTCCGTATCCGTCAAGGAGATGAATGGAAGACTGCATTTAACACCCGGGACGGCCACTATGAATATCTAGTGATGCCCTTTGGTCTCTGTAATGCTCCTGCCGTCTTTCAAGAGTTGGTCAATGACATCTTCCGGGACCTTCTCTACTCCTGCGTAGTGGTGTACCTGGACGACATCTTGGTCTTCTCTCCGGATCTCCAGACTCACCGGAGGGACGTTCGTCAGGTTCTGCTCAGGCTCAGGCAGAATCACCTCTTCGCTAAATTTGAGAAATGCCTCTTTGAGCAGACCTCGCTGCCGGTTTTGGGCTACGCTATTTCTCAGACCGGTCTGCGAATGGATCCAGAGAAACTGTCGGCCATCGAGAAATGGCCCAGACCGGAGGGATTGAAGGCCATTCAGCGTTCCTGGGCTTTGCCAACTACTACCGCCTCTTCATACCGCACTTCTCTTCCCGGACTGGCCCAATTTCCGCACTTACCCGTAAGGGTACTAACCCCAAAGAATGGACGCCCGAAGCAGAAGAGGCCTTTCTCTCCTTAAAGCAGGCCTTCTCTTCCGCCCCGGTGCTGCATCGCCCGGACGGCAACAAGCAGTTCTTCATGGAGGTTGATGCTTCCTCCTCTGGAGCCGGAGCGGTACTTACTCAAAAATCATCTTCCGGGAGGATGGTAACTTGTGGCTTCTTCTCCAAACTCTTCTCCTCTTCTGAGCGCAATTATTCCATAGGAGACCGAGAGTTATTGGCCATCAAGCTGGCATTGGAGGAGTGGCGTTACCTACTCGAGGGGGCTCTTCATCCGGTAATTATTTACACTGACCACAAAAACTTGGCTTACCTCCAGCATGCCCAGAGACTTAACCCGCGTCAGGCCCGGTGGTCCTTGTTTTTTGCTCGTTTCGATTTTGTTCTACATTTTCGCCCGGCAGACAAGAACATCAAGGCGGACGCCTTGTCCCGATCCTTCCTGGTGTCGGATCTCGAGGAGGAACCGAAACATATCATCGATCCCGCCAGAGTAATGCAGGTGGCTCCCGTGAGTCTAAATCGTCTCCCTCCCGGTAAGACGTTCGTATCGGTACCCGATCGGGAGAGAATCCTACACTGGGGCCATTCGTCTAAATTAGCTGGCCACGCCGGTCAAAAAAAGACCCTCCAGCTTATTACTCGGCATTACTGGTGGCCTACCCTGCACAAGGACGTAATAGACTTTGTTTCTGCCTGTGCCTCATGTGGCCGCAACAAGGTTCCGAGACTTCTGCCTGCCGGTCGTCTCCTTCCGCTTCCTGTACCCGCTGCTCCCTGGCAGCATATAGCCATGGACTTCATAACGGACCTTCCCGTTTCTGCCGGTTGTACGGTCATTTGGGTGGTCGTTGACCGCTTTTCCAAGATGGCTCATTTTATTCCCCTGCCAGGCCTCCCGTCTGCACCCAAGCTGGCTAAAGACTTTATCCGCCACATCTTCCGTCTTCATGGCCTGCCTCACCATATCGTGTCGGATCGAGGGGTACAGTTCACCTCACGTTTTTGGAGAGCCACTTGTAAATTGCTAGACGTCACCTTGGACTTCTCCTCCGCCTACCACCCACAGTCCAATGGTCAAGTTGAGCGGGTCAATCAGATCCTGACCAGTTACCTCCGGCACTTCGTTAATGTCCACCATTCTGACTGGGTGGATCTCCTGCCATGGACCGAATTTTCTTACAACAATCACGAGAGCGAATCTTCCTCCAAATCCCCGTTTTTTGTAGTCTTCGGTCAGCATCCTCGGATCCCATTTCCCGTCTCCATCTCAGTGGACAATCCGGCTGCGGAATCTCTTGTTAACAAATTTTCCTCCATATGGGAGAGTACCCGGTCCGCACTCCTTCTGTCATCCAACCGTATGAAAAGACATGCTGACAAAAAACGTCTGGATCCTCCTCAATTCCGTCCGGGGATAAGGTCTGGCTCTCGTCCAAGTATGTCCGGCTCAAGATTCCTTCCTATAAGTTAGGGCCTCGATTCATCGGTCCTTTGGAGGTCATCAGTCAAATCAACCCAGTGGCCTATAAATTGAAACTGCCGGCCAACTTGCGGATCCCTAACTCCTTCCATGTATCTCTACTCAAACCGGTGGTACTTAACTCTTTTTCCAAGTCTACAGGTACGCCTCCTGCTCTGGTTTCAGCTGAAAACGAATTTGAGGTAGAGAACATTTTGGCCACCAAAAGGGTAAGAAGGAAGACCTATTTTTTGGTGGATTGGAAGGGGTTTGGTCCTGAGGAGAGAACATGGGAGCCTGGGGAGAACATCCATGCCCCTCTCATCCTAGCTAAATTTCTTTCTAGCCTAAAAAAGGGGGGCCTAAAGGGGGGGTACTGTAGCGTCGGCGTCCCTGCCCTCTGCCAGGCAGGGACGCTGTTCCCCTCACCCCTCTGCTCCAGGTCCGGCGTCCTCCTGCCGCTCTGCTGGCGGTGCACGCTCCTTTCCTGCCTCTGTGCTTAAGGCGTGCGCGCTGCCCCCCCCTCTTAAAGGGGCCGCGCGCGTCGTCCTAAGAAGTCCCCGGCCAATGGCCGGAGGACTTCACCTTATATAAGGCCCCTCCTCCAAAATGGAGGTGCCCGAGCAATGTTGTTGCACAGTTCACTACTCTGCTTCAGTCCTCAGGGTCCTTGCCAGAGACCTGTCTGTCGCTATCTGTTACCTGCCTGCACGCTCACCTGGGAGCGCTCATCTGTTACCTGCCTGCACGCTCACCTGGGAGCGCTCATATGTTACCTGCCTGCACGCTCACCTGGGAGCGCTCATCTGTTACCTGCCTGCACACTCACCTGGGAGCGCTCATCTGTTACCTGCCTGCACGCTCACCTGGGAGCGCTCATCTGTTACCTGCCTGCCCACTCACCTGGGAGTGCTCATCTGTTACCTGCCTACCCGCTCACCTGGGAGCGCTCATCTGTTACCTGTCTGCCCACTCACCTGGGAGTGCTCATCTGTTACCTGCCTACCCGCTCACCTGGGAGAGCTCATCCGTTACCTGCCTGCTAGCCTACCTGGAGGCTCAGCCATCACAGGTCGTATCTACACTCCTCCAGAGACTACCCCGGTCACTTGCCGTGACCTCCTACCCACTCATCCAGAGACTGCCCCGGTCACTTGCCGTGACCTCCTACCCACTCATCCAGAGACTGCCCCGGTCACTTGCCGTGACCTCCTACCCACTCATCCAGAGACTGCCCCGGTCACTTGCCGTGACCTCCTGCCCACTCATCCAGAGACTGCCCCGGTCACTTGCCGTGACCTCCTGCCCACTCTTCCAGAGACTGCCTCGGTCACTTGCCGCGACTTCCTGCCCGTTCATCCAGAGACTACCTCGCTTATCTGCTGTGACTACCTGCCCGTCCACCCTGGTCGCCACCCGCTCTCTTACAAGGTCCGCCCCTTTGTATAGTAGCTCAGAGGTTCCACCTCCCAGACCCGTTACAAGGTCGGTGCCATTATACTGATTAGGCCGGCGTCACACACAACGACAAAAAATCGGTCCGTTTTAGACGGTCGATTGTCGGATCAAAATGCAAACATCACACATCCTTCTGGCATCCGATTTTCCTTCAAAGATGCGATTTAGTCGCATGTGTGTGTACCTTGTAACATCCGATTTTCATCCGACTTGCGAGAATTTCTCGCAGGCTTGCAAAACTGACATATAATGGATCCAAAAGAATAGTATTTCAATCACAAAAAAAGAATAGATATATACACATAGAACACATATATATATATATATATATATATACATGTCATTGTGACATGTATATATACATATATTTATATTTCCTAGACTTCTACATACTGTTATAGCCGCTAATTCAATTGCCGGCTTTTGTGAAATCACAGAAGCCGACATGAAATGATACATTGTTTTCACACAGTTAACCATGTCATTTCCTGTATTTTGATATTTGTTTAGAACTTACAATTACATGAGTGTATTTGTGCTAAATTTCAGACATGTAGGGGTTAATTAAAGGTGTAAATTCGTTGACAAAAAAATGCGTGGGCTCCCGCTGTATTTTCTCCACCAGACAGACAAAGCAAGCGAGTGGGGGCAGATAATAACAGCCTAGGGAGGGTACATTTTTTTGGTGCCCCCCTGGCTACTAACATCTGCCCCCAGACACCCCAGAAAGGGCAAATCTATAATTAGATTTGCCCTTTCTGGCACTTTGCCAGTCTATTCCCATTGCCCTGTAGCGGTGGCGAATGGGTTAATAATCTCACCTTAATGTCACCTTAGTATTGAAAGGTGACCTTAAGGCAGGTTAATAATTGAGAGCTGTCAATTAGACAAATATCAATTATTAATCCTATTGTATGATAGAAAAATCAAACACACACAGTTTAATAAAAAAGAAGTTTAATGAAATAATCACACAGTTTTTGACAATATTTTATTTTCCTGCTAAAACCATTTCCTGTAATAAAAATAAAATAAAAAAGCAAAATGATTCTTACCAATCCGAAGTACAGTCAGGTCCCACGCTGTAATCCATCAGAAAGGGTTAACAGGTTACAGGTCGCAGAGAGCTAATAATGCTGTCTCAGACCTGTATTCCCCTGAATGAATAAGTTACTCTCCCAGGGAAAGGAGAGGAATAGATTCATGAATGGAGCTTAATTGATTTATTACAACTTTCACTTGAGTGACCTGACCTAAGGTGAAAGTGGACACAATCAATTAAGCTTCATTCATGAATCACATCCTCTCCTGTGGGCAGGAGATAAGCTCATTCATTCAGGAGCTATCAGATGAGCATGCAGGATTACTTGCGCTGCTTATCTGATTGCTAGTAGTTAACCCTTTGTGAAGGATTACATCGTGGGACGTGACAGATCGCCAGATAGGTAAGAATAATGTTGTTTTATTATTTTATATTTATTTTAGAAGAACAAGGGCTTCGAACGGATTAAGACTTAAATAAAAGATGGTCAAAAATATGTGTTTTTATTTCATTAAAATTATTTATTCTTAAAGTGTGTGTGTGTTTTTTTATTTACTTCAAAAGGATTAATAATTGATATTTGTCTAATTGACAGCTCTCAATTATTAACCTGCCTTAAGGTCACCTTTCAATACTAAGGTGACATTAAGGTGAGATTATTAACCCATTCGCCACCGCTACAGGGCAATGGGAATAGACGGGCAAAGTGCCAGAAAGGGCGAATCTAATTATAGATTTGCCCTTTCTGGGGTGTCTGGGGGCAGATGTTAGTAGCCAGGGGGGGCACAAAAAAAAAGTACCCTCCCTAGGCTATTATTATCTGCCCCCACTCGCTTGCTTTGTCTGTCTGGTGGAGAAAATACAGCGGGAGCCCACGCATTTTTTTGTCAAAAAATTTACACCTTTAATTAACCCCTACATGTCTGAAATTTAGCACAAATACACTCATGTAATTGTAAGTTCTAAACAAATATCAAATACAGGAAATGACATGGTTAACTGTGTGGAAACAATGTATCATTTCATGTCGGCTTCTGTGATTTCACAAAAGCCGGCAATTGAATTTGCGGCTATTACAGTATGTAGAAGTCTAGGAAATATAAATATATATATATATACATGTCACAATTACATATATATATATTGTGAGACAGTGAGAGTATGTGTATTGAATGGGGTGTATATTTCACCTAGCTACTTTGCTGATGGGTATAAGGGAGGTGTCTGGCTTTGTAGACCTAGTGGTAGAGAAAGGTCACTACACCTTACATTCAGTACACACTTGCAGCTCAGGCCTGAAATCACTCAGGTGTTAATTAGGAGACCAGAAGTAGGTGTGTTGGAACACAGTCTGAGAGCTAGCTTAGCCTGGACACAGGAAGGTGTCCCGGACACAGGAGTAGTCTCAGTGAGAATCCGTGCGAATAGCGGCTGAATAGGAGTGGATCTCTCTCAAGTCTGGACATTGAAGGTGCCTTCAGACACAAGGAGGAGTATCTGTGAAACTCCATACTGGTAACATATATCATATGTGTTGTTTTGGGCACAGACTGGTAGAGCCGGGACCCGTATAGACAGGGCAATCTATCTATGTGTAATTAGTGGCTAGACAAGCCTAGGTTTTCTGTTTATGCTTTATTTTTATCTGTTTGCTGTGGACTTTAATAAAGCTGGTTGCGGCCAGTTTTACACCAGAACTGCTGTCTGAATGAACTGTTTTCGTGCCATTCTGTCTACCCAGACAGCGATCCTAGAGCTATATCCCCTGGAAATGTTACAATTGGCGGAGAATGCTGGGGCAGCGCAGTGGCTGATACAGTTAGTGCTGGAGTGTGCATGCAGCACAGTGGATTAGAGACAGCAATAAAGGTGAAGTCTGTTGAAATAGCAGCAGAGAAAAAAAGTGTGTCAAGAAAAACGTCTGATTGGAGCAGTCTTAAAGAGACAGTAGCCCTAATAGAGTTTGCAAAAGAGAAAAAAAAAAAAAAAGTGTGTCTGCACAGCAAAGCTGAACTTGTTGTGGAAAAGACTGTGGAGTGTGCAGCAGCAAAGAGAAACGTCTATTGGAGCAGTCTTAAAGAGACAGTGGCCCTAATAGAGTTTGCAGAAAAAAAAAAAAAAAGTGTCTGCACAGCAGAGCTGAAGTTTCTGTGGAAAAGACTGTGGAGTGTGTATGTCTTGAGTGAAGACTGCCGTTGTTGAGACAGAGAAGTCTGACAGCATGGACGACAGCATGGAGGCGCTGTTTGAACAAATGGCACAAGTTAATGTGCAACATAAAACTGCCGTGGTTGAGACAGATAAGTCCGGCAGTATGAAGGAGCTCATTGAGTACCTGGTCCAGGCCCAGCGAAGCATGCAGCAGAGCATGGAGCAGCAGCGCCTGCAGCACCAGCAGAGCATGCAGCAGAGCATGGAGCAGCAGCGCCTGCAGCACCAGCAGCGCATGCAGCAGGCCCAGCAGCAATTCCTGCAGCAGCAGCAGGAGAATAACCGGTTATTTGTTGAGCGGATGGCAGCACAAAAAAAGGATTTCGGTGCCGCGTCCCGAAGTAATGTTGTGAAGGCACCTGAGTTGTCCGCTGTAAAGAAGGCGGTAAGACGGTCCTTGGAAAAAATGACACCTCGTGACGATGTGGAGGTATATCTCACTAGGTTTGAGAGACTGGCAGAGAAGGAGAATCTGCCCCTATCTGAATGGGCCATGATGGTCGCACCCTATCTGATTGGAGAGCCCCAAAGGGCCTATGCTGACCTGAGCGAGCAGGACAGCCAAGACTATGCCAAGCTGAAAGCGGAGATTCTTGCCCGGCTGGGTGTTACGGTGACAGCCCGTGCCAGGGGAGTTCATGACTGGAGATGCAGTTGGGAGTCTGCAGTCAGCAAATTTGATTATGGAGTTGAAGAGGTGATGGTGAACCGCTACACCGAGCATGTCCTCCTGAGGTACAGCCGTCTGAGAGGTCGTCACTTCAGAGTTCCCGGACGCTGAACTCTCGCGGTAAGAGCGTTCCAGCTGTTGGGGACATGGGGTATGCTGATAAGCGGGTTCGGGCCCGAGGGGACATATGGGTGGGAACGTGTAATGGACAGTATTGGAGATGTCGTGAAATTGCAGCCAACTGTCCAATAGAGGGGGAGCCTATGTGTTGTGATGTTGGCGGATCCCTCTCTCCCTGCGCAGAGCCTGTGTGTGTGTCCACCTCAGCCGAAGAGACTGGACCACAGGTGTGCCCGGTGGTTGTAAATGACTGCCCAGCACAGGCCCTCTTGGACTCAGAGAGTCCAGTGACTTCCGTATGTGACAGCCTGATTGATAGGGACTTCATCCCTGATAAGCACCTGAGTATGGTGTGCATCCATGGAGACACCAAAGTCTACCCAGAGACTGCCGTGGACTTGGTCCCCAAACTCGGGGAGGTTTCATATGAAGTGGGGGTAGTGAAGAACCTGGTGCACCCCGTCATATTGGGTAATGACTTTTCCCGATCTAAGGATCTCTGGGGGAGAAATGTTTCTGATGGACAGTGTGATGAAGCTCCTATTGAGGGTGTGCAGTCCCAAGGGGCGGAACACAATGCTAGTGGGCCGTTAAACTTATATGATAATGATAATGATGATGATAATGATAATGATGATGATGATGATGATCATGATAATGATGATGACCATGATAATGATGCTGATGCTGATAGTGATAGTGATGATGATCATGATAGTGATGATGATACTGATCATAGTCATGATAATGATGTTGATAATAATGATGACTGTGATAGTGATGAAATTCCTTTGCAGGTGATGTTGGGAGACGAGGATGGTGGTTCTCGGGAACCGAGTGTCCCTGACTTACCTGTGTCTTGTGACAATTTTGAGAGTGAGCAGTGGCGAGACCCCACTCTTAGGACGACACAGGAAAATATGATTGTTCTAAATGAGGTTTCCCAGGAGCCTGGCTCTGAGGAGAGGTTTCCTCATGCTGCCATGGACAATAGCCTATTGTATAGGGACACTGAAGTCCAGGGAGAGGTCGTGAGTCAGCTCCTAGTACCTGAGCTATATAGAAGTATAGTGCTGGGGTTGTCACATAGTCACATACTTGAGGGACCAGATGGTGAAGTTAATGTTGTGGATGACATGTTAACTAAGGTTCCAGATCAAGATGTGAATGAAAATGAATTGTATAACCCTGACAGTAAGCAGGATGTGAATGAAAATGAAGTGTATAGCCCTGACAGTGAGCAGGATGTGAATGAAAATGAATTGTATAACCCTGACAGTGAGCAGGATGTGAATGAAAATAAAGTGTGTAGCCCTGACAGTGAGCCAGATGTGGCTGAGAAAAAGGGGTCAGACAGGGATAGTGATAGTGATAGTGAATCCTCTGATGACCATAAAGCAACCCGTGCAAATGAGGAAGGCATGGTAGCAGAGGAGGTTGAGAGTCCTGAGAAGAAAGCTGATGCTGACCTTACAGCCAGACAGAAGATGGCATCTGAAGATGTTTTACAGTTAGCCGGTTCCCTGGCGAAGACTAAGGTGAAAGAGGAGAGCTGAGCTTTAAAGGCAGGACTCTGAAACTGAACACAGCACAAGTGGATGCTGTCGAAGATGAGAAGTTATCAATGTATGGTATGGAGCTGCATCATGCCCAGGACTCTGAAGGTAATGCTGCAGAGGTGGAAAAAGCCATGGAAGTGGTGGTCACCAAGCCAGATGCCTCATCAGAAGCTGAGGTCTCAAGTGAGGCTGTGAGGAACAAGACTGACGGTAGGGCTTCTGAGCATGTTCTACCAGAAGAGCCTGAAGAAGGGGCCGAGGACGTAAAGGACGTCCAACAGCTACAGGAGAAGATGCGTCTCCATGAGGCCTCCCCCAAAGAAATGAAGACTGAGAATGTTGTGTTACGCGAGCAGCTGCAGCAGTGTGAACTGGATGTGGCATCTTTTCGCCGGGAACGTGAGCGGTTCCAGCAGTTGCTCCAGAGAGCACGAAATGAAGGGGAAAGTGTATATAGTACCTTGCAGGATCAAAGAAAAGTGGTTGCACAGGTACCAGATGAATTGATTACTTCTCAGAAAAAACTCCAAACTGTGATGAAGGAGTGTGATGAAAGCCATGAGCATCTTCGTGAGAAAGTAGATGTGCTAAAGAAGGTTCAAGGGGAATTTGAGAAAGGTGAAAAAACCCCTATACCTCCTGTGACAGTTGGTGACACAGGGTCAGTGCCCCAAAAACAGGAGGTACGAGAGTTTCTGTGGAAGAATCAGCAGAGGTGTTCTGACGTGCCTGGTCGTACTTCTCTGGCCAGGCACTATATCGAAACTGAGCCGGCCCTAAGGTCAAGATGAAACCGTGCAAGATACCCGAGGCCCGCAGAGAGCATAGGCCTGGGAGGGTACAGGGTAGTACGGATGCTTCAGATGAAGAGAAAGCTGATGTTGGCTATGACTCAGGTGAAGATACAAATGACAGTGGTGAAGATGAAGCTGATGAGGGCCATGACTGGTCCAGAGTTCACTGTCTCTGTTGGATTGTTAACCAGCCCTCCGGTCTGGATGACCAGCCCTCCGGTCTGGAGAAGAGGGGGGGGATATGTGAGACAGTGAGAGTATGTGTATTGAATGGGGTGTATATTTCACCTAGCTACTTTGCTGATGGGTATAAGGGAGGTGTCTGGCTTTGTAGACCTAGTGGTAGAGAAAGGTCACTACACCTTACATTCAGTACACACTTGCAGCTCAGGCCTGAAATCACTCAGGTGTTAATTAGGAGACCAGAAGTAGGTGTGTTGGAACACAGTCTGAGAGCTAGCTTAGCCTGGACACAGGAAGGTGTCCCGGACACAGGAGTAGTCTCAGTGAGAATCCGTGCGAATAGCGGCTGAATAGGAGTGGATCTCTCTCAAGTCTGGACATTGAAGGTGCCTTCAGACACAAGGAGGAGTATCTGTGAAACTCCATACTGGTAACATATATCATATGTGTTGTTTTGGGCCAGGCTGGTAGAGCCGGGACCCGTATAGACAGGGCAATCTATCTATGTGTAATTAGTGGCTAGACAAGCCAGGTTTTCTGTTTATGCTTTATTTTTATCTGTTTGCTGTGGACTTTAATAAAGCTGGTTGCGGCCAGTTTTACACCAGAACTGCTGTCTGAATGAACTGATTTCGTGCCATTCTGTCTACCCAGACAGCGATCCTAGAGCTATATCCCCTGGAAATGTTACTATATATATATATATATATATATTCTATGTGTGTATATCTATTCTTTCTATTCTTTATTAAAGCTGTCAGTGTGATTTTACAGTATAGCCGGGGATGAATTGCCGGCTTTTCTAAAGGACACCGATGCGATTTCATCGCAAGTCACACATGCGGTCCGTTTGTAATCAGATTTTTCATCGCTCCCATAGACTTGCATTGGCGATAGTCGACCCAAAATCGGTGACAATCGCAGCATGCTGCGATTGCACACGGACGTTTAAAACGGACCACAAAAAATCTGATACTGGGAGCTGCTCCATAGATTAACATAGGGCAGACTGCAATACGATTTTTCATCGTATTGCAGTCGTCCGATTCTGTCGCCAGTGTGACGCCGGCCTTACACTGATAACTGTCAGCAGGATTGTGCTCAACGACTACAGTGTCAGGTTGGTGCAGTTATACTGATTACACTGATACCTGTCGGCAGGATTGTGCTCAGCGACTACAGTGTCAGGTTGGTGCAGTTATACTGATTACACTGATACCTGTCGGCAGGATTGTGCTCAGTGACTACAGGCAGTGTCAGGTCAGTGCCGTTATACTGATTACACTGATACCTGTCCGCAGGATTGTGCTCAGCGACTACAGTGTCAGGTTGGTGCAGTTATACTGATTACTCTGATACCTGTCAGCAGGATTGTGCTCAGTGACTACAGACAGTGTCAGGTCAGTGCCGTTATACTGATTACACTGATACCTGTCAGCAGGATTGTGCTCAGTGACTACAGACAGTGTCAGGTCAGTGCCGTTATACTGATTACACTGATATCTGTCAGCAGGATTGTGCTCAGTGACTACAGACAGTGTCAGGTCAGCGCCGTTATACTGATCACACTGATACCTGTCAGCAGGATTGTACTCAGTGACTACAGGCAGTGTCAGGTCGGCGCCGTTATACTGATTACACTGATATCTGTCAGCAGGATTGTACTCAGTGACTACAGACAGTGTCAGGTCAGCGCCGTTATACTGATCACACTGATACCTGTCAGCAGGATTGTACTCAGTGACTACAGGCAGTGTCAGGTCGGCGCCGTTATACTGATTACACTGATATCTGTCAGCAGGATTGTACTCAGTGACTACACACAGTGTCAGGTCAGCGCCGTTATACTGATCACACTGATACCTGTCAGCAGGATTGTACTCAGTGACTACAGACAGTGTCAGGTCGGCGCCGTTATACTGATTACACTGATATCTGTCAGCAGGATTGTGCTCAGTGACTACAGACAGTGTCAGGTCAGCGCCGTTATACTGATCACACTGATACCTGTCAGCAGGATTGTACTCAGTGACTACAGGCAGTGTCAGGTCGGCCCCGTTATACTGATCACACTGATACCTGTCAGCAGGATTGTACTCAGTGACTACAGACAGTGTCAGGTCAGTGCCGTTATACTGATTACACTGATACCTGTCAGCAGGATTGTGCTCAGTGACTACAGACAGTGTCAGGTCAGCGCCGTTATACTGATTACACTGATACCTGTCAGCAGGATTGTGCTCAGCGACTACAGTGTCAGGTCAGCACCGTTATACTGATTACACTGATACCTGTCGGCAGGATTGTGCTCAGTGACTACACACAGTGTCAGGTCAGCGCCGTTATACTGATCACACCGATACCTGTCAGCAGGATTTTGCTCAGTGACTACAGACAGTGTCAGGTCAGCACCGTTATACTGATTACACTGATACCTGTCAGCAGGATTGTGCTCAGTGACTACAGACAGTGTCAGGTCAGCACCGTTATACTGATTACACTGATACCTGTCAGCAGGATTGTGCTCAGCGACTACAGTGTCAGGTCAGCACCGTTATACTGATTACACTGATACCTGTCGGCAGGATTGTGCTCAGTGACTACACACAGTGTCAGGTCAGCGCCGTTATACTGATTACACTGATACCTGTCAGCAGGATTGTGCTCAGTGACTACAGACAGTGTCAGGTCAGCACCGTTATACTGATTACACTGATACCTGTCAGCAGGATTGTGCTCAGTGACTACAGACAGTGTCAGGTCAGCACCGTTATACTGATTACACTGATACCTGTCAGCAGGATTGTGCTCAGCGACTACAGTGTCAGGTCAGCACCGTTATACTGATTACACTGATACCTGTCAGCAGGATTGTGCTCAGTGACTACAGACAGTGTCAGGTCAGCGCCGTTATACTGATTACACTGATACCTGTCAGCAGGATTGTGCTCAGTGACTACACACAGTGTCAGGTCAGCGCCGTTATACTGATTACACTGATACCTGTCAGCAGGATTGTGCTCAGTGACTACAGACAGTGTCAGGTCAGCACCGTTATACTGATTACACTGATACCTGTCGGCAGGATTGTGCTCAGTGACTACACAGAGTGTCAGGTCAGCGCCGTTATACTGATCACACTGATACCTGTCAGCAGGATTGTGCTCAGTGACTACAGTGTCAGGTCAGCGCCGTTATACTGATTACACTGATATCTGTCAGCAGGATTGTGCTCAGTGACTACAGACAGTGTCAGGTCAGCACCGTTATACTGATTACACTGATACCTGTCAGCAGGATTGTGCTCAGCGACTACACACAGTGTCAGGTCAGTGCCGTTATACTGATTACACTGATACCTGTCAGCAGGATTGTGCTCAGTGACTACAGACAGTGTCAGGTCAGCATTGTTATACTGATTACACTGATACCTGTCAGCAGGATTGTGCTCAGTGACTACAGACAGTGTCAGGTCAGCACCGTTATACTGATTACACTGATACCTGTCGGCAGGATTGTGCTCAGTGACTACACACAGTGTCAGGTCAGCGCCGTTATACTGATCACACTGATACCTGGGGATGAAATCCGTCTTGTGGTTGTTGTTTAATCTTTATTTTCATGCTTTTAGTTAATGATATGCTTATGCCCCGGGGTGGGCTGTGGGGGGTCTTCATGTGGTGCTCTGATTAGCTATTCATAATGCTGTCTGCTGACAGGCCACTGATCACTCACTGCCCAGCCCCCTAATTTCCATAATGAATATATGCACATACTGAAAAATAAACCCCTCTGCAGGCGGTTCTGGCCGTGGCTCCTGCGCTACAGCATAATCGCATGTTTAATGTGTGGCTAATCGCTGTGCTTGAGGTTATCCTGAGGAGTATTAAAAAAATCAAGTGTAAAATGGCGCCTGCCGTGCCTGTGCAGTAGCAGATAGTGGTGTATATACGGGTGATCTGAGAACTGCTACTGCGCATGCGCCAGCGGTGCCATCTTGCTAGAGAAGAAAAAAAATGTCCTCCTCCAAGATGGCGTCGCCCGCGCCTGTGCAGTAGCAGCTCTTAGATCCCCTGTATATACACCGATGGCTGCTACTGTGCGGGCGCCAATTTAAAAATTTTTTTTGTTTTTACTCCTCAGGAAAAGCTCAAGCACAGCGATCACCTGCCGGCAGAAGGGCTTTTTCTTCAGTATGTGCATACATTCATTATGTAAACTAGGGGGCGGGGCCGTGAGGGAGCAGTGACCTATCAGCAGTCTGCATTATGAATAGCTAATCAGAGCACCGCATGAAGCATGTACAAATGACAGAAATCACCGACCTACATCTCCACAGGCCTGAATCTGACTGGTTGCCATAGTGACACCACAGCACTCACTGTCACAAGATGGCTGCCAGCCTTAGGCCTCATTCACACATCCGGCGGGCGCCTAAACGGCGCCCCCGGCATTTAGCCGCAGTGCCGCATCCGGTATTTTGTATGAAAACCGTATGCGCCGCATCCGGTGTTTCGCCGCATCCGGTTCACGAATGCGGCAAAAAACCGCATCCGTCTCATCCGGTGTATCCGGTTTGGTGTCCGTTTACGCCGTATGCGCCGGATCTGGTTTTTTAAGACCACCCTTTTTGGGGTTCCAAATATGATTGTCTACTGTAATCCTATATATACACTGCTCCTACAGCCCATCTTTGACAGGTTGTAGAGGAGCAAGTGCAGTTTTGAGAGAAGAGCAAGTAGCAAGTGATTGGCGAACATGGATGTCATTATCGGCAATATCTTCAGGAATCTTGTTGATTTTACTGCGGAGATGAATCGATTGAGGTTTATCGTTCTGGAGAAGGAGCGAAAGTTTGAGGAGCAGCGCATTAGACGTCAGCGAAGTCGCCGCCGTATGTGGATCCACCCCATTACGGCACAGAGATTAACTCGTGGTGTCTATTCCACACTGAACATGGAGCTGCGACAAAATCCAGATAAGTTCTTTGCCTATCTGCGGATGAATATAGAAAACTTTGATGATTTGCTGGAGCGTGTTGGAGACAAAATTAAAAAATCGGACACCTACTGTCGGTTCTCGATATCTCCGGCGGAGCGTCTCATGGTCACTATAAGGTAAGCTATATGTATTGGATCTGTTTGCTTGAGCGCACTTGTAATTTTATCATTAATTGAACATCACAGGCCAACTAGGAAACCATATGAGTAGCCCCAAATTTAGTTATAAAACAGTCTTTGTCATAGATGTGATTATGTTTGGTCTCTCCAATAGTTGTAGCTGAGTTCTGGTATGTAATGCTGCGTTTCTGAAATAATTTGTATTTTCTAATTTGTTTTCAGATTTCTGGCAACTGGTGAGACACTGGCATCGCTCCATTTTCAGTATCGGATGGGAATCTCCACACTATCCGGGATAATAAAGTACACTTGTCGTGCTCTGTGGGATACTTTGGTTGGAGAATTTATTCCAGAGCCAACAACAGAGCGGTGGCTTGAAATAGCGGACCAGTTTCTACTCATCTGCCAGTTCCCCAATTGCCTGGGGGCCGTTGATGGAAAGCACATCCGCATTCAAAAGCCAAAAGGAACAGGATCTGAATTCTTTAACTATAAGAAATATTTCTCTATCGTCCTGATGGCTATTGCAGATGCGCACTACAAGTTTATCGCGGTGGACATTGGGTCTTATGGACGGTCTAATGACTCCCAAGTCTTTAAACTATCTGCTATGGGACGTAAATTGTATGGAAACAGTTTTCATTTCCCCCCCCTAGGCCACTGCCTCAAACCTCAGGCCCACCGATGCCATTCATGTGTGTAGGTGATGAGGCATTCCAGCTGTCCCAACACCTATTGAAGCCGTACGCCAGCAGAGAATTGACACATACAAAGCGGATATTTAACTACCGCCTCACAAGAGCCAGACGGATGGTGGAGTGTGCCTTTGGCATTATGACAGCAAAATGGCGTGTCCTTTTGACTGCAATTAACTTGAAGACCGAGACTGTTGATGATGTAGTGAAAGCGTGCGTGGTCCTCCATAATTTTGTCCTAACCAAGGAACCAATTTCTCTGGAGGACCACAATCAAGAAACAACTTTGCACGACTACAGCAACATTACCACTCGCAGTACAGTCGCGGTTTCCAGAATGAGGGACAAGTTTGCTCAATACTTTGTGTCACCGGAAGGTAGTGTTGACTGGCAGGATGACAGAGTGTGATAAATGTATTGTTTCTTTTAATAATTTTCTTTACCCACAATAAACCTTTTACTTGTCTACCTTCTTGTGTGTTTTCTACTGTAAGCTTTTTGCCATTGTTGTGTCCATGGCTGTTTAATAACAAAACTATTTCACCTTTTGTCAAAAAAAAAGTGTACATTGTAGGCCATGGTTCCCCAAATCCAGTCGTCAAGGCCCACCAACATGTCAAGTTTTCAGTCTTTCCTTTGTATTGCTCAGGTGATAATTGGCTCACCTGTGCAATACAAAGGAAATCCTGAAAACAATACCTGTTGGTTGGCCTTGATGACTGGATTTGGGGACCCATGGCCTACAATGTACCCTTTTTTGGACAAAAGGTGAAATTGTATTAACAAAAGTATTTCACCATTTGTCAAAAAAAAGTGTACATTCTAGGCCATGTTTCCCCTACTCCAGTCCTCAAGGCCCACCAACATGTCAAGTTTTCAGTCTTTCCTTTGTATTGCTCAGGTGATAATTGCCTCACCTGTGCAATACAAAGGAAATCCTGAAAACATGATATGTTTTTGGTGGGCCTTGAGGACTGGAGTAGGGGAAACCTGGGGTAGGGGATAATCTAAAAAAGTACACATTTTTAGTGAAAAGATAATAGAAACCCGGGACATAACTTTGTAAAAAAGGTTGCATTTATGAACCTTTTAGCCAAAGTTATCTGTACCTGTATAACAAATTTAAAACTTAACATCCTATAAATTAAAGACAGACAACAATGTTAAACCAATGAACAATTTATTGAAAAATTATTTTTTTATATAATTGTTATAAAATTAGGCCTTTTGGCCAAATGTTTAACATAGAAATAACCTTTTTTTTTATATTAAACTTAATTTTGTTATTAAACTTTATTTATTCAACTTTAAAAAAATTATAAACAAACACATATTTAAAGGTCTGTGTAGTGTGGGGTGGAAATACTGCTGGAGGGGCTGCGGGACACTTCGACCGTGGGAGTGTGGAGAGTGTGGAGGGACGAGAGTGGGAGGGTGGTGGTGAAGGAACAGGAAGAGGTGAAGGGGTGGAAAGACAAAAAGAATGGGAAGACAAGGCAGAACAGGTGGGTGGTGGTGGAGTGGAGGTTGTGCATGAGGAGCAGGTGACATAGTAGGTATTTGGAAGGGGGAAGGAGATTGGTAGGTAGAAGTGTGGTAGTGGGTAGGTTGTTGGTACTGGGGAGGTGACTGCAGTTGGGGAGGTGGTTGGACCTGGGGAGGTGGTTGATATTGGGGAGGTGGTTGGACCTGGGGAGGTGGTTGATATAGTGGAGGTTGATGGAGCTGGGGAGGTGGTTGATATAGTGGAGGTTGATGGAGCTGGGGAGGTGGTTGGTATTGGGGAGGTTGATATTGAATAGGAGGGGGAGGAGGTATGGCAGGTGGAGGGGGGGGGAGATGGACGGCGGCTGTAGGGGGGGGAGGTGGTGGAATGACTGGGGTGGATTGAGGATGGAAGACAACCTGCGCTAGAGCAGAGTGGCACGTGTGCATCACATACATCTGCTGGTCATAAGATAGCGGATCTATGCGCTCCGCAACCGACCTAAAAAAGCTGTAGTTCGGGGGTGCTCTTACCTCTGAACGCACAGTTTCCAGAAGTGTCTTGACCTCACCAACTAGTGTGGTTATCTGACGAACGCCTGTGGCAACTTGTTCAGATAGCAACTTAAGGCAGTTCTGGAAAGATGCGTTCATGTGTAAGAACTCGGGCGCATAGTTCTTTTCCTGACCCTTCTGACGCTGCCGCCCAGTACCCGCAGCTGTACTAGAGGTGGCAGGATCAGAAGGGTGTGGTAAAGGGAAGGCTATATCCTCACCAGCAGATTCATGTAATGCAGCCGGCCACGATGCTCCAGCGCTGGTGGAGGGGACTGCGGGATCAAGTGTGTGGGAAGGTGCAGATGTACTAGAGGTGGCAGGGTCAGAAGGGTGGGGTAAAGGGAAGGCTATATCCTCACCAGCAGATTCATGTAATGCAGCCGGCCACGCTGCTCCAGCACTGGTGGAGGGAACTGCGGGATCTAATGTGTGGGAAGGTGCAGATGTACTAGAGGTGGCAGGGTCAGAAGGGTGGGGTAAAGGGAAGGCTATATCCTGACCAGCAGATTCATGTAATGCAGCCGGCCACGATGCTCCAGCGCTGGTGGAGGGGACTGCGGGATGTAATGTGTGGGAAGGTGCAGCTGTACTAGAGGTGGCAGGGTCAGAAGGGTGGGGTAAAGGGAAGGCTATATCCTGACCAGCAGATTCATGTAATGCAGCCGGCCACGATGCTCCAGCGCTGGTGGAGGGGACTGCGGGATGTAATGTGTGGGAAGGTGCAGCTGTACTAGAGGTGGCAGGGTCAGAAGGGTGGGGTAAAGGGAAGGCTATATCCTGACCAGCAGATTCATGTAATGCAGCCGCACGATGCTCCAGCGCTGGTGGAGGGGACTGCGGGATCTAATGTGTGTGAAGGTGCAGATGTACTAGAGGTGGCAGGGTCAGAAGGGTGGGGTAAAGGGAAGGCTATATCCTGACCAGCAGATTCATGCATTGCAGGCGGCCACGCTGCTCCAGCGCTGGTGGAGGGGACTGCGGGATCTAATGTGTGGGAAGGTGCAGCTGTACTAGAGGTGGCAGGGTCAGAAGGGTGGGGTAAAGGGAAGGCTATATCCTGACCAGCAGATTCATGTAATGCAGCCGGCCACGATGCTCCAGCGCTGGTGGAGGGGACAGCGGGATCAAGTGTGTGGGAAGGTGCAGATGTACTAGAGGTGGCAGGGTCAGAAGGGTGGGGTAAAGGGAAGGCTATATCCTCACCAGCAGATTCATGTAATGCAGCCGGCCACGCTGCTCCAGCGCTGGTGGAGGGGACAGCGGGATCAAGTGTGTGGGAAGGTGCAGATGTACTAGAGGTGGCAGGGTCAGAAGGGTGGGGTAAAGGGAAGGCTATATCCTGACCAGCAGATTCATGTAATGCAGCCGGCCACGATGCTCCAGCGCTGGTGGAGGGGACTGCGGGATGTAATGTGTGGGAAGGTGCAGCTGTACTAGAGGTGGCAGGGTCAGAAGGGTGGGTAAAGGGAAGGCTATATCCTGACCAGCAGATTCATGTAATGCAGCCGGCCACGATGCTCCAGCGCTGGTGGAGGGGACTGCGGGATATAATGTGTGGAAGGTGCAGCTGTACTAGAGGTGGCAGGGTCAGAAGGGTGGGGTAAAGGGAAGGCTATATCCTGACCAGCAGATTCATGTAATGCAGCCGGCCACGATGCTCCAGCGCTGGTGGAGGGGACTGCGGGATCTAATGTGTGTGAAGTCTGGGAAGGGGCAGATGTGGAGGGTTGGTCAAAGTGTCCCTCGGTGTCGGTCTCCTGAGGGATCGCTCTAGAAGGCTCCAACTCTGCGGGCGCCCGAGTGCTGCTCACCGTGCTGTGGAAGAAACAAAAACATAAAATTAATATACAGATGTGGAATGGCCCTGGCTGTAAAAAAAAAAAAAAAAGGTTAACATTTTATGGTTATTTACCTTCTGGTGACCATTGTTTCACGCAGGAACGCCAGAGCTCGTGCATATTTGTACTTGCTCTGGCGTCCTGAAGATCCACTCGGGGCCCGCATCTCTTTGTTAAATTCCTTCTTAAAGCGATCCCTCACAGACCGCCACCGCTTCATAATTCTCTCCCCTGAAACGAGAAAGCACACATTGGTTACTATACAACAACCACACTTTAGTCCTCGTGTCCCCCAGAGTTAATGTTTTCATTGTTTCCATAGTGTTTCACAAAAGAAAATAAGGAAAACAAGAAGCGTTGGTTACACGAGGACAGAAGTTTTGAAAAAACACCTTTACAGTCAGCAACATGAACTATACTTACGTAATTTAGTCTGGGACCTAGGATTGAGTTCCTCCCAGCGGTGCACCATTGCTGCTGCCACTTCCGTCCAGAGCCGTCGTGTCACAATTTGATCCGCATGCTGGCGGTCCCCCATGTTCCACAGCGGCTCCCTTTCTCGGACCAGGTCGATCATCAACTCCACGTCCAATCCCTCCTCCGTGTCCGAGTCGGGAGCACGCTGTGAAGCCTGTGAAATTAACAAAGGAAAAAAAAAAAATCATGAGACACATTGTTTGAAATTTGCAAAATTATACATGTTACAATGGGAAATTTAATGCACAAAACATTTTTAGATAACACGTTTTCTACAAATGAAAAATTATAGAAAATGGCAAAAATAAAAAACTTACACGTTGAGAATCGCCGACAGTCTCATGACGACTCTGGGAGGCGCTGGGAGAAACCCTGTGGCTCCCAGATGCGAGAGACTAAAAATGAAAAGAAAAATTAGGATATTGGCAGGTGTTGTCCGCTGTGTGAAGTATGTACTAAATGTTTTTCTATGTGTTGTGTGTACTGTGATGGTGTGTTTCTGCGATTGATGCAGGATACTTACGAATTGTGAGCCCACTCCGGGTATCTCTCCACCCCGTCCTTCTTCCTCTGGGAGCTCCTCGTCATCTTCAGATTCCTGTTATTAAAAAAAAACAATCAAGACATATAGCCCACAGATGGATTGTGGATAGAAAAATTAAAAATACGGATTTTTGTGTTACTCACCGTAAAATCCTTTTCTCCGAGACACTCATTGGGGACACAGGACTGTGGACTGTGGGTGTATGCTTCTGCCGCTAGGAGGCTGACACTAAGTAACATAAAAAAGGTTAGCTCCTCCTCCGCCGTATACACCTCAGCACTGGCTGCAGGCAAACCCAGTTTAGTGCAAAAAGCAGTAGGAGGCTAAAAAATAAATCAAGAGTTAACACAGATACAGTATATTCAGAAGAAAAAAACTGCTGATACCAATTTAAGGAGAATAGAGTTAACTCAATATAAAGCCAGCCGGCTCTTAGGGAGGGTGCTGTGTCCCCCAATGAGTGTCTCGGAGAAAAGGATTTTACGGTGAGTAACACAAAAATCCGTATTTCTCCTTCGTCTCATTGGGGGACACAGGACTGTGGGACGTCCCAAAGCAGTCCCTTGGGTGGGAAACCGACTCCACAGTGTAATTTATAACCAAGCATTGCTTATAGGTGCGCAACCGCGCCCTGAAGAATCCTTCTACCCAGACTGGCATCCGCAGAAGTCTGGGTATGGACATTATAATGCTTGGAAAAAGTATGCAGACTGGACCAGGTTGCTGCTTTACAAACCTGTTCCACCGAAGCCTGATGCCGAAGGGCCCAGGAGGCACCCACCGCTCTGGTGGAGTGAGCCTTGATCCCTGCGGGAACCACCGCGCCTCTGATACGGTAAGCCTCCTGAATGGCTAACCGAATCCACCTAGCCAAGGTTGACTTAGAGGCAGCAAGTCCCTTCCTGCGACCTTCAGGGAGGACAAACAGCGTGTCCGTCTGTCGAAAGGACGCCGTCCGAGATACATATCTCCTGAGTGCTCTCACCAGATCCAGCGTATGGAGAGCCTTCTCCACTCGGTGCGTCGGAGCTGGGCAAAATGAGGGCAACACAATGTCCTCATTAATATGAAATGAGGACACAACCTTAGGCAGAAAAGGTGGTGTTGGTCTGAGCACCACCTTATCCTGATGGAAAAGTAAGTACGGAGCTCGACAAGACAGTGCAGCCAGCTCCGAAACCCGCCTTATGGATGTAATGGCTACCAAAAACACCACTTTCCAGGAAAGAAATGATAGAGAAACTTCCTGCAAAGGTTCAAAAGGAGACTCCTGTAGGACTCCCAGGACTAGATTGAGGTCCCAAACCTCTAAGGGAGTCTTGTAGGGAGGAACTATATGGACAACCCCCTGAATAAAGGTCCTAACCTGAAAATTAGACGCAATCTTTCGCTGAAAAAGAACCGACAAAGCTGATATCTGTCGTCTAAGAGTACTAGGCGCTAGACCTGAATCTAGGCCAGCCTGGAGAATGTTCGGAATTGAAAAGAGGAGCGGGGAACAACCATGTTCCCTGCACCAAGTAAAAAAAGACCTTCCAAGTACCGTGGTAGATGCGAGCCGAAACGGGCTTTCGGGCGTTAGCCATCGTTGCGGCGACCTTTTTAGAGAATCCAGCCCTGGTCAGGATCCAAGATTCAACGGCCAGGCCGTCAAACACAGGACCGCTGAGTTCTGGTGGTAAATTGGGCCCTGGGAGAGAAGGTCCACGCGCTCTGGCAGTCGCCAGGGTGTGTCGGTGAGCAATTGTACCAGCTCCGCGTACCATGAGCGACGCGGCCAATCCGGAGCGATTAATATCGCTGGAACCCCCTCTATCCTGATCTTTCTGATCACCCTTGGGAGAAGGGCTATTGGTGGAAACAAGTATGGAAGATGAAACTGATTCCATGGTAGGACCAGAGCGTCTACTGCAAATGCCTGCGGATCCCGGTACCGGGAGACGAAGTTGGGCACCTTGGCATTTATCTTGGAAGCCATCAGGTCCACATCTGGGGTTCCCCAGCGTCGGCATATCTGCTGAAAAACCTCGGGATGAAGCGACCATTCCCCTGACGCTATGCCGTGACGGCTGAGAAAATCCGCAGCCCAGTTTTCCTCGCCCGGAATGTGGACCGCTGAAATCACAGAGTGATTTACCTCTGCCCAAGTCAGAATCTGTTTTACCTCGTGCATGGCCGCCCTGCTGCGGGTACCTCCCTGATGGTTTATGTATGCCACTGCCGTGGCATTGTCCGATTGTATTCTGACTGGGTGGCCCGCCAGATGCTGGTGAAAATGTCTCAGAGCTAGCCGAATAGCTCGGATCTCTAAAATATTGATCGGGAGGGTCGATTCCTGCTGAGACCAAGTTCCCTGGGCTGTATGGTGACGAAACACTGCTCCCCATCCGAACAGGCTGGCGTCCGTTGTGACAACCAACCAAAAATTTGGAGGAAACAACCGACCCTGTCGAAGAGTGGTGCTCTTCGTCCACCACATTAGAGTCTGTCTGACCTGCAGGGACAGACGACACCGAAGATTGAGGGAGTAAGGGCTCCCGTCCCATACTGCCAAGAGTGCATGTTGAAGGGGGCGAAGATGAAATTGGGCAAATGGAATAGCCTCTATTGCTGCCACCATCCTTCCCAGGACCCTCATGCAAAACCGGATGGTGTGAGGAATTGGTTGGCGAAGGATCCGTACCTCTTGACGGAGAACCAAGGCCTTGTCCTGAGGAAGAATTATCAACCCCTGAGCGGTGTCGAAATTCATCCCTAAAAAGGTGATCTTCCGAGATGGTACGGGAGATGATTTCTTCGTATTCACCAGCCACCCCAGGCGAGCAAGGGTGTCTAACGTAATGCTGACACTTTCCTCGCAAATTTGAAAAGACGGACCCTTGATGAGGAGATCGTCTAAGTAAGGCAGGATGACTACCCCCCTGGAGTGCAGAATGGACACAACAGCAGCCATGACCTTTGTGAACACCCTGGGGGCTGTGGCTAGCCCGAATGGCAAGGCTGCGAACTGAAGATGAAGTTTGCCGACGGCAAACCGAAGAAATCTCTGGTGAGGAGGAAATATGGGGATGTGAAGATAGGCATCCTGAATGTCTATTGATGCTAGAAATTCCCCTTTTTCCATGGCTGCAATGACCGAACGGAGAGATTCCATTCGGAAATGCCGAATTCTGACAAACCGGTTCAGTCGCTTTAGATCCAAAATGGGCCTTACGGTACCGTCCTTTTTGGGTACAATGAACAGGTTGGAATAAAACCCCTGACCCTTTTCGATCTCCGGTACAGGCACGACAACCCCGCTGTGCCGAAGAGACTCGACCGCCCTGAATAAGGCGCGAACCCGAGATTCGTCCTTGGGAAGGCGCGAGGGAAAAAAAACGATTTGAGGGAAGGCTGGAAAATTCTATTTTGTACCCCGAGGAGACTAACTCCCGGACCCACTCGTCGTGAGTAATCGATAGCCAAATGGGGCGAAACCAGAGTAAGCGGCCGCCTACTCTGGATAAATTGACCGGATTCTGCCTCCAGTCATTTGTCCGAATATCTCTGGGGTTTGGACCCTCTAGATCTTGGTTGTTGAGATCGTCCTCTTCCCAAGGGTTGGTCCTGTAGGAGACCTGACGATCTCTGGCCTGACTAGGCCGACCTGAACCGCTGGAGGTAGCTGGCGCGGCCCAACCTGGGTTACGAAAGGCCCTAAAGCGAGGCTGAAGCTGTCGGCGAAAAGGCTGCTTAATCTTTTGCTGAGGAAGGAAACTGCTCTTCCCTCCCGTCGCATCAGATATGAGCTGATCCAACCTTTCGCCAAATAACCGACCATTCTGATATGGTAAGGATGTAAGCGATTTCTTTGAGATTGAATCTGCTCGCCAGGTTCTAAGCCACAAAGATCTTCTGATGGCAATTGCATTAGCAGCAGCTAGGGCTGCGCAATTTGCCGCATCCATGGACGCATTAATTAAGAAGTCTCCCGCAAGTGCTATCTGATTAGAAATCTCAGTTACTTCAGATGGTACCTCAATACCATGAAGCGCTCTATTTAGAGACTCCGACCAGGATATCATGGCCTTAGCAACCCAAGTCGCTGCAAAAGAAGGAGAGAGAGCAGAACCCGATGCTTCAAACACCGAGCGGGCCAAACCTTCAATCAGACGATCCGTTGGTTCCTTGATCGAGGAACCGTTAGGAAGGGAGAGGAGCGTTTTAGACGCCAAACGCGATACAGGAGGATCAACCGCAGGAGATTCCGCCCATTTCTTAAGAAGCTCGGGAGCAAAAGGATATCTAGTATTGAGAGCCTTTTGTCCTGCGAAGCGCTTGTCCGGTTTCTCCCGGTGGCGCTGCACTAGTTCCTCAAACTCAGGATGAGATCCAAAAACCTTATGAGCTTGCCTGGCTCTTTTGAAGGACACCTTATGACCGAGGTCAAGGTGGACTCATCGTCTATCCCCAAGGTTTGATTGACAGCTTCAATCAAACTGTCAATTGTGTCCTGACAATTTGGTGCCTCCAAATTAAGGGACCCTTCTGAATCAGAATCCGAATACTGATCACTTGTCAGAGGTGAGGGAGAGCGGGAGACGGAACTGAAAGATGCCGAGGCTCCGGACGGCAAAGGCGACGCAGTGTGGGTTCGCTTCCCCTGCGTCTGCCTAGTGAGAGCGCGGCCCCTGCAGGCCGGAGGTTCATGAGACGTCGCCAAGACGGGTGAACCACTGTCCCTGCTCCTATCGGGAGCTTGAAGGGACTCGATTGCTCTAGTCAATGATGCCACAGATTGAGTCAGGGACAGAGCCCATTCAGGGGACCTGACGCACTGGGTTCCGTAATAGGAGCGGGTTCCTGAGCCCGTTCGGAGTCACAGGCTTCGCAAACCCGAGTAATCTGGGCGCGCGGAAAAGGGGACCTACAGGCAATGCATGCGGTATACAGCACCGTATGAGCTTTAGTTCTTCTGGACATACTGAGTCTATCACAGAGTCCGCAATGAACTGGATGTGCGACGGTCAGTGAAACGGAGTGCAGAAGTAACAACCAGGCTGGAGGTAGAAGCACTTACCCCAGTCCTGTACCCCCTGCGTCCTTAAACCGCGTAGCAGTGCGTCTGGCTCCAAATTTTTCAAAAAGAGCGCCCCCCTGTTAGGAAGGCGAGCTCAAGTAGCCGAGCCTTTAGGGGGAGGATCGAGAGGCGCGGCCTAGCTGTCAGAGGCCCGCCTCCAGCCGCGGCCTAGTCTCCAGCAAGAGCCGGGGACTAAATTTACAGCCGCGGCCTAGCATCAGCCGAAGCCGCGGCCTAGATTTCCGGCGGAGGTGGCCCCAAAACCAGAGGGCGGGCCCGCCGGAAGGAGACAATGCCGAGGGCGGATCCCCGCGACCGCGGCCCGCCCTCCGGCCGACACCGGACGCTATATCTTGGGCCGCGGCCTAGTCCCCGGCAGAAGCCGGGGACTAAATTTGCAGCCGCGGCCCAGCACCGCCCGAAGCCGCGGCCTAGATTTCCGGCGGCCGGCGCCGGACGCCACACCTCGGGCCCCAGTCCCCGGTCCCTGCCCGAGGCCTAACACCGCCGAAGCCAGGGACCTGACGCCCCGGGGGGGAACACGGGCCAGGAGTGTACCTTGGCTGGAATCCAGAAGCTTGAAACCTGCGGTGCTCCATGCGTGCGGCGTTTCTTCTCCGTTTTCAAAAAGGTGAGCCATTAGAGGGGGGCTTTGTAGTAAAAAAGGTGGGACGGTGCAGGAACCCTAACTCCATCACCCCTTCAGGGGGCGAGGAGAGGGACCGTCCGCCTCCTTGCAGCACCGCAGTCTAGCATTGGTGGCGCAGTGGGGGCTGCACGGACAAACTCCTGCCTCTGTGCAACCTAGGGTTTCAATACCTCAGGGTGGACAGGGCTAAGTCCGGCATTCGTGTCCCACGTTGCGGGAGAGGATACGCTGGAGGCTTTACTCCACGTGCTCGCCCGTTGATGGTTTGGGGAGATCGGACCCTTTCAATAGGATCCGTCGCCCCTATCTCATCTTCGTGGGGAAGAAAAAAAAAAAAAAAAAAAAGTGGTCTGGAAAAAGAACCAGACGTGTGCCTCCATCAGACACTAAGCAATAACTGGGTTTGCCTGCAGCCAGTGCTGAGGTGTATACGGCGGAGGAGGAGCTAACCTTTTTTATGTTACTTAGTGTCAGCCTCCTAGCGGCAGAAGCATACACCCACAGTCCACAGTCCTGTGTCCCCCAATGAGACGAAGGAGAATCACTCCGGGTATCTCTCCACCCCGTCCTTCTTCCTCTGGGAGCTCCTCGTCATCTTCAGATTCCTGTTATTAAAAAAAAACAATCAAGACATATAGCCCACAGATGGATTGTGGATAGAAAAATTAAAAAATACATATTTTTACCGCCAATGCCTGACGATGGCTAGGAGGGCTCCCAGAAGAAGATGTGTCCTGCTGTGGCGGCTCTGGCTCTGGCTGGGAGGGAGGAGATGGCGATGCCGGTGGTGCTGCCGCCTCCGCTTCAGCCGCTGCCTCCTCCGCCAACACCGCCATTGCAGCAGCTGCAGCAGCTGTTTGACGTTCTCTGCTGTGGAAGAAACAAAAAGGGACAGTCAATATATTTCTATATTCCTTGGCCCTGGCTGAAAGAGAAAAACAAACATGTTTTTTTATTGAAATGGGGGATGTAATCTTTACTTTCTACTGGCTTCCCTCCTTGCCCGCCTCTCCTCCTCTCGTCTATCTCCAGCCGCCGCCTCCCCCTCTTCTTGACGTCTTCTGCTGTTAAGTAAAAAGGGACTGTAAATTTTATATTTCTTGTCCATGGCTGAAAGAAAAACAAACATGTAATTTAGAGAAAAATGTGTGCTGTAATACTTACTTTCTGCGTGCTAGCCTCCTAGCTTGGAGGTCCTCTCCTCCCCTCTGCTCAACTTGCGCTTCAGCCGCCGCCGCCCGGTGAAGTCTTCGGCTGTTGAATAAGGACACAAAAACGGACAGTGAATATATCTGTATTCCTTTGCCCTGGCTGAAAGAGAAAAACAAACATGTAATTTAGAGCAAAATGTGTGCTGTAATACTTACTTTCTGCTTGCTAGCCTCCTAGCTTGGAGGTCCTCTCCTCCCCTCTGCTCAACTTGCGCTTCAGCCGCCGCTCGTTGAATTCTTCTGCTGTTGAATAAGGACACAAAAAGGGACAGTGAATATATGCGGATTCCTTGTCCCTGGCTGAAAGAGAAAAACAAACATTTAATTTTTAGGCACATGGGGGATGTCATATTTACTTTCTACTGGCTTGCCTCCTTGCATCCAGGATCTCCTGCGCCCTTGGATCAGCAGCATCAATTCTTCTGCTGTGGAATTAACAGACAAAAAGGAATTGTGTTTATATGTATTGATTGTCCCTGTTTTAAAATATAACATTCAAACAAGGACATTATTACGACCACATGCAATCATTTGTAGCCATCAACAGTACCATGGGTAAACCGTATCCCTGGACAAAAAAAAAATCAATAAATAAAAAATTACAGTTTGAATCAACCGATCCCCAATACCAAAAAAAAAAAAAACAGTACAAACATAATGATAATAAAAACATGGACATTTCACATATGAGCATGAGGAGATTTAAGGTCAGAGGCACACAAAAAACAAGAATTGCAACAAAAAGAAAAGTAGATCAACATTTGGATACTAAACACATGCAAATGTAATAGCAGCATGAGTAGATAAACCGTGAGAGGCCACAAAGAACAAAGATTGCAAACAAAAAAACAATAGCATACTAAACAAATGCAAGAGAGCATTAGTAGAAAAACCATCACAGGCCCCAAAAAATAAACATTGGCAAAAAAAATGGAGATAAACATTACCATAGTAAACACATGAACATTTCAGATAGTAGCAGGACAAGCAACCACATCACAGGCCCAAAACAAAAAAACATTTAAAAAACAAAAAAAAAAAAATTATATGATACACAAATACATCCACATTTCATATTGTCGCAGGGAGACCAAGCACATCACTGCAAAAAAACAGTACCAGTAGATCTACATTATCAACATTCACAACAGTAGCAGGGAATACACAATAAAGTTCCCAAACAAATGCATTTTAAACTCGGGGACCCACCCCATCATCGGCAATTTAATTTCATACAATACCAGGGGAACCAATCCCCATCACAGAAAAAACATGAAATATATAATGTACCAGGCCACAAAAAATAAACATCAGCTCACACAGCATTGGTGACATATGTATTGTAAATTTTGGATTTTGGGGGGGGGGGCATATTTACCGTCTGTTTTCCTGGCGCTCCATGGTGCGGATCCTGGCTGCGTCTCCGGTGGCTGCGTCTCCGGTGGCTGCGTCTCCGGTGGCTGTGTCTCCGGTGGCTGTGTCTCCGGTGGCTCTGTGGCTTCTGTGGATGTGTCTGATGTCCCACAAAATTTTTTTTCTTATATGTTTGCTGAGGGGTGGTATCTGTCTGGTATCTGTTTGTTGTGGGCTGGTATATCAATTAAAAAACCGGATGCGGCTCAAGCCGGATGCGGCGCATTGCGGCGTCCATAGACTTTCATTGTAAAAAAAACCGCACGCGCCGCATCCGGCGCATGCGGCTTTTTCGCCGCAGACAAAAAACGTTACATGCAACGTTTTTTCCAGACACCGCATCCGGCACCAACCGGACGCACCGCAGTGACATGCGGCGCCATCCAGCGCTAATGAAAGTCTATGGGAAAAAAAACGCATGCGGTGCATACGGTTTTGTGATGCGGCGCTGAGGAATAATGCCGGGGGCGCCGCAAGGAGAAAAACGGATGTGTGAAAGAGGCCTTACATCTCAAGATCCTCAGCTGGGACTTGTAGTTCTTGTGAACACAGCACATTTCTACAGACACGGTTACCTGCAGCAGCAGCACTCCTCCTCCTCACTGTGAGACTGTAAACCTCTGCTTGCTGTCAGTGACTGCTGCTCCTAACCTCCTGTTCTGGGGTTACCTGAATGCTGAGGCCTGTGATTGGCTGCATAGATAGAATGTCTTCTAGTCACCTGACCGTGAAGAAGGCGTGGCCTAGAGAACTACAATGCTGCACATGTACGATCGGCAAAAGACCGAACAAGGCGCAAAGTAATGTCGTTACTGAGTTTCCGCAGCAGCTGAGGTGTATGATGAAGTTCTGCAGTAGCACAGGTGTATTATGAGGTTCTGCAGCAGTTGAGGTGTGTATTATGTTCTTCAGCAGCTGAGGTGTACTATGAGGTTCTGCAGCAGGTGAAGTGTATTATGAAGTTCTGCAGCATCTGAGATATATGGTGATGTTCTGCAGCAGCTGAGCTATACTGTGATGTTCTGCAGCAGCAGAGGTGTGTATTATGTTCTGCAGCAGCTGAGGTATACTTTGAGGTTCTGCAGCAGGTGAAGTGTATTAGGTTGTGCAGCAGCTGAGCTATACTGTGATGTTCTGTAGCAGCTGAGGTGTGTATTATGATGTTCTTCAGCAGCTGAGGTGTACTATGAGGTTCTGCAGCAGGTGAAGTGTATTATGAAGTTCTGCAGCAGCTGAGATATATGGTGATGTTCTGCAGCAGCTGAGCTATACTGTGATGTTCTGCAGCAGCAGAGGTGTGTATTATGATGTTCTGCAGCAGCTGAGGTGTACTATGAGGTTCTGCAGCAGGTGAAGTGTATTATGAAGTTCTGCAGCAGCTGAGATATATGGTGATGTTCTGCAGCAGCTGAGCTATACTGTGATGTTCTGCAGCAGCAGAGGTGTGTATTTTGATGTTCTGCAGCAGCTGAGGTATACTTTAAGGTTCTGCAGCAGGTGAAGTGTATTAGGTTGTGCAGCAGCTGAGCTATACTGTGATGTTCTGCAGCAGCTGAGGTGTGTATTATGATGTTCTTCAGCAGGTGAAGTGTATTATGAAGTTCTGCAGCAGCTGAGATATGGTGATGTTCTGCAGCAGCTGAGCTATACTGTGATGTTCTGCAGCAGCAGAGGTGTGTATTATGATGTTCTGCAGCAGCTGAGGTGTACTATGAGGTTCTGCAGCAGGTGAAGTGTATTATGAAGTTCTGCAGCAGCTGAGATATATGGTGATGTTCTGCAGCAGCTGAGCTATACTGTGATGTTCTGCAGCAGCAGAGGTGTGTATTTTGATGTTCTGCAGCAGCTGAGGTATACTTTAAGGTTCTGCAGCAGGTGAAGTGTATTAGGTTGTGCAGCAGCTGAGCTATACTGTGATGTTCTGCAGCAGCTGAGGTGTGTATTATGATGTTCTTCAGCAGGTGAAGTGTATTATGAAGTTCTGCAGCAGCTGAGATATGGTGATGTTCTGCAGCAGCTGAGCTATACTGTGATGTTCTGCAGCAGCTGAGGTTAGTGGTACAGACTTGCCTATGGTTCCGTTGAGGTGGGATATTTTGTGATCAGGATGTGACCTCCTCCTCACCCTCCTTTCACTTTCGCGTCTCCTCCTTTCTGCACATTCGTTGCTCGATCGGTCGAGGATCAGGATCTCCCAGTGTTCGCGCTTCACCCTTCGCTCCAGACGTCGCCATGCCCGGAGCCTCCGGTAATCGCTCTCGTTATTTGGGGTGCTTCTCCTGTCAGTTTTCTCTCTTATGGGAGAACCTTGTCTGCTCTGATGGTGTGATGTAGCAGAGTTGAGTTTGTCGTTTGACATTACAGATTTTACTCATGTAATGCTGTCACAATGGGGAGCACCAAACAACAAACTCAGCTCTGCTGCACCTGTGAATATACCGGGTGACAGCTGCTCAGAGCGATGCTGGATTGCGTTCTGTACTGATTGTCTTGAGGTCGGTAATGTGACGACACGAGACTACAGCGGCAAGTGATGGGTGCAGCACCGAGGGCGGGAGACTAATATGTATAGACATAGGACCCAAGAAGCATCCATTGGCTCTGCTGAGTGTTGTAGTCCTTCTCTGACCTGAACCTTGAACATTCTCCTTTCACTTTCTCTTTGGCTCTGAGTATGGAGATCAGCGCTCGTTAACTCTTCACATGCTGACTGCACTATTCCTTTAGCTGAATATCACATAAATAAGATTTTATCACCTTTTCTGTTGTTTACAATCCTTTTCCCTGGAACGTCGCATCCGTAACGTTCTTACCGACACAATACCATGTTTCTTTTGAGCTGTTAACCCGATGATTGAGCAATTCACAGTCACATATGAGATGCTGAGGCTCAGTGCTGAAGCTCGGGGCTGAGGCTTTGTGCTGAAGCTCGGCATTGAGGCTCGATGCTGAGGCTCGTTGCTGAGGTTTGGTGTTGAGGCTCGGCGCTGAGGCTCGGTGTTGAAGGTAGCTGTTGAAGCTCGGCACTGGGGCTCGGTGCTGAGGCCCGGTGTTGAGGCTCAGTGTTGAAGCTAGGTGTTGAAGCTCAGCACTGGGGCTCGGTGCTGAGGCTCGATGCTGAGGCTCAGTGTTGAAGCTCGGTGCTGAGGCTCGGTGTTGAAGCTAGGTGTTGAATCTCGGCACTGGGGCTCGGTGTTGAAGGTAGATGTTGAAGCTCGGCACTGGGGCTCGGTGCTGAGGCCCGGTGTTGAGGCTCAGTGTTGAAGCTAGGTGTTGAAGCTCAGCACTGGGGCTCGGTGCTGAGGCTCGATGCTGAGGCTCGATGCTGAGGCTCGGTACTGAGGCTCGATGCTGAGGCTCAGTGTTGAAGCTCGGTGCTGAGGCTCGGTGTTGAAGCTAGGTGTTGAATCTCGGCACTGGGGCTCGGTGTTGAAGGTAGCTGTTGAAGCTCGGCACTGGGGCTCGGTGCTGAGGCCCGGTGTTGAGGCTCGGTGTTGAAGCTAGTTGTTCAAGCTCAGCACTGGGGCTCGGTGCTGAGGCTCGGTGTTGAAGCTAGGTGTTGAAGCTCGGCACTGGGGCTCAGTGCTGAGGCTCGGTGTTGAAGCTCGGCACTGGGGCTCGGTGTTGAAGGTAGGTGTTGAAGCTCGGTACTGGGGCTCGGTGCTGAGGCTCAGTGTTGAGGCTCGGTGTTGAGGTTTGGCACTGGGGCTCGGTGCTGAGGCTCGGTGTTGAGGCTCAGTGTTGAGGCTCGGTGTTGAGGCTCGGTGTTGAGGTTTGGCACTGGGGCTCGGTGCTGAGGCTCAGTGCTGAGGCTCAGTGTTGAGGCTCGGTGTTGAGGCTCGGTGTTGAGGTTTGGCACTGGGGCTTGGTGCTGAGGATCGGTGTTGAGGTTTGGCATTGAAGCTCAAAGCTGAGGCTCGGTGTTGAAACTCGGTGCTGAGACTCGGCGCTGAAGATCGGTGCTGAAGTTCGGTGCTGGCATTATCTTCAGTGGGAGGCAAAGTTTATTCCGGTCTTAGAATATAACGGTCTATGTGACCACTTCTATGATGACTAGTTGTAGTAACGAGACGACTCGGGTTCTGCGCTCTGTGGGAATCAGACAGAATTGCTTCTTTTGGCTATGTGCCCACGTTGCGTTTTTAAAGCGTTTTTGCCGCGTTTTTACGCAGCAGAAACGCTCATAAAAACGCTAACAAAACGCATGCCATGCAATCCTATTGGGTTCCGCAATTGCTGTGCCCATGCTGCGTATTTTTGCAGAGCGTAATCGTATCGCGGTAAAATACGCAGCATGTTCATTATTGTAGCATAATCACAGCGATTCCGCCACCATAGGATTGCATTGAAACGCTCACTTTACGCATGTGGCTATGCCCACCATGCGTCAAGTGAGCGCTTCATGTGCGGTTGGTACCAAGGGTCTGGAGGACAGGAGACTCTCATCCATGCCCTGGGTACCATATTCCTGTAAAACATAGAATGAAAATAAAAAATAGGGATATACTCACCCTCTGGCAGCCCCCCGAGTCCTCCTGCTCCTCAGCGGCAAGTTCCGTTCCCAGGCGTGCTTAGCGAGAATGACCTTTGTGACGGGGTGAAAATCATAGCACGAAGAGACAGCACTATTCTCTCTGTCCACAGAGATAAAGAACCACTCTGTACAAAGAGAACCTATTTATAAAAATGTACAACAAATAGATACAGTGTAATAATATAATTCATTATCGATGTGTTTAACTCTTTGATTCCTGTTACCACTCGCTTCATTACTGCAGTTATGATGGACAACCCAGTGTGTCTGATTGAGAACACCAAGGAAGGAAAGCTGACGGTGAATCCCGAGGCCGTAAAATTCCTGACAAATATCATCCAGCCGGTGGTGGTGGTGTCAATAGTCGGCTTATACCGAACGGGGAAGTCTTACCTGATGAACAAGTTAGCTGGAGCCAAGAAAGGTGGGGGGCTCACCAAAGAAGTAGATCATCAATTCAACTCATAGCATATATTGGTTTACACACAAAAAAAATCACTAAAATCTATGTGAAAGAAGAGTTATATTTATGTAATTACTGAAAAAAAGAAAAACATTAATTATCAATAATTTATGTCCATAGGTTTTAACCTGGGTTACAATGTCCAAGCTGAGACCAAAGGCATCTGGATGTGGTGCGTTCCTCATCCTACGAAGCCAGACCACGTCCTGGTTCTGCTAGACACTGAAGGTCTGGGTGATGTGGAAAAGGTAAGGTAGTGTAGGGGTTCACGCTCTTTGGTAGCCACTGGGGTCCGCACAGGCATGGGTTTTAGTATCAAACAGGGTAAAATTTATTTTCTCTCTTTAAAATAAAGTAAACAGCTTTTCTTTAGCCAAAATATTCAATAACAAAACTGTTAGGGTAGGCACAATATAGTAAAAACACCAAAAAACAGGCAAAGATGCTTACCTGTCTAGGCCTCAAGACAAATACACTAACAGGGTGCAGTGAACCCAAATAAAGATGGCGGCTACACAGGTGCAGTAATACCGATGTAACAGCCAGACTACAAAAAGTGGGAACTCTTGACGAGGGTTGCAAACTTACTTAATTTGGCCAGAATATTAACTAATGCCTCATATATATTGCTATGTGTTTTTTGCACTTTAAATCTTTTCAGGGTGCAGTTAGGCCCAGATGTCTCTGTAAACTGTGGCCTGTGTTCACACAGGATGCATTTTAGTTAGCACTGGGCAGCCCGCCATAGGGCGTCATTAATAGGCTGTAAGCCAGATGCTCTGCATCCTCTGTGTGTGGACAGTGCCGCATACAGATTATATTTTTTTGCACTGGTGTACCAAACGGCCAATCCCTGATTGTAGGCTGTCTGTCTCATCGGTATTACTGCACCTTTGTAGCCGCCATCTTTATTTGAGTCCACTGAACCCTTGTAGTGCATTTGTCTTGAGGCCTAGGCAGGTAAGTATCTTTGCCTGTTTTTTGGTGTTTTTTCTAGATTATTGGAGGATTATCAAGTCCTCTTTTGTGGTTTTGTTGTTAGGCACAATATAGTAGTATGGTCTCACCCACCTAGTGGTACAGGCACCGCTTATGCTCAGGCACAGACTGTTATTTGTCTTTTCCTCTCCAACACTACAGACCAAACCTGAGCCAACCCAGCTGCCTTATATAGGACCTGCAAGCCCTGGGCTGGAATGTATGGGAGCGACCTTTCCCACCCAAGCTCTTTTGGTCACTCCCAAATCCCAGACCCAAAATCTGTTCCACTAAAATTCCTCTCAGTAACTTATTGTTACCAGAGCACTCTCTTCTGGGGCTTACATCACCAAGACCACGCACATCGGTGACACATACCTTTCATCCAGGACCTTACCTCCTGCTTCCCTACAGTACATATAGGAGCCTTCCATGATCAGTTCTTGAACAGGAGAAACCAAAAACATATTCAGATCCAGGTTATGTTCACTAGATTCTATGATGGAACGTTGATCAAGGGAACTAGTCTGATTGCCGTATGTGGAGTCAGTAAGGAATTTTTGTCTGCCTTATAGGTTTTTTGCCTTCCTCTGGATGAACATATTAGGCTATGGGTTGAACTCAAAAGACTTAAGTCTACTTTTAACCAAAACTATGAAACTATGGTGTTCAAGGAGGTCAGAAAATCGGTGGATTTTCAGATCCCGAGTGGTGTGATCGTTTTCCATTATTATCATTAATAGAATACCATCTAATCATTAATAACTTAGGAATGGAAAAATAACAAGAGCGATGTTTAGAGCATAAGGATATAAGATATGCAGGTTATTTGATTCTTGAGTGATCATGTCTTTGTCTTGGTTGTATGGAAGCTCCACAAGTCACAGGAAGACAGATCTTGGTAATCCATGAGTCATTCATGAATTATCTATGACCAAGGGACTCGTTTTTTCTTAACAGGGAGACAAGAAAAATGACATCTGGATCTTCAGCCTCACCGTCCTCCTTAGTAGTGCCCTGGTGTATAACAGCAAGGGTACAATCGACCAAGATGCCATAGACAAGCTGAAGTATCCTTCCAAGACGTTATATAAAAGTTTACGTACTTTTCATTTACCGGTATCTTAAAGGGTTATTCTCCAAAAAATCATACTAGCTCCTATCCTTGGTTTAGGCGATGACTTGCTGTTCACCGGGTGCTAGCGCTTGGATCATGTCATGTCTACGGGCTGCCGAGCACGGCACTCAGCAATTTTCACCAGTCACATGGACCTTGAAAGGAGCAAAGGCAACAAATGCATGCCTTGCTCCATTCAGGATGGGGTTGGACCACCATCGATTTGCAAGTTGCACCCTATATTATGGATAGGAGATATCTAGATTAAAAAACAACTTTAAAGCGAGCAGTACTACTGATAAAGATCTACATTGTCTTCCCATTAATAGGCTGTATAAAAAGTTGTCCTGATGGAGGCGACTGCAAACCTTGTATTAACCCCTTCATGACCGAGCAATTTTCTGTTTTTACACGTTCTTTAATTTTTTTCACCGCTTGCAAGAACCATAACATTTTTATTTTTCCGTCGCCAAGTAGGGTTTTGTTTTTTCGCAGGACGAGTTTTAATTTTGAATGACCAAATTCATTTTTCCGTACAATGTACTGAAGCACGTGAAAAAAGGGAGCAAACTTCCAAGTGCGGTGAAAAATAAAATTGCAGTTCCGCCATTGTTTTTAAGATTTTGTTTTTACAGAAGTTCATTGTTCGGTAAAAATGACTTGACGATATGATTATCCAGGTCAGTGCGAGTGCAGAGATGCCAAAGATTAATAGTTTATTTATGTGGCGAAAAAACATTCAGAAACTTCCAAAAAAAAAATGTTTTCATTTGTGTCGCCGTCTTGTGAGACGAGTAATGTTTTCACTTTTCCGTCCTGGTTTTTGCGTGGCGAGCTGACGTTTTTATTGCAACCATTTTTGGGTACACATAACATTTTGATGGCTTCTTATTGCATTTTCACAGGGAGGGCAACCGAAAAAGCGCAAGTCTGGAGTTTTGCCTTTTTTTTTTTTTTTCTCTGTGCGACTTTACCGGATGAATTACTTTGGCACTTTGACAAATTGGACTTTTTCAGACAATGCGATTCCAAATATGGTTATTAATATGTGATTAAATATTGATACATTTTATTAAAAATAATAATTTTAATTTTCTTTTACTCTATTATTTTATCTCCACTGGTTTTGATCTTACTTGTTCAGTTTCCTGCAATACTGAGAATTGTAATTATGTAACTAAAATCACAATTTCCTATGAAGCTCAGCATGTGGCTGGGCTTCACAGGACTTCCAACATGGCAGCCATGGAGCCACCAGCAGCCATAGCAGCACTGTTCCTGAGCTCACTCCATACATTCATCCCCAACATAGTGTAGGCCTCCTTGTCTGAGATCAGGAATCCTTCGGCCACTTAATTTTCGTTTCCTTCAAAATGTGCTATCTTATACATGGTTTCCCCTTAAGGCACACAAACACTCGTTCACATACATGTCTGCGAGCAACAAGACCACAGGTATTTACTTTGAGTATTTACTTCTCAAGTACGCAACCCTGTATAACAATAGGAGGCTGCATTCCCTTGTGCCCACATAAATCCCCCCCATACTGGGCTGGTTCCAATAATTAAGGGTATGCCACACTAAACAACATCGCTAACGGGATCGCTAAAAAACGTCACTATTTAGCGATCCCGTTAGCGATGTTGTTGTGTGCGGCAGCTGCCAGCGACGAGCTTCCTGCTGTGATCTCCCTCGTCGCTGGAATCGTTCCGGACCCTATTTTCATCGCTGGCGCCCCGCTGGTAAGTATCTAATCGCTGAGTGTGGCACCTTTTTTAGCGATTTAGCGGTACTTTTGTACCGCTAAAGTCGTTAAGGAGATCGCTAACCGCGATAGCGTCCTTAACGATATCGCTAAAATAGGTAGCTACTAGCGATATAGAAACAATCCCGCTAGCGATCTCATTAGTATGCGACGCTAACGAGATCGCTAGCGGGATTGTGTAGTGTGGCAGTAGCTTTAACCCTGTCTGCAGCCAACCCACTGTTGCAACACACAAACCAGATACAGTGCCTACAAGTAGTATTCAACCCCCTGCAGATTTAGCTGGTTGACACATGCGGAATTAACTTGGCATTGTGACATTTGTACTGTAGATCAGCCTGGAAGTGGGAAATGCACTGCAGCAAAAAAAATTTTTGTAATTTTTTTTTTTTTTTTTTAAAAACGTTAAAAGTTAATTCAGAGTGTCATTTATTATTCAACCCCTCAAACCACAAGAATTCTGTTTGGTCCCCTAAAGTATTAAGAAGTAGTTCAGGCACCAAGGATAATGAGCTTCACATGTGTGGATTAATGATCTCTTTTGCCAGCCTTTTCTGACTATTTAAGACCCTCCCCAAACTTGTGAACAGCACTCATACATGGTCAACATGGGAAAGACAAAGCAGCATTCCAAGGCCATCAGAGACAAGATCGTGGAGGGTCACAAGGCTGGCAAGGGGTACAAAACCCTTTCCAAGGAGTTGGGCCTACCTGTCTCCACTGTTGGGAGCATCATCCGTAAGTGGAAGGCTTATGGAACTACTGTTAGCCTTCCACGGCCTGGACAGCCTTTGAAAGTTTCCTCCCGTGCCGAGGCCAGGCTTGTCCGAAGAGTCAAGGCTAACCCAAGGACAACAAGGAAGGAGCTCCGGGAAGATCTCATGGCAGTGGGGACATTGGTTTCAGTCAATACCATAAGTAATGTACTCCACCGCAATGGTCTCCGTTCCAGACGAGCCCGTAAGGTACCTTTACTTTCAAAGCGTCATGTCAAGGCTCGTCTACAGTTTGCCCATGATCACTTGGAGGACTCTGAGACAGACTGGTTCAAGGTTCTATGGTCTGATGAGACCAAGATCGAGATCTTTGGTGCCAACCACACACGTGACGTTTGGAGACTGGATGGCACTGCATACGACCCCAAGAATACCATCCCTACAGTCAAGCATGGTGGTGGCAGCATCATGCTGTGGGGCTGTTTCTCAGCCAAGGGGCCTGGCCATCTGGTCCGCATCCATGGGAGGATGGATAGCACGGCCTACCTGGAGATTTTGGCCAAGAACCTCCGCTCCTCCATCAAGGATCTTAAGATGGGTCGTAATTTCATCTTCCAACAAGACAACGACCCAAAGCACACAGCCAAGAAAACCAAGGCCTGGTTCAAGAGGGAAAAAGTCAAGGTGTTGGAGTGGCCTAGTCAGTCTCCTGACCTTAACCCAATTGAAAACTTGTGGAAGGAGCTCAAGATTAAAGTCCACATGAGACACCCAAAGAACCTAGATAACTTGGAGAAGATCTGCATGGAGGAGTGGGCCAAGATAACTCCACAGACCTGTGCCGGCCTGATCGGGTCTTATAAAAGACGATTATTAGCTGTAATTGCAAACAAGGGTTATTCCACGAAATATTAAACATAGGGGTTGTATAATAATTGACCCACACTTTTATGTTTACAATTATTAAAATTCAACTGAGCAACATAACTTTTTGTTTTGTAAGATTTATGCTTCTGTTAATAAATCCTACTCTCGTTTGCAGTTTGAAGGCTCTAACTTATTTGCATCTTATCAAACCAGCTAAATCTGCAGGGGGTTGAATACTACTTGTAGGCACTGTAAAACTACAATTAAAACAGCTCAACGCATTATATAATCATAACATCTTTAAAGGGTTGTATTGGCAGCGTTTTCTCTCCTTTACAATAGGACATTAATTACATCCTATGCTGGGAAGGGGGTAAGATCCTAATTGACTGATGATGATTTAGCACTGCTGACCCGATTCACACATTTTATGTTAAAAAAAAAATGTTCAACCAGAATGACCATGCAATTAATTATGCAAAAATTATGCATAACCAAACGAAACCCAAATTACTAAACTTTTAGCATTATCTCACTCCCTTACAGTGCTAGCCATCCTTGTAGGAGCGCAGTCCAAAAGTTGCCCGTCAAAATGCCAAATCTCAATAAACTTCAGGTAAAATGTGGCCAAAATGGGCAATTTCCAACATAATGGATGATCGACAACCTTACCATTGAATTTTGACCAATGCCCAACCAACGAACATTGTCATAGTTCAGAACGCCGATCAGGTGGTTTTTCCACTGATGATAACAACCGGCTTCATCTTCGGCAAAAAAATCCAAAAGTCAATGAGGTCGGAGATGTTTTTTTTTATAAATGGCAAACGATGAAGGAATGATCCCCGCTTTTGGGGAGTTCAAACATTTTGTAAGATATAAGCCATTATCCGTCATTTCCTTATCCCCCGTGAATAGATTTGTGGGGGATCTCGCAGAACTGATCAAAGTGAAATCTCATGACAATGAGGACGAGGAGGCGGAATTCTCCCTGCATTTCCCCATCTTCATCTGGGCCGTGAGAGATTTCCATTTGAAGCTGAACGTTGATGGGAAACCGATTTCGGAGGATGAATATCTGGACAACGCTCTGAAGCTGCGAAACCGTAAGTATCGGGATGACACCTACAGATAAAGGAGCGGTTTACAGGGGCAGCCATCAGCGATCGCTTCGCCCTCCATCGACTGTCACTCCATCACATTTCTCTTCTTCACGGCAGCGGAAAAGACAACCAGAGACGAGGATTATAACAGACCCAGGAAACGCCTCCGCATGTACTTCGGGAAGCGCAA
Source organism: Oophaga sylvatica (assembly GCA_033576555.1). Classification (NCBI taxonomy): domain Eukaryota; kingdom Metazoa; phylum Chordata; class Amphibia; order Anura; family Dendrobatidae; genus Oophaga; species Oophaga sylvatica. Next base: position 98,920,901 of record JARQOD010000007.1, on the reverse strand, counting down.
GTGCTTCGTGTTTGATCAGCCATCTGCGAAAACGGAAGATCTGCAGAACATGGACAACATTTCCGAGAGTGAACTGAAACCGGGAATTTTTGCAGCAGACGAAGAATTTCTGTGACTATGTCTTCCAGGAAGCCGGAGCGAAGAAGTGATCGGCAGCGTCACTGTTACAGGAAGCCGTGAGTTATGTCTGTGCAAAAGGGAGTCCATTACTAAGGGAAGAAAGATGGAGAGCAAACTACTACCACCATCAGAGAGTAGACTACCACTCCCGCCTGAGAGCAGACACCACCCCGCCTGAGAGCAGACCACCACCCCCGCCTGAGAGCAGACTACCACCCCGCCTGAGAGCAGACTACCACCCCCGCCTGAGAGCAGACCACCACCCCCGCCTGAGAGCAGACTACCACCCCGCCTGAGAGCAGACCACCACCCCCGCCTGAGAGCAGACCACCACCCCCGCCTGAGAGCAGACTACCACCCCGCCTGAGAGCAGACTACCACCCCCGCCTGAGAGCAGACTACCACCCCCGCCTGAGAGCAGACTACCACCCCCGCCTGAGAGCAGACTACCACCCCCGCCTGAGAGCAGACTACCCCCCCACCTGAGAGCAGACTACCACCCCCACCTGAGAGCAGACTACCACCCCCACCTGAGAGCAGACTACCACCCCCGCCTGAGAGCAGACCACCACCCCCCTGAGAGCAGACTACCACCCCCGCCTGAGAGCAGACTACCACCCCGCCTGAGAGCAGACTACCACCCCCGCCTGAGAGCAGACTACCACCCCCGCCTGAGAGCAGACTACGACCCCCACCTGAGAGCAGACTACCACCCCCGCCTGAGAGCAACTACCACCCCCGCCTGAGAGCAGACTACCACCCCCGCCTGAGAGCAGACTACCACCCCGCCTGAGAGCAGACTACCACCCCGCCTGAGAGCAGACTACCACCCCCGCCTGAGAGCAGACTACCACCCCCGCCTGAGAGCAGACTACCACCCCCGCCTGAGAGCAGACTACCACCCCCACCTGAGAGCAGACTACCACCCCCACCTGAGAGCAGACTACCACCCCCACCTGAGAGCAGACTACCACCCCACCTGAGAGCAGACTACCACCCCGCCTGAGAGCAGACTACCACCCCCGCCTGAGAGCAGACTAACCCCCCGCCTGAGAGCAGACTACCACCCCCGCCTGAGAGCAGACTACCACCCCGCCTGAGAGCAGACTACGACCCCGCCTGAGAGCAGATACCACCCCGCCTGCGAACCGAAACTCGGACCCCACAGATAAAGGACGCGTACATGGGCAGCATCACTACGCTCGCCCCATCACTGAAATCACACACTCCTCTTCACGCAGCGGAAAGACAACCAACCAATCCTAACAGACCCACGACACGCCTCCGCAGTACTTCGAACCCCCCAAGTGCCGGATCACCATCCGCCAACGAGAGACTCAACCACTGGACAATAACCTTCCGAGAGTGAATGAACCGAATTTGCACAACCGACAGTCCTGTGACATGCTTCCAGGAAGCCGGAGCCGAGAAAGTGATCGCAGCACTTACAGGACCCGCTGAGTTATGTCGCCGCAGGGAGTCATCACTACGGGAGAAGACTGCAGCGAGCAAACTACTACCACCCTCAGAGAGTAGACTACCACCCCCCCTGAGAGCAGACACCACCCCCCCTGAGAGCAGACACCACCCCCCCTGAGAGCAGACTACCACCCCCACCTGAGAGCAGACTACCACCCCCACCTGAGAGCAGACTACCACCCCCCCTGAGAGCAGACTACCACCCCCACCTGAGAGCAGACTACCACCCTCTCTGAGAGCAGACTACCACCCCCGTCTGAGAGCAGACTACACCCCCGCCTGAGAGCAGACTACCACCCCCGCCTGAGAGCAGACTACCACCCCCACCTGAGAGCAGACTACCACCCCGTCCTGAGAGCAGACTACCACCCCCGCCTGAGAGCAGACTACCACCCCGCCTGAGAGCAGACTACCACCCCCGCCTGAGAGCAGACTACCACCCCCGCCTGAGAGCAGACTACCACCCCCCCTGAGAGCAGACTACACCCCCGCCTGAGAGCAGACTACACCCCCCTGAGAGCAGACTACCACCCCCGCCTGAGAGCAGACTACCACCCCGCCTGAGAGCAGACTACCACCCCCGCCTGAGAGCAGACTACGACCCCCGCCTGAGAGCAGACTACGACCCCCGCCTGAGAGCAGACTACCACCCCCACCTGAGAGCAGACTACCACCCCCACCTGAGAGCAGACTACCACCCCCGCCTGAGAGCAGACTACCACCCCCGCCTGAGAGCAGACTACACCCCCCCTGAGAGCAGACTACCACCCCCGCCTGAGAGCAGACTACCACCCCCGCCTGAGAGCAGACTACCACCCCCGCCTGAGAGCAGACTACCACCCCCGCCTGAGAGCAGACTACCACCCCCCCTGAGAGCAGACTACGACCCCCACCTGAGAGCAGACTACTACGCCCACCAAGAGTAGACTGCACCCCCCGAGAGCAGACTCCACCCCCACCTGAGAGTAGACTGCCACCCCCGCCTGAGAGCAGACTACCACCCCCACCTGAGAGTAGACTTCTTCTTCTAGACCTCATCAGTTCATCCATTTATTCCATTTTTTCAGAGCTTGGTAAACTTGCGGAGATGTACACTGAGGCGATAATGACGTCCAATATTGCCTGCATGGAGGACGTGGCCCATACCCTGTCTGACATCGAGAACAAGGCGGCCATCCAGGAGGCTGTGCAATATTATGAGAACAAGATGAAGGAACGCGTCGTCTTCCCCACCGACACCCTGAGCGAGTTCCTTGAGCTGAGCCGGCAGTGCGAGAACGAAGCTCTTCGATCTTCTTAAAAAGGTCATTTAAAGACAAAGACCAGAAATTCCTTCAAGAATATATCGTGAGTCCGACACTGGTGATCAACGAATCTGCTGAAATTATGGCCACAAAATTAAACTCAACACTTTGCTGGAAGGAAACCCCAAAAAAAAGAATTTAGGTCAAAATAGTTTGTAAAATTAGAGAATTAGTTTAGCTTTGAACAGATTCAATCATCTCATCCTAACACCTAAAAATAAAAGTCCTATTTCTCTTCTCAAAGCCTTTTATCTGAGATTCACATTCACAGTAGTCCTGTCTCCTAGATCATGTCCAGGTGACCACCATGATAAGAAGTCAAGAGAAACTTGTATGATCAATAATATGAGAGAAGTGTGTAGGAAAACTGTTGTAAAAAAATGCAAAAGTATGACCCATATGTACAATGGGACGTCCATAGCAAATATCTAGTCCATCTCCAACTGGACCTTAAAAGTCCCAAATACTCCGTATATGGCTGTTGAGTTTGGAGCTTGACTCTTAAGACCAATTATACAGCAAAATTTTGCAGGTTGTGTTTTTCTTCCTTCAGGAATTGATACAACAGAAGAAGAAAGAGTTCTGTGATCTGAATGAGGAGAAGTCCCGGGAAGTTTGTGAAGTCCTGATTAAGAAGCATGCTGCGGAGAACCAGGAAGCTTTCTCTAAAGGCTCATACAGTGTTCGTGGTGGCCATAAAAAATTCAAGGAAGACTTAAAAGCAATAGAGGAAAAATATCACATGGAACCCAGGAAGGGCATTGAGGTCAGTGGTAGAGAATAAGGACTGAACATTCGTTCATTAGAGAGCTGACTTTCCCAACACTTCTATAAGCGTGGGGGAGAGGAGAAAGCCTCTATTGGACTTTTCTCAAAGCAGCTTATGTTACTGCAATTCCAATGGCTCAATCCTTCTCTTCTCCGACAGCATCTGTTCAGTAGAGTCAGGAGGCTCCTATAAACATTAGATGGTCGTCCAGTCCTGCCCTGATCGGCGGGTTCAAAGGACTTTCATCTAATTTGTATGGGGACCTTAAGTGTCCAACATATCTTTGATGCCTCCATCAAGTGATCGCTGACTCTTTCCAGTTGATCTGTTTTAACCTTTGATGGCCATTTATGCTTTGCGTCATGGAGGAGATTTAGATTGGCTTTTCTCAAGTAGTTTGGGTACTGATCATTTCTCCAAGATTTGTTATATTTTTTACATTTCTCATTCATATAGGCTGAAACTGTGCTTCATAAATACCTGACTCAGTGGAAATCCTTTGAAATCAATATTCTGAAGACAGATGAAGCCTTGACTGAGAAAGAGAAGGAGCTTGAAGGTGAAGGATCACTTATAGTTGTTGGTGTTCTTCTTACAGTCTTGTGAGGATATTCTGGCTTCTCAGTGTTACGTTCACAATTTCTCTTGTACATTTCTCTGCTCTTCATCCTCTTGTATCTTCACATAGCATATCCAAGTAATGGCCCATGTACACGGGTCTAATCCGGCTACATATAACCTTCTTATGGAGCAATGCTAGTGTAACGTGGCACAGAGCGGTAGTCGTGACTGAGCTGCTTTCCAGCTTCGCTCTGGCACTTTACAGACAAGGGGTGTCCCAGTCCCAGTGTGCTGTAGGGTGTGAGGTACATGCTTTGTCCAGACTCTGTCCTCATGAGCCGTGGCACCAAGTTCTTTACAACAGTCAAACTTTTACTAAACAGTCCAAGTTCATCAGGTGGTGACAGGTGGGATAGGGCACAGCAATTCACGTTTTCCTCCTTCTCAGCACAATTCCTCTTAACTCCTGTTGCTAGCTTGTCCTGGACTACCCCCAAGTCCACTGATTCTGTCAGTCTCAGGGATTTCTCGTCCACCTCGGTAGTGCACCTGGGACTGGCCATCCCCTTCCATCTATGCGGGTCCCTGTTCATCTTCCACTGTACTTCAGAGGACACGATGTGTCCGGCAGCCCCTATGCCAGACTTTAGGCTCAGGGCGTGACAAGAGCGACCGCTTGGGATCCCAGTAATGCCACTCAATGCCCAAAACAAGCGACACATGCTGCCCCTAGCAGCCCACCGCACCTGAACTTGGCTCTTCACTAACTGACACTGGACTCCCTCTGACCAGGAAGTGCCCCCTTTTTATCAGCACTAGTGCCCACCCACTGGACCATTTCCTATCTTATACACTAAACATATTATAGAATAAGGATGTCTTATGCCGTACTCACATTATGCATTAACACTTTACATACTGTACATCACCATAATACATAACATTGGACACACATTACTTCTACATATAAAACCGCATGACGGTATTCACGTGGCGCATCTAAGGTAGGAATAGGGTAAGACAAGTCCACATCCCTATATAAGAAATCTCCAGGCCGGAATCCTCGAGAAGAAGTAATATACTAGGAAAATGTTAAACGTTTGTGCAGAGTACCCTGTAAAAGTCCCTTTGTCTAGAAACTTGTGTAGGGATGAGTCGGACAATATGGCGCCCTTCTTCAGGTCAGGCCGTCCTATCCTCAATTCTTCTCTCTGCAGAGGAGAAGGCAAAGAAAAAAATTGAAGAGATGGAGAAAAAAGTGCGTGAAATGAATGAATCCCAGAAGAATCAGAAGCTTGAAGACGAGAAGGCGTATATACAGAGCCACGTCATGGGCGCATTCGAAAAATTTGCCGAAGAAAATAGATTGATGGCTGCTCAAATTCAACGAGCTATTGCAGACAAGGAGAGGGTGAGCCCTGGCCGTCTGTGCCCTTGTACTGTATGAATGAGGCAGGAGACATTCATGACGCCATTAATTCATAATAACTCCTTCAGCGGCAGCCAGATGTAGACATTGATCAGACATCTTCCTTCACTGTGTAGCAGCTGCTGCCGGGTACTGGAGATCAGCAGTATATTCCAGAGAAGGAGCTGATCTGCAGCACCCATCAGCGACCACTACACATTGAAGGAAGCTGCACTGATCAGATCTGGCCATCGCCAGAGCAGATAACAGCTGATCAGTGGGGGACCCGCATGTTGTCCCCCCAATTATCTGATATTGGTGACCTATCCTGAAGATATGCTCAGCTTGTGGTCTGCAGCTGTCACTGTAAAAGCAATCAGTAGCGCTACAGAAAGTCACCATGTAAACCGGAACTAATGAGCTGCTGGGTTTTACCATTTAGATACTTTTCAACATTTTGTCATTATGTAGGTGTTTTGTTTGTCTTTTTTATTTTGTCCCACTGGGCAATTATTGCACAACCCCAGCTTAATCGATTGAGGACCCCAATTGTAATAAAGACCATGTATACTCACCTCGAGCACAGCACCGCTTTCCCAAAGAGTGATGTGAATTTTTGCCCCATGTAATCGCTGCAGCCAGCGAGTGGCTGCTGTTTAGCTGCAGGCTTTACTATTTCATCAAAGCAGACGATTGGCTGCAGCGGTCACAACAAGGTATGCCACTATCCGGGAAAAGTGGGGCTGACGTTGGTGGAACGACACCGCTGCAGGATGTGAGCTTGCGCAGTTTTGATTTTACTTGACCTGAACTGGATAAGCTGGGAACGTGCAGCAGCTGATAACCAGTTTAATGCATGTCTGTGCTGAGGTCACTGTTAGGCTCCCAACTGCCATAGCGGAGGGTGGGCGGGTGACTGAGCGAGCAGCAGCATCCTGAGGGTTAAGCTGCCCGGATAGGGACTGTACCTGACCGTGCTCCTCTAAGACCCCGATCACTCCACACTTTGCCTGACTTAGAGTTAGTGGGCGCTCCATAACCATAGCTTTATACTCAGCCATTCTTATTGTCTGCACAGGAGCGGGATTCCTACCAGAGACAGGGAATTCAGAAACAAGCCAACATGTACCAAGCGCAGATCGAGGACTTGCAGGTGGAGGAGGAGAAGAAGATGGACGAGCATCAATGGTATACTCCCGTACTTGACAAGTTGAAGAATGTGGTCTGCGCTGTTGCCCCCTCACTTATCGAAATGACGGGAAAGATGATCCACGCTAAAGCCGGCCAGATGTATAGAAAATTCAAAATGCAGAAATAATTAATATAAAAGCACAAAACGTCATTCCTCCGAGTTCACCCAATCAGACCCTGCAAAATTCTACCCACACCCAAGTGCCGTGAAGCCCTACCGTGGAGCAGCCCCATATCTGCTGCCCACCGGCAAAGACGTCTGCTGTCCTGTGTACGCAGCTCCACACGCGCCTCCATCTGACATCTCCATGTGTCATGCTTAGATCCACTGGTGTAACGCAAACCTCGTGGGCCCCAATACAAAATCTCCAACAGCGCCCCTAGTAGGATGAGTCATCTACGTCAAGCTGAAGGGACCCCTTGGAACCTGGGTGTGACGGCCGCCCCTATGCACCTGTCTAGAACTTCTCACTTACAGGGCGTGTGGACTTATGCATCCACACCTGCTCTGCTGTATGTTATCCAAAGTTGAATTTCACATAGGGGGCATTTAATTTAGCTTTTGCTCTGGTCAGATGATTGGTGAGTCCCCTCACTACTAGTGACATACAGCTGTGACGCTTATCACTGTATGTACACTATATATGTGACACTTATATGTCCACTATAACGAGCGCTGATTACAGGTTTCTCTGCGTCATTAGAATCGTTCTTCACTTAGTAGCGATGTTACATCTACACATATTACTACCGGCTGTATACGGCGTACACATGGACCGGCCCCTCACAAGTCATCAGTAGCCACCATGACAAACGACCGGCTGCTGACAGACGAGATGTGGCTGTATACGGCGTACACATGGACCGGCCCTCACACGTCATCAGTAGCCACCATGCTGTTACCTGACAAACGACCGGCTGCTGGCAGACGAGATGTGGCGTTACGCGTACACGTGGACCGGCCCTCACACATCATCAGTAGCCACCATGACAAATGACCGGCTGGCAGACGAGATGTGGCTGTATACGGCGTACACATGGACCGGCCCCTCAACATCATCCGTAGACACCATGACAACGACGGCTGCTGACAGACGGATGTGGCTGTATACGCGTACACATGACCGGCCTCACACATCATCGTAGACACCATGACAACGACCGGCTGCTGACAGACGAGATGTGGCTGTATACGGCGTACACATGGACCGGCCCCTCACACATCATCCGTAGCCACCATGACAAACGACCGGCTGCTGACAGACGAGATGTGGCTGTATACGGCGTACACATGGACCGGCCCCTCACACATCATCCGTAGACACCATGACAAACGACCGGCTGCTGACAGACGAGATGTGGCTGTATACGGCGTACACATGGACCGGCCCCTCACACATCATCCGTAGCCACCATGACAAACGACCGGCTGCTGACAGATGAGATGTGGCTGTATACGGCGTACACGTGGACCGGCCCCTCACACGTCATCAGTAGCCACCATGACAAACGACCGGCTGCTGGCAGACGAGATGTGGCTGTGTTTCTGCACATCGACGAATAAAACTACTGAATGTTTACTACATGGAATATCTGTGTGCGGACGTTCTTCATGGATAGCGAGATATATAGGTTTTTTAATTTTTAACATCATAACTAATAGGCGTCCACCAGCTGCTACTTATTCTATCTATCTATCGATCTATCTATCTGTCTATCTACGTACAAAAATAAAGGCATGACTCACAAAATGGAAAATTAGAAAAAATTAATAGCCCATAGTGAAGGCAATATTTTGGTCCAATTGAGGACCTATCTCAAGCAGAACACAAAAAAGAGGGGATAAAAAGGCAGATTGGACATAACTTCACACACAACCCCACAAATAGGCCTGACAAAATTGTTGGCACCTTTCCAAAATTGTGGGTAAGCAACTTTATTTCAAGTACGGTATGTGATGCTCATTCAAACTCACCTGTGGCAAGTAACAGGTGTGGGCAATATGAATATCACTCCTGAAACCAGATAAAAAGGGGAGATGTCAACTCAGTCCTTGCATTGTGTGTCTGTGTGTGCTGAACTAAGCATAGAGAACAGAAAGAGGAGAAGAGAACTGTCCGAGGACTTCAGAACCAAAATTGTTGAACAGTGTCACAAGGTTACAAGTCCATCTCCAGAGATCTTGATGTTCCTTTGTCAATGGTGAGCAATGCAATGAAGAAGTTTACAACCCCTGGCACTGTAGCTAGTCTCCCTGGACGTGGACGGCAGAGAAAAATTGCTAAAAGGTTTCAACGCAGGATAGTCCAGATGGTGGATAAGCGGCTCCGATCAAAGTCCAAAGAAATTCAAGCTGTCCTGCAGGCTCAGGGTGCATCAGTGTCAGTGCAAACTTTGCATAGATATGTGAATGTAATGAAACGCTATGGCAGGAGACTCCTGAGGACCCCACTGCTAACATAGAGACATAAAAAAGCTTGACTGCATTTATCCAAAATGTAAATGAGTAAGCCAAAATCCTTATGGGAAAGGGTCTTGTGCACAGATGACACCAAGATAGAGCTTTTTGGTAAAGCTCATTATTTTACTGCTTACTGAAAACGGAATGAGGATTATAAAGAAAAGAACACAGCACCTACAGTCAAATATGGTGGAGGATCAAAGATGTTTTGGGGTTACTATTAGGACAGTGAGAATCTGGAATTCCTCTCCTGAGGAGGTGGTGATGGTGAACTCAGCCGAGGGGTTCAGGAGAGGCCGGGATGTCTCCCTGGAGCGTCACAATATTGTATCTTACAGTTATTAGGTTCTTTACAAGGACGTAGATCTGGGGATTTATTCTGACGGAATACAGGCTGAACTGGATGACAAATGGCTTTTTTCGGCCTTGATAACTATTCTACTATATTGTTTTGTTGCGTCTGGCACTGGTGGCCTCGACTGTGTGCAAGACATCATGATATCTGATGATTACCAAAGGATTTTTGGGTTGCATTTTAGTGCCCAGTGTCAGAAAGGTAAGTTTGTGTCCTAGGTCATGGGTCTTCCAGCAAGACAATGACCCCAAACTTACACCAAGAAATGGATGGAAACAAAGCGCTGGAGAGTTCTAAAGCGGCAGCAATGAGACCGGATCTAAATCCCACTGATCACCTGTGGAGAGATCTTACAGTCGCTGTTGGGAGAAGTCGCCTTCATATATGAGACCGGGAGCAGTTTGTAAGAAGAGTAAAAAGCTTGTGGAAGCCATTGATTGCAGTTATTCATTCCAAAGGGGGTGCAGCCAAATTTTAACCCCTTTCTGACCGGAGGTATTTTCGTTTTTGCAGTTTCGTTTTTTGGTTCCCCTTCTTCCCAGAGCCATAACGTCTTTATTTTTCTGTCAAAATGGCCATGTGAGGGCTTGTTTTTTGCGGGACAAGTTGTACTTTTGAACGGCACCATTGATTTTAACATATCTTATACTGGAAATTGGGAAAAAGTTTGGTGAAATTGCAAAAAAAGTGCAACTCCACAGTTGTTGTTTTTTTTTTTTTTTTACTATGTTCGCTAAATGCTAAAACTGAGCTGCCATTATGATTCTCAGGTCATTACCAGTTCATAGACACCAAACATGTCTAGGTTATTTTTTATCTAAGTGATGAAAAAAAACCTAAACTTTGGTTTAAAGAAAAAAAATGGCGCCATAGCATCTCCATTTTTCATGATGTCGGGCCCGGTGAGGGCTTATTATTTGTGCGCCGATCTGACGTTTTTATTGATACCGTTTTGGTGTAGACGATCTTTTGATCGCATGTTATTGCATTTAATTGTAGTATTGCGGCGACTAAAAAAACGTAATTCTGGTGTTTTGAATTTTTTTTTTCTATTACGTCGTTTACTGATTGGATTAATTCTTTTTCTATATTGATAGATCGGGCGATTCTGAACTTGACGATACCAAATATGTGTATGTTTGATTTTTTTATTGTTTTATTTTGAATGCAGCGAAAGGGGGGTGATTTGAACTTTTTTTTACTTTTTTAATAATTTGAAAAACTTTTTTTTTTTTTTGGCATGCTTCATTAGTCTCCATGGGAGACTAGCAGCTGCCATAACCTGATTGGCTCTGCTACATACAGGCGATAATCAGTTCGCTTCTATGTAGCAGAATTGCTCACTTGCTGGTGGTCGGCGCTCATAGCAATCCGGCAATGACAACCACAGCGGTCATTTGGAGACCTCTGGTTGTTATGCCAATCCATCGGTGACCAGAGACCACGGGATTTCCAGTACGCTTCCGGTAAGAGATTGACAACAGCATTTAACAGGTTAACAGCCGCGGGTGGATCGTGATTCCATCCGCGGCTGTTAGAGGCACATGTCAGCTGTTCAAAACAACTGACATGTGTTGGAAAAGATGTGGGATTAGTGCCGGAGCCCACATCAAAGGGAGGGATTCCAACATGATGCACTATTACGACCAAATGTCGGGAAGAGGTTAAGTTGAGGGTGCCAACAATTTTGTCCGGACCATTTTCGGAGTTTAGCATGAAATGATATCAAATTTGCCTTTTTTTCTGTTTTTTTATTTTGTTGTTGTGTTGTTCCAATAAACACAAAGGAAATAAACCTGTGTATAATAAAATGTGTGCAATTGCAATAAACTTCATTTTCAAACTTCAATATACTTCATTTTTGGGAAAAATGTAAAGGGTGTCAACACTTTCAGCCATGACTGCCTCATCTGTCTAGTTTCACTTGATCCTTTTCAGATATTTTCCGCTTTCCTGGACATTACCCCCTCCTCCCTTTGTTGCAGGCAGCGCTGAATGATGCATCTCTGAGAAATTTTCACTTTGAGAAGAGCCAGAAGTTTCCGCCCCACGAGATCTGCAGGGCGGAGGTGTCTGCTTGCTGTCAGTGAATTGAGACCTCACTAGTTTCTATGCAGAGGCAAAATATTTAGAGTTGAGAGTCCTCAGTGGTTGATACCTTTTAATGGCTAACTGAAAAGATGGTAACAAATTGCAAGCTTTCGAGACTACTCAGGTCTCTTCATCAGGCATAGACTAATACAACATCTGAAGAATCACATATTTATACACAAAATAGCACAGAAAAAATGCAATAGGTAGGACAAGTGACATGAAGCAGAACTGTCATTATGGCAGAGGGATTAACATAAATATGACTAGTTCATAGATAAGGAGTGAAGGTTTTATTACCCTCTGATTGGGGTCTGGTATTGTGTTGTGATGACCCTAAAAGGTCAGGGAGGCAGATTCCTTAATTGTTGTAGAACGACATAAAACTCTGGGATATATTCATCCCAGCACTAAGAGTGTCAAAGGTCATCATAAGTTTATATTCCCAGACTTTTCTATCCTTCTCAGATTTGAAGTTAGATTTTAATACAAGTAATTCCATATCTGTCATGCTATGACCGGGCATACAAAAGTGTTTGGCCACAGGTAAATCCATTCTTTTTTCTCTTATCGTGTGGCGATGAGAATTCATCCTTGTTCTCAGTTTTTGCCCGGTCTCCCCCACATACAGACCCCCAGTTGGACATTTAGTACATATAATTAGGTACACCACATTAGATGTGATGCAGCTGAAAGTACCTGGTATCTTGTAGTCCTGATGGGAGTTGGGGATCTTTATCCTGTCCGTGGTCATTATAGATGTACAGGTCTTGCATTTCTTTTGTCTGAAAGGAAAGGTTCCTGCAGCTGTTGGGAGGACAGGGAGCTTCTGACAATGATGCTTCTTAGATTTGGGGGCTGCCTAAAACATAGTAGTGGGGGGTCTGGAAATATGGATTGTAATCGGGCATCTTTTTGTAGTAAAGGTTGTAGTTTCCGTGCAGCTCCCCTTAGCATCTCCAGACTTGGATTGTAGGTGACCACTAGAGGCACCCGGTTATTTTCTTCTTTAGCTTTGTAATGTAGCAGGTGAAGAGGTCAGACTGGACACCTCCACCTGGACGTAACCCTCATTTGGATAAATATATAGACTCATTCAGACATTTGATAAAATCCACCATCATAGCCACCAACAAGAGACAAGCCTCCAACATCAGTGCCCAGGAGAGAAAGGCCATACAGTCTCTGAAAACCAACAAAGAAATCATCATTAAACCTGCTGACAAGGGAGGTGCAATAGTCATGATGAACACATCAGACTATATGAAGGAAGCAAACAGACAACTTACGGACACACGCTACTACAGAAAACTGGAGTCGGACCCTACACAGGACTATTACAAGGAACTAAGCAAGTTGGTATCTTGTCTGTCTGACAAATCCATAAGAGCTGATGACCTGATACCAGAAAGTCCAAGAACAGGGACATTCTACATGCTTCCCAAAATCCACAAAGCCGGAAATCCAGGGAGGCCGATTATTTCATGTGTGGACACCCTTACTGAGCAAGTATCTGGATGGGTAGAGGGTGTTCTTAAACCCCTGGTAAAGGATACACCCAGCTACATTCAGGACACAACTGACCTACTGAATAAACTAGCAGCAATAGGTTCTCTACCAGAAGGAACCATCCTGGCCACCATGGATGTGGAATCTTTGTACTCTAATATTCCACACCAGGATGGATTAAATGCCTGCAAAGTCTTCATGGGAAACACCGGGAATGATGCTGATTCTGTGGTGAAACTCACAAAATTCATCCTCACCCACAATTACTTCGAATTTGACAACAAGATCTATCTTCAGGAGACTGGCACAGCTATGGGAAGTAAAATGGCTCCACAGTATGCAAATCTTTTCATGGCCAAGCTTGAAAGCGAATTTTTGTCCTCCTGCCCCATCAGGCCTCGGGCCTACTACCGCTACATTGATGACATTTTAATCATCTGGACGGAGTCTGAACAACAGCTAAAGACGTTCCATGAACAGTTCAATCAATTTCATCCCACCATCAACTTAACACTTAACTACTCCAGCACTGAAATTAACTTTTTAGACACCACCATTAAGCTAAAGAACAATGAAATAGAGACATCCCTGTATCAGAAGCCAATCGACCGTCCAACATATCTTAAATGGGACAGTTTCCATCCTAAACACATAAAAAACTCTATTGTCTACAGCCAAGCCATCAGATACAACCGTATATGTTCCAACCCCATGGATAGAGATGAACACCTTGGTCGCCTCAGAAAGACTTTTTTGAACCAGGGCTACCATCCAAGAACAATTGAAAACCAAATTACAAGAGCCACCAGAATATCAAGGAATCACCTGCTACATTACAAAGCTAAAGAAGAAAATAACCGGGTGCCTCTAGTGGTCACCTACAATCCAAGTCTGGAGATGCTAAGGGGAGCTGCACGGAAACTACAACCTTTACTACAAAAAGATGCCCGATTACAATCCATATTTCCAGACCCCCCACTACTATGTTTTAGGCAGCCCCCAAATCTAAGAAGCATCATTGTCAGAAGCTCCCTGTCCTCCCCAACAGCTGCAGGAACCTTTCCTTGCAGACAAAAGAAATGCAAGACCTGTACATCTATAATGACCACGGACAGGATAAAGATCCCCAACTCCCATCAGGACTACAAGATACCAGGTACTTTCAGCTGCATCACATCTAATGTGGTGTACCTAATTATATGTACTAAATGTCCAACTGGGGGTCTGTATGTGGGGAGACCGGGCAAAAACTGAGAACAAGGATGAATTCTCATCGCCACACGATAAGAGAAAAAAGAATGGATTTACCTGTGGCCAAACACTTTTGTATGCCCGGTCATAGCATGACAGATATGGAATTACTTGTATTAAAATCTAACTTCAAATCTGAGAAGGATAGAAAAGTCTGGGAATATAAACTTATGATGACCTTTGACACTCTTAGTGCTGGGATGAATATATCCCAGAGTTTTATGTCGTTCTACAACAATTAAGGAATCTGCCTCCCTGACCTTTTAGGGTCATCACAACACAATACCAGACCCCAATCAGAGGGTAATAAAACCTTCACTCCTTATCTATGAACTAGTCATATTTATGTTAATCCCTCTGCCATAATGACAGTTCTGCTTCATGTCACTTGTCCTACCTATTGCATTTTTTCTGTGCTATTTTGTGTATAAATATGTGATTCTTCAGATGTTGTATTAGTCTATGCCTGATGAAGAGACCTGAGTAGTCTCGAAAGCTTGCAATTTGTTACCATCTTTTCAGTTAGCCATTAAAAGGTATCAACCACTGAGGACTCTCAACTCTAAATATTTTTCTATCTACTGGCTAACACGGTACGAAGATACACATCTTTCCTATATGCAGAGGCAGTAACTCTGTACTCAGCCAATCATGCTCTCTGCTGAGAGATGGCGACAATTGTATCCAGTCAGGACAATGCTCTGTGAGCTAAACAGCTGCAGACTGATACATTGTAACAAACCAGATCTGTGCAGCTGCTGCCATAAGGTCAGGAATATGTAAAATAACACACTGAGCTGTACCTACTCTACCTGGGCTATGGTTGCTGTTGATTGGCAGCAGCGGTGACAGCGCTACAGCCAATCACTGTGCTCTTGGATCAGGTTGTTGTATTCGACATTAAACTGCTAAAACTAGGGATCACACCACCGCTGCAGCCTGTCAAGCACAGAGCGGGAGGCAGCAGAGTATAATGTAAGCAGCCGACGGGGTTCTCACTGATTGCTCCATGGTCACAGGGCAGCGATTACTGAGCCGCAGCTGCTCCTTCACTGTTCCTCCCAGAGTAAAGAAACGAGAAGAAAACAAGTAACAGCAGAAGACGAGTCGTCAGAAATAGAGAAAACGACTCCACGGAAGATCTCAACATGGAAGAAGGATGAAAGGAAGACCTGCGCCCAGAAGAAGTATCCAAGGAAAACCTGCACCCAGAAGAAGACACTAAGGAAGACCTGCACCCAGAAGAAGATACTAAGGAAGACCTACACCCAGAAGAAGACACCAAGGAAGACCTGCACCCAGAAGAAGATACTAAGGAAGACCTGCACCCAGAAGAAGATACTAAGGAAGACCTGCACCCAGAAGAAGATACTAAGGAAGACCTGCACCCAGAAGAAGATACTAAGGAAGACCTGCACCCAGAAGAAGACACCAAGAAAGACATGCACCCAGAAGAAGACTCCAAGGAAAACCTGGACCCAGAAGAAGACTCCAAGGAAGACCTGCACCCAGAAGAAGATACCAAGGAAAACCTTCACCCAGAAGAAGACACCAAGGAAGACCTGCACCCAGAAGAAGACACCAAGGAAGACCTGCACCCACAAGAAGACACCAAGGAAGACCTGCACCCAGAAGAAGATACTAAGGAAGACCTGCACCCAGAAGAGAGACCTACAGAGAACAAGGCCCCAGTAAGACTAGGATTGGGGAGAAGCTGCTGGGAGGGCTGTAAGGGGT
>JARQOD010000007.1:98767184-98904565 GCA_033576555.1 Oophaga sylvatica | reverse complement strand
TGGCTCTATACTGTGGCTCCATCCTGTGGCTCTATACTGCGGCTCCATCCTGTGGCTCTATACTGTGGCTCCATCCTGTGGCTCTATACTGTGGCTCTATACTATGGCTCCACACTGGCTCTATATTGTGGCTCTATACTGTGGCTCTATACTGCGGCTCCATCCTGTGGCTCTATACTGCGGCTCTATACTGTGGCTTTATACTGTGGCTCTATACTATGGCTCCACACTGGCTCTATATTGTGGCTCTATATTGTGGCTCTATACTGTGGCTCCATCCTGTGGCTCTATACTGTGGCTCCACACTGGCTCTATACTGTGGCTCTATACTGTGGCTCTGTATTGTGGCTCTATACTATGGCTCTATACTATGGCTCTATATTGTGGCTCTATACTGTGGCTCTATACTATGGCTCTATACTGTGGCTCTATACTGTGGCTCTATACTGTGGCTCTATATTGTGGCTCTATATGTGGCTCTATATTGTGGCTCTATGTTGTGGCTCTATACTGTGGCTCTGTATTGTGGCTCTATACTATGGCTCTATATTGTGGCTCTATACTGTGGCTCTATACTATGGCTTTATACTGTGGCTCTATATTGTGGCTCTATACTATGGCTCCACACTGTGGGTCTATATTGTGGCTCTATACTGTGGCTCTATATTGTGGCTCTATATTGTGGCTCTAAGTTGTGGATCTATACTGTGGCATCCAATTTTTTTTTCATCCAGTTTCAGTTATATGGCCGGAGTCACACTGGCGACAAAATCGGACGACTGCAATGCGATGAAATATCGCATTGCAGTCTGCCCTATGTTAATCTATGGAGCAGCTCCCAGTATCCAATTTTTTGTTGTCCGTTTTAAACATCCGAGTGCAATCGCAGCATGCTGCGATTGTCACCGATTGTGGGTCAACTATCGCCAATGCAAGTCTATGGGTGTGATGAAAAATCGGATTACAAAGGGACCGCACGTGTGACTTGCGATTAAATCGCACCGGTGTCCTTTAGAAAAGCCGGCAATTCATCCCCGGCTATACTGTAAAATCACACTGACAGCTTTAATAAAGAATAGAATCAATACATATACACACATAGAATACATATATATATATATATATGTCATTGTGACATATATATATATATATACACATATATTTATAGTTCATACACTTCTACATACTGTAATAGCCGCTAATTCAATTGCCGGCTTTTGTGAAATTACAGACCCGACATGAAATGACACATGGTTTACATACAGTTAACCATGTCTTTTCATGTAGTTTGATATATGGTTTTAACTTACAATTACATGAGTGTATGTGTGCAAAATTGCAGTCATGTAGGGGTTAATTAAAGGTGTAAATTCATTGAAAAAAATGCGTGTGCTCCCACTGTATTTTCTCCACCAGACAGACAAAGCAAGCGAGTGGGGGCAAATAATAATAGCCCAGGGAGGGTGCATTTATTTTGTGCCCCCCCTGGCTACTAACATCTGCCCCCAGACACCCCAGAAAAGGCAAATCTATAATTAGATTAGCCCTTTCTGGCACTTTGCCCGTCTATTCCCATTGCCCTGTAGCGGTGGCGAATGGGTTAATAAGGGGTTAAAGCCACCTTGCAATTGAAAGGTCACTTTAAGCCAGGTTAATAATTGAGAGCTGTCAATTAGACAACTATCAATTATTAATCCTATTGTATGAAAGGAAAAAAAACACATTAATTATTAATCCTTTTAATGAAATAAAGACCGTTTTGGACCATATTTTATTGCTCAGCTGTAATCCCCTGAATGAATCAGTTCCTCTCCCGGCAACAGAAGAGGAAGTGATGAGTATGTGAAGCTTAATTGATTGCTTCCCACTTTCACGTCAGGTCAGGGTGACCTTACCTGAAGTGAAATTGGAAGAAATCAATTAAGCTTCACACATTAATCACTTCCTCTCCTTTCGCCGGAGAGGAATTTATTCATTCAGGGGGTAACAGCTCAGCAGGCAGCATTAAACTGATAGGACTTGATTTGTAAAGGCGCACAACTGTCTATATAAGACCTCACAGCTCACAGTGCATGTCACACCAAATGAGGATCATGAGGCCAAAGGAACTGGCCAAGGAGCTCAGAGACAGAATTGTGTCAAGGCACAGATCTGGCCAAGGTTACAAAAGAATTTCTGCAGTACTCAAGGTCCCTAAGAGCACAGTGGCCTCCATAATCCTTAAATGGAAGAAGTTTGGGACCACCAGTAGCATGGGCGTACCCACCGTGGGGCAGGGGGGGGCCGTTGCCCCCCCCTAGGAGCAGGGGCGCGCCGTGCCAAGATGAGGCCATCGCATCAGCCGGCCCTTTAAAAGGTGCTTCTGGGCTGGCTGCGACTCACATACTAGACTGTATGGGCTCTTTCCAGCGGTGTGACATCGTTCCCGGGGGCGTGTTCTGCAAAGCCAGGAAGCCAGGAAGAGAAGCCGCAGGGGGAAATCTGAGGTCAGTCAGAGTCCTCAGTGACATAGGAGGATTTATTAATTAATGGGTTGATGTCTCCTTATCTACAGTAATATATACCTGACAGGAGCCTGTACAGTCTATATCTACAGTCTGTAGATATAGACTGTATGGGCTCCTGTCAGGTATATATTACTGTAGATATAGACTGTATGGGCTCCTGTCAGGTATATATTACAGTAGATATAGACTGTACAGGCTCCTGTCAGGTATATATTACATCTACAATAATATATACCTGACAGGAGCCCATACAGTCTATATCTACAGTAATATATACCTGACAGGAGCCTGTACAGTCTATATCTACAATAATATATACCTGACAGGAGCCCATACAGTCTATATCTACAGTAATATATACCTGACAGGAGCCTGTACAGTCTATATCTACAGTAATATATACCTGACAGGAGCCCATACAGTCTATATCTACAGTAATATATACCTGACAGGAGCCCGTACAGTCTATATCTACAGTAATATATACCTGACAGGAGCCCATACAGTCTATCTACAGTAATATATACCTGACAGGAGCCCATACAGTCTATATCTACAGTAATATATACCTGACAGGAGCCCGTACAGTCTATATCTACAGTAATATATACCTGACAGGAGCCCATACAGTCTATATCTACAGTAATATATACCTGACAGGAGCCCATACAGTCTATATCTACAGTAATATATACCTGACAGGAGCCTGTACAGTCTATATCTACAGTAACATATACCTGACAGGAGCCCGTACAGTCTATATCTACAATAATATATACCTGACAGGAGCCCATACAGTCTATATCTACAGTAATATATACCTGACAGGAGCCCGTACAGTCTGTATCTACAGTAATATATACCTGACAGGAGCCCATACAGTCTATATCTACAGTAATATATACCTGACAGGAGCCCATACAGTCTATATCTACAGTAATATATACCTGACAGGAGCCCGTACAGTCTATATCTACAGTAATATATACCTGACAGGAGCCCGTACAGTCTATATCTACAGTAATATATACCTGACAGGAGCCCGTACAGTCTATATCTACAGTAATATATACCTGACAGGAGCCCATAGTCTATATCTACAGTAATATATACCTGACAGGAGCCCGTACAGTCTATATCTACAGTAATATATACCTGACAGAAGCCCGTACAGTCTATATCTACAGTAATATATACCTGACAGGAGCCCGTACAGTCTATATCTACAGTAATATATACCTGACAGGAGCTCATACAGTCTATATCTACAGTAATATATACCTGACAGGAGCCCATACAGTCTATATCTACAGTAATATATACCTGACAGGAGCCCGTACAGTCTGTATCTACAGTAATATATACCTGACAGGAGCCCATACAGTCTATATCTACAGTAATATATACCTGACAGGAGCCTGTACAGTCTATATCTACAGTAATATATACCTGACAGGAGCCCATACAGTCTATATCTACAGTAATATATACCTGACAGGAGCCCATACAGTCTATATCTACAGTAATATATACCTGACAGGAGCCCATACAGTCTATATCTACAGTAATATATACCTGACAGGAGCCCGTACAGTCTATATCTACAGTAATATATACCTGACAGGAGCCCATACAGTCTATATCTACAGTAACATATACCTGACAGGAGCCCGTACAGTCTATATCTACAGTAATATATACCTGACAGGAGCCTGTACAGTCTATATCTACAGTAATATATACCTGACAGGAGCCCATACAGTCTATATCTACAGTAATATATACCTGACAGGAGCCTGTACAGTCTATATCTACAGTAATATATACCTGACAGGAGCCCATACAGTCTATCTACAGTAATATATACCTGACAGGAGCCCATACAGTCTATATCTACAGTAACATATACCTGACAGGAGCCCGTACAGTCTATATCTACAGTAATATATACCTGACAGGAGCCTGTACAGTCTATATCTACAGTAATATATACCTGACAGGAGCCCATACAGTCTATATCTACAGTAATATATACCTGACAGGAGCCTGTACAGTCTATATCTACAGTAATATATACCTGACAGGAGCCCGTACAGTCTATATCTACAGTAATATATACCTGACAGGAGCCCGTACAGTCTATATCTACAGTAATATATACCTGACAGGAGCCTGTACAGTCTATATCTACAGTAATATATACCTGGCAGGAGTCCATACAGTCTATATCTACAGTAATATATACCTGACAGGAGCCCATACAGTCTATATCTACAGTAATATATACCTGACAGGAGCCTGTACAGTCTATATCTACAGTAATATATACCTGACAGGAGCCTGTACAGTCTATATCTACAGTAATATATACCTGACAGGAGCCCATACAGTCTATATCTACAGTAATATATACCTGACAGGAGCCCGTACAGTCTATATCTACAGTAATATATACCTGACAGGAGCCTGTACAGTCTATATCTACAGTAATATATACCTGACAGGAGCCATACAGTCTATATCTACAGTAATATATACCTGGCAGGAGTCCATACAGTCTATATCTACAGTAATATATACCTGACAGGAGCCCATACAGTCTATATCTACAGTAATATATACCTGACAGGAGCCTGTACAGTCTATATCTACAGTAATATATACCTGACAGGAGCCCATACAGTCTATATCTACTGTAATATATACCTGACAGGAGCCTGTACAGTCTATATCTACAGTAATATATACCTGACAGGAGCCTGTACAGTCTATATCTACAGTAATATATACCTGACAGGAGCCTGTACAGTCTATATCTACAGTAATATATACCTGACAGGAACCTGTACAGTCTATATCTACAGTAATATATACCTGACAGGAGCCCATACAGTCTATATCTACAGTAATATATACCTGACAGGAGCCCGTACAGTCTATATCTACTGTAATATATACCTGACAGGAGCCCGTACAGTCTATATCTTCAGTAATATACTGTATATCTGACATACAGAGGCTGGGCTGGGGCTGATGTATATACAGGTGCTGGTCTGGGGCACATTATTAAAAGAAGGAGACAATGATGGGGCATATTACTACAAGAAGGGGACAATGATGGGGCATATTTCAGGGTGGAATCTACTTGCATTCCATGCTTAAATCTATCTATCTATCTATCTATCTATCTATCTATCTATCTATCTATCTATCTATCTATCTAAAAAGAAGAAAATTAGAGCAGCACAAAGAAAGAGTCCTGGTGCAGAGCCCCCCAGGCAAATACCAAACATCAATTATAGAAATCCAGACAAATTGGAGGCAGCACACCGTTTGTAGTGAATAAAAAGCTGTTTAATAAGACCAAAAGGCGACGTTTTGGTCCAAACAACAGAACCTTTCTCAAGGCTTGAGAAAGGTTTGTGTTGTTTGGACCGAAATGTCGCCTTTTGACCTTATTAAATAGCTTTTTTTTTCACTACAAACTATGTGCTGCCTCCAATTTGTCTGGTTTTCTATCTATCTATCT
This sequence comes from Oophaga sylvatica, assembly GCA_033576555.1. NCBI lineage: Eukaryota > Metazoa > Chordata > Amphibia > Anura > Dendrobatidae > Oophaga > Oophaga sylvatica. Next base: position 98,898,529 of record JARQOD010000007.1, on the reverse strand, counting down.
ATCTATCTATCTATCTATCTATCTATCTATCTATCTATCTATCTATCTATCTTTCATTTTTTTTCCCCAAAGATCAATCCAATTGCTGTGTTTAGAAAGGGCAGTGTGAATGGCTCAGTGTCAGTGTGTGATAAACACGCATGAGCTTGAAGTCCCCCTGCTGAACAGAAGAGAAGACTGCAAAGGTAAGCCTAAAATCAATAAATTGTTTACATAATAGGATTGATCATGGTGGTATTTCTCCTTGTATGTGATATTATTGGTCTTGGTATAAGGAATTATGTTGTGTATGGCGTTCATTTTCGTTTTATTCACATTTTTTGTTCTTATATTTTACAACCTGAACGACCATGGCTTGCCCCCCCCTAGTTTTGATCCTGGGTACGCCCATGACCAGTAGTCTTCCTAGACCTGGCCGTCCAGCCAAACTGAGCAATCGTGGGAGAAGAGCCTTGGTGAGAGAGGTAAAGAAGAACCCCCAAGATCACTGTGACTGAGCTCCACAGATGCAGTAGAGAGATGGGAGAAAGTTCCACGAAGTCAACTATCACTGCAGCCCTCCACCAGTCTGTCCTTTATGGCAGAGTGGCCCGACGGAAGCCTCTCCTCAGTGCAAAACATGTGAAAGCCTGCATAGATTTTGCTAAAACACACATGAAGGACTCCCAGACTATGAGAAATAAGATTCTCTGGTCTGATAGAACTTATTGGTGATAATTCTATGTGTGGAGAAAACCAGGCACTGCTCATCACCTGCCCAATACAATCCCTACAGTGAAACATGGTGGTGGCAGCATCATGTTGTGGGGGTATTTTTCAGCTGCAGGGACAGGACAACTTGTAATTGAAGGAAACATGAATGCGGCCAAGTACAGAGATATCCTGTATGAAAACCTCTTCCAGAGTGCTCTGGACCTCAGACTTGGCTGAAGGTTCACCTTCCAACAAGACAATGATCCTAAGCACACAGCTAAAATAACAAAGGAGTGGCTTCAGAACAACTCTGTGACCATTCCTGACTGACCCAGCCAGAGCCCTGACCTAAGCCCAACTGAGCATCTCTGGAGAGACCTGAAAAATGACTGTCCACCAACATTCACCATCCAACCTGACGGAGCTGGAGAGGATCTGCAAGGAAGAATGGCAGAGGATCCCCAAATCCAGGTGTGAAAAACTTGTTGCATCATTTCTTTTTTAATTAAATTTGCAAAAATTTTACATTTCTGTTTTTTCAGTAAAGATGGGGTGCAGAGTGTACATTAATGAGAAAAAAATGAACTTTTTTTTAATTTACCAAGTGGCTGCCATTAAACAAAGAGAGAAAATTTTAAAGGGGTCTGAATACTTTCCGTACCCACTGTATTATGTTTATTATTATATCTTTATTTTAGATCATTTCCTACTCACGGGCAAATATAAGAAAATCTTGGCACCCCCATTTAATAAATAATTTCCATTTACCCACCCCTGAAATTATAATAGCGAAAATATGTGTAACTTCTGTGTAACCAACAAATTCTACATTTCATTACATTGTTTGTATGTGCGATCATATATTCACATGGTCCATGGAACAAAACTGTACAACCTCATAGCCAGAATCTATGAAAATGACACAAGTGGTGATTTTGTAATGCTCTTTATTGTGCTTATAATGAGATGGTTGAAACAACAAAAATTCAAGCAGAATATCGTCCAGCAAGCTGCAACGCGATGGGGGAAGATGCAAGCGGGAAAATGAGAAGCAGTTCTGTTTGTGCATTTGCCATCTATTTTAAGAATCCAGATTGTCAAGGAAAGGCAATGTTTTATTTTCTTTGTGGTGTTGACCACATTCTTTCCATTCTTGAGAATAAAGAGGCTTTTTAATAGGAGGTAAATTGCAAAGTTACTAGTTTTTACAAGTACTTTGAAATTTTACCCATTTTAGATATCTTCATTACAGCTTTTAATGTGGAAAGCTAAAAAAAAAAGACAAGTAAACATAAGATGCAACAAATTTATCAAAATGGAAAACTGAAAAAAATGGATTTTTCTTTTCGGCACTCTCTCATGTTTAATATCTTATTTCCAATAGTTATTTTTTCTGCCAGATTCAGGAGGTATCTAGTACCTGATGAAGGTCCTGGTATAGGATCAAAATCATGTTTGTCTGGTTTTATTTTTGGCCATTAAATAAATGGTTTTAAACTATTAGAATTAAGATTTCATTATAAAAGAGACAGCGCCAAATAAAACCTCCGTTTTTTCCACTGCTTTCAATATGCATCACAGACCCCTATGTGATTCGGCAAGGAGACGGCTGCAGTCCTATCATTGCTCTGCTTTATTACATAGCTCTCAAGGTGAGAACTTAGCATAAACTTTTAGCCTCTTATATCTTTTTACCAGCAATCCTAATAGTGGGAGCGTTCTTGTGTCTCTAATTATTTCTATAGTGACATTTATCATTATGGCATACACTTTTAGACTCTTTTTCTACCAACTTTTAATTATCTTAAAACCATTTTTTGGCTATATTAGCGCATTTATGCATGCTTTTTTTTCTGTAAGCTACACCCCTTTTCCAAGACTTTTTCAAAACTGCTTAGCGAGGCACAAACACATATTAAGACATGTACACCACTTTTTTGTCACAAGCACACAGATTTTTGACTCATTTTATTTGATCTCTTAAATTTGCTCTCAAAACTAGGCCTACCAGATCATTATCTGGACGTTATCACCCAAGGTGTATACAAATGGATTGTACAACTGGGAGGAAACCCATGTCTACACCACCTTATCTGTGTGCCGTTCTCTAGAGGTCAGATATTGATAAATATTGTATGAGGCCATATTGCAACTGTTAATTCTCACCATTTATTTTTGGTGACAAGAAATATGGCTGGCCCCAGTGCTTAGGCTATGTTCACATGTCCAGTAGTAATCCGTTAGAATGGATCCAGCCACAGTCCGTTCGCAAAAAAAGTTGGGACAAAAAACTTGATTTCAATTGGATCCTTTTTGTAACATTGAAGTCTATGGATAAGAGATCCATTAATAGTCATCTCTTTTGTTCCATTTGAAACTGATCCAGTAAGCAAAAAAAGGGATCATTTTCAAATTAAAGAAAAATGGACGGCTATTTAACGGATTGGTTTTCCTAGACTTCAATGTTAAAAAAAAAAAAACGGATCCTGTTGTACAAAAAATGTCTGCACAACTTTTTGTCAAAAAATTGTTGCTGGATCCATGTCTAAAGGACAAGTGAACATAGCGTTAAAATTATGAAACCAAACATCTCAGAAAAATGGAAATCTGGCACTTAAAATAGTTATGGAATAATAACAGGGATGCAAAGCAAGAGATTTATATAGCTGCGGAATAATTAATCTATGGGGAACATCAAACTCTTTCCTAAGCACTTGGCACTGAGATATATTCCTGACAAAATGACCCGTCGAGATGACTGACACAAGTAACCTTTACAGAGTACGAAATGCTGCCATGCTTTAGGTAACAGGTGTCAAAATTTTCACCAGAATTCAGAACTTTCTCACATCTTCCCAGAAATTCATCAGATCTGATGTCCTCATCCCAAACCTCTATTGTATACATTTTAATCTTACTGAGCATTACAACTCCCAAATTAAAATTAATATTCCAGGTTGGATTATTCTTATTCATGATTGTTGGGGTTCTTATGCCATAACCATCAAATTTAAATTTCACATAGGCATCTGTTTCTGACCAAAAGTCGCCTTTCAGGCCATTGGCAGATCTGATGGTGACGTGAAGCCTAGCTGCTCCTTTCTGAGTTGGACAGCAGTTAGAATTTGTGTACTTAGACGCTGGACATGTACAGGAACAGTCCTTCCTTTGGCGGCGACCAGGGCATGAGCACTTCTGTGTTAGAGCCATTTCATTGATATAATCACTTATGGCCCGTCTGAGACTCTCTTTTTTAGGACTCTTGTTTTTCACCAAATTATGTAAGGAATCTAAGGAATAGGAGACCAGACCAGGATTAGTCTTCAGACTTTCTATCCATCTCTTATAGACACCAGCAGTGTTTTTTTCATTTGAGAGGAGATCAAAAGTTACGTTTCCTCCGATCACCTGTAAATGTAAATGAAAGTTTTACGCTAAGATCACCACACAATGTCTTTCATACCTTAAAGTCTACAGGCAATTGGTTTAATTCATGATGTAAAGGTGTTCGATAAATTACGACTAAAGTGATTCTATATACAGTCACCTAGTAATCATTGAAGTTCGTTTTTTTGTTCAGTCTCAATGATACAGATGTATAACATGCAGCGCCATTGCCCTTCAACATATAATATCCATCCCCTTGCCATGCAATCTGCCCTTTGTGACAGAAAGGCTCTTTCAGAAAAGCTCACTGAATTCTAGGTTGGTTCTGTAATAGGAGCAACCGGTGCAACTAGTCAATTCATAACATTTCTCATCATCTCCTAAATATTACACTATCACCTATGCATGCTTTATAGCTTTAGGGTTAAAGGTAGACAGAAGTACATAGAGTTCAACCTAAAATGTAACATGTTGATCCAGAGAAAGGCAAAAACCTCATGAGGTAGACGCTAATTGCCCCATATTATGGGGAATATTTCTTCCTGACTCCACATAAAGCAATCAAACTAGTTACATAGTAGAATAGTTATCAAGGCCGAAAAAAAGCCATTTGTCATCCAGTTCAGACTGTATTCCGTCAGAATAAATCCCCAGATCTACGTCCTTGTAAAGAACCTAATAACTGTAAGATACAATATTGTGACGCTCCAGGAAGACATCCCGGCCTCTCCTGAACCCCTCGGCTGAGTTCACCATCACCACCTCCTCAGGAGAGGAATTCCAGATTCTCACTGCCCTAACAGTAAAGAATCCTCCTCTATGTTGGTGGAGAAACCTTCTCTCCTCCAGACGCAGAGAATGCCCCCTTGTGACCGTCACCTTCCTTGATATAAACAGATCCTCGGAGAGATATTTGTATTGTCCTCTTATATACTTATACATGGTTATTAGATCGCCCCTCAGTCGTCTTTTTCTAGACTAAATAATCCTAATTTTGCTAATCTCTCTGGGTATTGTAGTTCCCCCATCCCCTTTATTAATTTTGTTGCCCTCCTTTGTACTCGCTCTAGTTCCATTATATCCTTCCTGAGCACCGGTGCCCAAAACTGTACACAGTCCTCCATGTGCGGTGTAACCAGGGATTTGTACAGAGGCAGTATAATGCTCTCATCATGTGCGGTGTAACCAGGGATTTGTACAGTAGCAGTATAATGCTCTCATCATGTGTATCCAGACCTCTTTTAACCCCTTAACCCCCAAGGGTTGTTTGCACGTTAATGACCGGGCCAATTTTTACAATTCTGACCACTGTCTCTTTATGAGGCTATAACTCTGGAACGCTTCAACGGATCTTAGCGATTCTGAGATTGTTTTCTCGTGACATATTGTACTTCATGATAGTGGTAAAATTTATTTGATATAACTTGCGGTTATTTATAAAAAAATGGAAATATGGCGAAAATTTTGAAAATTTTGCAATTTTCAAACTTTGAATTTTTATTCCCTTAAAACAGAGAAATATATCACACAAAATAGTTACTAAATAACATTTCCCACATGTCTACTTTACATCAGCGCAATTTTGGAAGCAAATTTTTTGTTACGAAGTTATAAGGGTTAAAAGTTGACCAACAATGTCTCATTTTTACAACAAATTATACAAAACCATTTTTTAGGGACCACCTCACATTTGAAGTCACTTTGAGGGGTCTATATGGCAGAAAATACCCAAAAGTGACACCATTCTAAAAACTGCACCCCTCAAGGTACTCAGAACCACATTCAAGAAGTTTATTAACCCTTCAGGTGCTTCACAGGAGCTGAAGCAACATGGAAGGAAAAAATGAACATTTAACTTTTTAGTCACAAAAAAATGATCTTTTTTTAAAAAAAAAATTTTTTATTTTAACAAGGGTAAAAAGAGAAAAAGAGAAAATGGACAGAAAAAGTTGTTGTGCAATTTCTCCTGAGTACGCCGCTACCCCATATGTGATATTGGACGCCATGTCACATTTGTAGAGACCCTGATGTGCCTAAACAGTGGAAACCCCCCACAAGTGACCCCATTTTGGAAACTAGACCCCCTAAGGAACTTACCTGGATCTGTGGTGAGCACTTTGAACCCGAAGTGCTTCACACAAGTTTATAATGCCCGGGCATGAAAATAAAAAAAAAAGGGATCACTCCAGCTTCAGACGTGAATGCTCTTTAATCGTGAGTGTAAAATACAATCATGAGAGAAACTCCTCCATAAAAGTGGATGCGCTATTGTAGCGTTGGAGACACAGCGATGCGTTTCGACCCGAGACTGGGTCTTCGTCAGAGCTGAATGATTAACTACTACATTTCTATATGTAGGAATGGTGAACCAATCGTAACATTTGTTGGTGTCACATGATTTAAATTCGATAGGTCCTGATGCATTCATTCAGATAAATTTGCACAAATTTAATTTATACATTCTAGCTAACAGGAATATATATGTATACCTATCTCTAACATGATAAACATGATAAAAACATGATAAAAACTACAATTATAACAATAGATTAAAATAAGAACAATCTAATAATGATACATAATATCGTTTCTCCTATTAAGACCTTCGGGATATCTCGTTCCGAGATTAAGAATCCAAAAGGCTTCCCTGGTCAGGAGACGTCTCTTGCAATCTCCACCTCTTTTGGATATTCGTAACTGTTCTATACCTACAACTTGCAGTGATTTAATTTCACTATTGTGACAAGTGATGAAGTGCCTTGATGCCATTGATATATTTTTTGTTATATATATATATATATATACAGTACAGACAAAAAGTTTGGACACACCTTCTCATTCAAAGATTTTTCTGTATTTTCACGACTATGAAAATTGTACATTCACACTGAAGGCATCAAAACTATGAATTATCACATGTGGAATTATACATTACACTTTACAAAAAAGTGTGAAACAACTGAAAATATGTCTTATATTCTAGGTTCTTCAAATAGCACCTTTTGCTTTGATGACCGCTTTGCACACTCTTGGCATTTTTTTGATGAGCTTCAAGAGGTAGTCACCGGAAATGGTCTTCCAACAATCTTGAAGGCGTTCCTAGAGATGCTTAGCACTTGTTGGCACTTTTGCCTTCACTCTGGGTCCAGCTCACCCCAAACCATCTGGATTGGGTTCAGGTCTGGTGACTGTGGAGGCCAGGTCATCTGGTGTAGCACCCCATCACTCTTCTTGGTCAAATAGCCCTTACACAGCCTGGAGGTGTGTTTGGGGTCATTGTCCTGTTGAAAAATAAATGATGGTCCAACTAAACGCAAACCGGATGGAATAGCATGCCGCTGCAAGATGCTGTGGTAGCCATGCTGGTTCAGTGTGCCTTCAATTTTGAATAAATCCCCAACAGTGTCACCAGCAAAGCACCCCCACATCATCACACCACCTCCTCCATGCTTCACGGTGGGAACCAGGCATGTAGAGTCCATCCGTTCACCTTTTCTGTGTCACACAAAGACACGGTGGTTGGAACCAAAGATCTCAAATTTGGACTCATCAGACCAAAGCACAGATTTCCACTGGACTAATGTCCATTCCTTGTGATCTTTAGCCCAATAAGTCTCTTCTGCTTGTTGCCTGTCCTTAGCAGTGGTTTCCCAGCAGCTATTTTACCATGAAGGCCTGCTGCACAAAGTCTCCTCTTAACAGTTGTTGTAGAGATGTGTCTGCTGCTAGAACTCTGTGTGGCATTGACCTGGTCTCTAATCTGAGCTGCTGTAAACCTGCGATTTCTGAGGCTGGTGACTAGGATAAACTTATCCTCAGAAGCAGAGGTGACTCTTGGTCTTCCTTTCCTGGGGCGGTCCTCATGTGAGCCAGTTTCTTTGTAGCACTTGATGGTTTTTACAACTGCACTTGGAGACACTTTCAAAGTTTTCCCAATTTTTCGGACTGACCTTCATTTCTTAAAGTAATGATGGCCACTCGTTTTTCTTTACTTAGCTGCTTTTTTCTTGCCATAATACAAATTCTAACAGTCTATTCAGTAGGACTATCAGCTGTGTATTCACCAGACTTCTGCACAACACAACTGATGGTCCCAACCCCATTTATAAGGCCAGAAATCCCACTTATTAAACCTGACAGGGCACACCTGTGAAGTGAAGACCATTCCCGGTGACTACCTCTTGAAGCTCATCAAGAGAATGCCAAGAGTGTCAAAGCAGTCATCAAAGCAAAATGTGGCTACTTTGAAGAACCTAGAATATAAGACATATTTTCAGTTGTTACACACTTTTTTGTTAAGTATATAATTCCACATGTGATAATTCATAGTTTTGATGCCTTCAGTGTGAATTTACAATTTTCATAGTCATGAAAATACAGAAAAATCTTTAAATGAGAAGGTGTGTGCAAAATTTTGGTCTGTACTGTATGTGTATATATATATACAGTACAGACCAAAAGTTTGGACACACTTTCTCATTCAAAGATTTTTCTGTATTTTCATGACTATGAAAATTGTAAATTCACACTGAAAGCATCAAAACTATGAAGTAACACATGTGGAATTATACAATATACTTTACAAAAAAGTGTGAAACAACTGAAAATGGTCTGGGCCAGGGGTCTGGGTCTGTATGGTCTGGGCCAGGGGTCCTCAAAATTTTTAAGCAGTTCACTGTCTCTCAGACCATTGGAGTTAAAAAAAACAAAAAAACAAAACTGAACAAATTCCTATGCACACTGCACTTATCTTATTTTGAAGTAAAAAAACAAATATACAATATTTAAAGTGAAGAACAAGTAAAGTTAAATCAACAAACTTACCGATATTTCTACAAAAACAATATACCGTCCCACCTCGTCCCTAACTTTGCCACAGTCTTCATCCCTACTCTCGCACACCTATTCAACCTTTCACTTACAAATGGTGTCTTTCCTTCATCCTTCAAACATGCTTCAATCACACCCATCCTCAAAAAGCCCTCCCTCGACCCATCCTCAGCGTCTAGCTATCGCCCGATATCTCTTCTCCCCTACGCCTCAAAACTACTGGAACAGCATGTATATCTTGAACTATCCTCCCACCTTTCCTCCTGCTCCCTCTTTGACCGCTTACAATCCGGCTTTCGACCGCATCACTCAACTGAAACTGCCCTAACTAAAGTCACTAACGACCTGCTAACCGCCAAGAGCAAGCGACACTACTCTGTCCTCCTTCTCCTGGACCTGTCTTCTGCCTTCGACACCGTAGACCATTCCCTCCTCCTACAGATTCTCTCATCTCTTGGCATCACAGACCTGGCCCTATCCTGGATCTCATCATACCTAACAGACCGAACATTCAGTGTCTCCCTCTCACACACCACCTCCTCACCTCGCCCCCTGTCTGTCGGTGTTCCCCAAGGCTCAGTCCTAGGACCCCTACTCTTCTCCATCTACACCTTCGGCCTGGGACAGCTCATAGAATCCCACGGCTTGCAGTATCACCTCTACGCCGATGACACGCAGATCTACCTATCTGGACCTGACCTCACCTCCCTACTGACCAAAATCCCACAGTGTCTGTCTGCTATCTCAGCCTTCTTTTCTGCTCGCTTTCTCAAACTGAACATGGACAAAACAGAATTCATCATCTTTCCCCCACCTCACTCTACCCCTTCACCAGACCTATCCATCAATGTCAATGGCTGCTCGCTTTCCCCAGTCCCACATGCTCGGTGCCTTGGGGTGATCATCGACTCTGCCCTCTCTTTCAAACCACATATTCAAGCCCTCGCCACATCCTGCCGCCTCAAACTCAAAAATATTTCCCGAATCCGCTCATTCCTCAACCATGAAACCACAAAAACACTAGTGCATGCCCTTATCATCTCCCGCCTCGACTACTGCAACCTCCTACTGTCTGGCCTCCCCTCTAGCACTCTGGCACCACTCCAGTCCATCCTACACTCTGCTGCATGACTAATCCACCTGTCTCCCCGCTATTCCCCAGCCTCCCCCCTATGCCAGGCCCTTCACTGGCTCCCTATTGCCCAGAGGCTCCAGTTCAAAACCTTAACCATGACATACAAAGCCATCCACAACCTTTCTCCTCCATACATCTGTGACATGGTCTCCCGCTACCTACCTACACGCAACCTTCGATCCTCTCAAGATCTCCTTCTTGACTCCCCCCTCATCTCTTCTTCCCACAACCGCATACAAGACTTCTCCCGGGCTTCCCCCATACTCTGGAACTCCCTGCCGCAAAACATCAGACTTTCACCAACAACGGAGACCTTCAAGAAAAACCTGAAGACCTGCCTGTTCCGACAAGCCTACAACCTGCAATAATCCTCAGTGTACTGAACCATCGCACGACCAGCTCTACCCTCTCCTAGTGTATTCTCACCCATCCCTGTAGACTGTGAGCCGGCAGGGTCTCTCCCCCTGCAGACTGTGAGCCCTCGCGGGCAGGGTCCTCTCTCCTTCTGTACTTGTGTGTCCCTTGTCCAGCACATGTTTATTGTACCTGTCTATATTTTCCCTTTTCATATGTAAAGCGCCATGGAATAAATGGCGCTATATAAATGTATAATAATAATAATAATAATAAAATACCAGCAATAAAATTGCCCACACAGACTGCACTGCACATCAATGCAGTCTGATCAGTGCCCATCAATGCAGCATTGCCAGGCCATATCATTCCAACCTCAGCAGTGCCCATATTCGTGGAACTCCTTTATTACCTCAGGATCAGACTGGTGTGGGGCTGGAGTCCCCAATAGGCATGCTAGACTGGACCAGGCATTAAAAAATAAACAAGTGCATACTGGTATTATGTCCCCTGCTGCTCTGAAGAGGTGCCCGCTCAACTCCGTCTTCTGGCACAGGCGGCGTGACGTCATCAGGCAGCATGATGACAATTACGTTGTCTATACTGCATATGGAGCCGCAAGTCTTCCGGAGTGGCAGCACATCGCCTTTTATCATTGTTTTGTGATTACAGGGCCGGTCGACATTAAACTGTAGTGAAGCTCAATGTCGGCCGCGCTCAGGGGCCAGATAAATGTTCTCGGTAGGCCGCATGTGGCCCGCGGGTAGTGTTGAGCATTCCGATACTGTAAATATCGGGTATCGGCCGATATTAGCTGTATCGGAATTCCGATTCCGAGTTCCGATATTTTCGTCTTATCGGATACCGGAATCGGGATTGTCACTGTCACTGTCAGTGTCCGTCGGTCGGGTCTGTCAGGAGTCAGCGGCACTTACCGGCAGAAGATCTCCGGCGGTCACGTCCTGCACTGCTTCATGGCCGCCATCCTCTTCTCCCCGGCGGTCACATGCAGTTTCTCGCGATAACTGCAGTGACTGCTGGGTAATCCCGGCCGTAAAGCATCAGTCCGATGACGTCACCGCAGGGGAAGCTGGTAATCAGCTGTGCTGTGCCGGGATGTTAGGCTCTGCCTGTCATTGCGATGTAGCAGAGTGGATCGTCGTGGGACAATCGTTACTATGGACTGCGTCGGACAGGTGGTATACTGTTGGTTTGTTTTTTTTCTTTTTTTACAGGAGATCGATGGCGTCGCAGGAATGAGAGTGTAATAAAAGAAATGAAAACTGTGTTGTCTCTTTTATTTCATTAAAATACTTTTTTCTTGCTTTGTCTTTTTTTTATACATTTAAAAACTTTGGGATTAATAATGGATCGGTGTCTTATTGACCCTCTCCATTATTAACCAGGCTTATTGTCACCGTGCAATCAACGGTGACATTAACCCCTTATTACCCCGCTTGCCACCGCTACAGGGCAAGTGGGAAGAGCCGGGTAAAGTGCCACAATTGGCACATCTTTTGATGCGCCAAATGTGGGGCTGCTGTAGCCTGGTATTATCAGGCTGTTGAGGGCCAAAATCCATGGGCCTTGACAGTCTTTTAATACCAGGCCGCAGCAGTCTGCATTTTACTTGGCTGGTTAACAAAAATAGGGGGGATCCCCACGCCGTTTTTTTTTCGAGGGGATCCCCTATTTTTGTTAACCAGCCAAGCTAAGCAGACTGCTGTGGCCTGGTATTATCAGGCTTGCAAGGTCCATGGATATTGGATCCTACCACTGAAAAACCGCCCCAGCGGTGCTTCTCGCTGTTACAAAATGGGACCAGCATTTTTCGAGGGATCCATTGTTATCAGCAGTGCGACTGCTGTGCCTGTATATCAGCTGCAAGTCCAGATCTGGTCTTAACAGCTGAAAACCAGCTCACGTCTGCTATTGGGGTAACAAATGGGACCCACGCCAATTTTTTTCGAGGGGATCCCTATTTTTGTTAATCAGCCAAGATATGCAGACTGCTGTGGCCTGGTATTATCAGGCTGGCAAGGTCCATGGATCTTGGCTCCTTAACAGCCTGAAAATCCAGGCCTCAGCGGTCTGCTTCATCTGGCTGGTTAACAAAAATAGGGGGGACCCCACGCCAATTTTTTTCGAGGGGATCCCCTATTTTTGTTAATCAGCCAAGATATGCAGACTGCTGTGGCCTAGTATTATCAGGCTGGCAAGGTCCATGGATCTTGGCTCCTTAACAGCCTGAAAATCCAGGCCTCAGCGGTCTGCTTCATCTGGCTGGTTAACAAAAACAGGGGGGACTCCACGCCATTTTTTTTTCGAAGGGAACCCCTATTTTTGTTAATCAGTTCCCTCTGACGTCACTGATTGTGTCCCTGGCTGACCTGAAGTGAAAGTGGAAAGCAATCAATTAAGCTTTCCACTTAAGGGCCCGTCTCACATAGCGATATCGCTACCGAGATCGCTGCTGAGTCACTAGTTTTGTGACGCAGCAGCGAGCTCACCAGTGATATCGCTGTGTGTGACATTCAGCGACGATCAGCCCCCCTGCCGGGTATCGCTGATCGTCGCTGAAATGTCAGGACCTTTTTTTGATCGCTGGTTTCCCGCTGACAGGCACGCATCGCTGCGTGTGACAGGCGGGAGACCAGCGATCCGCTGGTAACCAAGGTACACAGCGGGTTTCCAGGCGCGGGGCTGTGCCTAGAAACCCGCTGTGTACCTTGGATACCAGCGCCCTGATGCAGGGAGCTGGTATCCAAGGTACACAGCGGGTTTCCAAGCGCTGCGCGGTGCCTGGAAACCCGCTGTGTACCTTGGTTACCAGCGGATCGCTGGTCTCCCGCCTGTCACACGCAGCGATGCGTGCCTGTCAGAGGGAAACCAGCGATCAAAAAAAGGTCCTGACATTTCTGCGACGATCAGCATACCCGGCAGGGGGCTGATCGTCGCTGAATGTCACACACAGCGATATCGCTGGTGAGCTCGCTGCTGCGTCACAAAACTAGTGACTCAGCAGCGATCTCGGTAGCGATATCGCTATGTGAGACGGGCCCTTAAGCGATGTTACCCGCAGTGTCGCTGTCCCAGATCGCTGCCTGAGCTGCCTGTTTGGCAGCTCAGCAGCGATCATGTAGCGATACACCAGCGATCCTGACAAGTGCATATCGTTGTCGGGATCGCTGGTGTATCGTTATGTGACACCCAGCCTTTACTCTCCTGTCAGGCAGGAGAGGAACTCATTCATTTGGGGTTTACTGTGAGGCTGCAGCATTAGCTGCGGTCCCTGCAGTAAACATTAACCCTTTCTGAAGGATTACACCGTGGGACCTGACTGTGCATGGGATAGGTAAGAATAATTTTGCTTTTTTATTTATTTTTATTACAGGAAATGGTTTTTGCAGTAAAATAAAAGATGGTCAAAAACATGTGTCTTTATTTCATTAAAATGATTTTTAATTAAAGTGTGTGTGTTTTATTTTTATTTCATGCAATAGGATTAATAATTGATAGTTGTCTAATTGACAGCTCTCAATTATTAACCTGGCTTAAGGTCACCTTTCAATAGCAAGGTGGCTTTAACCCCATATTAACCCATTCCCACCGCTACAGGGCAATGGGAATAGACGGGCAAAGTGCCAGAAAGGGCGAATCTAATTATAGATTTGTCTTTCCTGGGGTGTCTGGGGGCAGATGTTAGTAGCCGGGGGGGGCAAAAATAATGGTCCCTCTCTGGGCTATTATTATCTGCCCCCACTCACTGGCTTTGTCTGTCTGGTTGCGAAAATAGGGCGGGAGCCCACGCATTTTTTTTCAGCAATTTTACACCTCATATATATATATACATGTCATTGAATTTGTGACACATATATATATATATTTATATTTGTAGTTCATACACTTCTACATAGTATAATAGCCGCTAATTCAATTGCCGGCTTTTGTGAAAATGCAGAACCCGACATGAAATGACACTTGGTGTACATAGGGTTAACCATGTCTTTTCATGTCCTTTGCTATCTAATTTGCACAAACAATTAAATCAGACTATGTGTGCAAAATTTCACACCTGTAGGGGTCAATTAAAGGTGTAAATTCGTAGCAAAAAAGTCCGTTTTTTTTACAACGAATTTACACCTTTAATTAACCCCTACAGGTGTGAAATTTTGCACACATAGTCTGATTTAATTGTTTGTGCAAATCAGATAGCAAACGACATGAAAAGACATGGTTAACCCTATGTACACCAAGTGTCATTTCATGTCGGGTGCTTCTGTCTTTTCACTGAAGCCGGCTTTACCCGGCAATTGAATCAAAGGATATTTTACTATGTAGAAGTGTATAAACTATAGATATATGTATATATATATGTCACAATGACATGTATATATATATATATTGTATTCTATGTGTGTATATTTAGTGTTTACAAGGAAAGAATGGGGTTTTTTTAGTTGCAATATTTTGTTCCCATAGACTTACATGGGACTTCCGGTATCGGTATCGGGTATCGCCGATATTTTAGTGATATCGGCGATACCATTCCGATTCCGATACTTTAGGATATCGGAAAGTATCGCTCAACTCTACCCGCGGGACGTAGTTTGAGGACCCCTGGTCTGGGCTTAGCACCTTCAATGTTTATTTTCTGGGGCTTCTCAGGAGCATCTTCTAGACATCTTGTTAATTACTGGCACGGTGGCTCAGTATTAACACTGCAGCCTTGCAGCGCTGGGGTCCTGGGTTCAAATCCCACCAAGGACAACATCTGCAAGGAGTTTGTATGTTCTTCCCATGTTTGCGTGGGTTTCCTCCGGGCACTCCAGTTTCCTCCCACATTCCAAAGACATACTGATAGGGAATATGGATTGTGAGCCCCATTGGGGACAGTGCCAATAATGTCTGTAAAGCGCTGTGGAATTAATGGCGCTATATAAATGAGTAAAATAAAAATAAATAAAATATGTCTTATATTCTAGGTTCTTCACCTTTTGCTTTGATTACTGCTTTGCACGCAGAAAAGGTGAACGGATGGACTCTACATGCCTGGTTCCCACCGTGAAGCATGGAGGAGGTGGTGTGATGGTGTGGTGGTGCTTTGCTGGTGACACTGTTGGGGATTTATTCAAAATTGAAGGCATACTGAACCAGCATAGCTACCACAGCATCTTGCAGCGGCATGCTATTCCATCCAGTTTGCGTTTAGTTGGACCATCATGTATTTTTCAACAGGACAATGACCCCAAACACCTCCAGACTGTGTAAGAGCTATTTGACCAAGAAGGAGAGTGATGGGGTGCTACACCAGATGACCTGGCCTCCACAGTCACCAGACCTGAACCCAATCCAGATGGTTTGGGGTGAGCTGGACCGCTCACCGCTTCAATTCTGAATAAATCCCCAACAGTGTCACCAGCAAAGCACCCCCACACCATCACACCACCTCCACCATGCTTCACGGTGGGAACCAGGCATGTAAATCTTTGAATGAGAAGGTGTGTCCAAACTTTTGGTCTGTACTGTGTATATATATAATATATATATATATATATATATATATATATACTCCCCAAACAGCAGAAAAGTCACCATGAAATCAGTGATAGAAGTTGTTTTTTTTTGCAAAATATTAAAGCTCTAATATTTGACGTTGATTTCATTGGACCAAAGGCCAAAAATAACCTCTTTCCACCTTATCTTAAGATTTCTAAAGCTTCAATTTACTAACATTTTCAGTTGAATTCTTATGTTTGAGGCAATATCCCAACACCAGCACAATACTTTTTTTTCAATTCAGAGTAGTTAGTATCCCTATCAGTGAAAAAAATCCCAACAACTCACCTCCACTGAATGGTCTTCGAATTTTTCGTGAAGATAACGTCCAAGTCCCAATTTTGCTAATTTGTTTTTGCAATGGTTAGCTTTTGATTTCATTCTTGCTGATTTGCCAATTTTGGATGCCTCAATCTCCGCTTCAACGATAAGGCAATCCTTGACTTCATCTGTCTTTAACCCATTCACTGCCACTTCACATATTTTCACTGCAGTCACCTCTTGGGTCCGACCTCCGACTTTTGCATGTGTGATATAGTGTGTGCCAAACTTGGCTATCAGCCGTCTGTATTCGGCTTTATTGTTTCTATTATAGAAATCTGGAAGTGTGTTCAAAGATTTTTGAAAATGAGGTGTAAATGAAGCTTTTGTTCCCAAACTAAAACTGAAATAAAAAACAACAAAAAATGCAGAATTTTAAGCCTTATGTGTATAATATTTCTAGCAAATACATAAAAATCCATAGCTTCTTAAGTAACACCCCAAATGCGGGATATATTAATACCTGTAAAAGGAACATTGTAGCTTGTGGCTCAGAAAGTTGTACTTGTCAGTGAGACTTCTAGTTTCTGCAAATTTGGCCATTTTACTTTGAGAGCCTCCCAGAGCCGTGCCCGACGATACCTGAACGTTCACATTCAGACCAACTTTCCAGTCATTCTGCACTACAGATGTGGCTTCATTAGCTACTGACACTTTAGACTGAGACACTGAGCTTTGTATATTTCTGAAACATGAAGCTTCTGGTCTCCAGTCCACCAGCGCCTTGGGTAGTTTCTGCAAGATGAATTTTTTATGAGGGTTCTCGCAAACTGTGCATTTATTTTCAACTTCCTGTAGATCAAAAAGAAAATTTCCGGTTGTCTTCAAGGTGACTATATTTATGCCTTCTCCTAACAAAGTGTGGCCTGGAACAAATTTAGTATTTTTGCATTCTTTCCTTGTGCCACGTCTACACCCATGGGTAAGGATAGGAGAGCATATAGAAGGTGTAAGATTCTGAAGAAGCAGAAACCAGAACAAAACACACAGCTTGTGGTCCATTGCTAAAAATGTCCTAGAAAGAAAAAGTAAAAAAGAAAGAGACCTCAGTTTTATCAGATATAATATGATGCACAATACAAAATGATATTGTGGTACCGTACCATGTTATTCAGAAAAATCAATGTACTGTAAATACTTATTTATGCCCAAAAATGACATAAGTATTCTAGGAGTGATGCCTTTCTTGGCTAACCAAAAGAATTATGTTTGCAGCTTTCAGAGCACAGAGGCTCATTCCTCTCCTTCTTTTTAAAACTGCTTGAAGAATGAGCCTCTGTGCTCTGAAAGCTGCAAACATAATTCTTCTGGTTAGCCAATAAAGGTATACTTTTCTATTACCACCATATGGTTAGTGGTAGGTACCAGTCCTACAAAACATATAAGTGATTACAGCACAGTTATAGATAGCGACTTAAAGCTCACGTTCTTTCTGATGGAATCGTTCACTTTTCCTGTCTTTTCCATCTGGCCCAGACCAACATGACAACTTCTTCCAGCCAGGACTCGGCTGCAGACATTACAACAAAGATACATTTCACGTCTCATATTTTCAGCACTGTCCCCAATGGGACTATTCCCAACCTGCACAAACTCCTCATCCTGCTAATACCCTAATGCTGAGGTGCTGCTGCCATATGTGTCCCTATTACTGCCCCTGCTGTGTGGTTCTCTGTGCCCTCTAAATTCTAAAGCAACCCTCTAGAAAATGGTATTGTGGGGTGCAAGTTCACTAGGAAACAGTGCCCACATTTTCTCCCCTAGAAAGTAATATTGCCCTGTGTGTGCTCCTTTGACAGACAGTAACCTGAGTTCTCTTTTAACAATAAGTGCCCACTTTACATTTAATAATGTCAGGAGTCTCCCCCTTGTTCAGCTCCCCAATAAACAGTATGATGTTCTCTTATACCCAGTATAATGCCCCCTCACTGTATATATATTGACCTCTTAGTATTTTCCAACACTGTTTGATGGCCCTGTCATTGTAATTTCCACACTGTATGATAGCCCCTATATAGCCTCCATATAGTATAATGCACCAGATAGTCCTCAATATAGTATAATGCACTCCTCATAGGCCGCCATGTAGTATAATGCACCCCCATAGGCAGACTCTGTATTGTATCATGCAGGCCCCCATAGGCAGACTCTATAGTATACTGCACCCCCATAGGCAGACTTTATGATATAATGCAGCCCCCATAGGCAGACTGCAGTATAATGCAGCCCCCCATAGGCAGACTCTATAGTATAATGCACCCCTACAAGCAGACTCTATAGTATAATGCAGCCCCCATAGGCAGACTCTAATAGAATGCAGCCCCCCATAGGCAGACTGTAATAGAATGCACCCCCCATAGGTAGACGTTAATAAAATGCAGCCCCCCATAGGCAGACTCTATAGTATAATGCAGCCCCCCATAGGCAGACTCTAATAGAATGCACCACTCATAGGTAGATTATAATAGAATGCAGCCCCCAATAGGCAGACTCTAATAAAATGCAGCCCCCCATAGGCAGACTCTAATAAAATGCACCCCCCATAGGCAGACTCTAATAAAATGCAGCCCACAATATGCAGACTCTAATAAAATGCACCCCCCATAGGCAGACTCTAATAAAATGCAGCCCACAATATGCAGACTCTAATAAAATGCACCCCCCATAGGCAGACTCTAATAAAATGCAGCCCCCATAGGCAGACTCTAATAAAATGCACCCCCCATAGGCAGACTCTAATAAAATGCAGCCCCCCATAGGCAGACTCTAATAAAATGCACCCCCCATAGGCAGACTCTAATAAAATGCACCCCCCATAGGCAGACTCTAATAAAATGCACCCCCCATAGGCAGACTCTAATAAAATGCACCCCCCATAGGCAGACTCTAATAAAATGCAGCCCCCCATAGGCAGACTCTAATAAAATGCACCCCCCATAGGCAGACTCTAATAAATGCACCCCCATAGGCAGACTCTAATAAAATGCAGCCCACAATATGCAGACTCTAATAAAATGCACCTCCCATAGTCAGACTCTAATTAAATGCAGCCCCCAAAGGCAGACGTTAATATAATGCACCCCCATAGGCAGACTCTAATAAAATGCAGCCCCCAATAGGAAGACTATAATAAAATGCACCCCTCATAGGCAGACTCTAATAAATGCAGCCCCCCATAGGCAGACTCTAATAAAATGCACCCCCCATAGGCAGACTCTAATAAAATGCACCCCCCATAGGCAGACTCTATAGTATAATGCACCCCCTATAAGCAGACTCTAATAAAATGCAGCCCACAATATGCAGACTCTAATAAATGCACCTCCCATAGTCAGACTCTAATTAAATGCAGCCCCCCAAAGGCAGACGTTAATATAATGCACCCCCTATAAGCAGACTCTAATAAAATGCAGCCCACAATATGCAGACTCTAATAAAATGCACCTCCCATAGTCAGACTCTAATTAAATGCAGCCCCCCAAAGGCAGACGTTAATATAATGCAGCCCCCCATAGGCAGACTCTAATAAAATGCACCCCCCATAGGCAGACTCTAATAAAATGCAGCCCACAATATGCAGACTCTAATAAAATGCACCTCCCATAGTCAGACTCTAATTAAATGCAGTCCCCCAAAGGCAGACGTTAATATAATGCAGCCCCCCATAGTCAGACTCTAATAAAATGCACCCCCATAGGCAGACTCTAATAAAATGCAGCCCACAATATGCAGACTCTAATATAATGCACCTCCCATAGTCAGACTCTAATTAAATGCAGCCCCCAAAGGCAGACGTTAATATAATGCAGACCCCCATAGGCAGACTCTAATAAAATGCACCCCCCATAGGCAGACTCTAATAAAATGCAGCCCACAATATGCAGACTCTAATAAAATGCACCTCCCATAGTCAGACTCTAATTAAATGCAGCCCCCCAAAGGCAGACGTTAATATAATGCACCCCCCATAGGCAGACTCTAATAAAATGCAGCCCCCAATAGGCAGACTCTAATAAAATGCAGCCCCAATAGGAAGACTATAATAAAATGCACCCCTCATAGGCAGACTATAATATAATGCATCCCCCATAGGCAGTCTCTATAGTATAATGCAGCCCCATAAAACAATAAATCCAATACTCACCTTTCTTCCTGGTTCCTTCCCTGCTCTGAGCACCCGCACATCTCTGGACTGCAGGCGCCGAGTAGCTAGAGACGTCATTGCGACCCCTTGTCAGTGTTGGGATTGGTGATGTCAGACGCTGACGGGGATGATGGGAGAGGGAGCGTGATGCTCCTTATCTCATCAATGTTGATACAGCTGAACTTGGGATCAGGGGCTGGGGGCCCACTGCTGGCACCAGGCCCCCCTCGACCTGCTCAGGGGCCCCATGGTGGCTGGGCAGCAGTGCAGGGAGATCGATTCTCTCTGCTCTGCCGCAGAATGTAACTGCATCGGCCTGCACAGTTACAGTAGCGTAACTCCGGGTGGGCCCCCTCAGAGTTCGGGGCCTGTGGCGACTTCCCCCTCTGCCCTCCCTATAGCTACGCTAATAGGCAGACATGTATGTAGGTGCAAGGAAGTGAGCAACATGTTACTTCTTGATCCTATCCTGGGTCTTTATCGCAAAGTCACTGTATGGTAGGTGAAGCAGGGCGCTTCCATGCCTGAATCATGTCCTTTCACCTACCATACAGCAATTTTGTGATTAAAAATCCTGGATAGGGTCGAAATGTAAAATTTGTCACTCACTTCCTGAACCTTGTATGATGGCCACCGGACATATCATTGATGGGAGATATGTATCTTGGAGGTGGTTGTCCTCAGTAATATCAGCTCAGAAGGAGCTCCAGCACATATAGTGCTGAGAGTGTTTAATAGGGCGTGGCAAGGTCCGGTATTTACGAGCAGAGATGGGTTGGACTGGCTGCTCACATATCCCCACCTCGGTGTGGTATAGTGGATATACAGAAGTCAAGCTGTATCATTACTGCATAGTGAGTGGCGGTAAGAAGGCCTCCTGTATGAGGTCTCCAGACTTAGGCTAGTTTCACACTAGCGTTGCACTGACCTGCGTCGGTCAATGCATGGCCACCGCTAAGCTCCGCACCCGGCCGCGCCTCCTCCCGATCGCGCCGCCTATGGGCGCATGACGCTGCATGCGACCTGCACACACTATGTTTAGCATTGGGTTCGCAGGCTGTACAGAGGTCGTGCGCAGGTATGCATTTGCCAGCGCATGCGTCCTTTTGACAGTGCGCCGACTTGTGCCCAACACACCGTGTTGCATTTTGGTGTGCTCGGCGCACCATCAAAAGGACGCATGCACCAGCAAATGCATACCTGCGCACGACCTCCGTACGATCTGCGAACCCAATGCTAAAGATAAGGTACGCAGGTCGCATGCAACGTCATGCGCCCATAAGTGGAGCGATCGGGAGGAGGCACGGCCGGGGCAGAGCTTAGCGACGGCCATGCGCTGACCGACGCAGGTTAGTGCAACGCTAGTGTGAAACTAGCCTAAGCTGGAATATTGGATGCTATGCAGCCTGAGTGTCCTAGACTATCACTAAAGTGCTGTTTTTTAAACTGTTTACTTAGTTTTGTCTGCATTGCAAGGCTGTTTATTTTCTTTGCTTGTGGCATGGTTTACAAAGTCCTAATAAACCTGCCTGGATGTTTTACTTAACCCATTAGTGACCAAGCCAATTTTGACCTTAATGACAAAGACAATTTTTACAATTTTGCCCAGTTTCACTTTGAGTTTATAGCTCTGGAGCGCTTCAGCTTATCCCACTGATTCCGAGATTGTTTTTTCTTGACATATTGTACTTCATGATAGTGGTAAAATTTCTTCAACATGACTTGTTTTTTTTATGAAAAAAATGGAAATTTGGCAAAAAAGTTGAAAATTTTGCAATTTCAAACTTAATTTTTGTGCCCTTAACTCAGAGAGTGGTGTCACTCAAAATAGTTAATAAATAACATTTCCCACATGTTTATTTAACATCAGCACAATTTTGGAAACATAATTTTTTTGTTAGGATGTTCTAAGGGTTCAAATTTGACCAGTGATTTCTCATTTTTTTACAAAAAAAATTACAAAACCATTTTTTTAGAGACCACATCACATATGAAATGACTTTCAGGAATCTATATGACAGAAAATACCCAAAAGTGACACCATTCTAAAAAATGCACCCCTCAAGGTGTGCAAAACAACATTCAAGAAGTTTATTAACCCTTCTGGTGCTTTTCCAACAAAATTTACAAATGTGAGGGACCACCTCACATTTGAAGTGACTTTGAGGGGTCTATATGACAGAAAATACCCAAAAGTGACACCATTCTAAAAACTTTCAAGAAGTTTATTAACCCTTCAGGTGCATCACAGGAATTTTTGGAATGTGGAAGTAAAAAATGAACATTTTACTTTTTTCACAAAAAATTTACTTTGGACACAAACTTTTTTTCTTTTCACAAGGGTATCAGGAAAAAATGGACCACAAAATTTGCTGTGCAATTTCTCCTGAGTACGCCGATACCCAGTATGTGGGGGAAAACCACTGTTTGGGTGTACGGCAGGGCTCAGAAGTGAGGGAGCACCGTTTGACTTTTAGAACAGAAAATTCGCTGTAATCAGTGGCGGGCACCATGTCGCATTTGGAGACCGTCTGATGTATCTAAACTGTGGAAACCCCCCCAATTCTAACTACAACCCGAACACAGCCCTAAACCCAACCCTAGCCCTAACACACCACAAACCCTAATCCCAACCCTAACCACAACCATAACCCCAACACCACACAAACCTAACCCTAGCCCTTAACCCTAGCCCTAAGCCCATTATTTTATTATTTTTCGGTGAATAACGGCGGTCACAAGACTGGGGACTGAAAAAACTGACCTGAATCATATTCTCTGTGGTCTCAGCTACCCCCGGTAGCCAAGACACTAGAGATTTTCTGATGCTGGGGGTTCTATACACTGATTTCTCAGCGCCGAAGAATAAGGCCCCTTAAATACCACCATTAAAAAGCGTATCAGTGGTCGTTAAGGGGTTAAACCACTTCCTGTGCCTACATCAAACACAACCGAATGAGTAGAAACTTTACAAGCTTTAAAGTCTAAATACATGTGTGTTTATTGCCTACACATCTAAATAAAAAAAAATGGTATTGTTGAAATGAAGAGTGTGCTGAGAAATTCCTATCTACATTTATTTGTACGACAGGAGTGGTTGTACACCAAACGCACCAGTTGTGTGTTCTCACCGACTTCAGTTATCTCTAATAGCCAGGCACCGCATCTACTCCTGCTAAATTGCAGGAGGTTTAAACTTCACAATTCACATGTACAATGGCAGGAGAGGAAAGCCCATGAACATGCAATCTACATGTAAAAATTATTTAAAATGTTTAAAAAAAAATGCTAAAAAAGAAAACAATTGACATAAACCACTTTATTATGCCATACAATAAAGAAAAAAGAAATTGGTATGGCCATGTCTGTAATGAAGTAAATTCTAAAACTATTATGCTATAAGCCAACATGAAAAAGAAAAATTGCCAGAATTTCTGTTTTTGTTTAAAGGAACATTGTGTGCCCATTTTGATGGATTTGGTGGCAAATCCACTAGCACACAATAAAAGACCAGACAAAAATTGCTTTAGAAAATGAAAATGATGAATGGGGCCATAATTATGAGTAAATAAGGGGTTTTATTGTGTATCACTAAATAATAAAGACTCATTCCTCAAAAATCAAGGGTGTAAAGGTATCTCATTGAAAAATGTAATGCTGATGCTTCTCAGAATGCATATAAGTAAAACTGCTGCTTATTATTATATCTCTTGATGAGTACCTTTAATGAAGCAGTTTATAAGCTGGGGTCACTTCTGTGCATTTACTGTTCTGGTATCTTTTAAGAGTTCTAAAATACAACATTGTGCCAAAAAATAAATTCAACAAAATCTACTCTCCAAAAGTTAAATGGCACGTCTACCTTCTGAATCATGCATATACCCAAATAATACTTTATTATAACGTTATATTGCGCTATTGGTGTATTTTATGGAAAAAAGCTGTTATGTCAAAATATTCACTACACCTTTAGATTAATTCCTTGAAAGTTGCAGTATTTTATTATTATTATTATATATTTATATAGCGCCATTTATTCCATGGCGCTTTACATATGAAAAGGGGAAAAATATAGACAGGTACAATAAACATGTGCTAGACAAGGGACGCATAAGTACAGAAGGAGAGAGGACCCTGCCCACGAGGGCTCACACTCTACAGGGGGAGAGAGGACCCTGCCGAGGGTTCACAGTTACAGGGGAGAGAGGACCCTGCCCGCGAGGGCTCAGTCTACAGG
This sequence comes from Oophaga sylvatica, assembly GCA_033576555.1. Taxonomy (NCBI): domain Eukaryota; kingdom Metazoa; phylum Chordata; class Amphibia; order Anura; family Dendrobatidae; genus Oophaga; species Oophaga sylvatica. The sequence continues at coordinate 98,873,869 of JARQOD010000007.1, read as the reverse complement.
GGAGAGAGGGACCCTGCCCGCGAGGGCTCACAGTCTACAGGGGGAGAGAGGGACCCTGCCAGCGAGGGCTCACAGTCTACAGGGGGAGAGAGGACCCTGCCCGCGAGGGCTCACAGTCTACAGGGGGAGAGAGGACCCTGCCAGAGAGGGCTCACAGTCTACAGGGGGGAGAGAGGACCCTGCCCGCGAGCAAAATAGTTGCATTTTTTAGGGATTTCTGCTGGACTTGTACCTCAGAGTCTTTGAAAATGCAACATTCTGCCTGAAGAGCTAAATTATATTTCTTATAGCTTGCGACCATGAATGAGGTACTGCTGGGACTGGGAGAATTTGCATAACAAATTATGAGAATCTTATGAGAATAAATAATTTTAAGCTAAAATTATATATTATTGGATAACAAATTTACTACTAAAAAAGTGAAATGTGTCATAAAGAAAAACATTCTAAAAATTAGTGGAATGAATAAAGCTAAAAATGTTAACCCCATAAAAAGGGTGAAGACAGATTTGAAAACATGGGCTGCATCAGTTGGGCCAAACATGTCAGTGGCATTCAACCAGGGGTACACGACTTTTTCAAGCCTGTGGGTCACATTGTTATATTGAAATACTTCTAAGGGCCACTATGAGACTTAAAGGGATATTACCTTTTGAGAGATTTATGGCCAATGTGCATGTTAGAAATGTCACAGAGATGCAGGTTCCACTACCAGGACCCTCACAGGTGCATCTCACAAAATTAGAATATCATCAAAAAGGGAATTTATTTCAGTTCTTCAATACAAAAAATGAATCTCCTATATTCTATAGAGTCATTTCACAGAGTGATCTATTCTATAGTCATTACACACAGAGTGATCTATTCTATAGAGACATTACACACAGAGTGATCTATTCTATAGTCATTACACACAGAGTGATCTATTCTATAGAGACATTACACACAGAGTGATCTATTCTATAGAGTCATTTCACAGAGTGATCTATTCTATAGTCATTACACACAGAGTGATCTATTCTAGAGACATTACACACAGAGTGATCTATTCTATAGAGTCATTTCACACAGAGTGATCTATTCTATAGTCATTACACAGAGTGATCTATTCTATAGAGTCATTACACACAGAGTGATCTATTCTATAGAGTCATTACACACAGAGTGATCTATTCTATAGAGTCATTACACACAGAGTGATCTATTCTATAGAGTCATTACACACAGAGTGATCTATTCTATAGAGACATTACACACAGAGTGATCTATTCTATAGAGTCATTACACAGAGTGATCTATTCTATAGAGTCATTACACACAGAGTGATCTATTCTATAGAGACATTACACACAGAGTGATCTATTCTATAGAGTCATTACACACAGAGTGATCTATTCTATAGAGACATTACACACAGAGTGATCTATTCTATAGAGTCATTACACAGAGTGATCTATTCTATAGAGTCATTACACACAGAGTGATCTATTCTATAGAGTCATTACACACAGAGTGATCTATTCTATAGAGACATTTCACACAGAGTGATCTATTCTATAGAGTCATTACACAGAGTGATCTATTCTATAGTCATTACACACAGAGTGATCTATTCTATAGAGACATTACACACAGAGTGATCTATTCTATAGAGTCATTACACACAGAGTGATCTATTCTATAGAGTCATTACACACAGAGTGATCTATTCTATAGAGACATTACACACAGAGTGATCTATTCTATAGAGTCATTACACACAGAGTGATCTATTCTATAGAGTCATTACACACAGAGTGATCTATTCTATAGAGTCATTTCACACAGAGTGATCTATTCTATAGAGTCATTTCACACAGAGTGATCTATTCTATAGAGTCATTACACAGAGTGATCTATTCTATAGTCATTACACACAGAGTGATCTATTCTATAGAGACATTACACACAGAGTGATCTATTCTATAGAGTCATTACACACAGAGTGATCTATTCTATAGAGTCATTACACACAGAGTGATCTATTCTATAGAGTCATTACACACAGAGTGATCTATTCTATAGAGTCATTACACACAGAGTGATCTATTCTATAGTCATTACACACAGAGTGATCTATTCTATAGAGACATTACACACAGAGTGATCTATTCTATAGAGACATTACACACAGAGTGATCTATTCTATAGAGACATTACACACAGAGTGATCTATTCTATAGAGACATTACACAGAGTGATCTATTCTATAGAGTCATTACACACAGAGTGATCTATTCTATAGAGTCATTACACAGAGTTGTTATGTTACGGTAGCTGAGGAGTGCAGGTAAAAAAGGAAATACACCAGAGCAGTTGGAATCTATGAGATTGCAGTACCCTGACTAACCACCGCAACTAGAGGCAGCCGTGGAGCGTTCCTACGTTGGTCCTAGACGCCTCGTCACAGCCTGAGAAACTAACTACACCTAAAGATAGAAATAGGAAAGCTATCTGCCCCGGAGCAGAACCCCAAAGATAATAGAAAGCCCCCAAACATGTAATGGCGGTTAGACAAGAGGAAATACTGACACAGAAAGAAAATAGTATGAGCAAACGCTGGGGCCCAAACTATCTAAATAGAAAAGGACAGGAAGGGTACTTACTGCAATCCCAGAAAACCCTGAAAAACACCAACATACTAATTTCAAAATCACCTGAGATCACACGACCTCTACCACCTAAATTAGTTCTCTGGTGTAACAAAAACAGCAGCCACTGAAAAAACTGCAAAAAGCAAAAGTACAAAACACAGTGGCTGGACTAAACTGAGAGGGCAAAATCCCCCGGAGGGGACCCAGAAGGCCCCCACAGAAGTGCAGGACAAAATGCAAAAATATAGCAAAAACACAAAATAAGAAATTGTCTTATCTGACAGCAGGAGATGCAGACACGACACAGCAGGCTACAAGGGAAACTGGAAAGAAGGATTCAGACCAGAACAATTGATCACCGGCAACCCTGATGGGAAAATGATTCCCTTAAATAAGACCAATCAGTAACACCTGATTCCCAATCCTCACTAGTACCGCTTGTAACCACCAGAGGGAACCTCTGCTCAGAACTCATCTCAAACCCATTCACAACAGTACCCCCCCCTTGAGGAGGGGTCACCGAACCCTCATTTGAGCAACCAGGTCGGTCAGGATGAGTTCTATGATACGCACGGATAAGTCTCCTAGCATGGATGTCCGAAGCAAACACCCAAGAATTGTCTTCCTGACCATAACCTCTCCATTTAACCAAATACTGGAGTCTTCGTCTAGAAAAACGAGAATCCAATATTTTCTCAACCACATACTCCAGATTGCCCTCAACCAAAACAGGGTCAGGAGGCACAGCAGCAGGAACCACTGGCTCAACAAACCTCTTCAACAAGGACTTGTGGAACACGTTATGGATCTTAAATGTCCCTGGAAGAAGCAAACGAAAAGAAACAGGATTAATAATCTCCATGATCTTATAAGGTCCAATGAACCTAGGCTTAAATTTAGGAGATGCTACTCTCATAGGAATATTCTTTGAGGACAACCAGACCAAGTCCCCCACTTTAAACCGAGGACCATCAGTCCTATGCCGGTTAGCAAACCGCTGGGCCTTCTCCTGAGAGGGACAACCTCTCCACTACCTGGTCCCAAATCTGCTGCATACGCTCAACAACAGAGTCAACACCTGGACAGACAGAAGCCTCCGTCTGTCCTGAAGAAAATCGAGGGTGAAACCCAGAATTACAGAAAAACGGAGACATCAAAGTGGCAGAGCTAGCCCTATTATTAAGAGCAAACTCAGCCAAAGGCAAAAAAGAGACCCAGTCATCCTGATCAGCAGACACAAAGCATCTTAGATAAGTCTCCAATGTCTGGTTTGTTCTCTCAGTTTGACCATTGGTCTGAGGATGAAATGCCGAGGAGAAAGACAATTGAACACCCAGTTTAGAACAAAAAGTCCTCCAAAATCTGGAAACAAACTGGACTCCTCTGTCAGACACAATGTTCTCAGGAATGCCGTGTAAACGAACCACGTGCTGAAGGAACAACGGCACCAATTCAGAGGAGGAAGGCAACTTAGGTAATGGCACAAGATGTATCATTTTGGAAAACCTATCACAAATTACCCAGATGGTGGTCATTCTCTGAGAAACAGGAAGATCGGAAATGAAATCCATAGAGATATGGGTCCATGGTCTCTTGGGCACAGGCAATGGCATCAACAAACCACTAGAGCGAGAGCAAGGCTTGGAGCGAGAGCAAGTCCCGCAGGACTGCACAAACTCCCTGACATCGCGAGACAAGGTAGGCCACCAAAAGGACCGACTAACCAAGTCTCTGGTACCAAAAATTCCGGGATGCCCAGCCAATGCGGAACAATGAATCTCAGACATCACACTCTTTTTCCATTGGTCCGGGACAAACAATTTTCCAACAGGGCAGCGCTCGGGCCTATCCTCCTGACACCCCTCCAGAGCAAGTCTCAAATTAGGCGAGATGGCGGAAAGAACTACACCCTCCTTCAAAATAACAGAGGGATCAGATAGCTCAGGAGAGTCCGCAAGGAAACTCCTCGAGAGGGCATCCGCCTTAACATTCTTAGTGCCAGGAAGAAAGGAAACCACAAAATTAAAACGTGTGAAAAACAAGGCCCACCTGGCCTGTCTAGGATTGAGTCGCTTGGCAGATTCCAGATAGACCAGATTCTTATGGTCCGTAAGGACCACCACCTGATGTTTGGCTCCCTCCAGCCAATGTCTCCACTCTTCAAAAGCCCACTTCATGGCCAATAACTCCCGATTACCCACGTCATAATTACGTTCAGTAGGAGAAAATTTTCGAGAGAAAAAGGCACAAGGGTTACTTTTAGAGGTCTCTGGATCTTTTTGGGACAAAACGGCACCTGCCCCAATTTCAGAGGCATCAACCTCCACCTGAAATGGCAGAGAAACATCAGGCTGCCGTAGAACAGGAGCAGAAGTGAATCTCTGCTTAAGTTCCTGAAACGCAGAGACTGCCTCAGGAGGCCAATTCACCACATCAGAACCCTTTCTGGTCAAATCAGTTAATGGTTTAACAATAACAGAGAAATTACCAATAAATTTACGATAAAAATTGGCAAAACCCAAAAATCTCTGAAGAGCCTTTAATGAAGTAGGTTGGACCCAATCACAGATGGCCTGAACCTTGACCGGGTCCATTTCAATAACAGATGGGGACAAAATGAATCCCAGAAATGAGATCTTCTGTACGCCAAAAAGACACTTTGATCCCTTCACATACAGAGCATTCTCTCTCAAAATCTGGAATACAGTTCGAACATGTTTCACATGAGAGTCCCAGTCATTAGAAAAAATCAAGATATCATCCAAATAAACAATCAGAAACTTGTCCACAAAATCCCTGAAAATGTCATTCATGAAGGACTGGAAGACGGAAGGAGCATTAGTGAGCCCAAAGGGCATCACAAGGTACTCAAAATGCCCTTCAGGGGTGTTAAATGCCGTCTTCCATTCATCCCCGTGCTTAATGCGAATAAGGTTATACGCCCCCCTGAGGTCAAGCTTGGTAAACCAAGTAGCGTTTTTCACCCTGGAAAACAGGTCAGAAATCAAGGGTAACGGGTATTGATATTTCACAGTAATATTGTTCAAGAGACGATAATCAATACACGGCCTTAATGAACCATCTTTTTTGGCCACAAAGAAAAAACCGGCACCTAAGGGTGAAGAGGATGGTCTGATATGACCCTTCTCCAATGATTCCTTGATATAAGACCGCATAGCGTCATGTTCAGGTACAGACAAGTTAAAAAGGCGACCCTTAGGGAATTTACTACCTGGCACTAATTCAATAGCGCAGTCATAGCTCCTATGGGGAGGTAAGGATGCAGATTTACTTTCGCTAAACACATCAGAAAAATCAAACAAAAAGTCAGGAACATCCTCAGCCTGGGGGGAGGCAGAAAAAACAGGAGTGTTGGTATTAACACATTGGCAGCCCCAACTGGTTACAGACACAGATTTCCAATCCAAAACAGGATTATGAGACTGTAACCAAGGGAAACCCAGCACGATAATGTCATGCAGATTATATAGAACCAAAAATTTGCAGCACTCCTGGTGATCAGGTTCAACCCTCATTATCACCTGAGTAGAAAACTGGGGTTTATTCTCAGCCAAAGGGGTAGAATCGATCCCCAGTAGGGGAATAGACTTCTGTAGGGGTATCAAGGGAAATCCACAACGTTTAGCAAAATCATAATCCATCAGGTTAATAGCTGCTCCAGAATCAACGAAAGCCTGAGCAGAAAATGAGGACAGAGAGCATATCAGAGTGACAGTTAATAAAAACTTAGTCTGAACACTACCCAAGACAACTGAGCGTGCAAAACGTCTTCCCCGCTTAGGGCAGACTGAAATAGCATGAGAGGCATCACCACAGTAGAAACATAACCCATTGCGCTTTCGAAACTCATGACGCTGTGCCCCAGACACCACTCCATCACACTGCATGGGCTCAGCAGCTGGCTCACAAGGCAACACCACTCCACGCATACTTCTCCGCTCACGCAAACGTCTGTCAATTTGAATCGCTAATGACATAGAATCATTGAGACCAGAGGGGACAGGGAATCCCACCATAACATCCTTTACATTATCCGACAGACCCTTCCGGAAAAGGGCCGCCAAAGCGTTGTCATTCCATTTGGTCAGGACTGCCCACCTACGGAATCTCTGACAGTATAACTCAGCGTCATCAAGCCCCTGATTTAATGCCAACAAGGCTTTTTCAGCTTGATCAGTGATATTAGGCTCATCGTACAATAACCCCAAAGCCTGAAAAAAGCATCAACATCACTCAAAACAGGATCCCCAGGTGTCAGGGAAAAAGCCCAATCCTGAGGATCGCCGCGCAGGAGAGAGATGACAATTTGAACCTGCTGCGCTGCGTTTCCTGAGGACTTAGATTTTAAGGCAAGAAACAATTTACAATTATTTTTGAAATTCTGAAACTTAGCTCGATCCCCTGAAAACAAATCTGGCATGGGGATCCTAGGTTCCACAACAGGCAACCTAGCAAGATATGCAGCAATACTCTGAACCTCAGTGGCAAGCTGATCCACACGGCCAGACAACTGTGCAAACTCCATTGGGAGAAAAGATCCTCCCCAGCACCCAGAGATACAGAGGGAAAAAAAAAAAAAATGCAACAAACAGAAAAATATCTCTGACAACTTTTCTTCCTTCAAAATAAATTTTTTTCCTTCTGTGAGTACCATACAATTTTTATGGCCGGTGATACTGTTATGTTACGGTAGCTGAGGAGTGCAGGTAAAAAAGGCAATACACCAGAGCAGTTGGAATCTATGAGATTGCAGTACCCTGACTAACCACCACAACTAGAGGCAGCCGTGGAGCGTTCCTACGATGGTCCTAGACGCCTCGTCACAGCCTGAGAAACTAACTACACCTAAAGATAGAAATAGGAAAGCTATCTGCCCCGGAGCAGAACCCCAAAGATAATAGAAAGCCCCCAAACATGTAATGGCGGTTAGACAAGAGGAAATACTGACACAGAAAGAAAATAGTATGAGCAAACGCTGGGGCCCAAACTATCTAAATAGAAAAGGACAGGAAGGGTACTTACTGCAATCCCAGAAAACCCTGAAAAACACCAACATACTAATTTCAAAATCACCTGAGATCACACGACCTCTACCACCTAAATTAGTTCTCTGGTGTAACAAAAACAGCAGCCACTGAAAAAACTGCAAAAAGCAAAAGTACAAAACACAGTGGCTGGACTAAACTGAGAGGGCAAAATCCCCCGGAGGGGACCCAGAAGGCCCCCACAGAAGTGCAGGACAAAATGCAAAAATATAGCAAAAACACAAAATAAGAAATTGTCTTATCTGACAGCAGGAGATGCAGACACGACACAGCAGGCTACAAGGGAAACTGGAAAGAAGGATTCAGACCAGAACAATTGATCACCGGCAACCCTGATGGGAAAATGATTCCCTTAAATAAGACCAATCAGTAACACCTGATTCCCAATCCTCACTAGTACCGCTTGTAACCACCAGAGGGAACCTCTGCTCAGAACTCATCTCAAACCCATTCACAACACAGAGTGATCTATTCTATAGAGTCATTACACACAGAGTGATCTATTCTATAGAGTCATTACACACAGAGTGATCTATTCTATAGAGACATTACACACAGAGTGATCTATTCTATAGAGTCATTACACACAGAGTGATCTATTCTATAGTCATTACACACAGTGATCTATTCTATAGAGTCATTACACACAGAGTGATCTATTCTATAGAGACATTACACACAGAGTGATCTATTCTATAGTCATTACACACAGAGTGATCTATTCTATAGAGTCATTACACACAGAGTGATCTATTCTATAGTCATTACACACAGAGTGATCTATTCTATAGAGTCATTACACACAGAGTGATCTATTCTATAGAGACATTACACACAGAGTGATCTATTCTATAGTTATTACACACAGAGTGATCTATTCTATATAGTCATTACACACAGAGTGATCTATTCTATAGAGACATTACACACAGAGTGATCTATTCTATAGAGTCATTACACACAGAGTGATCTATTCTATAGAGATATTACACACAGAGTGATCTATTCTATAGTCATTACACACAGAGTGATCTATTCTATAGAGTCATTACACACAGAGTGATCTATTCTATAGAGTCATTACACACAGAGTGATCTATTCTATATAGTCATTACACACAGAGCTATTCTATAGAGACATTACACACAGAGTGATCTATTCTATAGAGTCATTACACACAGAGTGATCTATTCTATAGTCATTACACACAGAGTGATCTATTCTATAGTCATTACACACAGAGTGATCTATTCTATAGAGTCATTACACACAGAGTGATCTATTCTATAGAGTCATTACACACAGAGTGATCTATTCTATATAGTCATTACACACAGAGCTATTCTATAGAGACATTACACACAGAGTGATCTATTCTATAGAGTCATTACACACAGAGTGATCTATTCTATAGTCATTACACACAGAGTGATCTATTCTATAGTCATTACACACAGAGTGATCTATTCTATAGTCATTACACACAGAGTGATCTATTCTATATAGTCATTACACACAGAGTGATCTATTCTATAGTCATTACACACAGAGTGATCTATTCTATAGTCATTACACACAGAGTGATCTATTCTATAGAGACATTACACACAGAGTGATCTATTCTATAGAGTCATTACACACAGTGATCTATTCTATAGAGACATTACACACAGAGTGATCTATTCTATAGAGACATTACACACAGTGATCTATTCTATAGAGACATTACACAGAGTGATCTATTCTATAGTCATTACACACAGAGTGATCTATTCTATAGAGTCATTACACACAGAGTGATCTATTCTATAGAGTCATTACACACAGTGATCTATTCTATAGAGACATTATACACAGAGTGATCTATTCTATAGAGACATTACACACAGAGTGATCTATTCTATAGAGTCATTACACACAGAGTGATCTATTCTATAGTCATTACACACAGAGTGATCTATTCTATAGAGTCATTACACACAGAGTGATCTATTCTATAGAGACATTACACACAGAGTGATCTATTCTATAGAGTTATTACACACAGAGTGATCTATTCAATAGAGTCATTACACACAGTGATCTATTCTATAGAGACATTACACACAGAGTGATCTATTCTATAGAGTCATTACACACAGAGTGATCTATTCAATAGAGTCATTACACACAGTGATCTATTCTATAGAGACATTACACACAGAGTGATCTATTCTATAGAGTCATTACACACAGAGTGATCTATTCAATAGAGTCATTACACACAGAGTGATCTATTCTATAGTCATTACACACAGAGTGATCTATTCTATAGAGTCATTACACACAGTGATCTATTCTATAGAGACATTACACACAGAGTGATCTATTCTATAGAGTCATTACACACAGAGTGATCTATTCAATAGAGTCATTACACACAGAGTGATCTATTCTATAGTCATTACACACAGAGTGATCTATTCTATAGAGCCATTACACACAGAGTGATCTATTCTATAGAGACATTACACACAGAGTGATCTATTCTATAGAGACATTACACACAGAGTGATCTATTCTATAGAGACATTACACACAGAGTGATCTATTCTATAGTCATTACACACAGAGTGATCTATTCTATAGAGTCATTACACACAGAGTGATCTATTCTATAGTCATTACACACAGAGTGATCTATTTCACGTGTGTATTTCTGTTAATGATGATTATGGCTTACAGCCAATGAAAACCCAAAAGTCATTATCTCAATAAATTAGAATACTTTATAACGAGCTTGAAAAATGATTGTAAAATCTGAAATGTATGATCAGTAAATGCACTCAGTACTTGGTCGGGCTCCTTCTGCATCAATTATTGCATCAATGTGGCATGGCATGGAGGCAATCAGCCTGTGGCACTGCTGAGGGGTTATGGAAGCCCAGGTCGCTTTGATAGCAGCCTTCAGCTCGTCTGCATTGTTGAGTCTGGCGTCTCTCATCTTCCTCTTGACAATACCTAAGGTCAGGCGAGTTTGCTGGCCAATCAAGCACAGTGATACTGTTGTTTGTAAACCAGGTATTGGTACTTTCGGCAGTGTAAACTTGAACACATTACTCGAGCACACCCGGGATATGCGGAAAACACCCAAGCACGCTCGCTGATCACTAGTAATAATCATTCAAATCTTAACTACTGGGGACAACACTTACCTTGATGACTGTGGTCTAAAGATGACTTCTACTGAGTAGAGACAATAAAATCTGACATGAATACCCTCTATATATAGCAAGAATATGAATGAAACTGCTTCCATAAATGGTCTTTTTTTAATTTATAACACCATATTTTGTGGCCAAATGGTTAACATTATCAGAATAGCACTTCTTCTAACCCTTCCCTAATGGTCTCCTCCCTAGTATTTTATGACTTTACTTCTTGTTCTTGGTTTTAGTGTTAAGATTCTTTAGAGATGTCTGATATGATAAGAATTGTTTATTAAAAGCATAGAGCTATTTTAGAAGGAAACAAAATAAAGTTTCTTTCAATAGTTGAACTGTGAGAATTGCGCTCTGGAAATCACTCCAGTTTTTCTAGCAAGAGTATTGATATGTCTGGACATCATAACATCAAATCTTAAACACTGGAGATTGGTGTGAATCTTATGACAGTGAGTTTGTAACAGAAGGAGAGAGTGAAGGGAGAATAATGGGGGCAAGTATGAGTACAAAATACAGTAAGAAAAATACCTGGCAAATCCAATCTTTACATAGTGAGGAGTCTAAACTTTAAAATATTTCTGATTCTTTTACTGTGATTCAGTAGGGAAACAGAACGTATCTCTCTTCTGAACCACAATCACATTTTTTTAATTAAATACAATTCTGCTCACCACTATTGTCACCCCTTCATTTTTTCATAGACTGTACAATATCTCCAGAAATAAATGGAAATGTACCACAGTTATATCCTCATGATTTTTTAATTAGTGGTCCAAATAATACAACAATAAAACATTTGTTTTTCAATATACATGTTGCAATTTCAAAGAAGAAACAGAATAAACATCATGTGTAGCAATAAAGGCCCCCTAATTAATACTTGGTTGCCCACCCTTTGGCATTGATGACGGCCTCCAAACGTTTCTTGTAGCCATCTAAAGCTTCTTGCACTTCTCCGCTGGCATTTTCTCCCACTCTTCCTTTGCAGTTTGTTGAGCTCGTGAATGTTTGCAGGTTTTTTTCCCAATGGTAGATTTCAGCTCCCCCCAAAGATTTTCAATCAGATTGAGGTCAGGACTCATTGATGGCCATTATAAAAGAGTCCATTTTTTCTTTTTCAACCATTGCTGTTTACTTTTGGATTGCGCTTTGGGTCATTGTCTTGCTGGAGGACCCAAGATCTTTGACTCAAGCCAAGTTTTCTTACACTGGGTAGGACATTTTGCTCTAAAATCTCTTGATATTTCTCTGATTTCATTCCTGTGATACGGTCAAGGCCTCTAGTACAGATGCAGCAAAGCAATCACACAGCATTATGGATCCTCCACCATGCTTAACTGTTGGTAAGGTCTTCTTTTCCTTCTAAGCTTCATTGCGTCACCTGTAAACAAACTGTTGCTTTGCATTGCCAAACAGCTCTATTTTTGTTTCTTCTGTCCACAGAACATTTTCCCAGAAGGATTGTGGTTTGTCAAGGTACTCTTGGGCAAATATTAGTTGTTCTTCTTTATGTCTTTTCTTCAGCAATGGTTTGTTCATTGGCCTTCGCCCATAAAGCTCTACTTGGTTTAGTTTGAGGCATATGGTACTTGTTGAAACCATGACCCCAGACTATTCCAGATTTTTAGATGTCTGACGTGGTGTTTTTTCCAACCTTCGAAGATATCTCTTGTCAATTTTCCTCTTACCCCATGTCCAGGAAGGTTTTTGATGGTTCCATGCTTGCAAACTTCTTAATAACAGTGCGCACTGTTGAAACTGTGATACCAAGGTCTTTGGAGATGGCTTTATACCCTTTGGGAGTCTTGTCTTTGCTAATAATATCAGTTCCGATGTCCTCAGACCGCTCCTTTGTCTTCACCATTGTGACAAAGGAACAAGGGCCTACTATTTAGCTTTTTAAAATACGGAAGTCATCATTCATTGGCTAATTCATGCCACATGGGCACTGACAATTAGTTACAGGGGATTTTCATTTGTGATTTACCACAGGAGTCACAATGTGTTTCTATGCTACTTTAATGTAATGGGGGCAATACCAGTGTCACAGCAGCTTTAGGTTTTTCTGTTTTTCCCTCCCATTGTTTTTTGTTTTAAATTATTGTTTATCATTGGCTCTTTTTTTTTTTAACACAAGTGCTCGATACAAAAAAACTGTTTCACTTGATTCATTTTTATCAGGAGATATTCCAAATTATGTACTAAACTTCATGGGTGCCAATAACGATGAGCAGGACTGTAGATACAAAGACATAATGATAGGAAATTTAGATTGTTAGCCCCAATGGGGACAGTGATAACTGTGTCTGGAAAGCGCTGTGGAATATGATGGCATTATATAAGCAAAGAATAATAATACTACACATTCAATTCCAACAGTTTCCTAATTTTCATGTAGAGGCTACTTCTGAAGAAAGATTTCATGTTCTTATGCCATTCCACCTGAGAAAAAAGTTTTCTTGCATAGTTTTCAATTGGTTCATTTCTCTATTTTCACTTCCTCAAATGTTGACTAAAAGGTTGCCACCGCCTGACAAGCCCATAACCCTTTTAACATTTTCACATACAATTAGCTTCTGCTTTTAAATCCTTTATGAAGCTAGCTGCGCAAGAATACAGAAAATCATGGGTTGAGGGCCATGGAAAGGGTAAATTTAAGTGATTTTTTGAAAAAGCTAGCTGCAAATCTAATTTTTCTTATTGCAAAACTAAATTTTCCCCTTTTAAAGGGGTTGTCCACTTCAAGAACAACCCCTTCTTGATCTAAATGGCCCCAATAAAAAAAATACTTTCACTAAGGCTAATTTCACACTAGTGTCTGACCGACCTGCATCGGTAGCGCATGGCCGCCGCTAAGCTCTGCCCTCGGCCGCGCCTCCTCCCGATCGCTCCGCCTATGGGTGCATGACGCTGCATGCAACCTGCATACCCTATCTTTAGCATTGGGTTCGAAGGCCGTACGCAGGTATGCGCTTGCTGGCGCATGCGTCCTTTTGATGGTGCGCCGAGTGCACCAAAATGCAACACGGTGCGTTAGGCGCAGGTCGGCGCACCGTCAAAAGGACGCATGCATCGGCAAACGCATGCCTGCGCACGACCTGCGTATGGCCTGTGAACCCAATGCTAAAGATAGGGTGCGCAGGTCGCATGCAGCTTCTTACGCCCATAGGCAGAGCGATCGGGAGGAAGCACGGCTGGGAGCAGAGCTTAGCGGCGGCCGTGCGCTGACCGACGCATGTCGGTCAGACGCTAGTGTGAAATTAGCCTAAGAATTGAACATGAAGAGGAATTCAGAGATCAGTTGCTGCCCGGACTTCCTCTTCATGTTCAATTCATACGAAGGTGGGGCCAGTGACGCAAGTGCTGATTGCCACTGGAATGGCACCAGCACGGGGAAGAAATATAGGCTTTTTTTATTTTATCCAGGCCTAACATTGTGATCAAGAAGGGGTTGTCCTAGAAGTGGACAATCCCTTTAAGACAATACACTTGAAAGTATTGACTAACATTTTACACTCCGAAGTTGTCTATGAATGAAATCTCACAAACCTCTGTTTGAATTTGATGCTATAATGTTTTATTTCAGTTGTACTAAGTATATAAATCTGCAGATATAAAGTGGCTTGCGAAAGTATTCACCTCTTTGGCATTTTTTGTGTTTTATGTTGCAACCTGGAATTTCACTGTTTTTTCTTTTAAGGGTTTGCTTCAGTTCATGAACAGAACATTGCCGACAACTGTCAACGTTTGGTTTTCTTTTTATTGTGAAGCAAACAAAAAATAGGACAAAATAACTGAGAACGTAAGTGTGCAAAACTATTCAACCCCAAAAGTCAGTACTTTGTGGAGCCTCCTTTTGCAGCAATTACAACTGTATGTCGCTTTGGATAAGTATGAGTTTTCCACTTCTGTCCACTGGGATTTTTGCTTATTCCTCAAGGTAAAACTGTTCCAGCTTCTTCGCATTAGATGTTTCCTCTGGTGAACAGCGATCTTCAAGTCGGGCCACAGATTCTCAAATGGTTTAAGGTCTGGGCTTCGACTCGGCCACTGCAGAACATTTATACATTTCCCCTTACACCACTCAAATGTTGCTTTAGCTGTATGCTTTGGGTTACAGTCTTGTTAGAAGGTGAACCTCTGCCCCAGTCTCAAATCCTTGACATACTGAAGCAGGTTTTACTCAAAAATATCCCTGTATTTCGCACCATCCATCTTCCCCTCGACTCAGACCATTTTCCCTGTCCCTGCTGCCAAAAAACCTCCCCACAGCATGATGTTTACTACACCATGTTTCACTGTATGGATGGTCTTGGGGTGATGAGCTGTGTTGGTTTGGCACCAGATATAGCGTTTACCTTGGTGGCAAAAAAATTTCAATTTTGATCTTATCTGACCACAGCACCTTCCTCCATACATCTGGGGAATCTCCCACATGTATTTTGGCAAACTCAAAACGAGCCTTATCATTTTTGTGTGTAGGTAAAGGCTTTTTTTCTGTCCACTCTTCCATAAAGGCCCCCTCTATGGAGTTTATGGCTTATTGTAGTAGTATGGACAGATACTCCAGTCTCTGCTTGGGAACTCTGCAGCTTCTTCAGGGTTATATTTGGTCTCTGTGTTGTCTCTCTGATTAATGCTTTCCTTGTCCGGGCTGACAGTTTTGGTGGGCGCCCTCTCTTGGCAAGTTTCTTGTGGTACCATGCTCTTTCCATTTGATGATAATGGATGTATTGGTGATCCAGGGGATCATCAGCGATTGGGATATTTTTCACAATCCAATCCTGACTTGTACTTCTCAACAACTTCGTCCCTGATTTGTCTGGAGATCTCCTTGGTCTTCATGGTGCTGTTTGGAGATCTCCTTGGTCTTCATGGTGCTGTTTGGAGATCTCCTTGGTCTTCATGGTGCTGTTTGGAGATCTCCTTGGTCTTCATCGTGCTGTTTGGAGATCTCCTTGGTCTTCATGGTGTTGTTTGGAGATCTCCTTGGTCTTCATGGTGCTGTTTGGAGATCTCCTTGGTCTTCATGGTGCTGTTTGGAGATCTCCTTGGTCTTCATCGTGCTGTTTGGAGATCTCCTTGGTCTTCATCGTGTTTGGTTAGTGGTGCCTCTTGTTATTGGTGTTGCAGCCTCTGCCCTTTCAGAGATGGTAAAGTTTGTATACTGACAAAAATGTGACACTTAGATTGCACACACAGGGGGACGTCCTGTCACTAAGCATGGGACTTACGAAGGCAATTGCTTGCAACAGAAATTGTTAGGGGCTTTATTGTAAAAGGGGTGAATACATATGCACATGCCAATTTTTAGTTCTGTGATCCTATAAATTTAATTTATGCTTATATATTTCTCATTTCATGTCACCAACTTAGACCATTTAGTGCTCGCACACAAATCTGTTTGCAAAATATTTAAACACATGTTGTAATGTAACAAAATAGGTAAACAACCATGGGGTTGAATACTTTTTCAAGCCACTGTATGGTCCTGTCCTCAGAATTTTTTTGGTTGAGGTTTCAAACAGGAAAATACCTGCTATTTGTAGTATCATGAAATACTTCTTTGTCTTGTTTCTATTCAACTCCTTGTCTTATTTTTGAATAAAGATTATTTAGAACCACGTGAAATGAAGCCAGGGACTGGAATTGGTAATTTAAAAATTTTTAGTTTTTGGTGGTTAGCTTTAAAAATAATACAAGAAATTAATTTTCATTAAACGTTAATCATTTCTTTATTATAGCATACATTGATCAAATACATTTGAATGTCCTAAGCGACCCTGCTCAATGTCTATTACTTGTATAGTCTGATAGGAAAGATGTGTATCTTCGTACCGTGTTATCCAGTAGATAGAAAAATATTTAGACTTGAGAGTCCTCAGTGGTTGATACCTTTTAATGGCTAACTGAAAAGATGGTAACAAATTGCAAGCTTTCGAGACTACTCAGGTCTCTTCATCAGGCAAAGATCTTGTTTTAGTCTTTGCCTGATGAAGAGACCTGAGTAGTCTCGAAAGCTTGCAATTTGTTACCATCTTTTCAGTTAGCCATTAAAAGGTATCAACCACTGAGGACTCTCAAGTCTAAATATTTTTGTATAGTCTGGGCATCTTTTGTACTATAGCAGCGTTTCCCAATAATCTCCAGTACTCACAGCCCTCACCAAGTCATGTTTTCAGGATTTCTCTAGTGTTTCACAGGTGGTGGAAGTATAATCAAGACATCTGGAATTTTCTCACCTGTACAATACTATGTAAATTTTGAAAACATGACCTGTGGGGGCCATGAGAACTGGACTTTGGGAAACACTGTACTATAGTAATATCAAATAATAGCATGTATTTTTTTGGATTTTACTAGAGCCAATAAAAGTATCTTTTTTATTCACAACTAGACTTTCATGTATGACAAACACGTTACATTCTTCCATTTTTAATACATCTTGAAATTTATGAACATTTAGCGAGCATTTTTAAAAACAAGTTTGGTACGTGTAACTTCCCATCACATAGCTACACCATATTCTGTCTTAATTTGAGCTAAATATTGTAAGCGTCTCTTAGACTGCAGACAGCCTGATCTTGAGTAATTGTCTTCCACTCATCTGGGATTTCAGCTGGCTCGGCAGAATAGAGATCAGCAAATTGGACATTGAACTCCCTGAGAACAAATTTCCAGTAGTCTGAAGCTCGAATACTTGTGTCAGGTTGAATTCTCCATTCTGGATAGATTCTTTGATATTCTTTGTAGTAGCACCCATCTCCTCCTGTGTCTGGATTTATGAACATGTCATTGGACAGGACATCGGTGGTGCAGATGGAGTTACAGAGAACATTGCAGTCTGACCAGGTATATTGAGCCAGTCCCTTTGGTCGATGAGCTGATGCAAAATGTTCCCTGTGAGTAAAGCCTCCAGACTCGCAGGGAGCTCGGCAAAATGGACATTTCTTGCCACATCCGATCACAATCTTGAACAATTCTTCTTGAGGAGTGAATTTTAAATTGAGAAGTGATTCAATATTCACAGATTTCATATCTGACACGAATTCTTCTTCCAACTCTTGAGAAACACTTCCACATCACTGGAAAACTGTGAGATGTTCACAGTATTTTGGAAAGACACAAGTTTTATATCATTTTGTGTTATCACCAAATAATTGTTCAAAATTTTGGAAAATCTGTCAAAGAATGTTAATATATCAGGACTTTTTTTTACATATGGATCTCTTAGAGCAAATTTAATTTTTTTACAAATTGAACAGATGAGATCCTGAATCAGTATGTGTAATTTGGAAGAATCTTCATACCTCTTTAAAACATATTCTGAAATCCAGTTTCTTATGTACATTTCATGTTCATTAATGTATTTGGCATAGTTGTGAAAGTTTTTCATTTCCAGTAGTTCCTTTAGGACATTAAACTGGAAATACTTTGGGTTCTTGAACTTGACTCCATCCGTGCTGCTCAAAATGGAGTCTACAATTTTTCTCCCAAGGTTCTTGAAGATGTGCACTTTCATTGCAGGCTTTAGAGTTTGCTGGCAGAAGCTTTTAGCTCTTGGTTTTGATTCATCCTTGGGTTGGAACTTGCTTTTAAATATTGAAAAATAGCGCGTTTTCAAATTATTTATAAAGTTGTTTGGATCATTTTTCGAGCTGTAATTATCATGCATCTTCTGAAAGTGAGGGACGGCTCTCCCTAAAACATGTAATATTAGGTACACCTCAAACTGAATGTTGGGATGAAGCTTTGTCATGTCACCTCTTTCACATTCAAGCTGTGATTTATCATGGTCATTAATTCTCGGCTATAAATTTCATTATAATCATCATTTAAAGTTAATATATACATGACATAATCTTGGCATTTGTTTGTGACTGACATGGCTACATCCTTTAACTTTATAAAGCAATCTTTTGTGAAGATCTCTTTAAGTTTACTCCATACATTGTGATCAATGTAAGACTTTTCCACTTTAAATGATCCCTGCCCATATCCTGCTAGAGACCTTACATTCTGCAGTATTTGGTTTACTGCTGGACCTTTTTTTCTCATGTCTTTTTTGAGTTGTTCTAGCATTTCACTCTCTATGTTTCGTTTCTCCACTTGACGTACATGTAAACTGGACAATATATTTCCCCAAATAATTTCATATTCTTCCTTCAGCTGATCATCAGTCAGATTTTTCGGCTTTCTCTCAGTTGTTTTCAAATACCTGCAGATTCTGTCTTCAATGATCTCATGGATGCCACTTTGCATCTTTCGAATCTCACGTGTTCTGTTGTGTATTTGAACAGTTTCCCAAAATTTTGTTAAAATAAGAACACTAAGGTCCCGTGTAAGAAATTTGGAATAACCAATGAACTCTTCCTTGTGTCTTTCTACAAGGTGAACATTATTCTGACCACTGCTAAATATATTTTCCAGCTCCTGGATGAATTGTGCTTGTTCCTTGTCTAACATTTCTTCTCCTGAAATCTTAACAGATTTCTCTATTTCTTCTATCACAGTGTTATTTTGTAATTGATTCTTAATTACATTTTCTTGCTCCCCCAACCACAGTTGAACATGTTTTTTCAAGTTCCATTCTAGTTCTGAATATCTTGTTAACAGTTTATCATATGCTTCTGCTACTAGAACATTCCTGAAATGGAAAATGAAAGTTTCATATTTCACAGCCATCCATAAACTTCGAATCCATTCATGAAACGTGTTTAACTTCTGAGGAGCCGGAGATCGCGGCTGTTGTAGAGATTCAAGGAGTTTTGTTTTTAAATCAAAAATGTTTTCACTGTATCCAGAACTAATTGATGCCATCGGCGGTGCACCGAGGAAAAGATTAGGAATGTAGCAGGTGTTGGTTTCTGGATTGTAGTCAATAATATCTGTAAACTTCAGCAGTTTTGACCTTTTTTCCATTTCTGCTGCTTTAATTGTCATTTCATTCAAATCTTTAGAAGCTTTGTTCGTGCAGTCATATTATTATAATCAGCAGAAACATCCGGCACATTCTGATGTATAAAGTGACATTTGGGTCTTTTTCCAACTTCATTCATTCTAAGAAATGCATGGACCACAACCTGTAAGGTGTCTTTCATATCTGATACATTTTCCATAGATATGTTAACGAGCGTGACGTCACTCAATCCAACCACAAGTGTGGCCAACTCATTGTCATGTTCATAATTGTCAGCTAAAGATTCTTGTTCAGGGGTTTTTAACCCCTCTGTGTCAATCACCAAAATAAATTCACAACCAAATACCTTAGGGAATTTCTCTTTCACTTTAATGAGAGTCATGAAGGCTCCTCGTGTGCATCGTCCACTGGCCACAGGGAACTGTAGACCAAACATGGTGTTCAGGAGGGTGGACTTCCCTGAACTTTGCACTCCCAGCACAGTTATCACCCTCATCCTGCATTGTCCTCCAGTCTTCTTATCCAGCTCAGTCAGGACATCAGTTATCCACTGTAAGGGAATGTTGGAGGCATCTCCATCAATCAGCTCCAATGGGAACCCATCCAACAACAGTTCTGCTGCTATTCCTGGGAGATTATTAAATTGTCTTTGATTTGATGATACTTTTCCTTCTTTGACCACAGAGCACTCAGCCTCATAAAACTGACTCATCTCTCGTAGAAAATGTTCCAACCCTAAAGAACTCTCAGAAATTTTCTGACCTAAGATTTTTAGTTCAGGTTCATTTGATGTTTGGTTGGTGATTTTCTTTTTGAAGTCCTCGCGTAGAATTGATAGATTCTTTCTAGCAATGCCATCAAGGAAGAGTTTCATCCATTTAAAAAATAACGTCTTTCTACTACATTAGATTTTGTCAGCACCTCGATGAATGTGTGGACATCACTGGAGACTTCACTGTTATATTGTTTTTCTTGTATCTCTTTGCATTGCCTCAACAATTCGTTCTTGTAGTCTGTACTCTTCATTTTACCCTGGTCTTTCATTCGGCAGATTTCTTTTTCAGTTTTTGACAATTTCTTCCACAGCTCCCCTTGTAGTTTTAATCTTCTGATTTTATAGTCTGCCACATTCTTTATTTCCTGAGTGATTGACTGAGCGTGCTTTTTAGCTTCTTGGCATTTCACATTGAATTCATCTACTTCTATGCCAAGTCGATGAGCTGTGTGTGACATATCAATCAGGCTCAAATGATGAGACTGTCTTTTTGTAAAGTTTTCAATGTATCTCTGCAGCTTCTTGATCAAATCTACTGTATTCCTTCCTTTTAGAATTTTAAAGTTCTGGAATGTATCAATCATGTCCTCATTGTGTTTGTCAACTTGCCTCTCAGTAATT
Organism: Oophaga sylvatica; assembly: GCA_033576555.1. Lineage (NCBI taxonomy): Eukaryota > Metazoa > Chordata > Amphibia > Anura > Dendrobatidae > Oophaga > Oophaga sylvatica. Next base: position 98,852,650 of record JARQOD010000007.1, on the reverse strand, counting down.
AGGTAAAAAGTTACATCTTTACTCTGATATTCTGACAGAAACTTGACATTTTTATCTGTAAGTTCTCTGCAAAAATAAATACAGCTGATGACACTTCTGTTAAAAAGGTGAATTGTTTTCTGTTGTAAGTAATGTCCCCATGTAAATTGCTAACAGCAAAAGGTTCTGGAAAAGAGTTTGATGCACCAGGAAAAAAGTAAAATATTTCAACGAGGCCACATGAGAGTGTTTTCCGAACATTCCCACTTTCCATGTCTGGATTTACAAAATGGTCATAGTGTGTTTGTCCCTGATTCAGAATGCTGTTAAGAAATTTAGATTTTGATAAACTGCAATCCCCCAGTCTCAGAAAAGAGAAAACCGGAGCACTAATGTTCACCAAATTGTCTTGTCTAAACCTCTGTTTTCTGTTAATGCTTGTGGTCTCCATCGTTTTACAATGTCTCTCATGGCCCAAAGCAAGAAGGTAAATGTCTTCCCATCACCACACGGGAGCAGCAGGGGAACAGCAAACTGACACATGGACATCTTTAACATTATCTCTTGTTGTAAAAAGCTATCGGAACAATGCAAGATGGCGCACACAACATCCAATGGGTGGATTGGGACTTGTGCCGTGTCCTCATCATCAAGCAGAAAGTCACTATTGTTTCTGCACAACTTTTCATGATCTGCTTCCTCTAAAGTTGTGCTTCTTGCTGATGGATTAAGGGCCATGATCTTTTGTAAAAAATACGGTGGAATATCTTCAACAGTATTACATCTAATATCCTTCATGGTGTCTGGCCCGATATCCAAAATGTCACTGATTGTAAACTTAGATGTTGCATATTTTCTGATTCCTAGATGCTCCAGAGTGGCTGAAAGTGTAGATGAGCCTCCTGTAATAAAAGAATGTAGAGTTCTGTTAAACCTATATGCTTGAAAAGTATAATATTGGTTATATGAGCTGCACAGGTGTATAGGCCTAATATATTGATTCTGTGACCCAGCACTCTATTAAATGCTGTCAAGTATTAAAAGAAGCAAAAAACCCCAAAAGACCTTCACTATTTATGAAAATCATAGCCCTTTATTGTCTTATCAGCCTAATGACTTGTGACAACACTAGATTCTTTAGCAATGGAATATCAATCACTAGATGATTGGTCGAAAGGTACCAAAATTTGAATAAATTGCAGTTTCTCATCCCCCATCACCACACACACAAAATATTACTTAATGAATGAGGGATCGTCATGGTGTATGGAATTTTCCTGATCCTTCCCTGACACCAGATATCAATAAGGGAGAATGGAGTATCTTTAATTTTAACACACCCATTCTTTTTGTTTTAACCCGTTTATCCCTCAAGCCTGCACCTTCATGACCAGGCCAAATTTTACAATTCTATCCACTGTCACTTTATGAGGTAATAACTCTGGAACACTTCCAACTGATCCTGAGATGTTTTTTTTTTTTTTGCGACATATTTTACTTGATAGTAGTAAAATTTCTTCGATATGACTTGCATTTAAACTTTAAATGTTTAATGCCTTTTAAATCAGAGAGCTATGTCACACAAAATAGTTAATAAATAACTTTTCCCACATGTCTACTTTACATCAGCGCACTATTTGAAACATTTTTTTGGTTAGGAAGTTAGAAGGGTTAAATTTTATCAGTGATTTCTCGTTTTTCCAACAAAATTTACAAAACGATTTTTTATTATTTTTATACTACTGCACACAAGCTCGTAACCCATGCCAAGGGTCCCCATGCTCCAATTTTTGGAGGATCTCTAAATGCTCTTTTTGTGCTAAATTTGTTTAGTGTTAGGACTCATAAGCGTGAAGAATCTTGGTGTGGGTTACGAGCTTGTGTATTTTGGCCAAAATATTAACTAATACCTCATATATTTTTATATTTTTCAGGCTGCAGTTGGGCCCATTCGGTCTTGTAAAGTGTGGTGTATGTTCACATGGGATGCATTTTGATAGCGCTGGGCAGCCCGCCTGATCTAATAGGAGGGCGTCACTAATAGGCTGTTAACCTGGATGCTGTGCATTTCCATTGTGTGAACAGTGCCACATACAAGTCTTCATTGTGCATTAATATACCAAGCAGCCGCCCCCTTCATTGGGATTGGTAGGTTGTGAGTGGTTGGTCTCATCGGTATTCTTGCACCTGTGTTGCCGCCATCTTAACTACATGGGTCCACTGCACCCTGAGAGTGCATTTGTTTGGAGGCCTGGGCAGGTAAGCATTTCTGCCTTCTAGTATTTTTTGTAATTTTTGGAAGATCTCTAAATCGACTTTTTGTGCTATATTTGTTGGGTGTCTGATAGATGCCTCCATTACTAACCCCTTGGCTTGATGCCAGCTGACATCAACTCCAAAAATATTACCTCAATTGCCAACTTACCAGGGCAATAAAGAAGAGCCGGGCAAAGTGCCAGAATTGGTGCATCTAATAACACACAAATGATTACTATAGCTCTCATGATGATCTTGTATTTATTGCATTATGTCCCATAATATGGCTTCGGCACGGCCTTAAATCATGGAATTTAACCCCATACATGCTGTTAGCAGCAGGTATGACATCTAAGTGGAAGGCAGTGCTCTGTCTTGTTGATAGCATCTCATGATGTGAGCTCATAAATCAGGGTTGTAATGTAATAAAATATTAGTGTCACACTGACCATCACTTTGCTCATACCTGGAATATTCACCGTTCTTTCTTGTACTGGAGGAGATTTTTCTTTGCTATACATCCCCATTGAAGGATTTCCATCGGCTATAAGAGACAATAGGAAAATGACAAAAATAAAGTCATTCATGCTGACAAAAGAGGAAAGACACCTTTAGCTGAATTTTAACCAAAAACTAGGGAGAAAAATTAATACCCAGGTAAGTGTGGCTAAATTCAAGTAGACGCAACAACGCTATTTAAGAAAAAACTACTTGAATAAATATATATATAAAGGTAAATACCAACAATTCATAACAAATATTCATTTTAATAAGAACACCAAAAAGGACAAAAATATGCTAAAACACTTTACAAGACCTAATGATAATGAATGGAAAAGAAATACATTAAAAACCAAGGGGGGCAGATCAGCACGTGCAGCCCTATTAATAATAATCATGTATCACATATAAACACTAGAGACTTGAAACCGCAGCACGAGCACCCAAGAAGAGAAGGATAAAAAAAGTATATATATATATATATATATATATATAATCTCCTGAAAAATAAATAAAATGCAGTACAAAATAACAAGTATATTTAGTATATCAATGATTCAGGTTGTTTACATCAATTCTATTAGTCCGCTCAGAAGCTCATGTCACAGGCCCAATCAGTAGTGATCACAACTCACTTTGTATTTCTCTTTTTTACCGGTGGTGATATATAAAGTGCAATATAATACAAGATCACATTATCAAAGTTATAATTTCATTAGACTACAAAATTCATATCTCAACTCCAAACAACAATCATGATTCTATGTATAAATTATCAGCAGTAAAAAAGTGCACAGTGCAATATACCATCAGAGTTTGTTGTCAGATATAAAGGTGGGAGATGAGATGAGTAATACTAACTGTTACTTTTGCTGTATGTGCTGACACCTCCACCCAACACTCCAACTCGTGTTTCACACATTGCTTTGTCAGGGAGTGGTGATATGTGCATCGGTGGTGATATATACAGTGAGTTGTGATCACTACTCATTGGACCTGTGACATGAGCTTCTGTCACATCACATTTGAAGTGACTGTGAAAATACCCAATAGTGACAACATCCTAAAAATTGCATCCCCTCAAGGTGTGGAAAACCACATTCAAAATGTTTATTAACCCTGCAGGTGCTTCACAGGAACTGTAGCAACGTGGAAGGAAAAAATGAACATTTAAATTTTTAGTCGCAAAAATGATCTTTTAGCCTGTATTTTTTTATTTTCACAATGGTAATAGGAGAAAATGGACCCCAAAGATTGTTGTTCAATTTCTCCTGAGTACACCAATATCCATATGTGGGGGAAAACCACAGTTTGGGCGCATGGCAGGGCTCGGTAGGGAAGGAGCACCGCATGACTTTTTGAACACAAAATTGCCTGGAATTGAGTGCGGATGCCATGTCGCGTTTAGAGAGCCCCTGATGTGCCTAAACAGTGGAAACCCCCACAAGTGACCCCATTTTGGAAACTAGACCCATCAAGGAACTAATATAGATGTGAATTAAGCACCGTAAACCCCCAGGTGCTTCACAGAAGTTTATAACATAGAACCGTGAAAATAAAAAAATCTAATTTTTTCCCAAAATTGATCTATTAGCCCCGATTTTTTTCACAAGGGTAACAGGAGAAACTGGACTAAAAGTTGTTGTGCAATTTCTTCTGAGTACACTGGTACCCCATATGTGGAGGAAAACCACTGTTTGGGTGCACGGCAGGGCTCAGAAGGGAAGTAGTGATGTTTTGGATTGCAGACTTTGATGGAATGGTCTGCGGGCATCATGTTGCAATTGCAGAGCCCCTGATGTGCCTAAACAGTGGAAATCCCCACAAGTGACCCCATTTTGGAAACTAGACCCCTTAAGGAATTTATCTACAGTCATAGTTTTATAGTAATGATTATAATGCTTTTGGTTTTACTGGTGAATGAATTTATAATGTGGTGTTATGTATAAGTTGTGCGGAGTACTTCAGATTATAACAGTGTTAGGGTAAAAATAATTTTTTATTAATTTGTGGACATGTATACTTTGAAGCAATCCTTATTGCTAAGGCCAGGTTTCTCAGGGCAGGTTTCACTCTGGTAAATTTTGTCCTTTCAGATTCCCCTCTTGGAGCATACTTTTTGTGATCGTCCTGTCCTCGCTGTTTGGGGAACCTGACATAGGAAATGTTGACCTGGGACAATACAGGCACCATCAGTTACAGAAGTACTGAGATCCTCACCTTCCTGAGTGCCAAACATTAGGGCCTTGATGACTACCTCATGAAACTTAAAGAAGGTCCCCATATTGCCTGCAGATTGGAACAGCACAAAAGCAGTGTACTGAGCCATCCGTACAATGTGCACGGCTGGATTTTTGCACCATACTTTAGCTTTTCGCATGACACTGTATGGTTTGAGTCTTGCAGAAAACTTGGCACTCAGGTAAATGTTGTAAGCAAATAATATTTTTTGTGTAGGTAATCCAAAAATAAAGAAATGTTTCGGTCCTACAATGACCTTCATCATTCAGACAGATTGCAGTGTGCACAGGGTTACAGACAGAAATGAATGCTCAGAGATATGCAGCACATGCTGCAGCAGTGTGTGACTTTTTTTGACTATATAGTTTGAGGGCCCGATCTGAGCGATCTACACCCCACATGTAGAGATTGTAATCCAAGATACAATCTGACTTTGGGATTTGTGTTGTGGTACCTAGGACAGTGACAAGGGAGCTGTTGTCATGGTGTATGGTGATCAAGATAAGGACATCCCATTTGTACTTATACTTGACCACCTGCATGTTGTCACTGCATTGGGCTCTACTTTCGCCTTTACTCAGCATTTGCAAATTAGTGGCTTAGGGAGGCCTCTGATTTTTTTGCACAGTGCTTTTGGCAACTGTACCTCTCACAGAGAGGGTCTTGAAGAGCGGGATGTGGTGTAGAAGTTATCAATGTAGAGGTGATAACACTTATCCAGCAGTGGAGGCAGCAATTCCCACACAATTTTCCCACTTACACCCAGGACAGGGGGCATTCAAGGGGTTAATCTAGGTGTCCTTACCCTCATAGACCCTAAATCTGTGTGTGCACCCTGAGGTACTCTCGCACAGCTTGTACAGTTTAAATCTGTACCTGGCCTGTGGAGGTATTGCTGGAATTTTAGCCTCCCTTTGAAGCGAACCAGAGATTCGTCAATAGCGATGTCCCTTCGGGGAATGTACGCCTTACCAAATTTTCTGATGAAGTGTTCAACCACTGGCCAAATTTCATATAGGCGATCAAAATTAGGATCGTCTCAGGGAGGACACTGCGTATTATCACTATAATGCAAAAATTTGTGGATCCCTTCAAGTCGAGTCCTTGTCATGGCCATGCGGAATACCGGTGTGCTGTAGAGAATAGAGTGCTGTAGATTATATAGTGTGCAGTAGAGTATATCAGTACAACAGTATTGCCGAAGCTCTGGTTTTCAGTTTATGCCCATATGTAGCACAATTCCCCAAAATGTCATCATCTCTGCTGCATTTGTGGAGCCCAGCTGTGACTGGATCCATATCTTCCAGAAGGATGTACTAAAGGAAGATCCCACTAGAGGTCACTATACACACACACATCTCAGCTTACCTAAGAGACCAGTAGAGGGAGCTGTGTGTTAGGCACATAAAAAAACCAGTTAGTTCTAGTTTTACATCAGACAGATCAGAACAGCAGTTACCTCAGACAAGCTGTGAGGGACAGATGAGTTCTCCTCAGGACACGAGAGTGAGAGGATTCCTGTCAGAGCTCAGTCAGAGCTAAAAACAGACGGAGATTGATTGATCCTAGTCAGAGCTGAAGCTGAAGTGTAGCTCAGGAGGAAGCGTGCCGACGCTTAAGAGAGCGGCGAAGAGGCAGCACATTAACTGCCAGCGTGTGTGATCTTTATAGGACCCTGGTAGGCCGAAAGCAAGTGGAATTGGAGGGGCCAGGAAGCATTAATAGCTTTCCCCCCAGCAACGAATACCGGACGCCGGGTCCCGAGCCTATAAGGATCTCTACGACCTTTTAGGAGAACACCGGAGTTCCTGGAGGACTACAAGTCCCAGGAGTACCACAGAGTTGACACATACAGGATCAGGGGAACAGAGTCTGCCTGATCAGCGATAAAAAGACCCTGTTCTGCCATAGAGAAGGTCCCCCACCAAGTCAGCCAGGTACAGAACAGAGACTGAGTTAGACCTAGCTACAAGCAGGTCAGGACTTCATTAAATAACGACAGAGAACAGGAGGCCATACACCTACCAGTGGAGGAATCCGGACGTACATCCTTCGCCCTGCCGTGCTCCGGGGAGTACCTGCCATTCCTGCAGTAAAGGTACCAAACTGACTTTTGTGTGTGACTCCCTTATTGTCTCTGACGGCGGGATCCCCATCTGTCCTGCATCCTCATATTTCTATCCGCCCTGGAAGGACACCGTCTTACTTGTAGAAGACCTACCATCTAGCTGCCCAACATCATCCCTTCCAGAGTATGTGCACAGCAGCGCTGGTCCCTCTGACCAGATACTACAAGTGACGTCACGACAACTTACACAAACATTTTATCTTCCCTGTAAATATCCCCATCTCAGTGAGCCCCAGGGCCACGGACCGAGCCGTGTGCTACCCGTGACATCCCCCATAGAAGTCGACGGGCTCGGTGCCGAGTACCCCACGGCCCTGGCGGGTGGCTCATCTGTTTGGCGTCACGAACAGGATTCTGAAGCTCGTGAAACGCGAGTCCTGTGTGCCTAATTTGAACTGTTTTTGTGCTTGAGAACTGCCAAAAATCATCAGAGACTGTATTGCCATTTTTGTAAAACAACAACCGCCATTTTATGCCATATTCGCGCCCTGAGGCGCTGGTGAAGAAGGTGGGCGTGCACTCACCTAGTGGCGCGAAAATTAGTGGGCGTACCTGAAAAAGGCGCTGAGTCCTGAACATGCCCCCAGCACTGACGCGGCGGCAGGTCCTGTGGAGAGCTTCAGTGAACGCCCTGACGTCAGAGCGCCAGCGACACAGGTCTTCTCTCCACCGCTGTGCCGGCAGAGCTGCAGCCTTCAGAGAAGGTAGGCTACGATTAACTAAGGGGCACAGATATGTCACAGCAGCAAGCCGACAGCGCGGCCCAGGCCGACGACCCCCATGACTTACCACTTGGCGCTGCAGCGCAGGATGGAAATGTGGGCCCCTCACCTGGTCCTGTGGTCCCAATAGTACTGCTAACTCTGCCATACATGCCTGGAGCAAAGTGGCTCCCTCAGTACAGCGGCAAGCCAGACACCCTGTCAGGGTTCAAGCGAAAAATATGCAGCATAATGGACATGTATCCTATGACAGAAAAGCAAAGAGCTGCAGTAGTAGTGGGACAATTAACTGGTGCTGCTGAGAGAGAGGTAAGACTTGGACGGCTGCAGACCAGGAGTCAGTGTTTGCAATTTTCTTAAAGCTACAGACTATCTTTGAGGACCGCACTGAAACAGATCTCTGGATGAGGTTTTATCAATGTTCCCAGAAATCAGATGACAGCATTAGGGACTATGCCTGCCGACTACAAGGGGCCCTGCGAGCTCTTAAACAAGTAAACCCTATAAGTGTCACCGACGAAAATAAAATGTTAAAGGAACAATTTGTACGGGGATTGAGGTCCCAAGCGGAAGGCAGGACTGTGCACTGGTGGTCCTTGGATCATCCTGATGCTACCTTTGACGCCCTTAAGGATATGGCTATAAAAGGACTGTGACCTCTGGAAACACCCGAGATGGCAACCCAGTGTCACCCGAGTGAAACCACCCTAAAGCCAGCAGCATCCACCTTTTCCCCGCTGGTTGCAGAAGCCAAAACGCAGGAGGCGCCCCCTACTGAGCTGGACTGTCTGCGCTCAGAAGTGCGCCAGCTGACCAAAAACCTGGCCACTGTAATGAGTGCCCTGCAATTGCCGACGAAAGAAGAAGGAAAGATCTTGCTGGCTGACTGCTCGGAGGATGTCCCTTGGATGCGCCGGAGGAGAGGGAGGACGTCGCCCCGCCGGAGGAGGACAACGCCACCCCCAGGAAGGACCCGCGACCAGCATCATCCTCGCCGAGAGATCATCTGCTACCGCTGCCACAAGGAAGGTCACCCAGCACGTCTGTGTCCTTTAAACGAGCAAATCCTGGGTCCGAGGGCCAACACCCAGGAATAGACTCCTCAGGCCCCTCAGACTGGAACCGCAGGTTTGTGGGAGGAAGACCATACCTGTCCATCATACTGGACGGGATCGCAATCCCTGCCCTGCTGGACACTGGATCCCAGGTAACCATTATACCCGATGTTCTCTACAACAAGTACTGGTCCAGTGACAGTCTCCAACCCCCAAACCCTGACTTTGCCGTATACTCCTCTAATGGTCTCCCTCTTGAATTACGGGGGGCTAAAGATGTAGACGTGAAAGTGGGGAGAGTGGAGCTGAAGAATCAGGGACTTCTTGTAGTAAAGACTGTTAATAAAGAAAATGGGTTGAATGTGGTCTTAGGCACTAACATTATTAGTAACTGTTTGGAGGAGGTTGTGTTTTTACTCCAACAGTTTGCTGAAATCGCCAGACCAAAGCAAAAGGGAGAGATCCGGAAGGAGATCCGAACCCTGATGTGCCAGCAGCAAGTGAAACTGACCGGTGGTGAGATTGGTAATGTACGGGTAACAGACCCGAACCCCATTGTGATACCCCCAATGAGTGAAATGCTTATTTGGTGTAGAGCAGCAATAGGTCTGAGAGGACAGAACTACCAAGCAGTAGTAGAGCCCCATTGTTCAGAGCACAGACCTACACTCTTGACTGCCAGAGGGGTAGTGGATGTACATAATGGGAGGGTGCCAGTGTGTCTTCTCAACTGGGGAGAAGATGAAGTCAAATTACCACGTTATGCCACTGTTGCTAAGTTACATGCTGTGGATAATAACTCCATTTACCCGGCGGAGCCCTTAACCTACCCACAACCAGTGGAGGATAACGGTCCGACCACCCAGGTGGAGGATTGGTGTCAGCAGCTCCATGTTGGGACAGACACCACTCCAGCCCATCAGAAACAAGGAGTATACAGAGTAGTTCAGGAGTATGCTCAGGTATTCAGCAAACACCCACTCGACTTTGGGACAATTAAAGGGGTTCAACATCACATCCCCACAGGCAATCATCCCCCCATCAAAGAACGGTACAGGCCTATACCACCAGCACATTACCAGAAAGCCAAGGAAATGTTGCGTGATATGAAAGAAGCAGGGGTGATAAGGGATAGTTGCAGTCCCTGGCAGCACCTCTAGTCTTAGTTAGGAAAAAGGATGGAAGCATGCGAATGTGTGTAGATTACAGACAAGTAAATCGCATTACACATAAAGATGCATACCCTTTACCACGCATTGAGGAATCTTTAGCTGCACTAAAAACTGCTAACTACTTCTCCACCCTTGACCTCACTAGTGGGTACTGGCAAGTAGCTGTGGCTGAGGAGGATCGGGAGAAGACGGCTTTCACCACCCCAATGGGGCTCTGTGAGTTTGACAGAATGCCGTTTGGACTCAGCAGTGCCCCTGGCACGTTCCAGAGAGTAATGGAGAGCTGCCTGGGACATCTCAACTTCGAAACTGTGTTGCTGTACCTGGACGACGTCATCGTGTACTCCAAAACGTATGAAGACCATTTGAAGCACCTGGCGGAGGTATTTGAGTCACTGTCCAAGTATGGGATGAAACTGAAGCCTTCTAAGTGCCACCTGCTCAAACAAAAAGTACAGTATCTGGGACATATCGTCAGCTCTGAAGGAGTAGCGCCAGATCCTGAGAAGGTCACCGCCATCCAGAAATGGCCGGAGCCGAAAAATCTCAAGGAGGTGCGACAGTTCCTAGGACTGACAGGATACTACCAGAGGTTTGTAAAAGATTACACTAAGAAAGCAGCTCCACTGCAAGACTTCCTGGTGGGACAGTCCCTCAAAGGCAGAAATTCTCAATTCCATTGGGGTAAAGAACAGGCAGAAGCATTCAAGGAAATGAAGGAGATCCTGACAGGTGATGAGATCCTAGCTTACCCTGACTACAGCCAGCCGTTCCTGTTGTATACAGATGCCAGCAACGAAGGATTGGGAGCAGTCCTCAGTCAGAAGCAAAATGGCCTGGAGAAAGTCATCGCCTATGCTAGCAGGAAGCTCCGCCCGACCGAAAGGAACCCAGAGAACTATAGCAGCTTCAAGTTGGAGTTCCTGGCACTGGTCTGGGCCATCACGGAGAGGTGTTTAAACACTACTTGGCCTCCAACAAGTTCACTGCCTACACTGACAATAACCCCTTGACGCATCTTGAAACAGCCAAGCTGGGAGCCATGGAACAACGATGGGTGGCTCGACTGTCAAATTATCAATTCACAATTAAGTACCGGGCGGGCCGCAAGAATGCCAATGCAGATGCCCTGTCCAGGATGCCTCATGAATCAGACACTGAAGAGGAAGTGGATGATCTGGAAGAGATTGAACTACCTGCCTTTCACCGGAATGGGGTGATCTACGAGCAACAAGCCAGCAGGAGATCGTGTAGTAAGACGTTGAATCCTTTACCTCACCACAGTTGGAAAGAGACTCAGGACAGCGATCCAGTGGTCAGCCGTATCAAGGAGCTGATAACCCAGGAAGGTTCCTCCTTGGAGAAAGACACACCTCTACCAGCAAGGCAGCTGTGGAATGAAAGAAGCCGGTTGTTCATCTACCGTGAGAAGTTGTGCAGGAGATACGTCAACCCGAGGACCCATGAAAAGGTTTGGCAGATAGTAGTTCCCAGAGCAGACATCCAGATGGTGTTAGAAGCCTACCACGATCAAGCGGGACACTTTGGCTGGAAAAAGCTGGAGACCCTGTTGAAGTGTCGGTTCTACTGGGTAGGGATGCGCAGCTCCATCGAGAAGTGGTGCCGGAACTGTGGACCCTGTGGCCTCAGACGAAAAGACTACATCAGTCAGAAGGCACCCCTGCAGCCCATCCAGACGACTCGCCCTTTGGAAATCGTGGCCCTGGACCATGTGAAGTTGTCACCCAGCCGGTCAGGATATTCCTATGCCCTGACTATGGAGGATCATTACTCCAAATTCCTGGTGGTCACCCCTGTTAAAGATCTGACAGCAGAGACAGCAGCAAAGACCTTCCAAGCAAGTTTCTGCAGACCACACGGTTATCCTGAGCAGGTGCTAACTGATCAAGGCCCAGTCTTTGAGGCTGAACTTGTAAGGTTCTATGTATATATTCCTGAAACTCAGTTTGTTCGTCAGCCATTTTACTTTCTGTCTTGCTGCAGCTATCTTGCCCTCAGTCAAAATGGAGTTTCCAGCTTGCATGTTCCCGCCCTGATTCTCTCCTTTGCTTCTTAAGCAGCCACAGCTGAGCAATCAGTGCTTCAGAATCTAGCCTGCAGTGAACCTGTGACTTGACTCCTGTAAGCCTTGGACCTTGTACTCCAGCTATTCCTACTGAGGAACTCTGAAGCACTTGTGGACTCTGAACCCTGCTCTTTAAAAGACCCACGTTTGCATGGACTTACGGTAACAGAGAAGAAGATCCTGAATCTGTATTGGAGAGTGATTGCTGAGCTTGGATTACTCTGGCCTGCTGTGTCTCCTGTTTCTGTGTCTGCAAACTGTGTGACTATTTCTGCCAACTTGTATGAAGTAATACAGGACTTTTCTATATCAAACCTGTGACTCCTGTGTTTTCATCGCACCCAAGCACAAGACGCTATATGAACTGTACTACATACATTACAAGATTCTGAAGCCAAAACGTTAGTGTCTGCTGGGTCTGGAAGGCTGTGTCTGCTGTACTGTGGATATCAGACGTCCGGTTGTACTTTCTGTGATGACAGTGGTTGTGACTTCTCACAACCATTCCAGGTGAGCAATTCCCTTAAGTTTTTTCTTTTTGCAGTGTTACCACAGGTAAACACTATTGTTTTTTTTTTTTTCCTTTCTTTTCTCTTTTTTGTCTGCTGTAACTCTGGATATCAGATGTCTGGTTGAAACTTTCTGTGATGATAGTGGTTGTGACTTCTCACAACCATTCCAGGTGAGCAGTTCCCTTAATTTTTTTTTCTCTCTGCAGTGTTGCCACAGGTGAACACTATTGTTTTTTTTCTCTCCTCTTCTTCCAGTAATCCTGTCTTAAAAGATCTGGAAAATGGAGGCCCGCATAAAGGAACTTTGCGGAGTGACTGATAATATCCTTGCAGATTTGCAGAATATAAAGACCCGTTTTACAAATCTACAGGACCTCAATAATCACAATTTGCAAGTGGTTGGACAGACTACCCAGGATTTGCGAGCCAGGATTGAGGTTCTAGAGGGGCGAGTCCAGGCTCCTGCCGTAGCCCCGAGTGCTGGGATTCCCAAGTTGCCCCCTTTTCGTTTTGGCGGTGAACGTGAGAAATTCAGGGGATTTATTAATCAATGCAATCTTTTTTTTTTCTGCACATGCTTCACAATTTCCCACTGAACGATCTAAGGTGCTTACTATAATTATGTTGCTTACCAACAAGGCTTTAATGTGGGCAAACCCTCTGATTGAGACTGAGGATGATTGTTTGAATCACCTTGATGATTTTATTTCAGCCATGGGGCAGGTGTTTGATGACCCCAATCGAGGTGCAACAGCTGAAGCAGCCATGTTAGCTTTGCGCCAAGGTAAGCACTCGGTAGCTGAATATGCCTTGGATTTCAGGAGATGGGCCCTTGATACCACCTGGGACAGTTCCGCCAAAAAATCTATTTTTCGAAAGGGGTTATCTCCACTGATTAAGGATGAACTTGCTCGTGCCGACCCTCCCACTGCGTTAGGTGACTTTATTAACTACTGCATCCGTATTGATACTCGTCTGACTGAACGCAGGCAAGAGAGATGGTTCGAAAGCAATCGTACTAACCTTTTCCTACCTTCCTCTCCAGCTAAGGAACCTTTGAGTAGGATTACACGGGAACCTGAACCTGAACCCATGCAGGTAGACTCTTTACAACGACGGGTTAGTGATGCACGCAAGGAACATCGTTTTAAGGAGAATCTATGTTTCTATTGTGGTAAGTCAGGGCACTTCATTATAAACTGCCCCAGCCGTTCTCGTAAGACTACTGCAGCACTCATTCATTGTGAGTGTTGCGAGAGGGGATCTGTCAGGTCCGAGCCTCAGGCTCCAGAGAGATCTGCAGCAACAGATCTTGATTTCTCGGACTTAAACTCCGTTACCTCTGAGGACGTTGACTGTGTAAACGCTGCCATTTTTCAAGTTTCCTCAGTGGTGTCCCAGCTGAGTTGTAAGAAAAACAATTCTCATTGCTTTCTTTCCATCAAACTCTGGGTTGACTCAGCTTGGGTGTCTAGCTCTGCTATGATCGACTCAGGGGCAAGTGGAAATTTTATGGATGTCTCCTTTGCTCTGAAACAGGGAATACGTTCAGTGAAGAAGGCTACTCCAGTACAGATGGAAACTGTGGATGGCTCCCTGCTGACCTCTGGACCAGTGGATCAGGAAACAGAGCCTTTGAGGGTTCTTATGGGTAAAGATCATCAAGAGAAACTGTCCTTTATGCTTATCTCTTCTCCCCACTTTCCCATTATTCTAGGGCTACCATGGCTGCAGGCTCAGAATCCTACCATTAACTGGGAGACCAAGGAATTACACTTTCCAGAGAAACAGATGAGTCCAAAAGTTTCAGCTTGCTCTGTTCCTAAAGGAATCATGTCAGTCCCTGAACTACCAGCTGTATACCAGGACTATGTGGATTTATGTGACAAGAAGAACGCTGACCAGCTTCCTCCTCACCGTCCATATGATTGTCCAATTGAATTATTGCCTGGAGCAGAGATACCTTTTGGTAAGATCTACCCCCTGGCGGGGCCCGAGCTAAAGGCTTTAAAGGATTACATAGATGAAAATCTAGCCAAGGGCTTCATACGCCCCTCTTCATCTCCTGCAGGTGCACCCATCTTCTTTGTAAAGAAGAAAGATGGATCTCTGAGACCATGCGTAGACTATAGGGAACTCAATAAGGTTACTATTAGAAACCGTTATCCATTGCCTTTAATCCCTGAGTTATTGGAGAGAGTGCGAAAATTTTTTCTAAACTAGATCTTCGTGGGGCCTATAACTTAGTCCGTATTAGACCTGGGGATGAATGGAAGACTGCATTCAGGTCACGCTATGGACACTTTGAATATCTAGTTATGCCTTTTGGTCTGAGTACCGCCCCAGCCACTTTCCAACACTTGGTGAATGACATCTTCAGGGATCTCCTAGATACATTCGTGGTAATTTATTTGGATGATATTCTAATTTTTTCTAACTCCACAGAGGAACATCATGGACATGTGAGAATGGTCTTGGAACGTCTAAGACAAAATCATCTTTACATCAAACTTGAAAAGTGTGAATTCCATAGGACCGAAATTCAATTTCTGGGGTATGTACTGTCTACACAAGGAATTAGTATGGATGGAAGCAAAACCCAAGCCATCAAGGATTGGCCAAGTCCTAGAAATGTGAAGGAGGTACAGCGCTTCATCGGGTTTGCCAACTTCTATAGACGTTTCATTAGAAATTTCTCTGAGGTAGTGTCACCTATCACTCAACTTACCCGGAAAGAGTCTAGGTTTTCCTGGACTCCCCAAGCCCAGGAAGCATTTTCCCGTCTAAAAGATAAATTTACCACTGCACCTATCCTAGTACATCCCAACCCCGAGCTTGCCTTCATAATAGAGGTGGATGCTTCAGACTGTGCCGTTGGAGCTATACTCTCTCAGAGAACAGGTGAGAAGAATGTCTTGCATCCCTGTGCCTTCTTTTCCCAGCAGTTGTCTTCGGCTGAGAGGAACTACGATGTGGGCAATAGAGAGTTGTTGGCCATTATTGCCGCCTTCAAAGAATGGAGACACCTTCTTCAGGGAGCTGCACAGCAAATAGTCGTCCTGACAGACCATCGTAACCTTGAGTTTATCAGGTCGGCTAAGTGCCTGACTCCTCGCCAGGCTCGCTGGAATCTTTTCTTAAACCAATTTAATTTTATCATCTCTTATAGACCAGGATCGCGCAATGGAAAGGCTGATGCACTCTCTAGGATTTACTCAGCAGAGACACGTCCAATTACTCCTCCTAAGACTATTCTTCCTGACTCTAGATTCCTAGGAGTAATTCATAATCAAGACCTACTTAAGGACATCAAGGAAGCATACCATGCGGATTCCTTTTTGGCACAACCCCCAAGGGACGTAAGTCTTGTCTTTAAGAATGGTGTGTGGATTCAGGGACAACGTCTGTATATTCCTGAAACAGTCAGATTAAGAGTATTGCAACTCATTCACGATTCCAAGATAGCTGGGCATAGAGGAATTCTAAAGACACAGGAATTTCTTTCTCGTTTCTTTTGGTGGCCCACTTGCAGGAAGGATGTTTTGAATTATGTCACTTCATGTGAGGTCTGTGCAAGATGCAAAACACCTCGCTCCTCACCAACTGGTCTGTTACAGCCTCTTCCCACCCCGTCCCGCCCGTGGGGATCCATTTCTATGGACTTCATTGTGGAGTTACCAACCTCTCAGGGGAAGAACACATTCTAGTGGTGGTTGACCGTCTAACAAAGGCAGCTCATTTTATCCCTTGTGTCGGCTTACCCACTGCAAAACAGACATCAGATTTGATGATTAAAGATGTGTTTCGCTTACATGGAGTACCGGATGAGGTTATTTCGGATCGAGGGGTGCAATTCACTTCTAGGTTTTGGCAAAATTTCTGTGCAGCATTGGACATTAAAGTAAACCTTTCTTCTGCTTTTCATCCCCAGACTAATGGACAGACGGAACGAACCAATCAAACCCTGGAGCAGTATCTCCGCTGCTTTATCTGCCACCTACAGGATGATTGGGTGGATCTACTTCCATTAGCTGAGTTCTCGTATAACAACTCTCAGAGTGCCTCCACTAAACAGTCTCCTTTTTACTCTAATCTAGGTTATCATCCTAACATTCTACCACGATTTCCCATAGAAACGCCTTTACCAGCAGTGGCTGAAAGAATCACGTCTTTACAGAAGAATATGGATCTTCTAAAGGAAAATCTGGAATCGGCTCAAGAAAGGTACAAGAAAGCAGCAGATAAATTTCGTAAACCTGCACCAGCTTTCAAGGTAGGAGACTTGGTCTGGCTGTCAACCAGAAATCTTAAGTTAAGGATTCCATCGTCTAAGTTGGGACATAAGTACATTGGACCCTATAAAATCAGTAAAATTATAAGTGCCGTTGCTTGTCGTCTTCAACTGCCCAGAACTATGAGAATCCACCCTGTCTTTCATGTATCCCTACTAAAGGCTGCGACACCCAATACGTTTCCTGGACGTTCCTCTCCTTGCCCTGACCCAGTGCTAGTCGATGGTCAGGAAGAATTTGTGGTGGAAAGGATTTTAGATTCCAGGTTGTATAGAAATCAGTTACAATATCTGATTAAATGGCAGGGCTACCCAGTGGAGGACAACTCATGGGAACCGGTCAATAACGTTAATGCTCCTCGCTTGCTCCGTCAGTTTCATCAGAGGTACCCACACAAGCCTGGTCTGAGGTCATCCGGAGGTTGTCCTTAAGGGGGGAGTAATGTAAGTTTCTATGTATATATTCCTGAAACTCAGTTTGTTCGTCAGCCATTTTACTTTCTGTCTTGCTGCAGCTATCTTGCCCTCAGTCAAAATGGAGTTTCCAGCTTGCATGTTCCCGCCCTGATTCTCTCCTTTGCTTCTTAAGCAGCCACAGCTGAGCAATCAGTGCTTCAGAATCTAGCCTGCAGTGAACCTGTGACTTGACTCCTGTAAGCCTTGGACCTTGTACTCCAGCTATTCCTACTGAGGAACTCTGAAGCACTTGTGGACTCTGAACCCTGCTCTTTAAAAGACCCACGTTTGCATGGACTTACGGTAACAGAGAAGAAGATCCTGAATCTGTATTGGAGAGTGATTGCTGAGCTTGGATTACTCTGGCCTGCTGTGTCTCCTGTTTCTGTGTCTGCAAACTGTGTGACTATTTCTGCCAACTTGTATGAAGTAATACAGGACTTTTCTATATCAAACCTGTGACTCCTGTGTTTTCATCGCACCCAAGCACAAGACGCTATATGAACTGTACTTCATACATTACAGAACTATTCAAAGAGTTCTGTCACCTGTACGGGTGTAAAAAGATAAGAACTACACCGTACCACCCCCAAACCAATGGACTTTGTGAAAAGATGAATCACATCGTTATTGACTTACTGAAAACTGTACCACTGGAAGAAAGAAATCGGTGGCCAGACTTGTTACCTGACCTGGTAGACATGTACAACCATATACCGGTGAGTTCCACCAACTGCACCCCAGCTTATCTCATGCGGGCAAGACCAGGAAAGCTGCCCATGGATCTAGAGCTTGGAGTTGTGGAACCAGAAGCGGATGTAACTACTGGAGACTGGAACACAAACAGACAGGAACAGTACAGAAAAGTACAGGCCTGTGTTGAGGAAAGTCTCAATCGAGGAAGGGATAAACAAGCAGATCGCTACAATAAAAGTGCGCCGGCTGAACCTTTCGCACCTGGTGAAATCGTACTGAAAAGAAAAAGGAGGCTACACAAACTCGACGATCAGTGGGAAAGAGAGCCCTACATCATACAAAATTCAAGGTTTGATAACAAGAAAACGTGCATAATAAGCAAGGATGGAGGAAACACAACTGCAACTGTGTCTAGAGACCATCTAAAGTTGTGTCCGGACCCATTAAAGCTCCGTGAGGAAGAACCTGTTGTCAATCAGGAAAAGAGTGATGAAGCAGTTATACATACAGACTTGGGAGATTTCCCCGCAGATTGGCCCAGAATTGGAGAAGCTGTAATCATTCCCGTGCTTCAATTTTATCAACCGCAAGAAGAATCTCTAAATTCAATTGCACCAATTGTGCCAGTAGAGTCAGTTCCAGAAGGACCTGTTCTGGAAGAACCTCAACCAGTGGAACCACGAGAAGCAGCACCACAAGAAGCAGAATCCCAAGAAACTGAGCCTCAGGAAGAAGGATCCCCTGCAGAAGTTGCACCTGTTCACTCAGTTCACAGTGTGCTTGCCAGCCCAGTAGGGAGGTTGAGACAATTCTATAATTCACTCTCACATAGCACAAACAGGGAAACTGCTACCCCACAGGTCATTGCACCACGCAGATCCGAACGTAGCACAAAAGGACACATCCCTGCTAGGTTCAGAGATTAGTTTAACCTCTGGCAAATGTAAATAATTGTTTAAAGTCATTATATATAAATGTACATATGTTTGCTTATAATGTATATATCAGTATTTATTGACCTGTTTTCCCTTATCATCTTGGAACAAGAGGAATGGACATTATTTTCTACTTGTTTTCTCACCCCTATTTGAGCATCCTTTCCAAAAGAGACTGGGACTTTTATGGTTGCTCAAAGTTCCTCAATCCCTCATTGTACATAATTGATCAGTTTTGTTTATGCAACGGTTCAAGAGTGCCTTACCTCCGTAAAGGAAGAATTGTTTTTATATGTTATTGTTCTGTTACCTGTTTTTGTATTTCAGCCCTGAGTGCTGAATTCTACTAAGGGGGAATGTGGAGCCCAGCTGTGACTGGATCCATATCTTCCAGAAGGATGTACTAAAGGAAGATCCCACTAGAGGTCACTATACACACACACATCTCAGCTTACCTAAGAGACCAGTAGAGGGAGCTGTGTGTTAGGCACATAAAAAAACCAGTTAGTTCTAGTTTTACCTCAGACAGATCAGAACAGCAGTTACCTCAGACAAGCTGTGAGGGACAGATGAGTTCTCCTCAGGACACGAGAGTGAGAGGATTCCTGTCAGAGCTCAGTCAGAGCTAAAAACAGACGGAGATTGATTGATCCTAGTCAGAGCTGAAGCTGAAGTGTAGCTCAGGAGGAAGCGTGCCGACGCTTAAGAGAGCGGCGAAGAGGCAGCATATTAACTGCCAGCGTGTGTGATCTTTATAGGACCCTGGTAGGCCGAAAGCAAGTGGAATTGGAGGGGCCAGTAAGCATTAATAGCTTTCCCCCCAGCAACGAATACCGGACGCCGGGTCCCGAGCCTATAAGGATCTCTACGACCTTTTAGGAGAACACCGGAGTTCCTGGAGGACTACAAGTCCCAAGAGTACCACAGAGTTGACACGTACAGGATCAGGGGAACAGAGTCTGCCTGATCAGCGATAAAAAGACCCTGTTCTGCCATAGAGAAGGTCCCCCACCAAGTCAGCCAGGTACAGAACAGAGACTGAGTTAGACCTAGCTACAAGCAGGTCAGGACTTCATTAAATAACGACAGAGAACAGGAGGCCATACACCTACCAGTGGAGGAATCCGGATGTTCATCCTTCGCCCTGCCCTGCTCCGGGGAGTACCTGCCATTCCTGCAGTAAAGGTACCAAACTGACTTTTGTGTGTGACTCCCTTATTGTCTCTGACGGCGGGATTCCCATCTGTCCTGCATCCTCATATTTCTATCCGCCCTGGAAGGACACTGTCTTGCCTGTAGAAGACCTACCATCTAGCTGCCCAACATCATCCCTTCCAGAGTATGTGCACAGCAGCGCTGGTCCCTCTGACCAGATACTACAAGTGGCGTCACGACAACTTACACAAACATTTTATCTTCCCTGTAAATATCCCCATCTCAGTGAGCCCAGGGCCACGGACCGAGCCGTGTGCTACCCGTGACATCCCCATAGAAGTCGACGGGCTCGGTGCCGAGTACCCCACGGCCCTGGCGGGTGGCTCACATTTACAGGGGTCCGTCTGGCATATGATGACGTGGGATTTTGGGTGAAAAATTGATGGGAATACAAGCTTGTCTGAGCCACCACAAGATTTATTATTTCAGCACTGAAAAATAATTTTAAGAAGTCAATGTTGGTGAGGCCTGTAACGTCAAACTGGATTCCTGAGCTGCCGCTGAAATCCGGAATGACGGGCTGATAATTTTTTGGGGGTGCAATCCATAAGGGATTGATTGCTGCAGGAGTTGCCTGTGCCCTAGGGAGCCTTGATGGGGGTCCTTTCTCACTATATGAGGAGGATGAGGCATAGAGGAATGTGGGGTCTTCCTCACTGGCTGAATCCATGTCGGAGGCAAGGAAAGCATATGCCTCCTCTGGTAAATAGTGTCTTCATGACAAATGGGTCATTTTTATTTAACTTTTCAAAACCCTGGGGATGTATGTGTGTAAGTGGTGCTTTACAAGTGTAATGTGTGGGGCTTGTGTATAGGGTACTATTTATTATAAAAAGTATAGAAAAAATAGAGACATTTTTGAGAAGAAACACTTAGAAAAGAATGAAAAGAAAAATCAGATGTAAAAAAAGTTTTGTATAAAAAAATTACACTACACTAATGCCCTTTCTATAAATTTACCAGATGCTAACTATGCTTTTTATTTTGCAAAAAAAAAGGCCGTCACCAACAATGTGATGTACGCTACCCACTGCACTAAAAATTACCTGGCAATGACAATTCTTTTTTATGAAAAAGAAAGACGCTACCGCCATACCTATACGGCAAATCAGTTCAAATTATTTTTCTCTAAAACAAAATCGGACATCACCAAACACTATGACGCCCGATACTCTAACACGCTACCTATGAAGCTACACTGTACTAACAGCTATAATTTTTTTACATTCGCTACGCTATCTAACTGTCAAAGAAAAAGTCCCTTGGTGCAGTTTCTGATCAGCAGCGATACTGATCAGAGCGCTGTGGACACGGGAAGAGCAGGAATGCTACACACACAATAAAAAGCACAAAATGTGCTAAAAATTCAATTGATAGGAAAGGGGAGAAGACGGGGACTGGAAGAGGGATGGGGAGTTGCTGCTGTGATCACAGATAAGTCAATCAGCACCAACACAAAGCACAGCAGACAGATCGCAGGAGGATTGCACAGGAGGATGCAGCAACAGGGCAGCACGGTGGCTCAGTGGATAGCACTGAAGTCTTGCAGCGCTGGAATCCTGGGTTCGAATCCCACCAAGGACAACATCTGCAAGGAGTTTGTATGTTCTCCCCGTGTTTGCGTGGGTTTCCTTCGGGTACTCCGGTTTCCACTTAGATGTCATACCTGCTGCTAACAGCATGTTTGGGGTTAAATTCCATTATTTAAGGCCAAAGCCTGGCTTTATATTACAGTTCAGGATGCAATATTATGGGACATAATGCAATAAATACAAGATAAGACCTATAGTAATCATTTGTGAGTTAGTACAAGCGCGTAACAGATATATTTATCATTGATCGGTATAGTGTATAATGTCCCCCATCCTGGTATAGCGTCCCCCGTTCTGGTATAATGTCCCCCATCCTGGTATAGCGTCCCCCGTTCTGACATAATGTCCCCGTTCTGGCATAATGTCCCCATCCTGGTATAGCGTCCCCGTTCTGACATAAGTCCCCGTTCTGGCATAATGTCCCCATCCTGGTATAGTGGAAGGCAGTGCTCTGTCTTGTTGATAGCATCTCATGATGTGAGCTCATGAATCAGGGTTGTAATGTAATGAGATATTAGTGTCACACTGTCTGACCATCACTTTGCTCAAACCTGAAATATTCACTGTTCTTTCTGGTCCTGGAGGAGATTTTCCTTTGCTATACATCCCCATTGAAGGATTTCCATCGGCTGTAAGAGACAATAACAAAATGACAAAAATAAATGCGTTCATGCTGACAAATGAGGAAAGACACCTTTAGGTTAACTGGCTTCATATGAATTAAAGGAAAGCTCTGGGCAGAATGTAATGTACGCCTACTACAGAGATGGCAGTGACATCAGTGACATGCAAAAGTTTTAGTACCCCTGGTCAAAATGACTGTTATTGTTAACAGTTAAGCAAGCTGAAGATGAAATGATCTTTAAAAGGTCTAAAGTTACAGATGAAACATTTCCTTTGTATTTTAGGAAAAAAAAATTATATATAATTAGTCATTTTTTACATTTTAAAAATTACAAAAAGGAAAATGAGCCGAGGCAACAGTTTGGGTACCCTTGGAGATTTGTGGGCTCACGTAACTTTGACCAATGTTTCAGACCTTAATTAGCCTTTTAGGGGTATGGCTCATTTACGATTGTCGTTAGGAAGGGACAGGTGATGCAAATTTCCCAGCATTATAAAAACCCAGCCTCCTCAACCTTGTGCCAAACACAGCAGCCATGGGTTCTTGTAAGGAGCTGTATAGCACTCTGAAAATGAAAATGGAGGCCCATAGACCAGGAACAGTGGAGGTCAAGCTAAGGTCTGGAAGAACAAGCAAAATTTCAGAGAGAGCTGCTCATAGGATTGCTAGATAGGCAAATCAAAACCCCAGCTTGAATGCAAAAGACCTTCAGAGAGATTTATCAGACTCTGGAGTTGTGGTACATTGTTCTACTGTTCAGAGACACCTCCACAAATAATGGCCTTCGTAGAAGAGTCATCAGAAGAAAACCTCTCCTGCGTCCTCACCATAGAATTCAGCGTCAGAAGTATGCAAAAGAACATCTAAACAAGCTGATTTGTTTTGGAACAAAAAAGTCATGTGGACCAATGAGGTTAAGATAGAACTATGGCCACAATGATCAAAGGTATGTGTGGAGAAAAAGGGCACAGAATTTCAGGAAAAGAACATCTTGCCAACCATTAAGCATGGGGGTGGATCAATCATGCTTTGAGGTTGTGTTGCAGCCAATAGTACGGGAACATTTCAGGGGTAGAGGGAAGAATGGATTTAATGAAATTTCAACAAATGCAACAGATGCAAACATAACATCATTATTCTGCAATGTTTGTTTAAAGGGGTTGTTCTTGCTATCTTCAGGAGAGCACGGTGATCCTGCCTCCCGCCTTCCTGCTTGCCAGGTGGTGGTGTGCTCCTGATCTTTCACACTTCGGACCAGCGACATGGCTGTGCTGCTGGCCTAAACTGTGTGCTCCCTTGTGCTGCAGGCAGACGCTGGTGCAGCATCAGAGGACTGCAGGGGCTCAGAAGCGAGACAAATCTAGCTTCAGAACAATGCTTGTAATCTCTAAAAGAAAGAGCTTGCCAGTGCTGCTCTTCTTGCCTATCAGCCCAGCCACCACTGCAGAAGTGGCCAGTAAGCTAAGCAACAAACCGTAAACTACAAAATAAAAGAAACCCTTCATTTTCCAGAGATGATCCTGCCTTAAATGTAACCATTTACACGCCGAACCAAGTAGCCACTATGACATCTAAGTCGGTTAACAGTGAGAGAGGGCGCGATGTTGCTGCCGACACCTCATCATGTGATCCCGGGATTGTAATCTAAAGGGTCACATTAATTGAGAATCATTTAGCTCATACCTGGAATATTCCGTGGTCTTGGCACAGGGGGAGGTTTTCCTTTTCCACATATCCACAATGGAGATTTGTAAGAGATCAAATGAATATTATAAATATAAGAAAACTTTGATATTTGCAGATGATGAACAGTAGTCTCAGCTTAATTGACTTCATTTAATAAAGTCAACCCTGTGGACGGAGCTTATCCCTGTCACACGGCTCGACATGGAGGGGAATGACACATGCACTCAGAGTACAGAATACCATTAGTATTGTGCTTTTCTCACAGGGGACTGTTTGCTTAAAGAGTAAGTGTTGATTTATTTTTCACTTAATAAATGAATCGTTTACCTGAAAATAAGCAACTTTGTCATATATTTTATTAGAGAAATCCATTTCTTTCTCCTCCTGGACCGATCATTCATTCTCAGAATTCTCAATTCACTGGTAAAATGTGTCTTCAGTGAATACAAGTTTTCCCATTATGGGAGTTGACAATTTGTGCTGATAAAGTTCGATGCAGACTTGTAACTGTCATTTCAAGAGAACTTACAGCAGAATGTGTCAGCCTCTAGCGTCGCCTTATCCCTCTCCTTCCCTCTCCATAGAATCTTATAAGCACCAACCGTCATCTTCTATTTCACTAATGTGAATATTTGTCTTCAGTGAATATAGATTTTACCCTTGAATTTAGAGTGAAAGATCAGTCCCGGAGAAGCAAGATGCAGATTTCTATGATAAGGCACAGTTGTTTTATAAAGTTCCTTATTTTCATATGTACTATTGATTTATGAAATAAAATTTAAAACAGTTATTCTTTAACTTTTAACTGACCAGCAAAGTAATATATACAGGTGAATATATAATATTGCAGAATAATGCACTACGATCTGTAACACACAGCCAGGCTCCTGCCTGAAGCCATGGAAGTTTAACCTTAGATGTCGCCGATAGTACAACTGTAGAATAAGGAGCGATGGCGCCCCCTCTGTCTCGACAATGGCGCCTAGTAATGGAATCTTGGGATTGTAATTAAATTAAAGATGTAAGAGGGTCACAGTGATTGACAATCCTTTAGGACACACCTGAAATATTGGGTGTTTTTTTTGGCACTGGTGGACGTTGTCCATCTCTAGACATCGTTATTGAAGATTTGGTAGCTATCAAAAGAGACAAGATGAAAATGACAAACATAAAAAATAACAATGTTTTCATATTGGGAAATGAAGGGCAATATACATGCAGATTAATTTGCTTCACATGGATTGGAAGGGTCTCTAACCCCCATGGCTGATGCATTGGTCTCTCCAATGTTTGGTTCCAGGATGGGAAGAGATGTTCTTGGTCATGGTCTTTGCTCAGTTGACTGCCGGGCTTGTGATTGACTTCAGTGATCAGGTGACTGTAATGATCTAAGATGCATCTCATGGTGACATCTGTTCCAGCCAAATAACCGCTGTGTTTAATCAAACAATGAGGAAAATAAGTACTGTATTTGATCCACTGCAGATTTTGCAAGTTTTCCCCTACACAGAATGAAGAGGTCTGTAATTTTTATTGTAGGAACCCTTCTGAGAAAGGTCAGGAATCAGCCAAGAGCTACATAAGATTACCACAGTGTCAAACATTACCATTAGTAACACATTAGGTCATCATGGATTAATATCCTGCAGGGCATACAAGGTCCCCTGCTCACTCCAGCACAGGTCCAGACCCATTTGAAGTTCCCCAATGCTTATCTGGATGATCCAGTGGAGGGACGGGAGAAGGTCATGTGGTCAGATGAGACCAAAATAGAACTTTTTTATATCAACTTCACTTTCTGTGTTTGGAGGAAGAAGAAGTATGAGTACTAGTCCAAGAACACCGTCCCAACCGTGAAGCATGGTGAGGGAAACATCATGTTTTGTGGGAGCATCTTTGCAAAGGGGGACAAGACAACTGCACTGTACTCTGAGGAGGATGGATGGGGTCATGTATCGCGAGATTTTGGCCAACAACCTC
This sequence comes from Oophaga sylvatica, assembly GCA_033576555.1. Taxonomy (NCBI): domain Eukaryota; kingdom Metazoa; phylum Chordata; class Amphibia; order Anura; family Dendrobatidae; genus Oophaga; species Oophaga sylvatica. The sequence goes on along the minus strand of JARQOD010000007.1, from coordinate 98,826,522 downwards.
ATTCCCTCAGTAAGGGCATTGAAGATGGCTCATGGCTGTGTCTTCTAGCATGAAAATGACCCGAAACACACCGCCAGGGCAAATAAGGAGTGGTTCGGTCAAAAGCATTTCAAAGTCCTGGAGTGACCTAGCCAGTCTCCAGACCTGAACCCAATAGAAAATGTTTGGAGGGAGGTGAAACTCAATGTTGCCCAGAAAAAGCCCCGAAAACATCAGGATCTGTGTGGAGGAGGGGGCCAAAATCCCTGCTGCAGTGTGTGCAAACCTGGTCAAGAACCACAGGAAACGTCCGACCTCTGTAACTGCAAAACAAAGGTTTCTGCACCAAATACTAAGTTCTGTTTTTCTATTGTATCAAATACTTATTTCATGCAATAAAATGCAAATTAATTATGTAAAAATCCTACAGTGTGATTGTCTGGATTTTATTTTTAGATTCTCTCACAGGTGAAGTGTACGTACGACAAAAATTACAGATCTCTCCATTCTTTGTAGGAGGGAAAACTGCAAAATAGTTTAGAGTATCAAATACTTATTTACCCCACTGTAGGTCTCAGCAGACAGATGACTACAGAGTAGTAAATCTTTGCTTCCTGCCTCAGTGCAGATCAGATGCAAAGTCCTTGGCTAGATTCAAACCCCAGAGGAGCTCAGAGCTGCAGAGGAGCAGCACTGACCACTGAGCGAAAAGCTGCTCTCCAGGAGAAACTCCAGGTCAAAGATGAAATTGTGCTTACGTTGATGACGCAGACGCTCCTCCACACTGTTGTCTGAATTCTGCAAGACAAAAATCTTATTTTATCATCAAAAGGACTTTTTTTCTGTAATGATCTGTACTTAAACTTGTTTTATTGGCTGTATTAAAAATAATAATCAGCTGTTATACACACTCCGAAGTTCAACAATTTTCTCTCTAATATTACCCTATCTCCATTTTCCTGCTTTGAAAAAGTGATCACATCATATAGTAAAATGTATGCAAGCTTTTTTTTTTTTTTTAATTAATTTATTTCTGAGGGGCGTTTTATGCCAGTCTTAGTCAGCTCAGGCAAGATAGGGTATGGCCAATAATAAAAATTATATACCATAATTTACACCACAAAAATTAAGTAAATAACAAAATGAGAGAAGCATACTCCAGCCCCTAACTGGAGTAACATTTCTGGCAGTGGCGCACTAAAGTTTGAAATATGAAATAAATTCATTAACCCCTTCACGACCTATGATATGTAGGTACATCATAGGTAATATATTGCCCTTTGATGTATGCTCCAGCCCTGAGCCCGCATCTTTCCCAGCACATATCAGCTGATCTAATCAGCTACCATGTGTCTATAATAGCCAAGGGTGGAATTGCGATCCACCTGCGGCTGTTAACTTGTTAATGCCGCTGTCAAGCTCTGACAGTGGCAATTAACATGAGCGTGCCGAAAGCGCATCACAAACCCCGCCCATCAGCGCGCTGTCACATGATCCCGGGGAGCTGATGTGTTGGCATGACAACAGGGGGGTCTGCAAGAGATCCCTCTAGTTGCCATTGCAGATCTGCTATGAGCGTCGTCCCGTGGCCGGTGTTCATATAGCAGATAAGCATTTCTGCTACACATAGCATGACTGAAGCCCTCCTACAGTACAGACCAAAAGTTTGGACACACTTTCTCATTTAAAGATTTTTCTGTATTTTCATGACTATGAAAATTGTACATTCACACTGAAGGCATCAAAACTATAAATTAATGTGGAATTATAGACTTAACAAAAAAGTGTGAAACAACTGAAAATATGTCTTATATTCTAGGTTCTTCACCTTTTGCTTTGATGACTGCTTTGCACACTCTTGGCATTCTCTTGATGAGCTTCAAGAGGTAGTCACCGGGAATGGTCTTCCAACAATCTTGAAGGAGTTCCCAGAGATGCTTATCACTTTTTGACCCTTTTGCCTTCACTCTGCGGTCCAGCTCACCCCAAACCATCTCGATTGGGTTCAGGTCTGGTGACTGTGGAGGCCAGGTCATCTGGTGTAGCACCCCATCACTCTCCTTCTTGGTCAAATAGCCCTTACACAGCCTGGAGGTGTTTGGGGTCATTGTCCTGTTGAAAAATAAATGATGGTCCAACTAAACGCAAACCGGATGGAATAGCATGCTGCTGCAAGATGCTGTGGTAGCCATGCTGGTTCAGTGTGCCCTCAATTTTGAATAAATCCCCAACAATGTCACCAGCAAGGCACCCCCACACCATCACACCTCCTCCTCCATGCTTCACAGGGGGAACCAGGCATGTAGAGTCCATCCGTTCACCTTTTCTGTGTCGCACGAAGACACGGTGGTTGGAACCAAAGATCTCAAATTTGGACTCATTAGACCAAAGCACAGATTTCCACTGGTCTAATGTCCATTCCTTGTGATCTTTAGCCCAATAAGTCTCTTCTGCTTGTTGCCTGTCCTTAGCAGTGGTTTCCTAGCAGCTATTTTACCATGAAGGCTGCTGCACAAAGTCTCCTCTTAACAGTTGTTGTAGAGATGTGTCTGCTGCTAGAACTCTGTGTGGCATTGACCTGGTCTCTAATCTGAACTTCTGTAAACCTGCGATTTCTGAGGCTGGTGACTCGGATAAACTTATCCTCAGAAGCAGAGGTGACTCTTGGTCTTCCTTTCCTGGGGCGGTCCTCATGTGAACCAGTTTCTTTGTAGCGCTTGATGGTTTTTGCAACTGCACTTGGGGACACTTTCAAAGTTTTCCCAATTTTTCGGACTGACCTTCATTTCTTAAAGTAGTGATGGCCACTCGTTTTTCTTCACTTAGCTGCTTTATTCTTGCCATAATACAAATTCTAACAGTCTATTCAGTAGGACTATCAGCTGTGTATCCACCAGACTTCTGCACAACACAACTGATGGTCCCAACCCCATTTATAAGGCCAGAAATCCCACTTATTAAACCTGACAGGGCACACCTGTGAAGTGAAAACCATTCCCGGTGACTACCTCTTGAAGCTCATCAAGAGAATGCCAAGAGTGTGCAAAGCAGTCATCAAAGCAAAAGGTGAAGAACCTAGAATATAAGACATATTTTCAGTTGTTTCACACTTTTTTGTAAAGTGTAATGTATAATTCCACATGTGATAATTCATAGTTTTGATGCCTTCAGTGTGAATGTACAATTTTCATAGTCATGAAAATACAGAAAAATCTTTAAATGAGAAGGTGTCCAAACTTTTGGTCTGTACTGTATGTGTAACACAAGAGATCAGATGATCGCAGCTTCAAGTCTCCTTAGGAGACTATTGAAGAAAGTAAAAAAAAAGTTTTAAAAAATATTTAAAAAATTGAAAATAAAATTTCAAATCACCCCATTTTTGCCCCATTCAAAATAAAACAGTAAAAAAATAAATCTACATATTTGCTATCCATCTACATATAAAAAGAATTAATTTGATCAGTAAACGGAATAACGAGAGATATTCAAAATTCCAGAATTACGTTTTTTAGGTCGCCGCAATATTGACTGCAATAATATGCAATAACAGATCAAAACATCGTATCTACTCCAAAATCAATAAAAATGTCAGCTCGGTATGCAAAATAAAAGCCTTCTCCAGCCCCAGATCCTGAAAAATGGAGACGCTATGGGTCTCGCAAAATGGCGACTTTTTTGTTTACAAACTTTGGATTTTTTTCACCACTTAATAAAGAACCTATAAATGTTTGGTATCTACAGGTCCTTCTCAAAAAATTAGCATATAGTGCTAAATTTCATTATTTTCCATAATGTAATGATTACAATTAAACTTTCATATATTTTAGATTCATTACACACCAACTGAAATTTGTCAGGTCTTTTATTGTTTTAATACTGATGATTTTGGCATACAACTCCTGATAACCCAAAAAACCTGTCTCAAAAAATTAGCATATCAAGAAAAGGTTCTCTAAACGACCTATTACCCTAATCTTCTGAATCAACTAATTAACTCTAAACACATGCAAAAGATTCCTGAGGCTTTTAAAAACTCCCTGCCTGGTTCATTACTCAAAACCCCCATCATGGGTAAGACTAGCGACCTGACTGATGTCCAGAAGGCCATCATTGACACCCTCAAGCAAGAGGGTAAGACCCAGAAAGAAATTTCTCAACAAATAGGCTGTTCCCAGAGTGCTGTATGAAGGCACCTCAATGGGAAGTCTGTTGGAAGGAAACAATGTGGCAGAAAACACTGTACAACGAGAAGAGGTGACCGGACCCTGAGGAAGATTGTGGAGAAGGACCGATTCCAGACCTTGGGGGACCTGAGGAAGCAGTGGACTGAGTCTGGTGTAGAAACATCCAGAGCCACCGTGCACAGGCGTGTGCAGGAAATGGGCTACAGGTGCCGCATTCCCCAGGTAAAGCCACTTTTGAACCATAAACAGCGGCAGAAGCGCCTGACCTGGGCTACAGAGAAGCAGCACTGGACTGTTGCTAAGTGGTCCCAAGTACTTTTTTCTGATGAAAGCAAATTTTGCATGTCATTCGGAAATCAAGGTGTCAGAGTCTGGAGGAAGACTGGGGAGAAGGAAATGCCAAAATACCTGAAGTCCAGTGTCAAGTACCCACAGTCAGTGATGGTGTGGGGTGCCATGTCAGTTGCTGGTGTTGGTCCACTGTGTTTCATCAAGGGCAGGGTCAATGCAGCTAGCTATCAGGAGATTTTGGAGCACTTCATGCTTCCATCGGCTGAAATGCTTTATGGAGATGAAGATTTCATTTTTCAGCACGACCTGGCACCTGCTCACAGTGCCAAAACCACTGGTAAATGGTTTACTGACCATGGTATTACTGTGCTCAATTGGCCTGCCAACTCTCCTGACCTGAACCCCATAGAGAATCTGTGGGATATTGTGAAGAGAAAGTTGAGAGACGCAAGACCCAACACTCTGGATGAGCTTAAGGCCGCTATCGAAGCATCCTGGGCCTCCATAACACCTCAGCAGTGTCACAGGCTGTGTAAGGTTCTTTGTCTCTTTTGACATGTTCCTTGAAACTCAGTTTTCCGTCGGCCATTTTGCTTTCTGTCTTTCTGCAGCTCTTGCCCTCAGTTAATATGGAGTTTCCAGTTTTCATGTTTCCGCCCTGATTCTCTCCCTCTTGCTTCTTAAGCAGCCTCAGCTGAACAATCAGTGCTCCTGAATCAAGCCTCAGTCAGCCTGTGACCTGACTCCTGGAAGCCTTGGACTTGTACTCCAGCTATTCCCTACTGAGGAACCTTGGAACACTTTTGGACTCTGGAAACCTGCTGTTTGGTGAATCCATGTTTGCAGAGGAATTACGGTACAGAGAAGAGATCCTGAACCTGCTTTGGAGATTTATGTAGAGCTTGAAGTTACTCTGGCCTGCTGTGTCTCCTGCCTCTGTTCCTGCAAACTGTGTGACCTTTTCAGCATGCTTGTATGAAGTAATACAAGTCATTTCATATCAACCTGTGTCTCATGTGTTTTCCTCGCACCCAAGCACAAGACGCTATAGGAACTGTACACTATACATGACAGGCTGATTGCCTCCATGCCACGCCGCATTGAAGCAGTCATTTCTGCAAAAGGATTCCCGACCAAGTATTGAGTGCATAACTGAACTTTATTATTTGATGGTTTTTTTGTTTGTTTTTAAAAAACACTTTTATTTTATTGGACGGTTGAAATATGTTAATTTTTTGAGACAGGTTTTTTGGGTTATCAGGAGTTGTATGCCAAAATCATCAGTATTAAAACAATAAAAGACCTGACAAATTTCAGTTGGTGTGTAATGAATCTAAAATATATGAAAGTTTAATTGTAATCATTACATTATGGAAAATAATGAAATTTAGCACTATATGCTAATTTTTTGAGAAGGACCTGTACAAACTCGTACTGACCTGGAGAATTATAATGGCAGTTTCTAAGAACTGTACCTTGGACAAGGAAAAATCGAGGTCTGTCTACAACAGGTAGTAATGACTGATACAATGGAAGAACTTATCACTACATAGTACAGCTGAAAAAATACAAATATCCATCGCAGCTTAGAAAAGCTGAAAACTTCATGACTAGTAATGACAATTAGTGATAAATAACATTTTAGATACATTAGTGATTAATAGATTCTAAAGGATGAGTTGCTCATTTGGTATAACTAGGAGGAGGCTTATAATCCAGCTCCGATAAGACCCAATTCAGATGGATGCTTTCTTGAATTCAGATGAGTTGGGTCTTTTTTGAACTCTATCCTCCTGATCTTCAAGGAAAAAGCCAGAGAAAAATCCCTTCTCATTATTTGTGATTATAATGCAAATTAGATATCATAAAATGTCATATCGGTATGCCTTATTGGGCCAAGTCTAAATGTAACTGATAAATAGTTGATTTTTGTTCTGGATTTAATCTTTGAAAGCACCTTCAATATACAGTGGGTTCAGAAAGTATTCAGACCCCTGTAAATTTTTCATTCTTTGTTTCATTGCAGCCATTTGGTAAATGCAAAAAAATATTTTTTTTCTCATTAATGTACACTCTGCACCCCATCTTGACTGAAAAAAACAGAAATATAGAAATTTTTGCAAATGTATTAAAAAAGAAAACCTGAAATCTCCCATGGTCATAAGTCTTCAGCCCCTTTGCTCAGTATTGAGGAGAAGCAGCTTTTGAGCTAGTACAGCCATGAGTCTTCTTGGGAATGAAGATACAAATTTTTCACCCCTGGATTTGGGGATCCTCTGCCGTTCTTCCTGGCAGATCCTCTCCAGTGCCGTCAGGTTGGATGATGAACGTTGGTGGACAGCCATTTTCAGGTCTCCAGAGATGCTCAGTTGGGTTTAGGTCAGGGCTCTGGCTGGGTCAGTCAGGAATGGTCACAGAGTTGTTCTGAAGCCACTCCTTTGTTATTTTAGCTGTGTGCTTAGGGTCATTGTCTTGTTGGAAGGTGAAGCTTCGGCCAAGTCTGAGGTCCAGAGCACTCTGGAAGAGGTTTTCATCCAGGATATCTCTGTACTTGGCCGCATTCATGTTTCCTTCAATTGCAACCAGTCGTCCTGTCCCTGCAGCTGAAAAACACCCCCATAGCATGATGCTGCCACCACCATGATTCACTGTTCCAGGTGTGAAAAACTTGCTGCATCATTCCCAAGAAGACTCATGGCTGTACTAGCTCAAAAGGGGGCTTCTACTCAATACTGAGCAAAGGGGCTGAAAATTTATGACCATGTGATATTTCGGTTTTTCTTTTTTAATAAATTTGCAAAAATTTCTACATTTCTGTTTTTTTTTTTAGTAAAGACGGAGCAGAGTGCACATTAATGAGAAAAAAATGAACTTTTTTTGCATTTATCAAATGGCTGCAATGAAACAAAGAGGGAAAAAGTCAAAGGGATCTGAATACTTTCCGAACCCACTGTATATGTATTTATATTTTGATGGTATTTTCCATACTAAAACCCACTTAAGATCCACTGATAAAAAATCATAAATTGATGTCACCAGTTGCCTAAAGCCATCATGGCATAAAAAATATACCAAAAAAGCATTGTTTTATGTTTAAAATTGCAATTGTAGTAAAAAAAAATCAAATTTTCCTTCATTACTAATAAAAGTAAAAAGTAAAAATTCTTCACGGATGAAAATTGTTTAGCAATAACTGGGTCAAATTAAAATAGCAATTGGCAGCTTATTTTTTTTAAAAGACCATCTAATATTAAATGTAAGATGGTAAGAATCTGTTTATCTGACAACAAAAAACATTGTGAGATTGTTAAAGCTGTATTCATAAGGTGCGTTTCTTTTGTGTTGGTCGTAAAAATTTGCTTAGCGAAGAAAAGAGCAAAAAATAATTTTTTTTCAATGTAACACTAATAATGTGGTTCACAGAGTGTGATCCCAGTAATCCTGTGAAACCCCTAATATTCATTTGCTGGAGTTCCTGTTTGGCCTCCAGTATGTGGACAGAACTATGCACAAATTATAGGCCAGGCTTAGGGATCATGTTTACAACATTAAAATAGGTTTAGAGATGCACAGTATTTTTATTTATTTATTTTAGACACTTATATGGCCCCATTAATTCCACAGCACTTTACATAGACTATTGGCACTGTCCCCATTGGGGCTCACAATCTAAATTCCCTATCAGTCTTTGGAATGTGGGAGGAAACCAGAGAACCTGGAGGAAACCCACGAAACACGGGGAGAACATACAAACTCCTTGCAGATGTTCTTTGTGGGATTTGAACCCAGGACCCCAGCGCTGCAAGGCCGCAGTGCTAACCACTGAGCCACCATGCTGCCCCGTCTAAGCATATTTTAAGAAATCCCTGATGGACCACCTCACTGCCCCTTATATAGTATAATGGTCTCCAATAGCCCCCTATGTAATATGGTTGTTGACCCAACAGTCCCCTATATAATATGATGGTCCTCCAAACAGCCCCCTACATAGTATGATGGTCTACTCCACAACCTTCTCTATAGTTTAATGGTCCCCCAACAGTCACTTATATAGTTTGGTAGTCCATCTAACAACCTCCGATATTGTATAATGGTCTCCCGAACAGCCACCTATATAGTATGATGGTCCACCAAACAGACCCCTATATAGTATGATGGTCCACTCCACAGCCCCCCATATATTATGATGGTACACCCAACAGCCACCCATATAGTATGATGGTCCTCCCAGCAGCCCTTCATATAGTATAATGATCCCCACAAAAGTCCCTTATATTATATGATGCTCCACCCTAGAGCCCCCTATGTAGTATGATTGTTCCACACAACCCAGAAAAAATAAAAATGTAAATACTTATACATGCCTAATCCAGACTCCTCATCCTTCGCAGCCTCGTCTTGTCTTCTATCCAGTCTCAAAGTGAGTGCTGACGGCCTGCTGCAGTGACGCTATTGCGCTGCTGCTGTCCACTTAGTGGTTCTGGCGTTCGGCAAACCACAAAAAGTCCAAAAGGAAGCCTGCCGGGGTAACTGATACAGCATGGAGCCAGTAGCTCTGTGCTCCTTCTCAACTGTTAGTATCGATGTCCTGACTCCTGAGGACACTGATACTGTTAACAGCATAGCAGACAATGTAGCCCACAGTCGGACCAGCCCAGCAGGCATTTGACAGAATTGCCGATGGCCAGTCCGGCCCGATTCAGAATAAGTAATATCTTCAGGATTTTGTCTTCAGGTATTTATTAAAACCATTTATGGCTAAATGGCATGAAAAAATGTTTCATGTCAGATATGGTCTTATTTATGCAGTTTGTAGCAACTATTGTTAGTGCCAAATGTAAGAAGAGAAGTATTATTTGCAATAGTTAATATAGTTCAAAATTAAGAGTCCAGAATAGAAATGCAAATAATGCAGAATGACAGATCATATCCTGATTGAGACCGAACATAACAAGAGTTAGTGCTGATTTAATGAGGGAGTGAAAGGGGGGGAAGCAGGTCAAAAGCTGCAAGATGGACTCTCTTACAAAGGGGTTTAGTACTCTTTATACATCTAAACAGCAAAACAGAACAGTTTAATCTCAGTTATCTTTCCTTTAATCTAGATTAGGGAGGAGGATAGAGGTTTGGGTGGGTCAGGAAACATCATGGAGATGGTGGGCTTTTTTTAGTGGAGCTTACTGCAAGGTGCTTCAAAGCTCCTTATACTGAGAAAGCTTGGGAAACTAACTGGTGCCGCTGTCCACGTGCTTTATTATAAGAAAATCACTTCTCAAACTTTCACTAGCAGTCGAGTGCAGCACATCTATAACAGGTGAGTGTAAAGACCAACAGATGGTACCTACTACATGCCAAAAGTATCTGTCCTAGGGCAAATTTCTGAGAATCCTATGGGCCTTGTTGACACTGGATAAGGCAGCTGCAGAATCATCGGGAGCCTCAAAACTTCACAGGAGGACAATGAAATCCTTACTAGTGGCAGGGAGGCGTTTAGTGCAGTATGTCACGTCATACGAGTGTGGTGAGTTGGGTTAGGGAAGGCCGCTATATGGGGATTGAAAAAAAAAGAAGAGTACCATTATTAACATAGGAAAACTATAAAATCGTTTAGATTTCAATCTGTTGATATATATATGGAAGAATGGGCCAAAATCCCACCTGAGCAATGCCTGCGACTAGTTTCTCCATACAGTAGGTGCCTTGAAGCTTCATCACTAACAAAGGCTTTTGTACCAAGTATTAATTAATCAGACCACCAAACGCTCTTGGAATGCGCAAAATGCTTATTCTTTGGGGGCAATAGATTTTATGTTGACTCATTGATGAATTAACAATGTTATCCGCTGCAGATTGTCCTGCTGCCAGTAATGAGATATTCTATATGTACAGAACGATCGCGTCTCAAGACTAGATATTTTTATATATTCTGCATTCTCAGATAAAATGTCTCTAACCTTCTGCCTCGCTCCCCGTTAACGATGGTTCTGTGCACAGAGAATTGTGCTCTTCTGGCCTAAACAGGTTTTTAACCATCGATCAGCACCATGGAGGTGATCAGTTGAAACATGTAAATCCATTAGAAGGAGGATTTGTTTTCTTCTCAGGACTTTCTCTGATATCGGCCACTGCTCAGACTTCTCACTGCCGGTTATACATTAACGCAGAGTATTTTTTATTGCCATTTTCTGCTTTCCTTATTGCTTTGTGCTTTTGATGACCTGATTTGAAGTGAAGGTTTATATCTCTATTCAGAAGGTAACACTAAAGATGAAGTGAAGAACTTCAGCGCAGATCTAGAGAGGCGAAGGTAAGAGGCTAAATCACTCATCTCAATCACACTAAAGACATAAAATATCCCCGGATATTCCATAAATGCTTGATGGCTGCCGGTCTCTCTTCTGTCTTGAGAATGGGACCATATTACATCATTCATTTCTTTTGGAGTCTCAAGGATTTGGAAAGGCTTTAATCTGTGTGTTTTATGATGGAGTCTGGCCTTCAGAGATGTTACAATGAATATGTAGATAACATCAAAAGAAAATTTTGAGAGCTTAAACCTTTACATATTAATCAAAGTTGTGGTAAAAAAAATGTATAGAAGTCCCGTTATAGTCAAAATATGAATATCTTTTGTGAGACAGTGAGAGTATGTGTATTGAATGGGGTGTATATTTCACCTAGCTACTTTACTGACTGGTATAAGGGAGGTGTGTGGCTTTGTAGACCTAGTGGTAGAGAAAGGTCACTACACCTTACATTCAGTACACACTTGCAGCTCAGGTCTGAAATCACTCAGGTGTTAATTAGGAGACCAGAAGTAGGTGTGTTGGAACACAGTGTTAGAGCTGGCTTAGTCTGGACACAGGAAGGTGTCCCGGCACAAGAAGCAGTCTCCAGAGTGGAGCTGGCTTAGTCTGGACACAGGAAGGTGTCCCGGCACAAGAAGCAGTCTCCAGGAGTGGGAGCTGGCTCAGTCTGGACACAGGAAGGTGTCCCAGCACAAGAAGCAGTCTCCAGGAGTGGGAGCTGGCTTAGTCTGGACACAGGAAGGTGTCCCGGTGTCTCGACCACGCACCACAATTGTGGGTTTCCAGGGATATGGGGTACTCGGAGTCGAGCCTGTAGATTTCTATAGGGGATGTCACTGGTAGCGTGGCTCGGTCCGTGTCCTGGCGGTCAGGCGTTAAAGGGGATTTTATTTACAGGGGATTTGGTAGATAACAGTTCGTGACGCCACCTGTGGTTGTCTGATCACTAAGACCAGCGCTGCAGTAGATCTCTGAGGGGATGTTGTGGCAGCTAGATGACGGGTCCCCCACAGGTGGGACTGGTCCCTCAAAGTCTATGGTATTAATGATGTAGGGTGCAGATAAATGAATCAGTCTCACACCATCCAGCGTCTTTCCATACCTTTTACTTGTCAGATGTTTAGGCAAGTCCCGGGAAGCTGTTGGGGTGGATGGAGGATGCGTTTCGAGGTAACGGCTGAGCAGATTAGAGGCCTCCTTCACTTCCCATGTACCGAGTCCAACCTGCATAAAGCTAAGTTCACTCAAAACTCCAGCTTATTCTGTAGCTGTACTGCCCGGTTAGCATAGTGGTCGGAGCCTTCCATATAATGTGAGAGAGCTGAGTTCCTACTGTTGTCCTGCATCGACTCAAGGTTCCCACTCTCCCAGACTCCAGTTACGTACCGACAATAGGCTTGTTCCTGTGACCTGAAGTCCAGCGAACCTCTGGTTTTTCTTATCACTACGCCTGAAGCTGTAGCGACACTTCGGTCCCCAGTGACCGGTGATCAATGCAGGATAGTTCAATCCTTAAGGCACTTCTAGAATTCTTTTCCACTGCGCCTTTCGCCCTGCTCGCACTCTTAATATCAGCACTGACTAGACTAGGATAATATTCGGTTATCCGTACTAGCCTCCACTTTTGTACCGTCTCTCTCTGTATTGACAGGAATCTCGGCTCTCCAACAGGCACCAGTCCTGACTCCCTCCACACTCAGGAGAAGCTTTCAGACTCCACTGTCCTACAGGACACTCCCCTATACACCCCTGCTGGGTGTGTCTGAAGTGTATGTGAATCATGTCGAGCCTTAACCGTTACCTCTCCACTCATCCTCCCCGGGTAATGTGTGCCTTACATACCAGGGCTACACATTCCCCCTTGGTAAAATACAGCACTCCCGGGCTGTGAAATATAAAAAGAAAGACATTTTGTTTTGCATTAACAATAAACATTAAACTCTTCCCAGCAGGGAGGTAAGAAATTCTTAAACGTTGCATTATGTACAATGGACATAGAAAAATACAAAAAATACTTCAATAAATATGTCATATCAAACAGTTTCTTTAAAAGGCCCCGCACCAAACCTTAAACGGGGGGTCCTGGGTGGGCTGCAGGACATTGGCTGAAAGACCTCGCTCAGTGCCACACCACACGGGTTTTATGTTCAGAGGGTAATGTTCCCAGTTAGTTTATAAAAACCACGAGAATCCCATAAAAATGCAACTATATACTTATCAAGTTTGGGGCTGACATATTTCCACAGCCTAAAGGGTCCATTACCTCTATTTAGTAATGCACAATACCATAAAAATTTAATTTTTACCATTTCCTTTTTTTTCCTTTTTTCTGGGTTAAATTACATTTTTTGCTAGAATTACTGTTTGATTTCGAATGGGTATCCCCCCTTTCGTGGTCCGCTCCGGGGGGTATCAAACGTGGGAGTAGTTTAGGTATATTTGGTTCCCCCCTCCAAATATAAAACTCTAATTTTTTAGGGGTTTCCTGGACAAGGGTTGTTTGGCTTGCGGGGGTATAGCTATCCCCGGACATCGGGGCTCAAATCTTTCTAGGGCCCTTTTTGGTTCTTGGGTGAGGTGCTAAATGGGTTTTAAATTGGCTCAACTGGAATTTGGGCAAAAATGAACCCCTTTGCGGACGGGCGGAAATTAAAAAACACAAACCCCTTTTTAAGAGGAAAATTTTAATTTTAATTTTTTTCTTGTTAGAAGGGCCCCAATAAGGGTTCGGCACAATTTCAAATGGTCTTTGACAAAGTGGTATTGTTCTTCCTCCGTCCTTACTGATGAATACAAACTTTTTGTTTGTTTATTTGGAATCTTGTACGACTAGGGTTCCCTTTTTCCCACTGGTTGGGGGAATTTGTGCTTTTTCCTTTTTCTTTTCAAACCACTTTTCCAAGGCTCAAAGGCTTGGCCGGAGCATTCCTGTTGTAAATTTCTTCCTGTTTTTTCCCCCTGTTAAATTTTTTTTAAAACTGATCGTCTGTTCTCTGCCGATTGATTCCCTTCAAATGTTATTCTGCCTGGTTTTCCCCCTCCCAAATTCCAAACAGGGTGTTTTTGGCCTTCCCTTAGTAGGCTGGTGAATTTGGGAAATTTCATAAGTTTTCTAAATCAGGTATAGTCCCCCGGATTTTGGTTTTCCAAATTTAGACTTTCCCCAAGGCTGGTTTCACCCCGTTTGGGGCCTTGGGGAAAAGGTTATAAATAACCAAATTTCCCCTTTCAATCATTGGAAAAGGGGCAAGAATTTTAGCCTCAACTGGGGCTTGTTGGGTTTTATTTCTCCGTCCCTGCGGTTGGAGAAGCCCGGTTGAAGGTCTTGGTGGTAATTTTTGAATAAGGAAACCCCCGGAAATTGGTGGTCCCGGGGGGGGAAGGGGGGGAATCCGATCCTTAAAAACCCTAAAATGGGAAAGAAAAATTTAAAGGACCTTCCTTCCCAAAAGCCCCGGGGGCCTTTTCTGAACCAGTTCCCTTTTTTTCTAGCCACCAGGGGGGGCCACCTTCCCAACCTTTTTTGAAGCCGCCGATTCTCTAACCCCTGGGAAAAACCCCCCAACAGGGTTCGGCCCTCCAACCAAAGTGCCGCGTTGTGTATCTTCCAACCCATTTTAGTTCCCCGGGATCACTTCGGGCCCCAAACCTTTATGGGTCCGGGGGGGAAAAATCTCCTTCACAACTCTCACGATGGACATTGGCCCCGTCCCACCGCTTTGTTAATGGTGATTTTTCCCCGGGCCCCTGGGTTTTTTAATGTTTTTTTTTTAATTTTCTTTAAATCTTGGTTGCGTTCATTTGTTCCCCTCGGGGGGTTTTTTCGGTTAATTTTGTTTCCGAACCCATGGGCTTTCGGGGTTTTGGCAAAAGGGTTTCTTTGGGTTTCGTTTGATCCTAACCTGGAACCCCAGAATCAAATAATTTTTAACTACAGGCTTTATGTAACCAGATTTTCTTTCCGCCTTAAATTCCCCCCCAAAATTTCCCAAAGAATTCGTGGGAAAGCGGAGGGTGCCTTTCCGACTATAGCCTTTTTTTTTTAAACCCAAAGGGGTACGTGAACCTTTTGAAACCCGGGCTCCTCAACCCAAAACCGGCCCTCCGGGGGCTCCAAGTTTCTAAAGTTTCCTGTTGATGTTAGTTTAATTTTTGGGAAAAACCCCCTTGGGGACCAAAACTGCCGGGGCCCAAATTATGTTAATTTTCGAAATTTGGGCCAAGTCCCGGGGAAAAAGGCTCCAAGGTTTTTGGGAAATGGGTGCTTTTTTTTCCCAAGGATAACCTCCTTTGGTCCCCTTGTTTGGGTTTGACCTTTATCGGGGTTAAATCTCTTTCCTTGGTTTGGGTGAGGAAACCTTGCCATGCGGCCCTTCTTAAGACTTGGTCTTCGGGATACTTGTGGAACGCGGGGGGAACTTTGTCGCCGGTTAATCCGCAAATCGGACCCATTGTGCCTCCATCGCACCATTAATCCTTTGGCCCCCGGGACCATACATTTTTATAAATTTATCCCAATTTAATAACAGGGGGGCCAAAAGGAATATAACCTTGAGGGCCTCCGGTAATTGGAAACCCCCCCAAAAACCTTTCGTAATGGGGCCCAGCCGTTTAATCGAAGGTTTTTTCCTGAAGGATTTTTGGGGTTGGGGGCCCAAATTGGCATTCTTTCATTTGGCCCCAACGCCAAAAATTTTTAACCGGCTTTAATTTCCCTTCCCTCATTTGGGGAAATTATTTTTGCGGCATATAACTTTTTTTTGGTTTGTTTAAAACTGAAATTGCTCTTGTTCATACTTCATGGTGTACGGAAGAGGTTTTTGACAGTTTTGGTAAGTCCAATTTTTAAAATTCCCTTCTCTGGAAGGTTCAACCTTTTTCCCCAATTTGGGAGTTATTGTTTTTTTTGCCTATTGGAGTTGAAAGGGTGCCTCTTGGTGTAATTATTCAACACCTTCTGTAAACCTTTTTACCCAAAACTTTTTCTACTTCCGGAGTTTTCCCCACTTTTTGGTAAATTGTTTCCTTTGGGCCGGGCTCTCTCTCCGAACACCAGTCCCCGGTTTGTACCTTCTGTTTGATAAGGAAATTTGGGGTTTTAATTTTCGTTCATTTCCCTGGCAATTTTATTTCGAGGGGGTTCCGATGTTCCCTATAGTTTGGGAATACAGGCGATTCTTTTTTTTGCGGGGTTTTTTAAATTGGAAATGTAGAGAGTTTCCACCACCCTGAAATGTTGGGGAAAAACTGTGAGCCAAATTTCCTTCAATCCAGAGCCCATTTTTTAAGGTTTTTTTGGGTCTCCCACAATTTGAGTAACAAACCGGGTTTTAAAGAAAAGGTAGTTTGGGCCTTTTTCAACGTAAGGGTTTCCCTTTAGGGCGGTTCCTTAGTTGTTAAATACCGGACACTCTCCTTTAATCCCACTTTTTCCCAAGACCAAATTTTTAAAAGGGCGGGTGCTCCCCAGGGACTACAACTATCCCTGAATACCCGGCTTCTTTCATATCTCGCAACATTTCTTTAGCCTTCTGATAATGGCTGGGGGTATAGGCCTGTACCGCTCTTGATGGGAGGATGACTGCCTGTAGGGATATGATGTTGTACTCCCTTAATTATCCCAAAATCAAGTGGGTGCTTGCTAAACACTTGAGCGTACTCCTGTACCACCCGTAATACCCCTTGCTTCTGGTGAGCGGGAGTGGTGTCCGTCCCAACATGGAGTTGCTGACACCATTCCGCCACCTGGGTTGCCGGGTCATTGTCCTCCGCTATTTGGCGGGAGTCTAAGGACTCAGCCGGGAGAATAGAGTTATTGTCGACAGCATGTAGTTTAGCAATGGTTGCATAACGGGGTAAGTTTACCTCAGTTGAGGAGCCGTACCGGTACTCTTCCATTCACCACTTCCACTACTCCCCTAGCAGTCATAAGTGTAGGTCTATGTTCTGAATGGTGGGGTTCTACTACAGCTTGGTAGTTCTGTCCTCTCAGACCTATGGCTGCCCTGCACCAGATTATCATTTCACTCATTGGGGTATCACAATGGGATTCGAGTCAGTGACCCGTACATTACCAATTTCGCCGTCTGTAAGCTTCGCTTGCTGCTGACACACCAGGGCCCGGATCTCTCTTTGGATTACTCCCTTTTGTCTTGGTCTGGCAATTTCAGCGAGCTGTTGGAGTAAGAACACAACTTCTCCCAGACAGTTACTGATAATGTTAGTACCCAAAATTATATTTAAACCGTTCTCTTCATTTACAGTCTTTACTACTAGAAGCCCCTGGTCTTTCAACTCCTCTCTGCCCACTTTCACATCCACACATTTTGTCCCGAGTACTTCTACAGGAAGACCATTAGAAGCATACACGGTAAAGTCAGGGCTCGGGGGTTTAAGACTGTCCATTGACCAGAACTTAGTATATAAGGCATCAGGTATTAGGGTTACCTGAGACCCAGTGTCTAACAATGCCGGAACTGCAATTCCATCTAGAATGATAGACAGGTAGGGTCGCCCACCCACATACCTGCGGTTCCAGTCTAGGGGGCCTGACGGATCTCCTCCTGGGTGTTGGCCCTCGGACCCAGGTTCTGCCCGTTTAAAGGACACTGTGGAGACATATGACCTTTCCGGTTGCAACGGTAACAGGTGATCTCCCGACGAGGAGGGTGTTGATCAGAGGTCGCTCCTGGGGGTGGCGTTGTCCTCTTCCGGGGGGGCGACGTCTTTCTTCTTCTCCGGTTCATCCACGGGACGTCTTCTGGGCAGTCAGCTAATAAGATCTTCCCTTCTTCCCCTTTCCGCAGCTGCAGGGCACTCATCACAGCAGCCAGATTTTTAGTCAGCTGGCGCACCTCTGAGCGCAGACAGTCCAATTCACTAGGGGGTGTCACCTGCGTTTTGGCTTCTGCCACTAGCGGGGAAAAGGGGGGTGCCGCCGGTTCCAGAGTAACTTCACCCTGGTGATGTTGGGTTGACACCTCAGGTTTGCCCAGGGTCGCAGCCCTTTTATTGCCATGTCCTTTAGGACATCAAAGGTAGCATCAGGATGATCTAAGGACCACCAGTTTACAGTTCTGCGCTCCTCTTGGGATCTCAATCCCTGTACAAATTGCTCTTTCAGCATCTTATTTTCGTCGATAGCATTTATATTATTAATCTGCTTAAGGGCTCTCAGGGCTCCTTGTAGTCGGCAAGCGTAGTCCCTGATGCTGTCACCTGGCTGCTGTAAACAGTGGTAGAAGGCCATCCGGAGATCCGTTTCTGTGCGGTCTTCAAACATGGCATGTAGCTTAAAGAGGATCTCAGGTACCGACTCCTGATCAACGGTATCCCAAGTCTCCACTTCCCTCTCAGCAGCGCCAGTTAGCTGCCCTATCAGCACAGCAGCTTTTTGTCTCTCAGGCATGGAATACATTTCTAGGATGCTGCATAACTTCCGCTTGAAGCCTGCTAAAGTGCCTGGCTCGCCGCTGTACTGGGGAAGCCATTTCGCCCCAGGCATATATGGGAGCGTTAGTGGCATGAGCGGGACTACCGGACTGGGTGCTGGGCCTGCGCCCCCATCTGGCGCTACAATGCCACGCGGTGCGGGGTCGGGGCCTCCGGCTGGGGCCGCACTGTCGGCCGGTTGTTGTGACATCTTAGCGCCCCCTTGGTTAAACGGAGCCTACCGGTTTCAGAAGCTGCTATTTCACAGGCACAGCAGTAGGAACAGGACCTTCGTCGCAGGCGCTCTGATGTCAGAGCGTCCACTTCCTGTCGCAGGACCTGCCGCTGAGTCAGAGCCGGGGGCGTGTCCAATACTTTGCGCGCTCTTTCAGGTACGCCCACCTTCTTCTCAGCGCCTTAGGGCGCGAATATGGCGGCAAATATGGCGGTATTTGGCGCCAAACAACAGCAACAGTCTTTTTCACCAAAACACTCCACAGGCACACAGGGCTCGCAATTCTGCAAGTTTCGGATCCTGTTCGTGACGCCAAGTTTTGTGTCTCGACCACGCACCACAATTGTGGGTTTCCAGGGATATGGGGTACTCGGAGTCGAGCCTGTAGATTTCTATAGGGGATGTCACTGGTAGCGTGGCTCGGTCCGTGTCCCTGGCGGTCAGGCGTTAAAGGGGATTTTATTTACAGGGGATTTGGTAGATAACAGTTCGTGACGCCACCTGTGGTTGTCTGATCACTAAGACCAGCGCTGCAGTAGATCTCTGAGGGATGTTGTGGCAGCTAGATGACGGGTCCCCCACAGGTGGGACTGGTCCCTCAAAGTCTATGGTATTAATGATGTAGGGTGCAGATAAATGAATCAGTCTCACACCATCCAGCGTCTTTCCATACCTTTTACTTGTCAGATGTTTAGGCAAGTCCCGGGAAGCTGTTGGGGTGGATGGAGGATGCGTTTCGAGGTAACGGCTGAGCAGGTTAGAGGCCTCCTTCACTTTCCATGTACCGAGTCCAACCTGCATAAAGCTAAGTTCACTCAAAACTCCAGCTTATTCTGTAGCTGTACTGCCCGGTTAGCATAGTGGTCGGAGCCTTCCATATAATGTGAGAGAGCTGAGTTCCTACTGTTGTCCTGCATCGACTCAAGGTTCCCACTCTCCCAGACTCCAGTTACGTACCGACAATAGGCTTGTTCCTGTGACCTGAAGTCCAGCGAACCTCTGGTTTTTCTTATCGCTACGCCTGAAGCTGTAGCGACACTTCGGTCCCCAGTGACCGGTGATCAATGCAGGATAGTTCAATCCTTAAGGCACTTCTAGAATTCTTTTCCACTGCGCCTTTCGCCCTGCTCGCACTCTTAATATCAGCACTGACTAGGCTAGGATAATATTCGGTTATCCGTACTAGCCTCCACTTTTGTACCGTCTCTCTGTATTGACAGGAATCTCGGCTCTCAAACAGGCACCAGTCCTGACTCCCTCCACACTCAGGAGAAACTTTCAGACTCCACTGTGCTACAGGACACTCCCCTATACACCCCTGCTGGGTGTGTCTGAAGTGTATGTGAATCATGTCGAGCCTTAACCGTTACCTCTCCACTCATCCTCCCGGATAATGTGTGCCTTACATACCAGGGCTACACACCGGCACAAGAAGCAGTCTCCAGGAGTGGGAGCTGGCTTAGTCTGGACACAGGAAGGTGTCCCGGCACAAGAAGCAGTCTCCAGGAGTGGGAGCTGGCTCAGTCTGGACACAGGAAGGTGTCCCGGCACAAGAAGCAGTCTCCAGGAGTTTGAGCTATCTCAGTCTGGGTGCAGGAAGTACCCCGGACACAGGAGTAGTCTCAGTGAGAATCCGTGCGAATAGCGGCTGAATAGGAGTGGATCTCTCTCAAGTCTGGACGCTGAAGGTGCCTTCAGACACAAGGAGGAGTATCTGTGAAGCTCCATACTGGTAACATATGTGATATGTGTTGTTTTGGGCACAGACTGGTAGAGTCTGGACCCGGATAAATAGGGAAATCGATCTATGTGTAGTTAGTGGCTAGACAAGCCCAGGTTTTCTGTTTATGCTTTATTTTTATCTGTTTGCTGTGGACTTTAATAAAGCTGGTTGCGGCCAGTTTTCAGCAGAACTGCTGTCTGAATGAACTGTTTTCGTGTCACTCTGTCTACCCAGACAGCGATCCTAGAGCTAAACCCCCTGGAAATGTTACACTTTATTAACCAATAAATAAACAGGACACAATAAGATAACTAGTACCACACGTTACAATGGGATAAATAGCAAAAAGTGTATAAAATGAAGCGGGCAGAGATACAACCGTGTAGCAGCACAGTGAGCATATCAAAAATATGTATGCCAGGGACAGGAAACCCTCATGTAAAACACCAATCAATGGATAGCAAGTTGTAATTAAAATATAAAGGGTAAACCCATATATACAAGAATAGTGCGTGTGAACACCACCAATGTAATGGTGGCAGACTAATGCTGCTGTGCATCAACAATGCACAGAGGTCTCGATGTAGAGAACTCCCAAGACATAATGGTCCGAAAGCACATCCAAGATACAGACTGGCATAAATGATCACAGAATTTCCTTACCCATAGTAAAGGTGCACCCATGCCGCACTGAAGCACCGAAGTGCGTTTCGCACCTCGGGCTTCAAACAGGGGGAGTCCGACATGTGCGTACTATTACGCCACATGTCGGAAAGGGGTTAAAGAAAAACTAACAGGTCTGTGAGAGCCAGAATTCTTGCTGGTTGGTCAGTAATTAAATATTTATTTCATGCAATAAAATGCAATGCAATTATTTAAAAATTATACAATGTGATTTTCTTTTTTTTTATGCTAAGATTTTGTCTCTCACAGTTCAAGGGTTCCTACGATAAAAATTACAGACCTCCATTTTTGCAGGTGGGAAAACTTGCAAAATTGGCAACGTAGCCTCTATCATCCGGACGATTAGATGATTGGCCGTCGATTCCCGGAGGAGGGTACGGCTTTTTACACTAAGGCTGGTTATTGGGAAATTAACCGTGAGTATATGGTATATATGTCTCCAATTCCAACGCATGGAATATATTTGTATAAACACAGATACCTCCACAATAACCCAAGTACCACTCGCTGCCACCACCAATCGTTTTTTTATGCAGGCTGACTGCCTTTACAAATAAGTTTATTGGAGAAGTATCAAGGAGCAGTGTGCACTTATTACTGCTCTATATTAAACCTACCTAAGTACTATATTAATGGATAAACACAACCAAAAAAAACTATTTTTTTAAAGGATATTATAGATCATTATGTGTAACAATTATAGGGGGAGACTTTGAATAAAACTATTGTTATATTTTTTCTATAGAACGCATTGTCACCTAATGTATACTGTATGTACATATTTTTTTCCCCTATCATAATATTCAAATTTTGTTATGTCATACATAGTCCGTCATTCTCATAATTGTCCATACACTTATCACACTTAGCATTTATCATACTCTTTATTACTTAAACTGTACACTCCACACTTCAGCACTTCATTGCATATTTATTGCATGCATTCATTTATAGATATTGCATATGTATGCTAGACATATACTGGTGCTCCAGGGTACTTACATTATATTATTTAATGCATATTCATTTTTTTCATAACCATTCTCCCTTTTTTGCTTGTGATTATCATTGCTTTTATTTATGCTTTATATGTTATATTTGTAACGTATTTTAGGTGCCCATATTATATACATATGCACACATAATTGAAACCTGATAACATACATTACAGCTTTCCTTCCCACTTTATCAGACACTTCTTCCCCTCACCAGCATTCTATGCTCTCCATTCACTGAGAAAAAGCAGCTGAGGTCATAGAGGTCATGGAGCTCCATAGCAGACATTCTAATTACTCGCACAAAAAAAAAATTAAAAAAATTGATGGAGTCAAAGAAGAGCATATCTCTCACAACTTTGCAGCCCTTACAAAGCAATTTTCCTCCTATTGAAGCCCCTATATTGTCGCACCCTATGTGCTGAGACGTCACAGAGCTCAAATGCAGAGGGGGAATGATGGGAGAGGGAGCGTCAGCTGACGGCTCCCTCTTCCATCATTGTTTTCAACTGTATTGGCATTCAGGACCAGGATGTCAATACAGCTAAAAGTACGATGCTAGTTGGGGGGGGCCCGGGCCTGGCACTGACACTGGGCCTCTCACCTCAAGGGCCTAATAGTGTCTGCGTTGTCTTCCACCATTGATGGCACGCCACTGGCTGAAGTGTGTCTTTCTCAGAGGCGACGGCAGGTGTCAATGACACAGCCCAGTATCCTCTATGGAGAGGGGAGGAGTAAGAAGCAGACAGAAAATCATGGTGCAGAGCTCTGCAAGAAGTGTTTTACCTGACATCACAGCTTTATTCAGCTCAACACAGCTCAGCTCTGCTGTATACTGTCCTCCATGAAGCTGCAGCTTTTCTCTGTGAGCTAAAATGTGAATGAAGAGCAGGAATCACCCTGTCTGTGCTGAACTTTCTATGGGACAAATCACTGCTGTTCATCTCCCCCAGCAAACAATAGATTGCAAGTTACAGATAGAGCAAGGAGAGTGGGAAAATGGCGAGAATGCGGAATAAAAGTCACATAATGACCAGAAATGGTGATATTCCTCCTGTACACACACAACAATCTGAACAATTACTTGAAAGTACTTACCCTTTAAGTTTAGGTTAATACTGTGTCACTTAGCTGACTACTTTCTAAGGGTCCACATGACAAAGTGTAATCTTTCGCCAATTCATTAATCATGTGCATACATTCAGGCATTTTACTGTTTAATTCTTAGACTTTGTAAACCTAGACTAAAATGTCCCAGATTTATCACAATGGTTCATGTTTTTTGTTGAATCCAGCGCTCCTTTACTCTGCATAGTCTAACTCTACACCACCTGTTAGTTGTTTAACTTTATTCCAGAAATTTACCACGTTATTATATTTTTTGTACAGTGTTTCATGTTAGCCATGCTCCTTTTAAATAAGATAGGCTCATTTTCAGAGACTTCACGCACCTTCATAGGAAAAGTGCAGAAAATTCCTCCTGACCCTCCTTTACACAAGCAATTATGTTTTTATTGGGAAGAGGTGAGTAGGTTGCTGCTGTGGACACTTCTGTCCCCTCTAGACCCCTCTCTCACCTTCAGATACTTGTGTCCCTCTCCAGACATTTAAGTCCATCACTTCGTACCCCTCTGTCCACTGCTGACACCACTGTCTCTTTCAGAACTTTCTGTTGTGATCCAAAAAACACTTTTATCCCTGTTCAGACATTTATGTCGTCCAATCTAACACCTCTGTCCTCTCCAAGCCTCTCTGTGTCTCCTTAGACTCGTCTGACTTCCAGACACCTGTAGTCTCGCCCCATTCTGTTCCCCTACAGTTCCTCCTGTCCCCTCTAAACTCCTCAACTCCCCTCCAGACCCCCTGTCACTCCAAGTCCCTTTGTTCAACTGCAGAGCCCACAGTAAGACAACAAAATTAGCATTATGTGCATGCTGAAGCCCCATCACTCCAGCACCTTCACTCCACATATTCCTCTCTGACTATGTCGTCACAGGACTGCAGCAGTGGTGACATACAACTTATGAAACCGCATATAATGAAGAATTTGTTTAGATCAAATAAACAATAATGTTCTAAAGTAGAAATTGCTTTTATGTAGGAAAAATATGAAAACATAGGACCATTTACACAAGCACGAAAAGAACATAAAAAGTCCAGCAGATAAGGCCCCTGATTAAATTTGAACCCATGGGACAGTGCTGAAAGCCATCCGTTATTGACACAGAATGTTGTAATATACGCCATCCGTTATTGGACAAGATGTTGTAATATATGCCATCCGTTATTGGACAGAGGATGTTAAGTTATGACGATATGCCATCCATGTTATTGGACACAGAATGTTGAAATATAGCCATCCGTTATTGGACAGAGGATTTGTAGTATATGCCATCCGTTATTGAATGTTGTAAACATCGATAAAGGATGTTGTAGTATATGCCATCCTTATTGGACAGAGGATGTTGTAGTATATGCCATCCTTATTGGACGAGGATGTTGTAGTATAGCCATCCTTTATTGGACACAGAATGTTGTAGTATATGCCATCCTTATTGGACAGAGGATGTTGTAGTATAGCCATCGTATGACAAGGATGCCGAGTTACCCATCCTTATTGGACAGAGGATGTTGTGTAGATATAACGTCCATCCTTATTGGACAGAGGATGTTGTAGTATACGCCATCTTTATTGGACAGAGGATGTTGTAGTATACGCCATCCTTTATTGGACAGAGGATGTTGTATGTATGCCATCCATTATTGGACAGAGGATGTTGTAGTGATACGCCATCCATTATTGGACAGAGGATGTTGTAGTATACGCCATCCTTTATTGGACAGAGTATTTGTAGTATACGCCATTCTTTATTGGACAGAGAGTGTAGTATGCCATCCTTATGACAGAGGATGTGTAGTGTATGCCATCCTTATTGGACAGAGGATGTTGTAATATAGCCATCCATTATTGGACAGAGGATGTTGTAGTATACACCATCCTTTATTGGACAGAGGATGTTGTAGTATACGCCATCCTTTATTGGACAGAGGATGTTGTAGTATATGCCATCCTTATTGGACAGAGGATGTTGTAGTATACGCCATCCTTTATTGGACAGAGGATGTTGTAGTATACGCCCTTCTTTTGGACAGAGGATGTTGTAGTATACGCCATCCTTTATTGGACAGAGGATGTTGTAGTATAGCCATCCTTCATTGGACAGAGGATGTTGTAGTATACCCATCCTTATTGGACAGAGGATGTTGTAGTATACGCCATCCATTATTGACATAGTGTTGTAGTATACACCATCCTTTATTGGACAGAGGATGTTTGTAGTATACGCCATCTTTATTGGACAGAGGATGTTGTAGTATATGCCATCCTTATTGGACAGAGGATGTTGTAGTATACGCCATCCTTTATTGGACAGAGGATGTTGTAGTATATGCCCTTTCCTTTATTGACAGAGGATGTTGTAGTGTACATCCATATTGGACAGAGATGTTGTAGTATACGCCATCCTTTATTGGACAGAGGATGTTGTAGTATACGCCATCCTTTATTGGACAGAGGATGTTGTAGTATCCATCCATTATTGGACAGAGGATGTTGTAGTATACGCCATCCTTTATTGGACAGAGTATGTTGTAGTATACCCATTCTTTATTGGACAGAGGATGTTGTAGTATAGCCATCTTTATTGGACAGAGGATGTTGTAGTGTATGCCATCCTTATTGGACAGAGGATGTTGTAGTTACGCCATCCATTATTGGACAGAGGATGTTGTAGTATACCCATCCTTTATTGGACAGAGGATTTTGTAGTATACGCCATTCTTTATTGGACAGAGGATGTTGTAGTGTATGCCATCCTTTATTGGACAGAGGATGTTGTAGTATACGCCATCCTTTATTGGACAGAGGATGTTGTAGTATACCCATTCCATTTATTGGACAGAGGATGTTGTAGTATACGCCATCTTTATTGGACAGAGGATGTTGTAGTATACGCCATCCTTATTGGACAGAGGATGTTGTAGTATACCCATCCTTTATTGGACAGAGGATGTTGTAGTTATACGCCATCCTTATTGGACAGAGGATGTTGTAGTATACACATCCATTATGGACAGAGGATGTTGAGATATACGCCATCCTTATTGGACAAGGATGTTGTATATACGCCATTCATTATTGGACAGAGGATGTTGTAGTATACGCCATTCCTTTATTGGACAGAGGATGTTGAGTGTATCGCCATCCTTCTTTGGACATAGGATGTTGTATATACTGCCATCCATTATTGGACAGAGGATGTTGTAATATACGCCATCCTTTATTGGACAGAGGATGTTGAGTATACGCCATCCTTCTTTGGACATAGATGAGTTTGTTATTGTAGTATATATAGCCATCCTTTATTGGAATAGGATGTTGTAGTATAGCCATCCTTTTGGTCATAGATGTTGTAGTATATGCCATCCTTTATTGAGACCAAGTATTGTATAGTAGTATAACCATCCTTTATTGACAGAGGATGTTGTAGTATACACAATCCTTTAAAAGTCAGTTTTATTTGCAAAAATCAAGACTCGGACACGTTTGTAGAAAGGACTGCAATTATTCAGATTGTGGTGCTATTGGTAAGAACCACTCCACTCCATTCAGCTCCTCCTGGCTGCCTCTTCCTGGTAGGTAAGAACTTTAAAGTGTTAATTTATGTAGACCGCAATAACCCTTTAAGGAAATAAAAATAAAATAAAAAACAAGTTCTATAAACTTGAGCTTAATGAATGACAGACTGGTGTAATCTTGGTGACCTGTGTGGAGTTCTGCTCTTTAGTACAATAGATCTAGTTCCTTTATGAGAGTCCTTCAAAGATGATGTGGTAAAATGTAAGCTGTAGATAAGCAGAGGTCTACTCTGACCTCATGCCCTAATCTGTACACTCTGCTTCTAGGTTCTAGAGCCTCAAAATGGACAGTTCGGGGGAAAACGAACCCAAAGGAATCTACAGGTGCAAGGTAACTCATGTAATTAATGCTTTGTCACATTCTGTATGTTTCATCCTATGCAGTCAAAATAAAGGATACAACAGAAAAGAAAGATTAAAAAAAGCAAAATCATTCACCTGGCATGGTCATAACTCAGATCAGAGCTTAATTTGATGCTCTAAATCTTATAATCCGATACAGGGAAAAATTAGTGAGAACAATGTTTCTCAGCTCATGCGGTTAGGTCCAGAAATAATTGACCAGTGACACAATCTTCGTGATTTCAGCTCTGCAGGTCTCTATATTGCTTTTTTATGTAAAATAAGACACCCTGAGATGTGATTGAAGTGGAGACTTTCAGGTTTAATTAAAGATGTTGAACAAAAATATCCTGTGAAACGTTCAAGAATCGTAACCATTTTTCTACAAATCCTCTTCATTTCAGAGGCTCAAAAGTAATTGGAAAAATCTAATTCATCGTAAATAAAATGTTCATATTTAATACTTTGCAGAAAATCCTTTGCAGCAATGACGGCCTGAAGTCTGGAGGCCATGGACTTCACCATTGCTCGGTTCCCTCCTTTGTGAGGCTTTGCCACCTTTGTGCAGCGACTTCAGTTCTTTCTTGTTTGTGGGTCTTTCTGTCTTGTGTTTTGTCTTCGGCCTGTGAAATGCGGCTCGATGGGATGAGATCTGATGATGACACTGCCACAGCAGAATATTCCACTTCTTTGCTTTGCAGTATGTTTTGGGTCATTGTCCATGTGTCCTGTGAAGCGCCGTCCTATCAATCTTGCTGCATTTGGTGAAAAAGTAGAAAGTCTTGCTCTGTACACACAGAATTCATCCGGCTGCTTCTATCTTCAGTTACATCATCAATAAACACTAATGACTCGGTGCCATTGGCAGTCATGCATGTCCACACCATCACATGGCCTCCTCCATGTGTTACCAAGGATGTGCTGTGCTTTGTCTCATGATCCTTCTCCAGACTTTCTCCTTCCCATTATTCTGGTACAGGTTGATCTTAGTTTTGCTTTCCCAGAACTGGGGGCTTCTTTAGATTTTTTTTTTTTGTAAAGTCTAATCTGGCCTCTGTATTTGCTCTCAAGAAGTCTTCTCATTATGGTAGACTTAGGGTCCCGTCACACTCAGCGACGCAGCAGCGATCCCTACAACGATACGACCTGCAGGGATTGTTGCTGCGTCGCTTTGTGGTCACTGGTGAGCTGTCACATAGGCAGTCTCACCAGCGATCAGAACTAGCGAGCGCGCTGGTATCCAATGTACATATCGGGTAACTAAGAGCGGCGCCGCGCCTAGTTACCCGATATGTACCCTGGTTACCGGCTCCCAGCGTGTGCTGTAGAGCG
Organism: Oophaga sylvatica; assembly: GCA_033576555.1. NCBI lineage: Eukaryota > Metazoa > Chordata > Amphibia > Anura > Dendrobatidae > Oophaga > Oophaga sylvatica. The sequence continues at coordinate 98,798,320 of JARQOD010000007.1, read as the reverse complement.
CTGAGAGCCGGTATCCAATGTAAATATCAGGTAACTAGGTGCCATGTGGTGCTTAGTTACCCGATATGTACATTGGATACCGGCTCTCGGCACTCTACAGCAGACGCTGGGAGCCGGTAACCAGGGTACATATCGGGTAACTAGGCGCGGCAACCGCCCTTAGTTACCCGATACGTACATTGGATACCAGCTCCCAGCTCGCTGATCATTGGTCTCCCGCAGCGATGCGTGCTGGCCAGCGGGAGACCAACGATTAAAAAAAGCTCCAGGACATTCAGCGACGATCAGCGATACCCAGGAGGGGGGCTGATCGTCGCTGCGTGTCACACATAGCGAGATCGCTAGCGGGGTCGCTGTTGCATCACAAAACTTGTGACTCAGCAGCGATCTTGCTTAGTGTGACGGGGGCTTTAGATACTTAGACACTGACTTCCTGGAGAGTTTTTCACACAGGAGGATGTTGTGAAGGGGATTTTTTTCATCAAAGTGTTTTGTGTTCTGCAGATGTCCAGGCCTTTTTGAGTTCCCAAGTTCACCAGGGTGCTGTTTGTTTTATTTTATTTTTTCAGAATCTACCAAACTGTTGATTTGGCCACTCTTAACATTTTTGCTATGTCTCCGATGGATTTCTTCTTTTTTTATTCAGCCTAATGATGGTCTATTGTGGGTTCACAGCAACGGCTTCCAAATGCAAATGTCACACCTGGAATCAGCTCCAGACCTTTTACCTGCTTAATTGAGGATGGAATAGCAAGGCAAAAGCCCATGCAGTCCATTAAAGAGCTTTTGACATTATTGTCCGATTACTTTTGGTCCCTTGAAAAGCTGCATATAAAAGAGCTGTAATTTCTAAACCTTTACTCAAATTAGGATGTGAATACCCTCAAATTAAAGATGAGAGTTGGCACTTAAAGCCCAGATTAATTATACAACTATAGCTTGAATTTTTTTTGTAAACACCTAAAATGTCAAAACTTGCGTCTCTGACCAAATATTTCTGGACCTAACTGTATATGCCTGGCATTGACATGAGGCATCAGAATGATTTCTTGAACCAGGTTTCCAGAATAAAAGGGAGGTACATCTATTGTTTGCAAAATAAAATCATAATAAATAAATATTGGGGATAGAGAATCATTCAAACTTGGTATAATTATTACATTTATTTATGAGGCCTCTTTCTTTGATTCTGATTACATTTGATTAATCTGCAATCAGTCGTGCAGTCTAAATTACTCTCCTAAATCCAATAATCACATTGGTCGCCATTAATCCTTTTAAGTCTTTTTATCATTTACCCTAAACTTTAGCAGACATGATTTTGCTTGATTTACATTTACAGACCATGGCAAGGAACTGGAATTTACCGAAGAGTTTCTGCCCCTCGGGCAAAAAAAGGGACCAAGGATCTTCCCATAGGTAATAAATGTGTTATCTCTATGTTCACTATTAACCCCTTTCTACCATATGACACACTATCCCGTCCATGTGACCTGGTCCTTAAGTCCCAGTGACGGGATAGTATGTCATAGTCGATCGTCCGCGTTCACCGGGGGGAGCGCAGCCGATCGCGGACGGGTGTCAGGTGATTTTCACAGCTGCCACACGCACTAAGTGCCAGGAGCGGTCACGGACCGCTCCCAGCACTTTAACCCCGGCACACTGCGATCAAACATGATCGCAGTGTTCCGGCACATTCCGCTGGGTTCCGATCACTGCCATGGAGACCAATGTTGTCACAATTACATCCGGGTCTCCAGGCCTGAGGGACTTCCTGTCATGCGCATTGATGACCAGGAAGTCTCTCAGGTCAGTGCTACAGGAGCGATCAGCCTGCAGAAAATGAGTGTCCCATAGTGGGACAAAGTGTAAAAATAAGAATTAAATTAAAAAAAAATGTTTTAAATAATTGTAAAAATATTTTTAAAAATAATGAAAAATTATAATAAAAAAATCAATATTTATTCCAGCAATAAAAATTTTAATTAAAAAAAATCTAAACAATAAAAGTACACATATTTGGTATCGCCGCGTCCGTAACGACCCGCCCTATAAAACTGTCCCATTAGTCAACCCTTTAGTGAACACCATAAAAAAGGCAAAAAACAATGCTTTATCATCATACCGCAAAATAACACACGATCAAAAAAACTATATAAATAAACGTGGTACCACTGAAAACGTCATCTTGTCCGGCAAAAAACGAGCCGCCATACAGCGTCATCAGCGAAAAGTAAAAAAGTTATAGCTGTCAGAATGAAGCGATGCAAAAATAATTATTTTTTATATAATATTGTTTTTATTGTATAAAAGCAGACAAAGACATAAATGAGGTATCGCTGTAATCGTACTGATCCAAAGAATAAAACTGCTTTATCAATACTACCACACGCGGAACTCCAAAAGAAATTCATGAGTTGCTGGTTTTTGTTCATTCTGCCACCCAAAAATCGGAATAAAAAGTGATCAAAAAATGTCATGTGCCCAAAAATGGTACAAATAAAAACGTCAACTCGTAGCGCAAAAAATAAGACCTCACATGACTCTGTGGGCCAAAATATGGAAAAATTATAGCTTTCAAAATGTGATGCAAAAACTATTTTTTGCAATAAAAAGCGTCTTTTAGGTGACAGCTGCCAATCATAAAAACCCGCTATAAATAGTAAATCAAACCCCCCTTTATCACCCCCTTAGTTAGGGAAAATAAAAAATATATTTATTTCCATTTTCCCATTAGGGTTGGGGTTCGGGCTAAAGTTAGGGTTAGGGTTGGGGCTAGAGTTTGGGTTAGGGTTTGGATTACGGTTAGGGTTGGGATTCGAGTTAGGGTTGGGATTAGGGTTAGGGTTGTGATTAGGTTTAGGGGTGTGTTAGGGTTAGGGTTATGGTTAGTGTTGAGATTAGGGTTAGGGGTGTGTTGGGGTTAGGTTTGAAGTTAGAATTAGGGGATTTCCACTGTTTAGGCACATCAGGGCTCTCCAAACGCGACATGGCGTCCGATCTCAATTCCAACCAATTTTGGTTTGAAAATGTCAAATGGCTCTCCTTCCCTTCTGAGCTCTGCCGTGCGGCGAAACAGTGGTTCCCCCCACATATGGGGTATCAGCGTACTCAGGACAAATTGGGCAACAACTTTTGGGGTCCAGTTTCTCCTCTTACCCTTGGGAAAATAAAAAAAATTGAGGACTAAAAGATCAAGTTTGTGAAAAAAATATGATTTTTTTTTTTACGGCTCTACGTTATAAACTTATGTGAAGCACTTGGGGGTTCAAAGTGCTCACCACACATCTAGATATGTTCCGTAGGGGTCTACTTTCCAAAATGGTGTCACTTGTGGGGGTTTCCACCGTTTAGGCACATCAGGGGCTCTCCAAACTCGATATGGCATCCAATCTCAATTCCAGCCAGTTTTGGTTTGAAAAAGTCAAACGGCGCTCCTTCCCTTCTGAGCCCTGCCGTGCGCCCAAACAGTGGTTTTCCATCACATATGGGAAATCGGCGTACTCAGGAGAAATTGCACAACAACTTTTTCTGTCAATTTTCTCCTTTTACCCTTGTGAAAATAAAGAAATTGTTTGTAAAAGATCATTTTTGTGACTTAAAAAGTTAAATGTTCATTTTTTTTTTCCACATTCCAAAAATTCCTGTGAAGCACCTGAAGGGTTAATAATCTTCTTGAATGTGTTTTGAGTAGCTTGAGGGGTGCAGTTTTTTAAAGGTGTCACTTTTGGGTATTTTCTGCCATATAGACCCCTCAAAGTGACTTCAAATGTGAGGTGGTCCCTAAAAAAAAATGGTTTTGTAAATTTTGTTGTCAAAATGAGAAATCGCTGGTCAACTTTTAACCCTTATAACTTCCTAACAAAAAAAAAAATTGTTTCCAAAATGTTGCTGATGTAAAGTAGACATGTGGGAAATGTTATTTATTAACTATTTTATGTATATCAAAATGTCCACAACAGATATAAATATATATTACCTCAAGCAAGATAATAGTTTAAAATATCCACCACTAATAGATAACAGAAAAAGAGGCACCAATGAGTCAAGATTAAAATATCAACACAGTTTTTTAAACATCAAATTCATAAAAATAAAACAAGGGATATACACAAATGTCGTGGGTATATAAAGCAAAGACCAGATGGGGATTTAGACCATTAAAGAAGCACACATTAATTTACATTGGGAGCCATTACTCTGTAAACGATATATAATAAAAGTGCTAAGTGCAATAAATTAGTCACAGTGTGTACTTATTTACTGTGAACCACAATGTGACAAGTGCTTAATATAAGGTGCTAATGTTAACTTGCTGCATGTAACCTGCTAGTCACCTAATTACATAAAGAATCCTCCACTTACATGTATGTAGGTCCTGATGTAACCACCACAGCCACCACGACAGCGCCGTTTCGCCTCACAGGCTTCCCCTGTTTGAGGAAGATACTAATTGGGTTTTATTCTCTTCGTTTGGGCATACAAACGAAGAAAGATGAGGCAGTGCACGTTGCGGAAGAACTCAGAATTAGAGATGAACCGGATCAAGAAAAATTTGATTTCACCTGTTTGTGCAGATTTTCGATTCCCAGAGAAGTTATTTCCCAAACCCCAGAGCATAATAAACGTAAGATGTAAAAAACTCTTTGCCCCATCCGTTCTTCAGATCGCTGACGCTTGTGTTAAAGCACCCCAGGCCTCTCACAGTGCTATGGCACTTCTGAGTTTGATTGTTTAGGAGGGTTCTACACAAAATTCTTCTGACCTAGTCAAACTTGGAAGCCCTGTCCTAGAGTGAGAACCCTGGGGATCCCAGCACAAGCAGAGGCAATCTGAAGAAGTGGTGAGGACAGGGTGGGTGACGGTGACTAGAGGAGAGGCCGGAGAGGTGAGCAATGAAGTGAATTAAGTATTTTGTTTTAAACATCTTGATTACATTTTTTCTGAATCCTTGTGAAAATTAATTACAAAAAATCTGCATTTTGGCTCCCAAAAATCTAAATTTTCCACTTGAATTTAGTTGCTAATCTCTTCTGAGGATGCCTGTGCTAGTGCTGAGGAGATAACAAATGATGTCCTAATACTGAGATTATCTAGACTTTGCCAGTGCTGACATGCTCATGTGAGAAAGGACAGTTCATCGGTCAGGGCAGGGTCAGGAGGCCACCAAACATATTCGATGGTTGTCTGCTGTGGTCAAAATCAGGTGGTTTGTCTAATTATGATAGAGCCTTAAGTTATTAGTAAAATAATTAAAAAAATTTTTTGAGGAAATAGCTAAGACTAAAATAATACTTTTATTTTTCAGCTCCAAAAAACCTGGAAAATTATCAAGAACTTCAAAGCAAAAAAAACTTCCACTTGTATCAAAAAGAGGAGTCTTGCAAAAGTGATGATAATAAATTAGATCATGGAAAAAAATCCTATCACTCCGTGACTCACAATAAAGCGGCATCTCCAGAATCTGACATGTCTCACCCCCCACACAGAGAAGACTCCCCAACATTTTTTGAAGATAATCCTCAGAATGTTCATTTATCACCCACAACAGACCCAGAAAAAACAGAAGCTTATAAATCCATAAAAACATTCACATTAAAGAAGAGAAGATCACCTGGAGAACAATCTAGAGACTCTGGTGGGGAACAGTGGTCAGAAGAAAGGAAAGAACCTTGTTATTCTCATTCAAAACAAGAAGACGATTCCTTAAAAACAAAACCATGTAACAAAGATGACTTCCCGTTACATAATCAAGAGGAGACCTTAGAACGTGATTGTCAAGGTGTAAGAAATAATTTAAAGTATGTCTATAAAAGAACACCCTCAACACTTTCAGGACAAGAATCCTCTTCCCTTGATCTCTTTCAAGACACAGAAATATCCTCAATTCCTCAAGGTTTGGAGTCTCAATGTGAAAATGAAAGTGCTAAGTTCCACCGCTTACACGATGAAGGACATTCCTTGACTTCTGACCATTTGAAAGGGAATGTAGGTACCAGTCACTGACACTAACAGTAGTTATGAGTGAATGACACAACTTCTACAGCTTTGTGTAATACCCCACAGGGTGGTAAAAATTACAAAATTCCTTTATTAACAATAACAATGATGTAACATGAACAAAACATAAAATGAGGGTACAGAAACACATGTATAAGAGGGACTCTAAATCATGGTGGAACAATATTCACCCACAGCCTTAACGCAATATATTGTGAACAAGTGTATATAATTATCTATCCTCAGTTCAAATTATATAATGGTCATATAGTAATCTAATTACCAAAATTGTGCTGTAGTACTAGCACAATGGGGTCATAACATAGGGATGCCTTCAATTTGCAAGGATTCCCCTAAATAGTATGACCAAAAAACCATTGAGGATGAAAAAAACACTATAGCCAATAATGCGGTGGTAATGCTGAAAACCTACCGATAGCTCAGCTGGGTAGCCACCTGGACGTCCCTCTGCCCCGCGCGCCTCCAGGAAGAAGCAGTGCGAAACGCGCGTCGGGGCAGAGGGACGTCCAGGTGGCTACCCAGCTGAGCTATCGGTAGGTTTTCAGCATTACCACTGCATTATTGGCTATAGTGTTTTTTTCATCCTCAATGGTTTTTTGGTCATACTATAGAGATGGAGATATTTTTTAGAGGCACGTCACATGAGCGAGTGATTTTAAATAGGGAATAAAGTTAAGTTCTGTGCCATATATAAATAAATATGATTAAGACAGCCAGCGTTCTGCTTGGGAGTTATGGTTGAACCACCCAAGGAAATTGATGGATCATGTATAAGTAGGTTAGTAGAAGGGGGAAACATGAAAAGTTCAGTTTTGGAGTGATTCTGTTTCAGATAAAGGAAGGACATGACAGGCAATCCCTGGTATTTTGTAGTAATGCAGGGGTGATGTCAGGAGATGATGTCTTTAATTGGGTGTCAGCATGGAAATGGCACTGAAAACCAAATCTACTGATTGCTTGTCCAAAAGGGGCAGTATACAAGGAGAAGCGAGAGGCCTAAGACTGAGCTTTAAGGAACTCTGACAGTAAGGTGAAGAGGAGAAGAATATGAGCTTGCAAATAATACAGTGAGAGAGCGTTCAGAGAGGTCGTCGGAGAACATAGAAAGAGTAGTTTCTTTGAGGCAGATAGAGCAGAGCATAGTGAGGAGGAGCAGGTGATCCACAGTGTCGAATGATGCAGAGATCCAGGAGAATCATCAGGGAGCAGTAACCATTAGATTTAGCTGTCAGTGTCTCGACCACGCACCACAATTGTGGGTTACCAGGGCAATGGGGTACTCAGAGCCGAGCCCGTAGAAGTCTATGGGATTGTCACAGGTAGCGGTGGCTCGGTCTGTGGCCCTGGCGGTCAGGCGTATATTGGGGGTATATTTACAGGGGATATATATACAGTTCGTGACGCCACCTGTAGTCTTCTGGTAATTTGTACCAGCGCTGCTGTAGATCTCTGAGGGGATGGTGAGGCAGCTAGATGTCGGGTCCCCTACAGGTGGGACTCTTCCCTCAGGTCGATGGTTAAGGCAGGGTTGTGCAGGCATGCAAGTAAATAACTCAGTCTCACACGGTCAGCGTCTTTCCATACCTTTACTTGTAAGTTGGTAAGGCAGGTCCCAGGGAGGCTGATCCAAGGAGAATGTATTTCGAGATAGCAGCTGGACAAGTTAGGGGCCTCCTTTACTTTCAAATGATGATGAGTACAACCAGCATGAAGCGTAGTTCCCTCTATAATCTCCAGCTTCTCCAAGCTGTACTGCCCAGTCAGTTTTGTGGTCGGAGCCTTCCTGTGAGAGAGCTGAATTCCTATCTTGTCGTGCACTGACTCAAGGTCCTCACTCCCCCTGACCCCAGTTACGTACCGACTATTTAGGGCTGCTTTCCGCTACCTAAGGTCCGGTAAGCCTCTGGGTTTTCTACCACCATGCGTGAAGCTATGGTGATGCTTCGGTCTCCAGTGACCGGTGACAACGTGCAGGACTTCTCTAATCCTATAGCACTCAGAATTTCTACCACTGTGCCTTTCGCCTTGTCCGCGCTGGTAGCATAAGCATTTCTCACTTCACAGGTTAATAAAGTCAGTCCCTTACTTAATTCCTTTCTTGAGCTTGTTGCCAGACTCTCAGTAATCTTCTAGGCAGGAGCACGTCTCTGAACCTTCACTGTCCTTGGGACAGGAGACTGAAGTATATCTGCAACTCACTTCTTTCTTCTCTCCTCCTGCACAAACTTCACACTGTCTACTCTGTCCGAAGACAGGAAACTGACTTCTGACTGCACTCAGACAGACTGCCTGAACACTCCCTGTGACTAGACTATATATATACCTGTGGGCGTGTCTAAGTGGGTGCTGAAATGAATGTTCATTGAGCATTAAACTGCTATCTCTCCACACATCCTCCAGGGTACTGCGTGTGCCTTCACACCAGGGCTACACATTCCCCCATGGTAAACGACAGCACTCCCGGGCTGTAAAATACAAAGAGACAGTTTTGTTTATGCATTAAACATCAACATTAAACATTAATTCGTCCATCCGGGAGGTGAGGATGTCTTGAACGTTGCAAACAAAACATTTATATAGAAAAATACAATATTAAATAACATTTTCATATAAATAGACAATATGCTTGTGAAGGACCCGCACCAAACCTTCAACGTGGGTCCTGGGTGGGCTGCAGGACATCCGAATGCAGACCTCACTCAGTGCCACACCACACGGGTTTTGTATTCAGAGGTAATTGTGCTGGTTTTATGCAAAACCAAGATTAGGCACAAGGTGCAACTATATACAGATAAGTTCTGGGCTGGCACAGTCCTCAACCTCGAAGTCCATTGTAAAACAAAGACACATTATATCAAATCACATCACAATAAAGTGCAAAAACTTTTTATCTGATTACCCAGCCGGGCATTCTATTTTTGGCAATATATATATACGTTATATACACATTTAACTTGTGCAAAAATTGGCAAACATTCTTAAACTTTTTACAACATTACTTATGGTAGACCCCTATCTGGATCTCACCGGTTTTTCTTTTACTGTTTAATTATTTCAAATACATTTTCCACTCCGGGGGCTGGAACAATGCGATGGTCCCTAGATCCCATTACTAACAAGTCGTGCGCTGCTATTAGGGTCTGGGTCGCCACAGTTCTCGTGCGAACCTCTAGGGGCGCAACGGGTACTTTCTCCTTGCGAGACACCGATTGCGTTTCAATTTGCGTTACAGTTAGCGATATTGATCGTGTCATAGATTGCGATGGAAACTGGGTCGCAAGTTGCGATGTAGAAGAATGACAAGATAATGAAGAGTATGTAGACGTTGCTTCCATTTGCGAGGAACCTGCAGGGGGCGATGCTGGGGCACGGCCGGATGCTGTTTGAGCTGGAGACGGGGACGCTGCGGTAATGGTGACGTCACCTGCGTCTGGGACGGGGTCACGGACGATGGTGACGTTAAGGGCATACCATCCCTTCATTCCCCAGTGCCGTGTGTATGTAACAATGTCTCCATTAACTAAGTCCCTCCCGGGATGACCTTGCGGTAGGTGGGATTCTACATCACGTCTGCTGACAAAGACCCCTGGGTAGAGGCCCGGTTCTCTTATGAAGCCCCAGCCCTTCCGGAGCTGGAACTCTGTCACACACCCCTGCCGCCGCGGTTCCCTCAGGGTACCTTTCTCTCTCCGGACACTCTCCTTGTCCGCGATCAGCTCTGCATGTTGCCGCTGTCGATTCCGCTGAGCTTCCCGCTCTTCCTCCTGCTGGCGTTGCTGCTTCTCCTCACGACGCTGCCACTCACATTCCCACTGGGCGGTATAGGCGACGTCATCCAGGCGCGCCATCTCGTCCCAGTCCACGTCTGGTAACGACGGACAGGACCCCTCCGGTGTCCCTACCGGGGATCGATCATCTGCTGCGGCCTCCTGGCCGGGCGGGCGTTCCGGAACTGGCGGTACCTCCTCAACCTCCTTCGCCTCCACCGCTTCACCGGTGGGATCAGGATCGGTACTTTCGGGGCAGCCTCCGGTTGCTCCTTTGCCTTGGGCAGCAGAAGTTTTGGTAACTCCAGACGTAGGGGGTCATCGAAGGGAGAGATCACCGCGTCCCACAGCCGCCGCTGCTCCAGGGTACGCCGGCGTCTCTCGATCTCCTCAAATCCAGGTTGTGGCAAAATCATTTTTTTCAGTCGTGCATTTTCCTCTTTAACTTCCAGCAATGCTTGCTGCAGGTGCAGGACCACGGATGACTCCGGTGCTGGTGGCAGCTTGGCTGGGGCACGGGGCCTGCCTTCCTCCGCTTCCCTGCTCGGCTGCACACGTCCTGCTTCCATGATGTTCCAGAAGATTCTTTCATCTCCCTCCAGAGACGTCCGGTCTCTTCCGTGGAGGCGGGGTTTGCGTCTCCTCCTCCTCGCAGGGAAGGTGAAGAGGAGGCGGACCTCCTTTGCTGTAGGGCAGGATCGCATGTTGTAATAGCACTTTGAGAGGGCAGGCATTTTCTTCGCGCCACAGGGGGGTACACGCCCACGAAGGTACGCCCACCTTCTTCTCCAGCGCCTGAGGGCGCGAATATGGCGACAAAGATGGCGATTTTTGGCGCCAAAAGTGCAAACAGTCCTTTTTCACAAAAACAACTCCATAGGCACACAGGGCTCGCAATTTTGCGAGTTTCGCATCCTGTTCGTGACGCCAATTTTGTCTCGACCACGCACCACAATTGTGGGTTACCAGGGCAATGGGGTACTCAGAGCCGAGCCCGTAGAAGTCTATGGGATTGTCACAGGTAGCGGTGGCTCGGTCTGTGGCCCTGGCGGTCAGGCGTATATTGGGGGGTATATTTACAGGGGATATATATACAGTTCGTGACGCCACCTGTAGTCTTCTGGTAATTTGTACCAGCGCTGCTGTAGATCTCTGAGGGGATGGTGAGGCAGCTAGATGTCGGGTCCCCTACAGGTGGGACTCTTCCCTCAGGTCGATGGTTAAGGCAGGGTTGTGCAGGCATGCAAGTAAATAACTCAGTCTCACACGGTCAGCGTCTTTCCATACCTTTACTTGTAAGTTGGTAAGGCAGGTCCCAGGGAGGCTGATTCAAGGAGAATGTATTTCGAGATAGCAGCTGGACAAGTTAGGGGCCTCCTTTACTTTCAAATGATGATGAGTACAACCAGCATAAAGCGTAGTTCCCTCTATAATCTCCAGCTTCTCCAAGCTGTACTGCCCAGTCAGTTTTGTGGTCGGAGCCTTCCTGTGAGAGAGCTGAATTCCTATCTTGTCCTGCAGAGACTCAAGGTCCTCACTCCCCCTGACCCCAGTTACGTACCGACTATTTAGGGGCTGCTTTCCGCTACCTAAGGTCCGGTAAGCCTCTGGGTTTTCTACCACCATGCGTGAAGCTATGGTGATGCTTCGGTCTCCAGTGACCGGTGACAACGTGCAGGACTTCTCTAATCCTATAGCACTCAGAATTTCTACCACTGTGCCTTTCGCCTTGTCCGCGCTGGTAGCATAAGCATTTCTCACTTCACAGGTTAATAAAGTCAGTCCCTTACTTAATTCCTTTCTTGAGCTTGTTGCCAGACTCTCAGTAATCTTCTAGGCAGGAGCACGTCTCTGAACCTTCACTGTCCTTGGGACAGGAGACTGAAGTATATCTGCAACTCACTTCTTTCTTCTCTCCTCCTGCACAAACTTCACACTGTCTACTCTGTCCGAAGACAGGAAACTGACTTCTGACTGCACTCAGACAGACTGCCTGAACACTCCCTGTGACTAGACTATATATATACCTGTGGGCGTGTCTAAGTGGGTGCTGAAATGAATGTTCATTGAGCATTAAACTGCTATCTCTCCACACATCCTCCAGGGTACTGCGTGTGCCTTCACACCAGGGCTACACATCAGCAGATCTTTAGAGACTTTAGTGAGGACAGTTTCAGTAGCGTGTAAAGAGCAGAAACCAGATTGTGAAGGATCAAGTATAGAGTTGTCTGAGAGATAGCGAATTAGACCGGAGTGGACCAAGTATTTCAAGATTTTAGAGATGAAGGTGAGAATAGAGACAGTTCTTTAGTTTGCAGCACAGTTCTGGTCCATGGATTTTTTTTTATTTAGTAAAGGGGTTATGATGGTGTGTTTAAATGAGGAAGGAATGAATACCATAAGAAAGAGAGAGGTTACATATTTTACTTAGGTGGGTAGTGACAACCGGGGAGAGAGACTGATGGAGATGTGAGGAAATGGGGTCAATTTTGAAGGTTGTAGGGAGAGAAGAAACAAAGAGCCTCCTCTGTGACTGGTTCAAAGGTGGAAAGTGAACTTGGTGTATATGAGGGAAAGGGATCCAAGCTCTGAGGAGACCAGGCGAAAATATCCTGACTAAGCTGATTGAATTTTTATTGGATGTAAGTGGCCAGATTGTAAGCTCTGAATTTGGAGATGGGGGCCTGTACTTTAGGCTCAGAAGTAAATGGTAAGGTTTGACAAGACATTTTGGATTGTCGGATAATGATGTGATGAAGGCAGTGAAGTTGTTTGTTTGGCCAGATGGAGAGCAGAGTTATATGTTTAAACAATTAACAATTGAACTTATAGTGGATGAAGTATTCTGCTAAAACTAATTTTCTCCACTGACGCTCGGCACCTGTAGCACAACTGGACAACACATGTTTGCAGCATGTGCCAGGGTTGTTATTGCCTGTGACGGGTCTTCCTACATTTGGGATATGCTGCTTCAGCTATGGCATTTTCCAATGTCTTATTATAATGTGACAATGCTAGTACAGGAGAAGGAGGAGATGGGAGCCGAAGATGACTGTATATTGTTCATAAGCTGTTGGGTCTTGATGGAGCGTAGATTTCTATATGTGTGGTAAATGGGGGTGTCCTGAACAGGGTGATTGTTCTTGACATAGAAAAAAAGAAGGTTGTGGTCAGGAAGCTGCAGAGGGGATCTAGGAGTCAAGCACTGAGCTGAGCCAGGGGAAAACCAGGTTCTGCATTTTCCTATCTTCATGCATAGCAAAGTTAACAAGTTGTGAAAGGCCTAAAGAGTAGGTTAGAGAAAGATGATGCATAGCAAATGCAGATCGAGAACTATCAATGGAGTTATTAAAGTCCCTCATGATGAGTGTGGGAATATCACAGGATAGGATGTGTGGAAGCTAGGTGGCAAAGTGATCCAGAAACTGGTTGGTTTTGCCTGGGGTACAATACACTACTGCCACTTGCAGGGAGAAAGGTTTGAAAAGTCTAATGGTGTGGACCTCAAAGGAAAGTAACATAAGGTTGGATAACCTGAAAAGCACATTGGGATGAAAGGAGCAGACCATCTTCTCCACCTCGTCTGCTCTTATGAAAATTATAGCTTACAATGTGAGAGAGCAGCAGCAGTGGTGGTGTCCATTGGTGGATCCAGGTTTCAGAAAGAGCCAGAAAGTTAAGGGAATTGGAAAGGAAAAAGTCATGGATGTAGGGGAGTTTGTTGCATGCTGACCGTGTGTTCCAGAGAGCACAATTAAAAGAGATAGAAGGTGAACACTGAATATTAATAAGATTAGCAGGGTTTCTATGTGCAGCAGGAAGAGCATTATATAAACTTGTGGAAAGAGGACCCATGTTAGGGGATATGTAGCGAATAGGAGCAGAAGAACAAAAAGAAAAAACAAGTAATTCTGTGATTTGTGTGAACGATTTGTCTGCTGTATGGTGGTAGTGGATGGTTTGGAGTTTTTCAGAAGAGTAGAGCCTAATCGCTTAACTTGAGAGGGAGGAGGAGAGGGGCCTGATGTGGAGAGAGAACACAAAGTGTAAAAGGTCAGTAGTTGTGAAAGAAAGCAGCAGATAGGACATAGATGAAGCAAACAAATATGGAAAATAATGCAGTACATTTGAACAAGAAGAATGTTTGTTTGAAAATCTGGCATAGCTTACCTGTTTCCTGCCCTGTCGAACTGCCATGTTTAACTGCCGTGCACTTTGATGATATTGTACATAGAAAGATATTGCATGCTAACATATGTGCACCCAGACACGTGTGTTTTATGTGCTGTGTGCACATGTGTTAGTGGTTTCAATGCTCTAAGGATATGTTCATACAGAGTTTTTCTGAGACAGAAAAAACTTATGTGGTTTAAGGAGAAATCCAGGTCTGAAATGCATGTTTTTTTTAAAGGGTTCTAGGATCTGAAACAGTTTTTTCTGCAGTGGTTTGAAGCTTTTTTTCCTCATGTCATTGCAGCTTTTTTGACTTCCCACTGTCGAACTTGGTGCAAATTTCGTTAGGAATTTGCAACAAGAAAGTGACATTTTCATTTTTCATGCTTAGGTTTTCAAATGGCAGAGATGTATAGTCAGAGTAGTTACGTTTGCTAGTCTACCGAAGGCTATGGGAATAGTGGACAAGGGGTGGCCTAGTTAAAGCACTTATGAGAGTCAGACTAATTGTTGGCTGCCGATCTGTAAGAACAGCATCCAAGCACCAAGCACAGGTGGGATTCCAGAAACAACCAAGAGCGCCTGAGATGTTTCGGTAAACTGATGCCTAACTTCTTATCTACTGATATATTGTTTTTTATGGTTTTGTAGGTGGATCAGACTCATGATGATGGTACAAGACAAGGTAAGGGATGTGAAATATAGATAAAGTCTATGCATTTATCCTTTACATTTTTATGTTGTTTTTGTGTTGTTGTTTTTTTAGGAAAACAAGGATTTACGATTGATTGTGGCCTACCAGTGATCAAAAAGGTATTACAAATGGTGCTGAACCTCCAAGACTTTCCTGGGTTTGTGTTGCTGAAATGCAGAGATGAGGCTGATGATTCTCCCACTGTCATGATTATTATTAGGGATGTGGGACTTTATACTGTTCATTGACTGGTAGAATTAGACTAGTTCACACCTTGCGTTTTTTTTTGCTGCATTTTTAATGCAATTTAAAAGCTGCTTTTTACAGAACCCGGAAAAGCTATGAGATTTGAGAAGTCTCCTGCACACGCTTTCTTTTTCTTGACTGAATTGGAGAACTGCTGCCTTTTGAAAACTGCAGCGTGTCCCTTCTTACAGCGTTTTTTTTTCACCCACAGAAAGCAATGAGTAAGTGCAAAAAATGCAACAAAAAACTTGGACATCAGTGAAAAAAATCAGTTACAGCAGGATGTGAAACCCATTTTGTTTTTGTGATTTTCTGAAGTTTAAACCATAATGTCTTTGTGTCCTCTCGTTAGCATGGATGTTAGGATTAGCACAGATTAATGACATTAGAGAGATGTGTGAAAGCAAACATTGCCCGACCAATGTGTGAAACTGAACAATATATGACCAACTCAAGGGTGATTAATGTGTGAAAGTAAACCATGTCCGACCTACAAAATGCTCTGCTGATGTCTTGGGTAAGCTATGCCTGACCGATCCAACTCTCCCCGCTCTTTTTACATTTGCAATTGTTTATTTTTCCATGAACTCATGAACTTTTTTTTTTCAGAAAAGTCACTATTTTTTCAGGCATAATAATGTTTTTCCAATACATAATTTGATCAAATTGCCCTTTTTCCTAAAATATTTTATAGTTTCACATACGTCTTCCATTGGGGCCTAACAGCTTATTATTATTATTATTATATATTTATATAGCGCCATTTATTCCATGGCGCTTTACATATGAAAAGGGGAAAAATATAGACAGATACAATAAACATGTGCTGGACAAGGGACGCATAAGTACAGAAGGAGAGAGGACCCTGCCCGCGAGGGCTCACAGTCTACAGGGGGAGAGAGGACCCTGCCCGCGAGGGCTCATAGTCTACAGGGGGAGAGAGGACCCTGCCCGCGAGGGCTCACAGTCTACAGGGGGAGAGAGGACCCTGCCCGAGGGTTCACAGTCTACAGGGGGAGAGAGGACGCTGCCCGAGGGTTCACAGTCTACAGGGGGAGAGAGGACGCTGCCCGCGAGGGCTCACAGTCTACAGGGGGAGAGAGGACCCTGCCCGCGAGGGCTCACAGTCTACAGGGGGAGAGAGGACCCTGCCCGCGAGGGCTCACAGTCTACAGGGGGAGAGAGGGACCCTGCCGGCGAGGGCTCACAGTCTACAGGGGGAGAGAGGACCCTGCCCGCGAGGGCTCACAGTCTACAGGGGGAGAGAGGACCCTGCCCGCGAGGGCTCACAGTCTACAGAAGGAGAGAGGACCCTGCCCGCGAGGGCTCACAGTCTACAGGGGGAGAGAGGACCCTGCCAGAGAGGGCTCACAGTCTACAGGGGGAGAGGACGCTGCCCGCGAGGGCTCACAGTCTACAGGGGGAGAGAGGACCCTGCCCGCGAGGGCTCACAGTCTACAGGGGGAGAGAGGACCCTGCCCGCGAGGGCTCACAGTCTACAGGGGGAGAGAGGACCCTGCCCGCGAGGGCTCACAGTCTACAGAAGGAGAGAGGACCCTGCCCGCGAGGGCTCACAGTCTACAGGGGGAGAGAGGACCCTGCCAGAGAGGGCTCACAGTCTACAGGGGGAGAGGACGCTGCCCGCGAGGGCTCACAGTCTACAGGGGGAGAGAGGACCCTGCTGCGAGGGCTCATAGTCTACAGGGGGAGAGAGGACCCTGCCCGCGAGGGCTCACAGTCTACAGGGGACGGGTGAGGATACACTAGGAGAGGGTAGAGCTGGTTGTGCGATGGTTCAGCTTCCATTGTTTCTGCTTCTATGGTGGAACCAAAGCTGAAATTTGGGATCCTGAAAAACGTACCAAAAAATGCAGTAAGAAAAGGAGCAAAAAAAGACCGCAAAACCTGATTTTTGTCTGCAGCTTTTTGCTGCTAAGAGATCAGGTTTTGGCTGCAGAAAAAAAGTACCAAAAAAGCAACATGTGAACATAGCCTTATAGTTTGTTCCTCGCTGAGTTTTTTACACCTGACAGGAAATGACACCAAATAGAAAAAAAACCTTAACTAAAATATTCAGGACCCCTACAGATTAATAGGAATTCTAAGTCAGATGCATTATTCCTTGGCATCACTTGGTCACAGCCAGTCAGTGATTTGGGCTCGCTGTTTGTAAAAACACTTCCTTGTCGGCCCCAGGTCCTTGCACTGCAGCTCTGCTTATTCATATTGGCTTCCATAAAGGGGTCGTCCAGTCTCCTGAATCCTAACCATGTGTGATGAGCCAGGATTCTCCATTATTGCTAGTAAGAGCGGCCGTTACATGACTGCAGCTACTTAATTTGCTTACTTCTGACTGCATTTGCCTAGATGTGCTCGGCCTCTATCAATACAAGTGAATTGAGTGAGGCTGAGCACATATAGAGGCCATGTTATTCCATATACACTCATGTTCAAAACTCCGATACTCCTTGTTTAATGACAGAAAATCCCACAATGGTGACAGAAATAACTTGAATCTGACAAAAGTAATAATAAATAAAAAATCAATGAAAATGAACAGATGAAAGTCAGACATTGCTTTTCAGCTTCCACAGAATTAAAAAAAAAATATATAACTCATGTAATCGGCCTGGACAGAAATGATGGTTCCTTAACTTAATATTTTGTAGCACAACCTTTTGAGGCAATCACTGCAATCAAACGATTCCTGTACCTGTCAGTGAGACTTCTGCTCCTCTCGACAGGTATTTTGGCCATTCCTCAAGAGCAGACTGCTCCAGTTGTCTCGTGGTTGAAGGTTGCCTTTTCCAGACGACATGTTTCAGCACTTTCCAAAGATGCTCAATAGGATTCAGGTCGGGGCTCATAGAAGCCACTTCAGAATAGTCCAATGTTTTCCTCTTTGCCATTCTTGGGTGTTTTTAGCTGTGTGTTTTGGGTCATTATCTGTTGCAAGACCCATGACCTGCGACTGAGACCAAGCTTTCTGACACTGGGCAGCACAGTTCTCTCTAGAATCCCTTGATAGTCTTGAGATTTCATTGTAACCTGCATGGATTGTAGACCCCCTGTGCCAGATGCAGCAAAGCAGCCCCAGAACATAACAGAGCCTCCTCCATGTTTCACAGTAGGGACAGTGTTCTTTTCTTGATATCTACACTTTTCAATCTGTGAACATAGAGCTGATGGGCCTTGCCAAAACGTTCAATTTTTGTCTCATCTGTCCATAGGACATTCTCCCAGAAGCTTTGTGGCTTGTCAACATATAGTTTGACAAATTCTAGTCTGGCTTTTTTATGATTTTTTTTTCAACAATGGAGTCCTCCTTGGTCGTCTCCCATGAAGTCCACTTTGGCTCATACAACGACAGATGGTGCGATCTGACACTGATGTTCCTTGAGCTTGAAGTTCACCTTTAATCTGTTTAGAAGTTTTTCTGGGCTCTTTTGTTACCATTCGTATTATCCG
Organism: Oophaga sylvatica; assembly: GCA_033576555.1. NCBI lineage: Eukaryota > Metazoa > Chordata > Amphibia > Anura > Dendrobatidae > Oophaga > Oophaga sylvatica. The sequence goes on along the minus strand of JARQOD010000007.1, from coordinate 98,779,951 downwards.
TCTCTTTGATTTGTCATCAATTTTCCTCCTGCGGCCACATCCAGGGAGGTTGGCTACAGTCCCATGGAGCTTACATTTCTGAATAATATGTGCAGCTGTAGTCACAGAAACATCAAGCTGCTTGGAGATGGTCTTATAGCTTTTACCTGTAACATGTTTGTCTATAATGTTCTTTTTAATCTCCTGAGACAACTCTTCCCTTCGCTTCCTCTGGTCCATGCTGAGTGTGATACACACCACGTCACTAAACAGCACAGTGATATCTGTAGCCTCTATACAGGCCACTCACTGATTCCAAGACTGTAGACACCTGTGATGATAATTAGTGGACACACCACAAATTAACATGTCCCTTTTGTCACATTATTTTCAGGGGCACAATCATTTCTGTCCAGGCCTATGTCATGAGTTATATTTTTTTAAAAACTCTGTGGCAGCTGAAAAGCAATGTCTGACGTTCTGTAACGCTGGTATTGTCTGTACTTTGTTTTCCAGCGTTACTTTGCATGTTTTTTGCATTAACCCTTTTGCTCCTTTCCCCTAACCAGCTGGGATACTGTTGTCTGTTACCTATATGGATGCTGCTCAGTTCCCGGCTCTGCTGCGTACCCGTACTTGCGTGAGTGGCTCCGCTGCTTTGCATGACCGCCCGCATGTGCGGTTCCTGACTTGCTGTGAAAGCCGTCCGTAGCTTGAAAAGTCCTCTGCAGTGGTGCATGACTTACTGCGTGGTTGGCGGCAGCCATTGTTGGGTTCCCTCTGTGTTGTGCTGTCTGGCTCTGCATAGGGGGCGCGGCCCACACCTGTCCTGCTTTTATGTGGATTGGGTGTTTACTAGAGTTACTGCTCCAGCCTATCGCTGTGAAGCAGCTCATATATAAAGTTCCCCAGCCCTAGTGGGCGTTGCCAGAGCTTCACATTGAATCTACACTGAATCCCTGAACCTAGCCGTATGTGGTTGTGTGTTCAGCTCCTGCTCTGAAGTTGATCAGCTCTGGAGAGCTGATTCCCTGTTCCTGCTGTGTCTAATTACCTGATCTTGGATCGCATCCTGTACCTGTCTGTCTGAACTGTGTCCTCTGTGTTATGTTCCTGAAATCCTGCTGTGTCCAGAACCCTGTGCCAGTGACTGTGAATCCTTGCTATATAACCTGAGTTCATCTTGGAAGGAGGAGTCCGGTGTGTGCTGAGTTTCTGTTACTCTGTGCTCAGCCTCTGTGCAATCCCCGGCCAGCTCCCGTTGAGCCTGGCGGGGCTTGCACCAGACCGCTGGGGTTCCTTTTCAGGTCGCTGCCAGATGTCCGGATCCTATGCCTGATGACCATGGCCTGATGTCCGATGTCCGACGACCACTTCCAGATGTCCGGATCCTATCCTTCCTGCCTGATGTCCGGATCCTGCCGATCATTGCCAGATGTCCGGAGTCCGAGGCCTGTGTTCCAGTCCGTGTTCCTGTGATCCAATCCATGTTCCTGTCCGTGTTCCTGACTCCCTGAGACCCAATCCGTGTTCCTGACTCCCTGAGATCCAATCCATGTTCCTGTCCGTGTTCCTGACTCCCTGAGATCCAATCCATGTCCCTGTTGTTCCTGTGCAGTCTAACTCTGTTTCAGCCATCAGCTCCTGATTCCAGTTTCCTGCCTGTTACCTGTCGGCTTGCCTGTCTGCCATCCGACTGCAGCTCCATCCGGAAGTTCGGACATCATCTGCAGAGATCCCCGGCTCTTGCCTGCTCACCTAGGAGCGATCATCTGCCATCCGACTGCAGCTCCATCCGGAAGTTCGGACATCATCTGCAGAGATCCCCGGCTCTTGCCTGCTCACCTGGGAGCGATCTTCTGCCATCCGACTGCAGCCTACCTGGAGGCTCCACCATATCAGGTCGTATATACCTGCCTGTCTAGAGACTGCCTGGTCACTTACTGTGACAACCTGCCTGTCCAGAGACTGCCTGGTCACTTGCCGTGACAACCTGCCTGTCCAGAGACTGCCTGGTCACTTGTCGTGACAACCTGCCTGTCCCAGAGACTGCCTGGTCACTTGCCGTGACAACCTGCCTGTCCCAGAGACTACCCTGGTCACTTTCCGTGACAACCTGCCTGTCCCAGAGACTGCCTGGTCACTTGCCGTGACAACCTGCCTGCCTGGTCACTTGCCGTGACAACCTGCCTGCCCTGGTCACTTGCCGTGACAACCTGCCTGCCCTGGTCACTTGCCGTGACAACCTGCCTGCCTGGTCACTTGCCGTGACAACCTGCCTGCCTGGTCACTTGCCGTGACAACCTGCCTGCCCTGGTCACTTGCCGTGACAACCTGCCTGTCCCAGAGATTGCCCTGGTCACTAGCCGTGACAACCTGCCTGTCCCAGAGACTGCCTTGGTCACTTGCCGTGACAACCTGCCTGTCCTGCCGGTTCCTCCTTGGTCTACCCTGTGATGACGTCTGTCCTGGGTCGGTGTCTGATGTTCTCCTGCTGAGCCTGTGCTACGCCTGAGGCCTGAGAGAGAGGCCGTCCTAGTATGCCCATGCCAGATGACCCTGGACTTCATCAACCCGTGATGACCCCGCCATCGTCTGACGTTCGTCCTGGGCCGGTGTCTGATGTTCTCCTGCTGAGCCTGTGCTACGCCCGAGGCCTGAGAGTGTGGCCATACTAGTATGCCCGTGCCAGATGATCCTGGACTTCATCAACCCGTGATGACCCCGCCATCGTCTGAAGTCTGTCTGAGGTCGGTGTCTGATGTTCTCCTGCTGAGCCTGTGCTACGCCTAAGGCCTGAGAGAGAGGCCGTCCAAGTATGCCCGTGCCAGATAACCCTGGACTGCATCTACCCGTGATGTCCTCCAGCACTCGTCTATGATCCTGAGTCGTGTACCCTTCTCTGATGTGCGGAATCGGGAGCCCGGTCTTATGTTCTGTTTTATGTACTGTGTTTCTTTAAGTAAACTTTATGTTTCTTCTTACCTGAAGTTGTGCGGTGTTGTCTAGTCCTGCAGGTCGCCACCTTGCCCACATGCTCAGCTGCCACGGATCCCGGTCGCTGCCCTTCCCTAGTCCGGGCAGGCCCGGGTCTCCCTCCGTGGTCCAGTGGGTCCACATTCTCTTACCATCTGGGACCTATGCCTCACGTCGTCGTGGACTGGCGGCGTGGGAGCATTGGCTAGCTAGGCAAGCTATGCCATGTCCCGACGCCCCACAGCCGTGGGAAGCGCTACAGTAAGCTCTGGCCATGGACTCCGCTGAGCATGTGCGGTCTGCAGGACTTTCTCCAAGCTCCACCTAATGTGTGAACTAGACTACTTGGTCCCCACAGGGTAAGTGGACTAGATGGCTCGATTCCCGCTTGGTCAGCGGTTCGAACTTTTCGAGCTATTAACTCTGCTGCCATATTGTGAACTATGGGACTTACCGCCAAACCCAAGTGAATTTTCTGGGGAATTTTTTTTTTACTTGGGTCTTCAGAAGAGGGGGCCTGAGGAGGGGGATACTGTAACGCTGGTATTGTCTGTACTTTGTTTTCCAGCGTTACTTTGCATGTTTTTTGCATTAACCCTTTTGCTCCTTTCCCCCTAACCAGCTGGGATACTGTTGTCTGTTACCTATATGGATGCTGCTCAGTTCCCGGCTCTGCTGCGTACCCGTACTTGCGTGAGTGGCTCCGCTGCTTTGCATGACCGCCCGCATGTGCGGTTCCTGACTTGCTGTGAAAGCCGTCCGTAGCTTGAAAAGTCCTCTGCAGTGGTGCATGACTTACTGCGTGGTTGGCGGCAGCCATTGTTGGGTTCCCTCTGTGTTGTGCTGTCTGGCTCTGCATAGGGGGCGCGGCCCACACCTGTCCTGCTTTTATGTGGATTGGGTGTTTACTAGAGTTACTGCTCCAGCCTATCGCTGTGAAGCAGCTCATATATAAAGTTCCCCAGCCCTAGTGGGCGTTGCCAGAGCTTCACATTGAATCTACACTGAATCCCTGAACCTAGCCGTATGTGGTTGTGTGTTCAGCTCCTGCTCTGAAGTTGATCAGCTCTGGAGAGCTGATTCCCTGTTCCTGCTGTGTCTAATTACCTGATCTTGGATCGCATCCTGTACCTGTCTGTCTGAACTGTGTCCTCTGTGTTATGTTCCTGAAATCCTGCTGTGTCCAGAACCCTGTGCCAGTGACTGTGAATCCTTGCTATATAACCTGAGTTCATCTTGGAAGGAGGAGTCCGGTGTGTGCTGAGTTTCTGTTACTCTGTGCTCAGCCTCTGTGCAATCCCCGGCCAGCTCCCGTTGAGCCTGGCGGGGCTTGCACCAGACCGCTGGGGTTCCTTTTCAGGTCGCTGCCAGATGTCCGGATCCTATGCCTGATGACCATGGCCTGATGTCCGATGTCCGACGACCACTTCCAGATGTCCGGATCCTATCCTTCCTGCCTGATGTCCGGATCCTGCCGATCATTGCCAGATGTCCGGAGTCCGAGGCCTGTGTTCCAGTCCGTGTTCCTGTGATCCAATCCATGTTCCTGTCCGTGTTCCTGACTCCCTGAGACCCAATCCGTGTTCCTGACTCCCTGAGATCCAATCCATGTTCCTGTCCGTGTTCCTGACTCCCTGAGATCCAATCCATGTCCCTGTTGTTCCTGTGCAGTCTAACTCTGTTTCAGCCATCAGCTCCTGATTCCAGTTTCCTGCCTGTTACCTGTCGGCTTGCCTGTCTGCCATCCGACTGCAGCTCCATCCGGAAGTTCGGACATCATCTGCAGAGATCCCCGGCTCTTGCCTGCTCACCTAGGAGCGATCATCTGCCATCCGACTGCAGCTCCATCCGGAAGTTCGGACATCATCTGCAGAGATCCCCGGCTCTTGCCTGCTCACCTGGGAGCGATCTTCTGCCATCCGACTGCAGCCTACCTGGAGGCTCCACCATATCAGGTCGTATATACCTGCCTGTCTAGAGACTGCCTGGTCACTTACTGTGACAACCTGCCTGTCCAGAGACTGCCTGGTCACTTGCCGTGACAACCTGCCTGTCCAGAGACTGCCTGGTCACTTGTCGTGACAACCTGCCTGTCCCAGAGACTGCCTGGTCACTTGCCGTGACAACCTGCCTGTCCCAGAGACTACCCTGGTCACTTTCCGTGACAACCTGCCTGTCCCAGAGACTGCCTGGTCACTTGCCGTGACAACCTGCCTGCCTGGTCACTTGCCGTGACAACCTGCCTGCCCTGGTCACTTGCCGTGACAACCTGCCTGCCCTGGTCACTTGCCGTGACAACCTGCCTGCCTGGTCACTTGCCGTGACAACCTGCCTGCTGGTCACTTGCCGTGACAACCTGCCTGCCCTGGTCACTTGCCGTGACAACCTGCCTGTCCCAGAGATTGCCCTGGTCACTAGCCGTGACAACCTGCCTGTCCCAGAGACTGCCTTGGTCACTTGCCGTGACAACCTGCCTGTCCTGCCGGTTCCTCCTTGGTCTACCCTGTGATGACGTCTGTCCTGGGTCGGTGTCTGATGTTCTCCTGCTGAGCCTGTGCTACGCCTGAGGCCTGAGAGAGAGGCCGTCCTAGTATGCCCGTGCCAGATGACCCTGGACTTCATCAACCCGTGATGACCCCGCCATCGTCTGACGTTCGTCCTGGGCCGGTGTCTGATGTTCTCCTGCTGAGCCTGTGCTACGCCCGAGGCCTGAGAGTGTGGCCATACTAGTATGCCCGTGCCAGATGATCCTGGACTTCATCAACCCGTGATGACCCCGCCATCGTCTGAAGTCTGTCTGAGGTCGGTGTCTGATGTTCTCCTGCTGAGCCTGTGCTACGCCTAAGGCCTGAGAGAGAGGCCGTCCAAGTATGCCCGTGCCAGATAACCCTGGACTGCATCTACCCGTGATGTCCTCCAGCACTCGTCTATGATCCTGAGTCGTGTACCCTTCTCTGATGTGCGGAATCGGGAGCCCGGTCTTATGTTCTGTTTTATGTACTGTGTTTCTTTAAGTAAACTTTATGTTTCTTCTTACCTGAAGTTGTGCGGTGTTGTCTAGTCCTGCAGGTCGCCACCTTGCCCACATGCTCAGCTGCCACGGATCCCGGTCGCTGCCCTTCCCTAGTCCGGGCAGGCCCGGGTCTCCCTCCGTGGTCCAGTGGGTCCACATTCTCTTACCATCTGGGACCCATGCCTCACGTCGTCGTGGACTGGCGGCGTGGGAGCATTGGCTAGCTAGGCAAGCTATGCCATGTCCCGACGCCCCACAGCCGTGGGAAGCGCTACATGTTCATTTGTTCATTTTCATAGATTTTTTATTTTTTTATTACTTTTGTCAGATTCAAGTTATTTCTGTGGCCTTTGTGGGTTTTTCTGTCATTAAACGAGGGGTACCAACAATTTTGACCACATGTGTATGCAGATTGCATGTTTACGGTCACGTGACTGCCTGTTCTCACGGGCAATGCTGGAGAATCCTGACAAAGCGTGCATCACACACTGTTAGCGTTACTGCAGACTTCACTGATATCGACGGGTTCGGTTGACAGTGTAAAGGGTATGCCACACTAAACAATATCGCTAACGGGATCGCTAAAAAACGTCACTATTTAGTGATCCCGTTAGCGATATTGTTCAGTGCGGCAGCTTCCAGCGACGAGCTTCCTGCGGTGATCTCGCTCGTCGCTGGAATCGTTCCGGACCCTATTTTATCGTCGGCGCTCCCGCTGGGTAAGTATCTAATCGCTGTGTGGCACCTTTTCTTAGCGATTTAGCGGTACTTTTGTACTGCTAAAGTCGTTAAGAAGATCGCTAACGGCGATAGCGTCGTTAACTATATCGCTAAATGTGGCCGCATTTAGCGATATAGAAACAATCCCGCTAGCGATCTCATTAGTATGCAACGCTAACGAGATCGCTAGCGGGATAGCTTAGTGTGGCAGTACCTTCATGTGCATGGTGGCACCGACCGTTGATCGGAGATGTGAATCGCGCATGTCCGATTTCCGATTATAATGTCAGCCGACGTTTTACATTATATCAAAGACAAAATAAAAACTCAAATCCAAAAGCAATGAAATCCACTGCATTGATCGAGACCTGGATGTCCCCTTCATTACATACATACAGTGTTGCTGAGCAGTGAGACGTTCTTCCAGTCTGGTGTAAACACAGGAACAGAGTTTGTGATGATGACCACTTCTCCATTTTTGTAGGAGCTAAAGATGCACTTACGTATGAGCAATGTCAACACTAGATATCAAACCTTCCAAAACAGTGAGAGCGCTAATAGTGAGTACAGACCTCCAGGATTATCTTATCTGGTTTTGATTTGTTTCTCTATCTCTGTCTTTGTGGTCATTGTATTGTGGCTTTTTTGCTAGTTATATATTATGCAGAGGCAAATCTAGGATTTCCAGCACCAGGAGCAAAAATTCCATTTCGTGCTCCCTCCTATACACAGCTTAAGTGGTTTGAGAAGACTTCACATGACCATTCATATGCAATTTGTACACTTAGGGTAAGGTGCTAACGAGTTGCTTTACATAATTTTCTCAATGTTCAGTGAAATACTACTGTCCCTGTTTCACTGAGAGAAGTAGGAAAAGAAGCTCGTTGGCACGTTGAAAATCACATATGAATGATCATGTAATGACTCCCAGAACCGAATCCTGATAGTGAATATATTACACACTGTTGGGATAGGACATGCTACAGTGCTTAATCTTATAATTATTTCTGCATATATATTTATAAATATATCATTCTAACGTTACAATTAATGCTCCTAACATAAATACAGATGTAGTAACCCTTAACTTGTCAGATGGCACAATACTGTAACATAGACATGAATTACGCTATCTGACAAGCTACGAATTGTTACATGTGTACAGGATAAGAACAAATAACATTACAGGAATGCATCACCAGAACCACCAACAATACAGAACTATACTACCAGAACCACCAGCAGTACAAAAATACATAATTAGAACCACCAGCAGTACAGAATTACATTACCATAACCATTATCAGTACAGGAATACATCACCAGAACCACCAATTATTACCAGAGTACATCACAAGAACTACCATTAGTATTGGAATACATCATCAGAACATCCATAAATACAGGAATACACCACAAGAACCATCATCAGTACATGAATACATCACTAGAACATCCATCACCAGAGCTATCAATCAGTACATAAGTACATCATTAGAACCACCATCATTACATAAATATATCACCAGACCACAATTGCTACATGCATACATCAACAGAACTTCCATCAGTATAGGGATATATCACCAGAACCACCAATTTGTATGTGATTACATCACTAGAACCACCAGCAGCACATGAAAACATCACTAGAACCACCATCACATCACTAGAACCAGCATTAATAAATTAATACAACCACAGAACAACCATTAGTACAAGAATACATCACCATAGCCACCATCAGTACAGGAATACATAAACAGAACCATTACTAGAACCACCATCAGTACATGAATACAACTCCAGGACCACCATAAGTACATGAGTACAGTTCCAAGCTTAGTGCAGTAATCAAATGTAATGTCAGGTCAGCACTATATACTATTGTATTGCACGAACCTATAATTCCCAGTATCTCTGTAATGAGCTACTGGCAGTTGTTGTCAGTAATTACACTGCAGACCATACAGGAACCACAGAACTAATGAGATGAAGTCAGTATCACAAATAAACATTTACATCCAGGTACCTTATAAGTGACCTCTTCTCTGATTTGGAGTTGTTCTCTTTCTTATCTTCATCTTGTCCAAACACTATGGTGTTTATTCACATCCACAATTCGTCTTTGCACACTTCCCTATTCTCTTGTCTTCTGCAGCACATCCCGATTCAGTGCCTTTAAAAATAAGTCATTATAATGACTGAATGAAGATATCTGCCCTACGCTAATAATAATTGTCTCTCACTGTGCTCCCTGTGCATAGCCTTCACACTGTCCTCTTCTTTCTATACCGGTCCCCATCTTCACACTCTCTTCTCAGACTGTGTTCCCCCCATACGACCCGCTCTCCATACTGTGCCCTCACACTAACCCCTATGCTGCTTCCTATCTATATTGCCCACCCATACAACAGTCTCTATACTATGCCCCTACTCACACTCCTTCAACCTCTGCATACTTTCCCCTCCATACTGTGCCCTCACACTGTCCCATCACACTGCTCCCTCTCTATACTGCCCCACCACACTATCCTCACACTATTCCGCTCAATACTGTCCCCTTACACTTTTCTCCCCATACTGTTCCCTCACACGTTTTTCCCCCACACTGTCCCTCTATGCTGCCCCACTCACTACACAGTCTCTATGTTGTGCCTCATCACACATTTCTCCCCCATAATGTCGCCTCATGTATTTCTTCCCTATATTGTCCCCTCACACATTACCCTGCTCACCTGTACAGTTTTCTCACACATTTACATCCCCAATACCGTCTCCATACACATTACCATTCCATCCCAGTTCCATCCCAGACTGTTGCCTCACAAATCCCCCATCTTCATACTATCTCCTCACACAATTCCCCACATGCTGTCACCTCACACATTTCACCATACTTCCCCTCATATATTTCCCTTCCCAATACTGCCTCCTTACACATTTTATTCTCCCTATACTGTCTCATCACACATTTATTTCCTCCCTATACTGTCTCCTCACACTCCCCATCTTTCCTCTCCCTATACTGCTTACTCACACATTCCCCTCCCAATATTGCTTCTTCACAATTCCCCATCCTCCCCATACTGCCTCCTCACACATCCCCTTTTTCAGTACTGCCTACTTACACATTTTCCTTACTTATTATTATTATTTACATCTTCACTTTGCTAATTGTCAGCTTGACAACTGACTCAGAAAACATCAGTATCTTACTCTGAGGTTAGCAGAGTGCTGGTGCCTGGGAGACACCTATAACTGCTGCATTAGCCAGCTCAACAGCACCTCCTGCTAGCTACGCTCAGGTCAAATGCCATGCCTGCTCCCTCTACATGTGCCACTGCGTTATGTTCATTTTTTAATGAGAATTTTCTTCCAACTAATCTAAATAAAAAAGAAACAACTTTGCAGATTATCCTCAATATAAATTGATTACTGTAATCTGTATAAGCTCCTATCAGACGAATATGCAATTTACAGAGCAAGAGGAACGGAGCTATAACATTTTATATATTTGATCTGGAAAAGTATGCAGTGTTTTATAAAAAAAAATACAAAGATGTTATAAAATGGAAACAAAAGCAATACAGTGTTTACAATCACATCAGATAAAAGGGATAACAAAAGAAAAGTACTAAACCTGTGTCATGGAAATGGCTCAGAGCTTCGCTCTTTTAAGCACTCCTTAAAACAATGGATAGAACCAGAGGACTCTGTCTTCCAGAACCGACAAATAACAAAGATCCAAACTCTTGTGTTTATTAGATCAAGGTTATGCCCACATCCCCCCCATTGGTGAGCTCATATTGGGGGCTAATCGTGAGATATGCTAGGTCTTTAGAAGACTATGAGATCCCCAACTTTCAGGATATCTTTGCCACTGAAGGTCCCAATCTAGCTCAAAAGGTGCTTCTCCTCAATACTGAGCACAGGGTCTGAATATTTATGACCATGGGATATTTCAGTTTTTCTTTTTTAATAAATTTGCAAAAATTTCTACATTTCTGTTTTTTCAGTAAAGATGGGGGGCAGAGTGCACATTAATGAGAAAAAATGAACTTTACTGAATTTACCAAATGGCTGCAATGAAACAAAGAGTGAAAAATGTAAAGGGGTCTGAATACTTTCCGTACCCATTGTATATACATCCGATTCCAATGCATGGAATATATATATATACATATATATCCCGATATGATCAATTATAAAAGGAACTAGCTGCCACGGACAGTCGTTTATACAGGCCGATTGGACACCTGTTGAGATAGCGTATTGCTTCAGGGGTGCGGTTTACAGAGCAAGAGGAATTGAACGATTACATTTTATATATTTAATCTAGAAAAGTAGGCAATGTTGTAAAATAATCTACAAAGAAGTTACAAAATGGTGACAAAACAATACGGTGTATATTAAAGAGAATAATAGGGATAACAAAAGAAAAGTACTAAACCTATGTCATGAAAATGGCTCAGAGTTTATCAAAGTGAAACACTCCTTAGAGGAAAATCTTTAGGGCAACAGACATAACTACAGAGTACTGTTTCTTCCAGAACTGACAATTGCCAAAAACCCAAACTCTGGTCGTGGGATATGCTTGGTCTTTAGAAGACTTTGAGATCCCCAATTTTCAGGATATCATTACCTCTGGAGGTCCCAGGTGGGAGATATTGTTGTCATGTTTCCTATCATGATTTTACCTATCTAAAAAGATGAAACATGGTATGGATAGCATCATCCTGGTGATGTGAGTGAATGTGTTATGTTCATCCCTTCGTTATGACGCTGAATATATGTCCCATAAATATTGAATCAATGCAAACCCCAAAATTCATCACTAACTAGAGGCTCCAGTAAGTATGAGATATTTCCTTTGAACAGAGGAAATCCCTGTATTTCTTTGCCTCTGAGCATATGAATCCTAGACTTGGTGTGTGGTTCTCAGCAGATTTACAGTTGTAATTACCTGTTCACGGCAGGAGGTCCTACTTCAACGGAGGTTGAAGAATCAGCTCTTTCTCTTTACCAGTTATAATTAATCCCATATGTTCAATGTGAGGGTGATATGTCCCCTCTCTGGAGATGTTTTTATGGATTTTACAATTTTTTTTATCTAGGACAATACTTTATAGTGTACACCACAGGACAAATTATCTATATACAACATCACACAGAACAGATCCTCTATATACCAGACTACAACTTAGAAATTATAGATCCCTTTTATTAAACAATGCATAATAACTAACAGGCCCATAAATTTTTATGTAAACAATTAAATACGTCATGAAACACTTTTAGTAATGTCTATTACATTATGCATTTTGTGATTTTTGTCTTAGGAGAAACAAGTTCACTACATGAAGGTCTCAATCCATTGGATAGTAAGAAGAATTTAATGAAAAGGCCTCGCAAGTTCACCATTCATGATGTGCTGGTCATAAGACCTGTCTGCATGGAGAAACAAGCCCCTAATGAAGATATTATCTGGCATTTTCTGCAAAAGTTAATGGCCTTGAATGCCTCAGCAAGGAATAGAAATGTTCAGGAAAGCACAGAATTCAGATCTAGAAATGTTATTGATGTTGCAGACATTAGTGTTTCAGCGTCTATTCATCCTCTAGATATAGTTTGCATTCTCCTACATTCTTCCGATATTTTTTTACAACAGGAAATTTTGGCAAAAATGTACTTGTGTCAGTACGCTGTCCCACTGCTGCTCCCGGCAGGTAATGGCCACAACTGCACTTTCATGCTGTGGCCGATGAGAGAGATCATTCTAAAATGGATTTCTTGCAGCAAAGACCTCAGAGAAGATAATCTAGTGAACATAAAAATGCCAACAATTTCCTTCGTAAGACTTGGAGAATCTGGCTTTTCAAAGGCCACGATTCTTAATAACTTGCTTTCTTCGTCTATGTCTCACTTTGAAATGTTTGTCAGCTGTGAAATGGACGGTGGAGACCAACCTAAAACTGTAGCAAAGGGTCTGGTGGAAATATCCTGGTACTTTCCCGGCAAACAGCAGAATTTATACTCTGATCCTTTTGCAGTTACAAATTTGCACGGAGACATCAGG
>JARQOD010000007.1:98677148-98767084 GCA_033576555.1 Oophaga sylvatica | reverse complement strand
TTGCTTCCCTCTACGTCCCTCGTTTTTCCTTTTTTAATGAGAATTTTTTTCCAACTAACTAAAAAAAAAAGAAAAAACTTTGCAGATTATCCCAATAAAAATTTGTTTACTGTAATTGTATAAGCCCTTTAAACAAAAAATTTTAAACGGCAAGAAAACGACTATAACATTTTATATTTTTTGATCTGGAAAATATGCGTGTTTATAAAAAAAAATACAAAGATGTTAAAAAGGGAAAAACAAAAGAAATACAGGTTTACAATCAATCAATAAAAGGGAAACAAAAAAAAGTACAAAACCTGTGTCAGGAAAGGGGCTCGAGCTTCGCTCTTTTAAGCACTCCTTAAAAAAGGTGAACCAAGGCTCCTCTTCCGAAACCGAAAAATGAAAAAAAAATCCAAACTCTTGTTTTATTAGATCAAGGTTATCCACTCCCCCCCATTGGTGACCAAAATTTGGGGGTAATCGGAGATATGCTAGGTCTTTAGAACTTGATCCCCAATTTCAGGATATCTTTGCCAGGGCCCCAAAACTACCCAAAAAGGGTTTTCCTCCTAAAAATGGCACGGGTCGAATATTTTACCATGGGATTTTCAGTTTTTCTTTTTTAAAAATTTCAAAAATTTCTACATTTCTTTTTTTTCAGAAAAGTGGGGAGCAAGTGCACTTAATGAGAAAAATTTTTACTTTTTTGAATTTACCAAAATGGCTGCAATAAAAAAAAGGTGAAAAATGAAAGGGTTGAATACTTTCCCGTCCCCATTGTATTCATCCACCCCAATGTTTGAAAAAATTAATATCAAAAATATCCCGATATATCAATTAAAAGGGAATAGCTCCCACGGACAGTCGTTTAACAGGCCGAGGGACACCTGTGAGATAAGCGATTGCTTCAGGGGTGCTTTTTACAGAGCAAGGGGAATTAACGATTACTTTTTATTATTTAAATCAGAAAAGTAGGCAAGTTGTAAAATAATCTACAAAGAAGTTACAAAATGGTGACAAAACAATACGGTGTATATTAAAGAGAATAATAGGGATAACAAAAGAAAAGTACTAAACCTATGTCATGAAAATGGCTCAGAGTTTATCAAAGTGAAACACTCCTTAGAGGAAAATCTTTAGGGCAACAGACATAACTACAGAGTACTGTTTCTTCCAGAACTGACAATTGCCAAAAACCCAAACTCTGGTCGTGGGATATGCTTGGTCTTTAGAAGACTTTGAGATCCCCAATTTTCAGGATATCATTACCTCTGGAGGTCCCAGGTGGGAGATATTGTTGTCATGTTTCCTATCATGATTTTACCTATCTAAAAAGATGAAACATGGTATGGATAGCATCATCATGGTGATGTGAGTGAATGTGTTATGTTCATCCCTTCGTTATGACGCTGAATATATGTCCCATAAATATTGAATCAATGCAAACCCCAAAATTCATCACTAACTAGAGGCTCCAGTAAGTATGAGATATTTCCTTTGAACAGAGGAAATCCCTGTATTTCTTTGCCTCTGAGCATATGAATCCTAGACTTGGTGTGTGGTTCTCAGCAGATTTACAGTTGTAATTACCTGTTCACGGCAGGAGGTCCTACTTCAACGGAGGTTGAAGAATCAGCTCTTTCTCTTTACCAGTTATAATTAATCCCATATGTTCAATGTGAGGGTGATATGTCCCCTCTCTGGAGATGTTTTTATGGATTTTACAATTTTTTTTATCTAGGACAATACTTTATAGTGTACACCACAGGACAAATTATCTATATACAACATCACACAGAACAGATCCTCTATATACCAGACTACAACTTAGAAATTATAGATCCCTTTTATTAAACAATGCATAATAACTAACAGGCCCATAAATTTTTATGTAAACAATTAAATACGTCATGAAACACTTTTAGTAATGTCTATTACATTATGCATTTTGTGATTTTTGTCTTAGGAGAAACAAGTTCACTACATGAAGGTCTCAATCCATTGGATAGTAAGAAGAATTTAATGAAAAGGCCTCGCAAGTTCACCATTCATGATGTGCTGGTCATAAGACCTGTCTGCATGGAGAAACAAGCCCCTAATGAAGATATTATCTGGCATTTTCTGCAAAAGTTAATGGCCTTGAATGCCTCAGCAAGGAATACAAATGTTCAGGAAAGCACAGAATTCAGATCTAGAAATGTTATTGATGTTGCAGACATTAGTGTTTCAGCGTCTATTCATCCTCTAGATATAGTTTGCATTCTCCTACATTCTTCCGATATTTTTTTACAACAGGAAATTTTGGCAAAAATGTACTTGTGTCAGTACGCTGTCCCACTGCTGCTCCCGGCAGGTAATGGCCACAACTGCACTTTCATGCTGTGGCCGATGAGAGAGATCATTCTAAAATGGATTTCTTGCAGCAAAGACCTCAGAGAAGATAATCTAGTGAACATAAAAATGCCAACAATTTCCTTCGTAAGACTTGGAGAATCTGGCTTTTCAAAGGCCACGATTCTTAATAACTTGCTTTCTTCGTCTATGTCTCACTTTGAAATGTTTGTCAGCTGTGAAATGGACGGTGGAGACCAACCTAAAACTGTAGCAAAGGGTCTGGTGGAAATATCCTGGTACTTTCCCGGCAAACAGCAGAATTTATACTCTGAACCTTTTGCAGTTACAAATTTGCACGGAGACATCAGGGAGCATTACAAGCAGTTCAGATTTATCGCAGAAATATCATCCATGGTGTTCCTGTTTATCAAAGATGTGACCGATGCAAATGTTAACTTCTTATCTTCCTGCAAAAACACAACACTTTTTTTGTAATTGTGGAAGAAAGCAGTAAGGAAAAATCAATAGAATTATTTCAAAATCTGGAAATGTTATCCAAAACCATAAACCTGAAGATGTGCAAGATCAGCACTAATAGAAATCGAGAACTGGTGAAAATGGTGCGGTCACTGACGTCAGAGATTCTTAAAACCACAGACAAAAAGATGTGCTTGGTCGACATGGCTCCCACAGCCGAATACTTAGACATTGAGGTGGATGAAAACAATGGACCTTGTCAAAAGGCGAAAGAATATGCCCAGTCAATAATTCAACATATAGAAAGTACACTTGAATATAAGAGCAGTACAATGAAACTGCAGGGCGCTCTATGGAAAGAAATCTCTAAAATAGACAAGGAGTTATGTAGACAGAAATACCAAGAGGACACGGATGACGCAGATCACAAGAACAGATTAGCCAGTAAGCGTTTGGAAAACCACAGAGCTCAGTATCAGCAGGCGGTTCCTCAGGACATAAAATCATTTATTAAAGCAGTGAAGGAGTTGGACATGACAGAAAACCGCTATTTTCTAAAGTGGATGAAAACTTTCCTTGATTCTCTTGCTAGAAAAAATCTATCTGTTCTACGTACAAAATTCAAAGAGAAACAGAAGGAGTCATCAGCGTTTGACAAAGGGATATTAGATTTGTCTCGAGAGATCTCTGACAGTTCACTGGGTGTTGAACACTTTTTACGTGAGCTGGCGCAATATTATGAGGCTGAATGTTCTTTGGTAAATGTGGAAGAAGTGAAAGTGAATCGGAGAAAGTTTACAGATCTTCCAGGAATTGCCGCTGATCTCCTGTTGGATGGGTTCCCGTTAGAGCTGATTGATGGAGATGCCTCCAACATTCCCCTACAGTGGATAACTGATGTTCTGACCGAGCTGGATAACAAGACCGGAGGACAATGCAGGATGAGGGTGATAACTGTGCTGGGAGTGCAAAGTTCAGGGAAGTCCACCCTCCTGAACACCATGTTTGGTCTACAGTTCCCTGTGGCCAGTGGACGATGCACACGAGGAGCCTTTATGACTCTTTTGAAAGTGGAGACAAACTTCCAGGAAGAACTAGGCTGTGAATTTATTCTGGTGATTGACACTGAAGGGTTAAAAGCTCCTGAATTGTCTAAACTCGATGACAGTTATGAGCATGACAATGAGTTGGCCACACTCGTGGTTGGGTTGAGTGATGTCACCATAGTCAATATCTCCATGGAAAATACATCAGACATGAACGACACATTGACCATTGTTCTCCATGCATTTCTTAGAATGAATGGTGTTGGTAAGAAGCCCAACTGCCAATTTGTACATCAGAATGTAAGTGATGTGAGTACAGATGACAATACCATGATAGGTCGAGCACAATTTTTGAATGAACTCCAAGAAATGATCAAAGTAGCTGCAAAAATGGAAAAGAAGGATACAAACATACAGTTTTCAGATATCCTTGACTATGACCCCCAGAAACACAGCTGGTACATCCCAAGTTTGTGGCACGGTGTTCCTCCAATGGCTTCAATTAATGTTGGCTACAGTGAAACTATTCATGAATTAAAAAGATACATTTTCACATTCATGACAGAAAAACATCATGCAGGTATCCATAGTATTAGATCTTTTACCAAATGGACAAATACCTTATGGCAAGCTATAAAGTACGAATCTTTTATCTTTAGTTTCAGAAACATCCTGGCAGCCGAGGCCTATGAACAGCTGTGTAACAAGTACTCAGATCTAGAATGGGAATTTCGGAGGCAGGCCTACAAATTGATCTCCAAGTTTGAAAATTCAATCAAGAATCAATCAATAGAAAGTCATACTCAGGGACAGTTAGAGCAAACATTAAATACATCAATGGATCAAGTCTTAGATCAAGGGGAAAAGAATATGAGAAGTCAGCTATCCGCTTTTTTTTTAAAACTGGAAGCAACAATCCTCATCTTATAGAAAGATACAAGGAAGAATTTTTTTAATTCTGTGAAAGGTCTAAGGAGAGAGCTGCAAAATCTTATCACAAGCAAATTTATAGAAACTATTTCAGTTGAAAAGGGAAAACATAATCTTGAAATGATACTGAAGCAGTATCTCCAAAATATTGACGGCCAACTCAACAGTTATAAATCAAAGTTAGCTGGTCTGCGCGACGTCAGAGAGCTGGAGGAAGAGTTTGAGTCCATATGGCAGGGTATAATTGGAAACCTACAACCACACACCATAGAAAAACTGAATGTTAAAGCAACTTAGAGATGAAATGAGGAACAGAGGAAGCAATGTAAGCGGGATGTTACATAATGTGGGGTCTCTGCAACAATACGAAGAGAAAAGCTTTTGTGTAGAAGACAAACATACAGATATCAGTATTTTACAAAAATTTGCTAACTCACTGAAACGTAACAATGCCAGAGACCAACTTCAGAACTGTGCTTCAACAATCACTGACCTTTGCCAAGATTACGTTACAGAGAAGGTCAAGACCGGGGAGGACTACAGTGACATGTACTGCAGAGAATTGCTAAACATGATAAATGGACACCTAGAGAAAAATTCTGGAAAACTGTCCTACAACCATTTGTTTCAGGTAGAGCTCAAGCTTCACATTTTGGGTAGAGCAGCTCCTGAATTTCAGAAGATGCATGACCACTATCGGGTGAGCAATGATCCCATCTATCAAATTCGAGCACTGAAACCAAAGTATTTCAACATACTTAAAAATAAAATTATCCATACTAATGAAACAAACGTCAGAGCAAAGAATTTTTGTGAGCAAGGATTAATTCCGGCTATAACAGCCTACATTTACAACAATCTCAGGAGACAGATAATCGATGATATTCTGAAAGACGCCAATGGCGCAATATTTAAAAGTAGAAAATCCTTCCATTACATCTCTTGGCAGAAATGCTTGACATAGACTCCTTTGAGAGGTATAATATGTACATTAACAATTACAAGACCTACATTAACAGATGGATTTACATCTACATTCTACAAAAATTTCAAAACACTGATACTTTATCAAAGCTGATAGATAAAAACCTAAAATCAATTCTTAAAAAAATAAGATGTGCTATCGGAGACACTCAGGCTCAACCCTTTGACAACATGTCAGAATTTCTCAAATATTTCTCTATGGTTTTGAAGCAAGATTTGGTGATTCCTCGGATTGAGATGGAAATGACCGCCTTCCAAAACAAAGAAAATATGTCCCAATTCTGGCGAGACGTTGAATCGTTCCTCTTTGAGATTAAAAATCAAATTAGGGCCAGTCTGAAGACAAGCAGCGTTACATTTCTCCTTTGTAATCTTAGTCTACAGCCTCAAACTGCATTGGCTGCTAAAGTCATTGGCTGTGACCAGGAATGTCCGTTCTGCCATGTTCCATGTGAAGCTGAAAGTGTTAACCATAGGAAACATTTTGCAACTTGCCACCGACCTAAAGGAATGGCCCAGTATACATGGTTGGAAACCAATACTCTGTGCACTTCAATTTGCACCAACGACGTCATTTCTGATGACTGTTTTGCGAATCTGAACACTAATGGAGAATGGGTTCCCTATAAAAACTACCAGAAGGTTTATCCAGAGTGGATCATAGAGACTGAAGAGAAGAACACCTCTTCAAATTACTGGAAGTTCATCTTCACATGTTTCAACCTTGAATTTGCTAAATTATACGATGTTGAGCCGGCTGAAATACCAGAGGAATGGTATCGAATAACAAAGAAGGACGCTCTGCGTAATTTGAAGGCTGCGTATAATATAGGACAAAAGAGTGAGAAATACAAGTTTATTAACATTTAATTGGAAAAAAAAATAGCACGATTGTTATATATGACAAATTAGATCCACCTTTGGAAATACTACTAATCTGAACTCAGGCTTTACTTAAAGGGGTTGGTCACTACTTTACAAGTTCAGGGAACTGGCTGCCATAGATAAGCACTTTACTAAATACCCTAAATCCTGCTGTAAGCTGAGCTGCTCCCCTGGTCAAATGATCTCTGGCCCATTGACTATCTGTGATGTCATGTAAGTTTCTCCCCAAGATCATGGCTTTGGAATCTGATGTGACATCACAATCGTGTGACTTTTCTTGTGTGAGTGGGCAGGGTTAGATTCAGCAGAGCTCACTCAGCTCTCCCTGCAGCCCCAGGTCTTTCTCCTATCTGTCTGTATATAGCAGGGTGTATATACATGATCCCACACTGCTCTATACACTGTATAATATATATACACACTGTTGTATTCCATTTACATAATGAATGCATTAATATTTTTCTCCCCTCCCATTCATCCATCCATCTGTAAGTGATGGGGAGTAGGGAATAATCTTTATTACAGGGCTGCTGTTCTGGTGCTTTGTGCCTGACTTCTCTTCCCTGTGGCAGTGTCCTATACAGTAGATCGTGCTCGGGCTGTGTGTGAAGCTGGGGAGGAGTGGGAGGCATGTGCTCGCTGGTGGCTTGCAGCTCAGCACAAGGAATTCTGAGAAATTGTATCAAAAGGGAGCAGAGAATTCTGAAGAGGAAGTGATGGCTGTGACTACAGAGCTGGTGCCGGGGGACAGGAAGTGACACAGAAAGGCATAAAACCAAATAACAAAACTTGGGGGCATTATCCTTAAGCATTTATGGCAAAACCAGTAACCGAGTCAGAGTAGTGGACGACCTCTTTAAGAGCAGACTAAAGACTTTCCACTAGATCAAATTTATAAAGTGTTTGTCTAAGATATAAAGCATTCTATGATGTAGAATAAAGGAAATGACAACGTGTAAAAGTTTGTAAAACGCACTAAAAGTACAATAAGTGGCCCGCAGTTGTGGTAATTCCTCTATGAGGTGCATTCAGCTTGTATTGTTCCACCAGGTAACGTCGCTGCCATGCGTCATGTTTCTCTTGAGTTTCTTCTGTCTATAATTGAGTTAAGACCAGAATATGATGAAGCATCATGCAGATATACGAGCTGTGAGCAAAGAGGTTGTCCTGATTTGTCAAGTCTGCCCCATTGGCAGCACACTCATTACTTTTCTTTTTCAGCTCTTTTTTATGGACTTTATATAGAAGCAATAAATCCCTCAACACTTTAAAAAGATTGTCATCATTCATACTTTTCCATTTCCCTCTTTGGGCTGACAACGTAGAATAGAAGTGAACGTAGAAGTATCTTTTACAGACTTTCACATTACTGAGATAGGAGATAAATGGTGAAATGATCCTAGAGGAGAAAAAGCGTAGTAAAATTAGATTAAAAGAAAAGGTGAGTTGTAAAGGAAACTCGCTCGCCTGATGAGGGTGTGCAATCTGAGGCACAACTCACAATTTGGCATGGTTTTTTCGCAAGAGACCTGGTGGGGTTGGAATAGCCGCTTCCAGGGATTTCCCACAATGTAAAGACCTATGTAAAAGTCCATGGAGTGGCGCTTGTCTTTGACACTGAGTTTAATCAAGGTGAAAAGCTTCAGGTTACTGCAGTGGATGTTCATTTACATGGTGATGTCTCTTCTGATCCTCGTTTTTACTTTTGTCTCTTCTCCATCTGACTCGTCACGTCACTGCAGAGTTATAAGCTTTCATGGAAGAGGCTCAACGATCTCTGCTGAAAAGTCTTTTGCATGGAGTGATTTCTGAAAGATGTTGGCTTGAATGTCTGACCATATGGAGAAGAGACGAGAGTAAAAACGAGGATCAGGTGAGACATCACCATGTAAATGAACATCCACTGAAGTAACCTGGAGCTTTTCACCTTGATGCAACTCAGTGACAAAAACAGCTCAACTCCCTCATTTTTCACTTTGGTCTGAGACAGCTGATGGCAGTTGGTGATCATGAACTTCTATGGAGACGGGAGGTGGAAGGAGCTAGAGGGAGACTTTAAGTGGAAATCCCTTTTCATGAGTTTGGGGAATTACATGAGCATCTAGGTTGTACTGTATGCGCCTTTCTGGTGTAGCAGAGCTTTCAGCTGCCTCATTATGCTTCCACTGTGCTAATATTTGCTTAGCAGGTAATGTAGAAAGTAATGGACTGTGTTCTGCCACTAGGTGAGTTAATGACTAGGGATGAGGAAACGTGCTTGGTGGTTCTCAGATATCACTTGGGTATCTGGGTGCTTGGATGTGCTCGGCACTCGGCGAGCGTTGGCCGGTGCTCGGATTTGAAGCTTGAATCCCCATCACACGTTTGGCACCTGCTATGCAGCCAGTAAACATGGATGGATCGCCTGCCAGTCGCTGTAAGGCCGTAGCCATCTTGATAGTGACATTATTGTGATTGGCTGGCCGTATGACATCTTTAGGGGTTATAAAAGGACCGGTGCCGCAGCACTCAGCAGCACATTGACGCAATTCCATATCTCAGGGGCAATTGTAATTGGAGGGACAGTGTAGTTATCCAGGCCTGTGTGTGCACAGTTTAACTAATCGGAGCCTAGGAAAACATGTGCTGGAAAAAAATGAATCTAAAAATATATGTATGTGACAACAGGGTATACAAATATAATAATCTTTATTGAATATTAGAAAATGACATGTAAGGATAATATAGAAAAGATTATAAAGACACTACCATCTAGGAGTGCACAAGGCCACAGCAGCATAAATCTTTCCAAATGATTTTTTGTGAGACCCTAATTTACATATTTAGGGACAGAAAATAGTGAAACAAGTGATTATACATAAAATACGTGTATCCAATGAAAACTTCAAAATGAATCTCTATAGGATATCCATAGATCATGCAGAGAATGTGCAAATAGCAAATTAAAGTGCAAAGTGCAATAACAGGTAAGTGAAAAAACGGTGTCCAGTGTCCCTTCATATAAAGATGCCGGGAGATGCCCAGAAATAATGGCTCCAAAATCAAAGAAAGTTATAAGGATACCTAATATCAGTGGTGGCGTGGCACTTCCACGTGTCCAATATTACATCAATAAAGCTTTATCATTACTGAGCGAAAACTTCAGCAACTTTCTGATTTGGAGGAGATTTATGAAAATTGGTGTAAGGAGTATCGAAGCAGTTACTTATCTCAGCCAATCAAATGTCGCTTTATATTTTGAAAGCCTTATAAAAAATGAAAGAAGTAATCTTATTGGCCGTTATTGTGTCCTCAGCTCCAGTTTTGAAACTTTTCTCTTTTCTGTGATTCCTTCTTCACTGTTTTCTCCGCGTTATATCTTTACACACAGCTTGATATCTTTTATAATCTGACACTTATTAATGTTTTGCACTAATAAATTATGATGCTTAAAACGTAAACTCTGAATTTATTTTGTATAAAGAAATTGTGGGAAACTGAAATGTAACTTTGTGGTGGAATAGTGTCTGACTTGTCAAAAGATAAAGTGAATCTGCGCCACTGGACACCATTTTTTTTTCATCTTTGTAAGTCCCACGCTCTGGAATGATTATGAATATATTAATTTGAACATTTATTATTGAAAAAGGCTCACAATGAGTCCAAAGAATAAGAGATGCAATACTCATCACATCATCACACAGATCTCTCCCCTCTCCCTTAAGGAAGGTCTCTGCTTCCTGTTTCCAGCTAGGGAGCTCCCCCTAGTGGTGGCTGCAGACAGGATCTTATCATGTATCTCTGTGTACAGGGAGCTCCCCCTAGTGGTGACTGCAGACAGGATCTTATCATGTATCTCTATATACAGGGAGCTCCCCTAGTGGTGGCTGCAGACAGGATCTTATCATGTATCTCTCTATACAGGGAGCTCCCCCTAGTGGTGGCTGCAGACAGGATCTTATCATGTATGTCTGTATACAGGGAGCTCCCCCTAGTGGTGACTGCAGACGGGATCTTATCATGTATCTCTGTATACAGGGAGCTCCCCTAGTGGTGGCTGCAGACAGGATCTTATCATGTATCTCTATATACAGGGAACTCCCCCTAGTGGTGACTGCATACAGGATCTTATCATGTATCTCTGTATAGAGGAAGCTCCCCCTAGTGGTGGCTGCAGACAGGATCTTATCATGTATCTCTGTATACAGGGAGCTCCCCCTAGTGGTGACTGCAGACAGGATCTTATCATTTATCTCTGTATACAGGGAGCTCCCCTAGTGGTGACTGTAGACAGGATCTTATCATTTATCTCTGTATACAGGGAGCTCCCCCTAGTGGTGGCTGCAGACAGGATCTTATCATGTATCTCTGTATACAGGGAGCTCCCCCTAGTGGTGACTGCAGACAGGATCTTATCATGTATCTCTGTATACAGGGAGCTCCCCCTAGTGGTGGCTGCAGACAGAATCTTATCATGTATCTCTGTATACAGGGAGCTCCCCCTAGTGGTGGCTGCACACAGGAACTTATCATGTATCTCTGTATACAGGGAGCTCCCCCTAGTGGTGGCTGCAGACAGGATCTTATCATGTATCTCTATACAGGGAGCTCCCCCTAGTGGTGGCTGCAGACAGAATCTTATCATGTATCTCTGTATACAGGGAGCTCCTCCTAGTGGTGGCTGCAGACAGGATCATATCATGTATCTCTGTATACAGGGAGCTCCCCCTAGTGGTGACTGCAGACAGGATCTTATGTATCTCTGTATACAGGGAGCTCCCCCTAGTGGTGGC
The DNA here is from genome assembly GCA_033576555.1 of Oophaga sylvatica. NCBI lineage: Eukaryota > Metazoa > Chordata > Amphibia > Anura > Dendrobatidae > Oophaga > Oophaga sylvatica. Next base: position 98,755,671 of record JARQOD010000007.1, on the reverse strand, counting down.
TGCAGACAGGATCTTATCATGTATCTCTCTATACAGGGAGCTCCCCCTAGTGGTAACTGTAGACAGGATCTTATCATGTATCTCGTATACAGGGAGCTCCCCCTAGTGGTGGCTGCAGACAGGATCTTATCATGTATCTCTGTATACAGGGAGCTCCCCCTAGTGGTGACTGCAGACAGGATCTTATCATGTATGTCTGTATACAGGGAGCTCCCCTAGTGGTGGCTGCAGACAGGATCTTATCATGTATCTCTGTATACAGGGAGCTCCCCCTAGTGGTGGCTGCAGACAGGATCTTATCATGTATCTCTGTATACAGGGAGCTCCCCCTAGTGGTGGCTGCAGACAGGATCTTATCATGTATCTCTCTATACAGGGAGCTCCCCCTAGTGGTAACTGTAGACAGGATCTTATCATGTATCTCTGTATACAGGGAGCTCCCCCTAGTGGTGACTGCAGACATGATCTTATCATGTATCTCTGTGTACAGGGAGCTCCCCCTAGTGGTGACTGCAGACAGGATCTTATCATGTATCTCTGTGTACAGGAGCTCCCCCTAGTGGTGACTGCAGATAGAATCTTATCATGTATCTCTGTATACAGGGAGCTCCCCCTAGTGGTGGCTGCAGACAGGATCTTATCATGTATCTCTGTATACAGGGAGCTCCCCCTAGTGGTGGCTGCAGACAGGATCTTATCATGTATTTCTGTATACAGGGAGCTCCCCCTAGTGGTGACTGCAGACAGGATCTTATCATGTATCTCTGTATACAGGGAGCTCCCCCTAGTGGTGACTGCAGACAGGATCTTATCATGTATCTCTGTGTACAGGAGCTCCCCCTAGTGGTGACTGCAGACAGGATCTTATCATGTATCTCTGTATACAGGGAGCTCCCCTAGTGGTGACTGCAGACAGAATCTTATCATGTATCTCTGTATACAGAGAGCTCCCCTAGTGGTGGCTGCAGACAGGATCTTATCATGTATCTCTGTATACAGGGAGCTCCCCCTAGTGGTGACTGCAGACAGGATCTTATCATGTATCTCTGTGTACAGGAGCTCCCCCTAGTGGTGACTGCAGACAGGATCTTATCATGTATCTCTGTATACAGAGAGCTCCCCTAGTGGTGACTGCAGACAGAATCTTATCATGTACTCTGTATACAGGGAGCTCCCCCTAGTGGTGACTGCAGACAGATCTTATTATGTATCTCAGTATACAGGGAGCTCTCCCTAGTGGTGGCTGCAGACAGGATCTTATCATGTATCTCTGTGTACAGGAGCTCCCCCTAGTGGTGACTGCAGACAGGATCTTATCATGTATCTCTGTATACAGGGAGCTCCCCCTAGTGGTGACTGCAGACAGGATCTTATGATGTATCTCTGTATACAGGGAGCTCCCCCTAGAGGAAAGCTCTGGTAGATGGTGTGTGTAGTTTTGTTACAGCTCAGTGGCTTCTTTGTTCCTGTGGAATGAAGTTGCATTAGAGATATTTCCCACAGTCAGTCTCTGCGCTTGTTGCTTTCTGGAGACCCCGGGATCTGCTGATTCAGCAGGAGGCGCCTGCACTTGTAGAACATAACCGTCCTCTTCTCTGCATGTCCTGGCATGTGGCCCTCAACAGTGTTAAACTGTCTCATCATGGCGGAATACATGTGATGTACAATATCTGTGGAAATGTCTTAGGCAGCAGAGAAACAGCTGCAAACTGAGAATGAAATGGTTAATTTTTAGCATTTAATAAAATGCAGAATGAATGAACAAAAGGAAAAGCAAAATCAAATCAGTATTTGACGTGATCACCTTCTGCCATCAACGCTGCATGAAATCATCTAGGTGCTCTTGCACACAGGGACTGTAAAGCGCTGCGGAATATGTTGGCGCTATATAAAGATTATTATTATTATTTTTCCCAAATATCTGGAGGAACCAACCATAGATCTTCTGGAGACGTCGGTCACACAAATCCTTCTGTCTCTTCATACAATCGCACACAGATTTGCTTATGTTGAAATCAGGGGGGACATTTAATCTCCTTTCATGCGTCACCGCTCCTGCAGACCCTCGTTATCCCGCCGCTCTCCAGCCCTTTAGTAAACTGCCTTCTGTTACAGTCTCATATTTTCTATTTTAGCTCCTCGGTCCAGAGAAGCTGATGCCAGTTTTCTGCTCCTCAGCTCCTCTTTTCAGACGTATTTTAGTCTCTCTGACTTGTTTCTATCTAGAAGGTCTTCCATAAAGACCACTTCTGTCCAGACTTCTCCTGGCACTAGATGGTGCAGCTGGACCCTCTGGTCACTGTCAGTTCTGAGCTGATGGCACTGCTGGACATCTTCTGATTTGGACGGGATGAACGCATGATGTATATTTCATCTGCTGCACTAAGTTTCCTTGGACAACCACATCATCTACAGAGCCCAAGTTGATCATTTCTTGGTGACTTCAGTGCTGATAATTATAAGTAGATACTTCTCCATCATGTAAGACCATTAGGAGGCATCTAATTGTTCCAAATTTATTCTGCAGCTGAACAACGACCCCCAATATCCAGCCAATATCACTAATAGGGAGTCCTGGGGGTGATGATCTGACCCCACTGATCCCCGATCTCACATCATCCCATCTGACTGGGGTCACATGAGGAGACAGAAGGATCCGCACAAGCCTCATACACAGAAGATCTGGGGTCAGGTCTCCAAGATGTTTGGAACAACCCCCTGCCGAGTTCCTCCATAATCAGTGTACAAGTGACGAGGGGAAGTGATGGAGGTGATGGGCGGTCACCAGATACTGATGATGGAGGCAACGGGCAGTCAAAAGAAACTGATGATGGAGGCGACTAGAGGGAGCTCACTGCATACAGATTTATATAGCCACCACAAGGGGAGCTCACTGCATACACATTTATACAGCCACCACTAGAGGGAGCTCATTGTATACAGATTAATACAGTCACCACTAGGAGGAGCTCACTACATACAGATTTATACAGCCATCACTAGAGGGAGCTCACTGCATACAGATTAATACAGTCACCATAGGAGGAGCTCACTGCATACAGATTAATACAGTCACCACTAGGGGAGCTCACTGCATACACATTTATACAGCCACCACTAGAGGGAGCTCATTGCATACAGATTAATACAGTCACCACTAGGAGGAGCTCACTACATACAGATTTATATAGCCATCACTAGAGGGAGCTCACTGCATACAGATTAATACAGTCACCACTAGGAGGAGCTCACTGCATACAGATTAATACAGTCCACACTAGGAGGAGCTCACTGCATACAGATTAATACAGTCACCACTAGGAGGAGCTTACTATATACAGATTTATATAGCCACCACTAGAGCGAGCTCACTGCATACAGATTAATACAGTCACCACTAGGAGGAGCTCACTGCATACAGATTTATATAGCCACCATTAGGAGGAGCTCACTGCATACAGATTAATACAGTCACCACTAGGAGGAGCTCACTACATACAGATTTATATAGCCACCACTAGAGGGAGCTCATTGCATACAGATTAATACAGTCACCACTAGGGGAACTCACTACATACAGATTTATAGTCACCACTAGGGGGAGCTCACTACATACAGATTTATAGTCACCGCTAGGGGGACCTCACTACATACAGATTTATAGTCACCACTAGGGGGGGTGCACTACATACAGATTTATACAGCCACCACTAGAGGGAGCTCATTGCATACAGATTAATACAGTCACCACTAGGGGAACCTCACTACATACAGATTTATAGTCACCACTAGGGGAGCTCACTACATACAGATTTATAGTCACCACTAGGGGGGTGCACTACATACAGATTATACAGCCACCACTAGAGGGAGCTCATTGCATACAGATTAATACAGTCACCACTAGGAGGACCTCACTACATACAGATTTATAGTCACCGCTAGGGGGACCTCACTACATACAGATTTATAGTCACCACTAGGGGGGGTGCACTACATACAGATTTATACAGCCACCACTAGAGGGAGCTCATTGCATACAGATTAATACAGTCACCACTAGGGGAACCTCACTACATACAGATTTATAGTCACCACTAGGGGGAGCTCACTACATACAGATTTATAGTCACCACTAGGGGGGGTCGCACTACATACAGATTTATACAGCCACCACTAGAGGGAGCTCATTGCATACAGATTAATACAGTCACCACTAGGAGGACCTCACTACATACAGATTTATAGTCACCACTAGGGGGAGCTCACTCCGTACAGATTTACATAGCCACCACTAGGGGGAGCTCACTACATACAGATTTATACAGTCACCACTGGAGAAGTTCACTTTATCAATGCTTTTGCCCTGAAGGATGAGGTTTGTTTTTTAGGAAAGTACCTTTTTCCTTGGCTTATCCATACAGTCATATACTTGTATTCTCGGCTGTTTCTCCGGTCATTATTGTATCTTTCTCTTGTTTCTGCCTCCTGATCTCAGCACATTAGACCGGTCTCCTCCCTTCTGACATGTTCAGACACAGGAGACGCTATCACCACGGGCTGCGTTCGTTTCCATAAGCGGCAGGAATGATAAGCAGTATGATGATGATGATGAATACGCGGCTCGGAGGAGGCAGATCCTTGTGACTTGTATACGGACAGTCAGAGAATCCAGTTGATCCTCACATCTTGAAGGAATATCCCCTACCCCTAAAGATCCAGCCCTGAGGGTCCCTCATCCGGAGACGTTGGACATGAGTTGAGGTGCGTTACACTATACTGACTGGAGGGGGAATATGTGGGGGGAGATTAGCAGCAGCGGTGATTGTGCTGATCTGCAGGATTGGAGTCACTCTCTAGCCATGCTTATCAGTAGGGTCATGAGATGCATGGTTTTACGAGACCCTCGGTCTTAGATCTTCTGACATTTTCACTTCACACCAATATTTTCTTTTACTAAAACTTGTTGCTCTGCGGTAATAAATTTGCCGCATTTACCAATATATTAACGGCATCTATTTTCTTAATAATCTTCAAAATTGTTTGCAAAAAGTGTAAGAAAGTAAATGATAAATTGTTCAGTTTAGTAAATCAATTCCAGGAATTTATAACTTTAGAACCGATCATTAACTCTTTGTATCCATGTGATGGACATTTGTGCTTCCTACGCTGCCCTCTAGTGGTCACTGTGAAGAATGCACCATTGCTGATTACTTTGTATCTGGTTATTTGTAAATATCCTCCTTACACTCTGGTCACACGTTCAGTATTTGGTCAGTATTTTACATTAGTATTTGTAGCCAAAACCAGGAGTGGGTGATAAGCTTGTACTATACTTTTCCTCTGGTTGTTTGTCTCCTGATTTTGGCTACAAATAAAGATGTAAAATACTGACCCGATACTGAACATGTGACTGTAGCCTTAGAAAGGAAGAGGATGGATCTTTGGTCGCCACCCAATGAATGTAGCAATCCCAAAATTGAATATTAACCCGTTAAAGAGCCTTAAGATGAGAAACCAAGTGAGACACTCAATGTGAAGACACGTGTTTCGGGATGTTTGCCCCTCATCAGTGCAAATTGGGAGGTCTGATTTGACTAGATGGTTATAAAAACTTCAGCACACAACAGAATATGTGATCCACATGAGCAGAACCGCAACAGAAGCAGCTGCGCCACTTAGGCTTCGAAAAACGGGTACTGGTCCTGCCGCTATGCTTTCTGATATACGAGACTGTGCTATATCCTGTGGATTTAGCAGGCAAATTCGGACTTACATTAAGTTAGCCGAAGAAGAGATCCAAAAAATCATAAAAAATACCAATTTTTATTATGCGTAAATATTAAAAACAAACATAGAAAAATAATTAAAAAACAAAATGCCCAGAAGGGGGAAATTATACATGGTGGAACATTCAATTTGAATATTACCTTATTCGGTCTACACAGTAATACTTCCATCTTTAGTATCGGTGATGGTGTATAATCTCCCCCTTCTGTGCATTTTGTTTTTTAATTATTTTTCTATGTTTTTAATATTTACACATAATAAAAATTGGTATTTTTTATGATTTTTTGGATCTCTTCTTCGGCTAACTTAATGTAAGTCCGAATTTGTTTGTTAAATTAATGTGATGAAGTGCCAGTGTTTTCATTAATGGACTAAATTTGATAAATCTATATTCTGTGGCTGCTGCTCAAGAAAAGGAGTTTCTTATTCTATTTGCTACAGTTTAATTGATGTAAAGAAAAAAAGATGAGGGCCCATTTACGCTTGAGCAGCATTCCATGTGGTGCACATACAGGGTCTGAGAGAAACAAGGCCCATTCTGACTCTTCGGGCACTGCCTTTCAATGTGGATGCACCATACAAGTCAAGAAGAGACAAGGGCCCATTCCGGACTCTTTTCTGGGGCACTGCCATTCTCCGTATGTGGGTGCACCATTCCCAGGGTCTGAGAAAGACGAGGGCCCATTCCGACTCTGTCTGAGGCAAGCCCATTCTCCGCATGTGGGTGCACCATGCCAGGGTCTGAGAAGAAACAAGGGCCCATTCCTGACTCTTTCTGGGCAGCCATTCTCCATGTGGGTGCACCATATCAGGGTCGAGAGGAGACAAGGGCCCATTCCGGACTCTTTCTGGGGCACTGCCATTCTGTCATAGTGGGGAATTGACAGCACATTATTCAAAGTCTGAGAAGAAAAGGCCATCTGACTTCTGGGGCACTATTCGCTGTGACTCTGCTTCTGTCGGGGCACTGCCATTCTCCGTATGTGGGTGCACAATACCAGGGTCTGAGAAGAGACGAGGGCCCATTCCTGTCTCTGCTCTGGGGCACTGCCATTCTCCGTATGTGGGTGCACCATACCAGGGTCTGAGAAGAGATGAGGGCCCATTCCTGTCTCTGCTCTGGGGCACTGCCATTCTCCGTATGTGGGTGCACCATACCAGGGTCTGAGAAGAGATGAGGGCCATTCCTGTCTCTGCTCTGGGGCACTGCCATTCTCCGTATGTGGGTGCACCATACCAGGGTCTGAGAAGAGAACGAGGCCTATTCCTGTCTCTGCTCTGGGGCACTGCCATTCTCCAGTATGTGGGTGCACAATACCAGGGTCTGAGAAGAGACGAGGACCTATTCCTGTCTCTGCTCTGGGGCACTGCCATTCTCCATATGTGGGTGCACATACCAGGGTCTGAGAAGAGAGAGGGCCCATTCCTGTCTCTGCTCTGGGGCACTGCCATTCTCCGTATGTGGGTGCACCATACCAGGGTCTGAGAAGAGATGAGGGCCATTCCGGTACTCTGCTCTGGGGCACTGCCATTCTCGTATGTGGGTGCACATACAGGGCTAGAAGAGACGAGGGCCTATTCCGGACTCGGTTCTGGGGCACTGCCATTCTCTGTATGTGGGTGCACAATACCAGGGTCTGAGAAGAGATGAGGGCCCATTCCTGACTCTGCTCTGGGGCACTGCCCATTCTCCATATGTGGATGCACCATATCAGGGTCTGAGAAGAGACGAGGGCCCATTCCTGTCTCTGCTCTGGGGCACTGCCATTCTCCGTATGTGGGTGCACAATACCAGGGTCTGAGAAGGCCCTATACAAAGACATAATAGGAATGTATGCACAGAGCTGTAATTTTATTAACCACTAGGGGTGCTCACCTCATTTATGAAGCCCCCGGCTCTATATGCAGTGAGCTCCCCCAGTAGAGAGCTGATAAGTGAAGAGTAAATGCAGTTTTGGAGCAGACGGATCACAGGCAGGAGCGGCAGTGACATGCTCACATAAAACCTTCACGCTCCGTTCAGAGCAGCAGGGAGATCAATCAATCGTGTGATTAATTTACATCCAGTAAAAATAATAAGAAGCAGCTTAAAAACTCCCAAATATAATAATAATGACCCCAGATCCAGCGTCCGATGGAGCAGAGCGCGGCGTACGGAGATCAGGGGATCATTTTTGACGTCATTTATTCCTGGAATGTTATCAGACTGATAATAAATCGCGGTATCTGTCGGCCGCCAACACCGGCGCTAATAGACCAGGCAGCCTGCCAAAGCCTGAACACCTGCGGATGTCAGGGAGCAGCGCCAAACACTGAGATTACATATCCAGAGACGAGAAGATAACGCGATAATGGCCGCAATGCTGCGGCTATTTGGTCTTTTTAATTGATGCATCTACAATGAGGAATATGGAACAATTCTCAATGTCAGGCAGCAGCCGGGAAAGCAAACAAGATTTTTTTGTTGTTTGAAACAAAAAGATGTAAAACGGTGACGTAAATGTAACATCACCTCAAGTATAAAGGTTATCAGCTCCTGGTATAGATATACTTGTCACAAGCAATGTCCACTCACCTATCCCTATGGTATGAGCTCCGCGCACCCCATGGCCAGTCACACATCCACCATCACACCTCTTGCTGTCACCCCTCGCTGTTTGCATAGCCCACAGATGCCTGCCCGGGGTGACACTATTACACGCACCACCCAGCTGTCCCCAGCACTGCCTGCACTCTGACATGCACAGGGTAGTACAACCAGGCGATACTTTCCCTCTTTGAGGTTGTGGGTACGCGTAGCAGGAGTTAGGACAAATCTACAACAATCTGGATCTGACCAGGAGTTTTCAGGATAGTATAAAGGGTCCCGTCCGCACCGTCAGAACGTTTTTTGCATCGGACTTTATGAAAAAAAAAAAATCAGACACATAGAGCAGTTAGATCGTTTCCAGTACAGATATACGTAACAACAAACTGCAAAATGACACAAAAAATATAAAACTATTGCGCAATTTGCAAAGTAATGAAACTAGAGTACGATGGGTCATACATGTAACTGTGCATGCCTTCCAGGGTGACCGACTGCCCACTAGCACCATGGACACAGAGGGAGAGGACGGTTGTTTCGAGGGGTCAGACAGACCAGAAAAGGCAAATAAATCTGTGAACAAAGGGAATCCTTTAGACGCAGTCATACGAGCGTGGGATCCATCCAACCATCAACAGGTGGATGTGAGCACGGAGATGATAGCCGACATTATCCCGATGTCGTACCTGCCCGGGTTCACGTTGAACTGTAAGTAACACGCAACACAAGAGGTCTCATTTTTCCAGCATCAGGGGGTCAAGGATGGGGATCAAGGAGGAGGGTCAAGGACGGGGTGACCGTTTATCTCCGGCATAGTAATGTAAAATCGTCACGTTTTACAAAGGTTTTCCCATGAGCAGCGCGTAACATAGCTGCAGAGTATGTGATGAATGTAGGATTGGTTGGGGGGTCTAACCACTGCATCCCACCTAGCACGAGAACAAGGATGCCAAACGTCAGAGTGTTAAAAGAGAGGGAGTGTGCAACTATGTTTAATCACGATGGCTACATAGCAAGAGCAGCATTCGCAATTCTGCCAGCTCTTAGTAGAAGCAGTTGACTGCTTGTTAGCAGATACCTTTAACAATGCAAATTTCTCAAGCCTCAAATCAAGCTCTGTGCAGATTCTGAATTGGGAAAGTCTTCTGGGAGATTTAAGCTGTGAGACTTGCAAAATAGTGAATGCAGCTCAGGTAAAAAGATGCTTAAACTTGGTGTGACTGAGGGAATTAAATAGCTAAAGGGATCAGAAAGGACATTAATGCACAATGAGGCATATGCAAGAGACCAATTGATCGGAGCTTTAATGGCCTCCACCTCCTGCCGTCATGCACCTCCAGGCACTGAACTCTTCCACTGGCGACAGCTTGTCTTTCTGTATTTACATATGCCACAACGTATCACTAATACTTTATTTCTATCCACAGCAAAATCTGAAACATTCAAGAAAAAAGTGAAAGAATTAAATATGGAAAAGTTCCAATTGTCAAAGCTCAGTCTCATGGACGTCTTGAAGGTCGGACAGGAAGATCTAAGAAGGATCACTCCTCAGAGGATTGAAGACGTCCCTTGGTGTTTTCTGCAAAAACTTATGGCTTTGAACAGCAGCGCAAGAAATACAAGACTGAACCAATCCCTGGATACAAAACTTAGCTCGCAGCAGGATGATGATATGGATTTCATGGAAGATATGAACAATTCCAGCTCCGTCCACCCGCTGGATGTTCTGTGCATCCTCCTACATTGCTCCGACAGCTTCCTGCAGCAAGAGCTGGTCACCAAAATGTCCATGTGTCAGTTTGCGCTCCCTCTTCTTCTTCCCACTGGAGATGGTTCCGGTAACACATTCATGTTGTGGTCAATGAGAGAGATTGTGAAACGATGGAGACCTCAATCCATGATTGATAGTAAAGGATGCCGAGAAGACAACTTGGTGAACATCCCTTTGCCAGTCTTCTCTTTTGTCAGGTTAGGACAATGCAATTTGTCCAAATCGAGAATTTTAAATGGTGTTCTAAGCTCGGCTCATAGACATCACGATTTCTTTCTCCACCAGAACATGGACGGTGCCAATATTTTACGGGAAGTATCAGATGGAATTTTGGAGATTGCTTGGTTCTTTCCTGGTGGACAAGAAAACTTGGACATTTCTCAGATCCAATTGCAGTGATCAACCTCCGCGGTGACCTTGAGTCCAACTGGGAACAGTTTAGCTTTCTAACCAAGTGTCTACTGCAATCTTCATCTTTATAGAGAATATCGATGAGGCTCAGTACCGACTGCTAGCAAACATGGAGGAAACAAACACAAACTACTTCATTATCATCGCTCCACAATCTCGATGGATAATTGGGGAGACACAAACATTCGTAAAGATGTTGTACCCTATACTGAAAATCAACAGGAAACATGTCTTGGTGAAGAATATTTCAGTAAACGATGCAGAACTGGTGAAAAAATTACAGTCAATTATTTCTGATGTTATCAAGTCCTCTACGTACTATATAACTCTGGAGGAAATGTCTCACATTGCAGAGGATTTAGGGATACCTGTGGACGAAAGCTCGGAGGAGCATCAGAACACCAGGAAGCTCGCTCTGGACATTACAAAGAACATTAAGGATGTTGTCCGGTGTAAAAATGAAACCATGAGATTACAAGGTGATCTGTGCCGACAGCTAGCAAAAACTGAAAAGGAGATGTGTAGGATGAAAGGGCTGTGCAGCAGCAATGCCGAAGACTACAAAATAATACTGGCCAAGAAATGTTCTGATCTACGCAAGCAACAGAGAGAACTTGGTCTTACGGACGAGATAGTCAGGTTCATCACATCAATCAAGGACTTAACCAAAGATGAGAAACGCTACTTTCTGAAGTGGATGAAGCTTAATCTTGACTGCTTCTCTCGGAAGCACATGAGCTCCATACAAGCAGAGTACAAGGAGACCTGCTATAACTCCAGTGCCAACATAGACAAGCTGAAAGACTTGGATCAGATATTACTAAACAGCTCGTTAGGGATAGAACATTTCATCAGGGAGGTGGGACAGATTTATGAGGCTCAGTGTTCTCTGGCAAAGAACTGTATTGGGTATGAGACAGCACTGAATCAAATTCCCGGAATTGCTGCGGATCTCCTGTTGGATGGGTTCCCATTGGAGCTCATTGATGGAGATGTCTCCAACATTCCCTTACAGTGGATAACTGATGTCTTGACCGAGCTGGATAACAAGACCGGAGGACAATGCAGGATGAGGGTGATAACTGTGCTGGGAGTACAGAGTACGGGGAAGTCCACTCTCCTGAACACCATGTTTGGTCTACAGTTCCCTGTGGCCAGTGGTCGATGCACACGAGGAGCCTTTATGAATCTTATTAAAGTAAAGAAGAACTTTCTGGAAGAACTAGGCTGTGACTTCCTTATGGTGATTGACACTGAAGGGCTGAAAGCTCCAGAACTGACTTCGCTCTATGACAATTTTGAACACGACAATGAATTAGCCACATTAGTCACTGGGTTGAGTGACATCACCATAGTCAATACAGCCATGGAAAAATACCACAGAGATGAAGGATATTTTACAGATAGTTGTCCATGCATTCCTAAGGATGAAAGAAGTTGGCAAGAAACCCAACTGCCAGTTTGTCCATCAGAACGTGAGTGATGTGTCCGCACATGACAAGAATATGAGAGACAGGAAGAAACTTCTGGAACAATTAGATGAAATGACAAGAATAGCTTCAAGAATGGAAGAAAAAGATAACGTGACAAAATTCTCTGATGTCATGGACTATGATCCTGAGGAACACAGCTGGTATGTTCCTGGACTTTGGCACGGGGTTCCACCAATGGTGTCAGGAGTCGAACCCAGTACCTCTTGTCCACTGGCCAGCAGCTCTACCATCTGAGCTATTCTGCTGGCTGCAAAGTTCCTTGCTGAACCCAGATACCATTGACTGTTCTTCCTGATTGGCTACACCTAGTGCTCTTTTGATTGGGCCTCTGATTGCCAATTACACACCCTATATAAACCTGGCCCTGTGGGTGTGTCATTGCGAGATTATTGAGCTCCAAGCCTTTAGTCAAGCGTTTCCTGCTGATCCATTGCTACAAACACTGCTCTCCTGTGAACCGACCTCCGGCTGCCTTCTGACTACGCTCTCCGCCTGATCCATTGCTACAAACACTGCTCTCCTGTGAACGACCTCGGCCTGCCTTCTGACTACGTTATCTGCCTGATCCATTGCTACAAACACTGCTCTCCTGTGTACCGACCTCCGGCTGCCACCTGACTACGTTATCTGCCTGCTCCTCTGTTACCGAACTGCCTTTCCTGTGTACCGACCTCCGGCTGCCACCTGACTACGTTATCCGCCTGATCCATTGCTACAAACACTGCTCTCCTGTGTACCGACCTCGGCTGCCACCTGACTACGTTATCCGCCTGATCCATTGCTACAAACACTGCTCTCCTGTGTACCGACCTCCGGCTGCCATCTGACTACGCTACCTGCCTCTGCTTCCCCTAGTGTTTGCAGTAACATCGGCTCCAACCCAGACGGGATCTTGACAGAATAATCTCGCGCCAAAATGGAGTCCGCTGTGAACACCCTGAGACGGCAAGTTACGGAGCTTCAAAGTTTTTGTACGGACTCTCAAGGAAAATATGCCAAGTTACAAACTGATTTCACGGCGATACAACAGGAAGTAATTGAGCTACAAAAACAACTTCTGGACGTGCGCAATTCAGGGTCCGAATCAACGCGCGGCTGCCGCTGCCTGCAAAGTTCAGTGGGGATCGCAAGCAGTCCCGAGGATTCCTCAATCAATGCCGCATATACTTCCAGATGCAACCTGCTCCCTTTACCAGTGAGAGGAAGAAAGTTTTTTTCATGATAAATCTCCTGACGGATGAAGCTCTTGTTTGGGGCTTCACCTTATGTAGAAAAGGACTATGACCTCCTTAATGACCTGGAAGCCTTCACCGCAGCTATGAATCAAGTTTTTGATGACCCAAACCGCTGTGCCACAGCAGAAACCAAATTACATAATTTGTGCCAAGGACGTCGCTCTGTTGCAGAATACACATCGGAGTTCCGTCGCTGGGTGGCCGACACCACCTGGAATCCAGCGGCCCAGAGAAGTCAATTTCGACGAGGGTTATCAGAACCAGTGAAAGACGAGCTTGCCAGGGTTGAGACCCCTGACCAGTTGGAGGACTTTATTCAACTGTGTATCCGGATTGACCAGAGACTTACTGAAAGGAGAAAGGAGAGACTGCGAGCACTTGGGAATAGCCCTGGCTTCTCATTTTCAGCATCGGACCACCAAGAAAAGACGCAAGGCGTGTCTGAACCGATGCAGATCGACGTCATCCGAAGACCACTCTCTGCACAGGAGAAGGAGAGGCGACGTGCAGAACATCTCTGCCTCTATTGTGGGGACCCTGGACACTATGCCATCAACTGTCCTAACAAAAGGACTATAGCCTTTACCAACAACAGGTCTGCCAGCAATATGGACCTTTCTCAGCAGTCGGATTCCATCTTGCAGACTATCTCATCAGTAACGCCAGAAATAGACAAAATACATACTACATCATCTCATTTTGTAATCCCCATTCAGGTTGTAATGGGCACCCAAAAAATACAATGCTCTGCCCTGTTGGATTCGGGAGCAGGAGGGAATTTTATGGACTTAAAATTTACACGTGATAATAATATTTCCAGTAGGACCAAATCCACACCAATTGAAATGGAAACTGTGGATGGATCAACCTTGTCTTCTGGACCTGTCACGCATGAGACAATCGAACTGGAGATTTGTATCGAACCGGATCATCATGAAGCTGTCAGTTTCCACCTTATCTCATCTCCGAAATTTCCGGTTATTTCTAGGGATCCCCTGGTTTTCAGTCCATAACCCTTCTATCAACTGGGCATCAAGGACCATCACCTTTCCATCTGACTACTGTAAGAATAATTGTCATAAGGAACCCCCTGTTCTCCAACAAGTCCAAATCTCTGAGATTTCGCATGAGAAGGAAGAGAAACTACCACCTCAATATCAGCAGTTCTCTGATGTCTGCAGTAAGAAGAAAGCAGATCAATTACCTCCTCACCGTCCTTACGACTGTCCCATTGAATTGCTGCCAGGAGCAACCATTCCATTTGGACGGATTTACAATCTTTCCGAACCTGAATTGAAGGTATTAAGAAAGTTCCTGGATGAAAATTTAGAGAAAGGCTTTATTCGACCTTCCACATCTCCAGCTGGGGCACCCTGTTCTTTGTTGAAAAGAAAGACTCCACTCTGCGGCCATGTATTGACTACAGAGAGATGAATAATATCACTGTCAAGAATCGCTACCCGCTACCCTTGATTCCTGAACTATTTGAGAGACTCCGTTCTGCGAAAATCTTTACGAAGCTGGATCTTAGAGGGGCTTACAACCTCATACGGATTCGCCCAGGAGATGAGTGGAGGACCGCCTTCAGAACGAGATATGGACATTTTGAATCTCTTGTTATGACCTTTGGCCTTAGCAATGCCCCAGCCACCTTTCAACATTTTATTAATGATGTATTTCGAGATTTCTTGGACCAATTCGTTGTGGCTTATCTCGATGACATTCTTATATTTTCAGACACCTTGGAAGAGCATCGCAGGCACGTCCAGTTAGTCTTGGAATGACTACAGGAGAACCATCTCTACATTAAACTTGAAAAATGTGAGTTTGAACAAACCAGTATCCAATTTCTGGGATATATCATCTCCCAGAAGGTCTGAGCATGGATCCCGGCAAAATCAATGCTGTAGTGGACTGGCCTGTTCCAAGAAATTTAAAAGACGTCCAGCGTTTCATAGGATTTGCAAATTTTTACCGAAAATTTATAAAGAACTTTTCACGGATCATACTACCAATTACTACACTAACAAAAAAGACCAAAGCATTTTTCTGGTCTCCGGAGGCACAGGAGGCTTTTGACAAATTGAAAACTCTTTTTACGTCTGCTCCATTGTTAGTACACCCAAATCCTGAATTGCCATTTACTGTCGAAGTGGACGCCTCGGACTCTGCAGTGGGAGCCATTCTGTCTCAGCGAGTTGGGGACAAATTGCAACTTCACCCATGTGCGTTTCTTTCCCACACTATGTCATCTGCAGAAAAGAACTACGACATCGGTAATAAAGAACTGTTAGCCATTAAAGTTGCCTTCTCCGAATGGAGACATCTTTTGGAAGGTGCCAATCACCCTGTGACTGTCCTCACGGACCACAAGAATCTTGAATTCCTCCGTACAGCAAAAAGATTGTCTGCAAGACAAGCACGATGGGCCTTATTTTTCTCAAGATTCAATTTTATAATCTCTTACCGGCCTGGTTCAAGGAATGGCAAGGCTGACGCCCTGTCCAGGATGTGTTCGGAACCTCAGGAGAGGTCTAGTAATGACGATACAATTCTAGGCCCTAAAAATTTTTTGGGAATATTGCACTCTAGAGGACTATGTAATAGAATTAAAGATGGATATCAAGAGGACTCTTTCCTTAACCATCCTTCGGAAGACGTCGATCTTTCATTCAAAGAGGGGTTTTGGATGCAGAAACACAAAATATATGTACCTGAATCTTCTCCCCTTGAAGTCCTCAAAGTGTCCATGATTCTAAACTGGCAGGACATCCTGGAGTTGCAAAAACACAAGACTTACTACTTCGTTTCTTTTGGTGGCCTAATTGTAGGAAGGACGTGAGGAAATATGTTTCAACCTGTTTAACATGCGCACGAAACAAGACCCCACGATCGTCTCCTCTAGGACTCTTGCAACCACTTCCAGTTCCATCCAGGCCTTGGGGATCTATTTCCATGGATTTTATTGTGGAACTACCCCTTCCAAACAGATGACCGTCATCCTTGTCATAGTGGACCGACTCACAAAAATGGCCCACTTTATTCCAACTGAAGGAATTCCTACTGCTGAAAAAACTGCAGAACTGATGATCAAAGAGGTATTCAGGTTACATGGAATTCCTGACAGCGTGGTGTCTGACAGAGGCGTTCAGTTTACGTCAAAATTTTGGAAGAGTTTCTGTACAGCCTTGGGAGTCACGGTGAATCTTTCTACCGCTTTCCATCCTCAGTCCAATGGCCAGACGGAGAGAACGAACCAGACTTTGGAGCAATACCTCCGTTGCTTCATTTCCTATCTTCAGGATGACTGGGTGGACTATTTACCAACAGCAGAGTTTTCCTACAACAACTCCATACATAGCGCTACATCTCAAACCCCATTTTTTGCTAATTATGGAGTACATCCAGTATTTATCCCTAATCTGCCAGTGAACACTCCCATTCCTGCTGTAAATGACAGGCTTGCAAAATTACAGGAATCCCAGAAGGAATTATCAGAGATATTACTCAAGACCCAGGAAGTATATAAGGAAGCAGCAGATAAACATCGGAGAGTGCCCCTGCTCTTCAGGTTGGAGACAAAGTTTGGCTGTCCACTAAAAACCTTAAGACACATGTGCCATCCTCCAAATTGGGTCAGAAATTCATTGGACCTTTTCAAATTTCTGCAAAAATTAACCAGGTTGCTTTTCGTTTGGAACTTCCCAACAATCTAAAGATTCATCCAGTGTTTCACCAAATCCTTGCTCAAAGAACATTAGTGTGTGAAAAATGTATCCAGGAGATTCAGGTGACCTGTCCACAGCTAGCAAAGATCGTGAAGAAGGAGATGTGGATAAGGTCTGGACAGCTCCGAAACTACAAATAAACTGCCAGAATTGTGACAGCAGCAACAGAAGTGTTTACGGACCAGAGTAGTAAATCATGGGATAACCAAGGAGAAACGTACTTTCTGAAGATGACTTAATCAGATGCTTCTCAAGCACAGGTCCATAAGCAGGCAAGAGCTCTTAATCCAGTGCCATCTGAAAGGGGAAGACTTTCAGATATCTAACCCGGGGATAACATTTCATCAGGCATGGGACAGATTTATGAGGCTATTTCTCTGGCAGAAATGTATTCGTTGAGACCCTGAATCAAATTGGAATGTATCTCTTTGATTGGGTTCCCATTGGGCTCTTGTTTGGGATTCCATACATCCCTTAATAAACTGAGCTGCCTGAGGTGGTACAATGCGAGGATAATGAGATGAAGCTTGATAACTGTCTGGGATACAGAGCTACAATCCCTCTCCTGAACACCGTTCTCAGTCCTGCCAGTTCGATCACACAGGCCATGATCTATTGTACAAAAAACTTCTCTGGAACGACTCGGCGGACTTCCTTATGGATTGACACTGAGCTGATCATGCTACAAAACTGCTTCCTCGTGAAGGACACGCAAGCATTGCCCATATAGTCCTGGCTGATCATCACACATGCTCTACACTTGGAAATACGCAGCTGCCAGATATACGATATTGTCCTGCTCCTAGTTGAACGAATGGGCTCTAGAACCAACTGCCGTGCCATACGACGTTATGTCCGCACTGACAAAATTGACAGACAGAGCTTCTGGACTTAAGAATACAGTGCTTCAATGAAAAGATAACGTGACTTCTCTGTTCACCTATGTTCTGAGGAACACAGCTGGTCCACTTGGCAGCGGGTCTTCACAAATGGCTTCTGTCAACACTGGGTACAGCGAGAGCGTTTTTGAACTGAAAAAACATCTCTTTGAAACATTGAAAAAACAGCAAAGATCAAGAAAATCTCAGAGGATAACAGATTTCATAAAATGGCTAAAAAGTTTGTGGAATGCTGTAAAATATGAACATTTTATCTTCAGCTTCAGAAACAGCCTGGTGGCCGAGGCGTATAACCAACTTGCAATAAAATATTCAGAGCTGGAGTGGAAATTCCGTAAAACAATGTACAAGTGGATGATTAGACAGAGAATGAGATATCAAACCAGTCGGTTCAGAATTGGATACTGAAATATGGACCGGAATCAAGGATAACATGCAACAAACGCTACAGGCAGAAGAAAGGGATATGCTAGGAGACCTGGAGAAGTACTTTGATAGTGGCAACAAGCACGCACGCTTGGTAGAAAGGTATAAAGAAGACTTTCTTAAAAGTGTTTTGACTCTCAGAAATGAAATTGAAGATAATTTAGAGATTAAATGTGAAGAAGAGATCCGCATACAGAGAGCAAAGCATGAGATACAGTTCGTTCAGAACAGCTACTTGAAGATCATCGAAGAGAAAGCCGCTGGCCTCCTGGATTACTACAAGAACATCAAATGTCAACTGAGCAATGAAGAACTTGAGTCTGAGTTTGAAAACATTTGGAATAAAACCTTACAAGGATTACGGATGAGCAGCTTAAAGAAACACGATGTCAGTCGAGAGATGGTAGAACAGCTGAGGAAGGACATGAGACACAAAGCTGGATACATCAACAAGAAGCTCAACGAGGTGCAAAGTGTGGATGACCCTGGGCAAAATGGGTTGAGTCTGGATAAGAAATATGTTCAACCCAGCTACTATGAAAGCATGCCAGAAGAATCTCTTACAGAATACTGGAAAAAAGTAAACGATCTTGTAGGCTCCTTAAGAGACCAGTGCAGTAGGCATGTAGCCGAGCAAGTGAACACAATGAAGGATTACCACCAGACCTACAGCCAGGAGCTTCTAAACACCATAACTGAAAGACTAAACCAAGACGATATTAAAGACCTCCACCTCAATGCATTATTTGAGTTGGACTTGAAGCTTCAACTCTTGGGTCAAGCTGCCCCTTTATTCCAGGAGAAACATGATGTTTTCTTCCAAGAGAACAACACAAGGTTATGTCTTGATAGCCTGAAACCTCAATACTTTGCCATGTTTAGAAATGTTTACCAAGAAAAGGATGAGTCTCAGCTCAGAGCGCAGCGGTTCTGTGAGGCTTGTCTGAAGCCTTCTATCACAGACTACGTGTATAAAAACTTGGGTGGAGAAATCGTGAATGATATATTAACAAGTGGCGACTCAATCCAGTACAGAAGCAGAACCTTCTTCCAGTACACGCTGCTCAAGGAGCTCCTAGAAAACTCAGATTTCACTCAGTACGTAAAGTACAACAATCATTACGAGACTTTCGTGAAGACTTGGATAATAAAATACATCATTGACAAGTATAAGGAGTCCACCTCTCTTGAAACCTTAAAATCAAACCTCTTGGTTTCCATCATGAGGAAGATAAGACAAGTCCTCAGAGACCCAAAAGTGACGGAGAGTTCTAGTGTGTCGCAATGTTTGAAGACTTTTTGTGCGATGCTAAAGAAGGACTTGATCATAGCACAGAATGAGATAAAGGTTGTCATATTTCAGAATAATGCTAGTCCCGTGCAGTTCTCAGCAGACATTGAAATGTTTCTTCTGGGAGTGGAAATACAAATTACCACAGAAATGAAACAATTTACGATCAATCACATCCTCTCTAAGGCATCGGTGAAGCCTCAGGATGAGTTGTTCAAGAAGGTGTTTGGATGTGGGAAGCAGTGTCCATTCTGTAAGGTCCCCTGTGAGGCCGGAGCGGTCAACCACACAGAGCATTTTGCCTCCGTTCACCGACCACAAGGGTTAGGGACATACAGGTGCAAGGAGTCTAAAGCGCTGTCCCATTCAATATGCTCCACCGATGTTGTCGGTAACGCGACCTTTATAAACTCAGACACGGAATGGAAGCCTTGCCTCTTCAAAGAATACCGCAAGCTTTACCCGGACTGGAGCATACAGCCAGACGCCACCATTGGGGCTTCAGATTACTGGAAATTTGTCTTTAATATGTATAACAAAAAGTTTTCAGTTTATTATAATGCTAAGCCGGCCGAGCTGCCCGAAGAATGGTCTCAGATCACTAAAGAGCAGGCGCTCCTGAACCTGAAGGAATCCTTCAACATGAGATGAATGTAGACTCGTACAGGTTTAGACCAGCAAGGCCATCATGTTTTCATCCAGAAGATCCAACCAGAAGGGGATTTCTTCACTTCCTCTCCAGCTCTTGTAAATTGGACTCATTCTCTAGTCGAGGTGGAGGGATCTAAAGCATCTTCTGTACAAGCCTTCACATCATCGTAGTATCTATAAAAGCGGTCTCCAGCCTGTAGTCCACCATCTGGTGCCTTAGAAGTGTAGGAAGTTTCAGCTTCCCCGAGGGGCGTCACTTGCTCACGAGAGGAAGTCAATTATGTTACCTGGGTAGCCCCAGAGTAAGCACGCCTACATGACCACAGTAAGAGGAGTGTGCAGCCATGTCAGGGGACACTGGGGGTTGTACCTTCACAACGGTTAAGTCACCAGGTCTAGACTGTTGTCCTAAATCGATTTTTCACAATTTTAGTGAATGTGTTATCTCCATCGTAGACCCTGGCCATGAAAGCAGGATCTATAGATCCCAAGATTACAACTTTTTGGATTTGCTGTTAATGTTAAACCCAATAAAAAGGTTATATCTGATTATCAAGACGCTTGTGACGTGAGTTTTCCCTGGATTCTCCAATAAGGTACAGATCTTGTATAAATACTCTGTGGTGTCAAAACTTAATGTGATCTTGGTGTAACCCTCAAATTACACTTATATGGGCAGACTGCTCCCCATAATGAGCAAGTCAATGAAATGCAGAAGCGCGACTACTTGTGCAAACCGGGGAACATCATTATTCAGCATTTAGGGAGAAATAATGTGGTTCGTCCAGGTGCAATCGGTGTGCTGCAGGCGTCTCCACCATGAAGAGCTCCACCAATGGACAATCACAATGGGGGAAGTAAAACCAGGTGCTACAGCACTCCCGTGAACGGACATGTGGCCAACAGTCGGCTGCAGAAAGCCTTCATCAGGTACATAAATAAAGCCACTTATTTTCTGGTGGCCTTTTATCCACCTGTCCCACCATGCAAGCAGCGTAGCTTATAAGAAGCAGTTTAGGAAATGTAGTTAAATCTTATCTGTTAACGAAAAAAGGGATTTTTAATTTTGTTTACTGCTCATTGTTTAGATTACTGGTCACCTCTACAGTTTATCAGAAGTGGCCTGTCTCCTAGGCAATGAGTGTCCAGATCCCTGATGCTGCAGAAGCAGAGCTGCCTTATAAAGCAGCATCTGAAACTGACACCAGTGCTACAATGGTGCAAACTGGATATTTAGGAGCGCTCTGTCCCACCCATCAGGGTCAAGCAGGGAACCAGACTGCAGAGGAGCTCTCTGCCTCCGAAGACCAGACGAGAATATACCGTTAAAATCTGCCGAAATGGCCAGATGCAAACTATTGAGACATCAGGAGATGTGCTACCAACAATTATGTCCCCCTTCCCCATCACACAGTTCAATGAGCAGCATGTAAATTAATAAGGGCTTTCTGCAGGAAATTCGACAGATTTTTCCAAAGATTGCAGCAAAGATTAACCCGAATGCAAACCGCAAACACACAGCAGACATCCAGGGGCAGCGCTGAGTTTGGCACATCCCCTGCAGGCGCCCTTCATTGGATGTGGACCAGCGACACGTTCCTGATAAACTCGAGTCTCAAAAAGTGACACAATGGTCAACACACCAAAGGATGAAGAGCGGAAAATGGCAAAATCCAGCAACAGATGAAAGGAAACAAAAAGATACTTAAAAACATTCCCTTTATTATAAAATCCCATAGGCAATGGAATGATGAAAGAGCAGCTCCGTGTGGAGCCGCCGACGGTCGGACCCGCAGGATGGACGCTCGTCGTCTTTTGTTCCGATGGCTGCACCCTGTAGTGTCGATCACGAGACGTGAGGCGTCCGGTGAGACATTTCCACATCTCCCAAGACGACTTCTGCTGCCATTGTTTAGAAAAACTGCGTAACTGTTGCGGTTCATTCCCTGAGAGCGTTGACTTCTCGCACATCTCACGCTGCAGCGCTACCGCAGAGGTTTGGCACAAACGATCGTTCATTCCCAGAAGTCACAGCTTTTTTATTTGGTGCTTTCACCTTCCGATGACGCACGATCAGTCACACGAGTTGTAACCAGTGAGCTAAAACTGGCACCACTCTGAAAAAAAGAAATGTCCTAAAAACCGTAAACATGGACCAGTAATATAACACCACCATGAAGAGCCCGAGACCAGCAGCGCAGAGCTCGCAGCCCGTGACCTATCGGTGATATAATGCAGGAAATGTAACAGGGGCCATAGACATCAGTTTTTCTTCTTCTTGTTCTTCTTCCTCTTCTTTGGCGGCGTGCTCGCTGTCAGCCACTGCAGCCTCTTGACGTTTAGCAGCAGGAGGAGGAAGTTTATAATGTAGGTGGGATGCAGATGAGCAGAAATCTCCAAGATGAGAAGAGGAATAAGCAAGGTAGAGCGAGCGCGATGGAACCAGCGAGGTCACCAGCAGCGTCACCGCGCGCAGCAGCCGAAAACCCTGAAGAAGGGAGGCAGAGAGTAAGGATAGAACGCAGCCAGCTACATCGCGGGAGGGGGCCACTGTACGAACTGCAGCCAGCTACAACGCAGGGAGGGGGCCCACTGTACCGAACTGCAGCCAGCTACAACGCAGGGAGGGGGCCCACTGTACCGAACTGCAGCCAGCTACAACGCAGGGAGGGGGCCCACTGTACAGAACTGCTGCCACTACATCGCAGGGAGGTGGCCCACTCGACAGAACTGCAGCCAGCTACATCGCAGGGAGGGGCCCACTCAGAGAGAACTGCAGCCAGCTACATCGCAGGGAGGGGGCCCACTCAGAGAGAACTGCAGCCAGCTACATCGCAGGGAGGGGGCCCACTCAGAGAGAACTGCAGCCAGCTACATCGCAGGGAGGGGTGCCCACTCAGAGAGAACTGCAGCCAGCTACATCGCAGGGAGGGTGCCCACTCAGAGAGAACTGCAGCCAGCTACATCGCAGGGAGGGCCCACTCAGAGAACTGCAGCCAGCTACATCGCAGGGAGGGGGCCCAATGCCAGGCACCACCTATATGCCAATGGAAGTGATAGGAAAGGTTGCAGTATTACAGAAAAGGGTTAACCTGGAGCCACCTGATACACTGAGGTCCCCTTTGGGTAACTGATCCTAACCAGCACGTGCAGGGAGCTGGTACCGGCGGGGTCCAGGGTAGGACATACAGCCTCTGCTCTCTGGTATCAGCCGCTACGTACCCAGCACAATCTGAAGCGCGTAGAACAGGACACCGAACACGCTGTTGGGCTGATTCAGGAGACTCTGCGCCCCCAGAACGTCTTCCACCAGCCCGAAGCCGCGGCCCCACCTGGAAGAAAGAAGAGCAGGTGATGAACTGGGGGACAGCGGTGACCCCGTAACACACGCCGGGGAGGGGGAGGTACGGCGGCACGCCGGGGAGGGCGGAGGTACGGCGGCACGCCGGGGAGGGCGGAGGTACGGCGGCACGCCGGGGAGGGCGGTGGTACGGCGGCACGCCGGGGAGGGCGGTGGTACGGCGGCACGCCGGGGAGGGCGGAGGTACGGCGGCACGCCGGGGAGGGCGGAGGTACGGCGGCACGCCGGGGAGGGCGGAGGTACGGCGGCACGCCGGGGAGGGCGGAGGTACGGCGGCACGCCGGGGAGGGCGGTGGTACGGCGGCACGCCGGGGAGGGCGGTGGTACGGCGGCACGCCGGGGAGGGCGGTGGTACGGCGGCACGCCGGGGAGGGCGGTGGTACGGCGGCACGCCGGGGAGGGCGGAGGTAAGGCGGCACGCCGGGGAGGACGGAGGTACGGCGGCACGCCGGGGAGGACGGAGGTACGGCGGCACGCCGGGGAGGGCGGAGGTACGGCGGCACGCCGGGGAGGGCGGAGGTACGGCGGCACGCCGGGGAGGGCGGAGGTACGGCGGCACGCCGGGGAGGGCGGAGGTACGGCGGCACGCCGGGGAGGGCGGAGGTACGGCGGCACGCCGGGGAGGGCGGAGGTACGGCGGCACGCCGGGGAGGGCGGAGGTAAGGCGACACGCCGGGGAGGGCGGAGGTACGGCGGCACGCCGGGGAGGGCGGAGGTACGGCGGCACGCCGGGGAGGGCGGAGGTACGGCGGCACGCCGGGGAGGGCGGAGGTACGGCGGCACGCCGGGAGGGCGGAGGTAAGGCGACACGCCGGGGAGGGCGGAGGTACGGCGGCACGCCGGGGAGGGTGGAGGTACGGTAACACAGAGGGATGACGACGTAACGCTGTATACAGCCACATTCACAACACTCACTTGGACGTGAACACCTTGGAGCAGCTGATGGAAGGGTTAATGTCGCACAGCGCCCGGTACTCGGCGTCATTCTCCCGGGAGGTCTCCACATGATAGGCGTACACGGACAGGGCGACGCCCAGAGCGCAGAGCAGAAGCCGCGCCGCCCGCTCCCAGCCGGGGACCTGCACCACTGCCGCCGCCATCCTCACCTACAGCTGACGTGTCCGAGGCCGCCAGTCACACAGCGACCGCCGGAAGAGGCGGGTCCAGGGAGCGGAGCATGCTGGGAAGTGTGGTCTGTAGCCTCCAGACACAAAGCGACCGCCGGAAGAGGCGGGGCCAGGGAGCGGAGCAGGCTGGGAAGTGTGATCAGCATCGGGAGGCCAAGCAGTCCGGGGGTGGGGCTAACAGCGGAGCAGTGATACAATGTACCGGAGGGCGGAGAGAGGCGCCGGAAACCGTCAGCAGCGCGCAGCCTTGGAGAGGGCAGGTCTCAAAATGATCAAGAAAGTATTTCATCCACAAGCTAAAGGGTTAATGATCTCATATTTGTAATATATGAAAATACAATTATCCTTATTAGTTATTGCGGCCACAAACGCCGGATTGTAACAATGTAACGACCCATGTAGTGACCCCGAATGGAAGGAGAAAAAGGGGCTGTTCAGTCACCGCAGAAAATCCATCAAAATGTGGGGCGTACCCGGAATAAGAAGCGTCAGTGAGACCCCCGACGCCTGGGAGGAGCGACCGCGGAACCGACAACACCGCCACCAACCGCAGCGGGGCCGACAACACCGCCACCAACCGCAGCGGGGCCGACAACACCGCCACCAACCGCAGCGCGGCCGACAACACCGCCACCAACCGCAGCGGGGCCGACAACACCGCCACCAACCGCAGCGGGGCCGACAACACCGCCACCAACCGCAGCGGGGCCGACAACACCGCCACCAACTGCAGCGCGGCCAACAACACCACCACCAACCGCAGCAACCGCGGGGCCGACAACACCGCCACCAACCGCAGCAACCGCGGGCCGACAACACCGCCACCAACCGCGGGGCTGACAACACCGCCACCAACCGCAGCAACGACAACACCGCCACCAACTGCAGGGCTGACACCGCCACCAACCGCAGCGCGGCCAACAACACCGCCACCAACCGCAGCGGGGCCGACAACACCGCCACCAACCGCAGCGCGGCCAACAACACCACCACCAACCGCAGCAACCGCGGGGCCGACAACACCGCCACCAACCGCAGCAACCGCGGGGCCGACAACACCGCCACCAACCGCGGGGCTGACAACACCGCCACCAACCGCAGCAACGACAACACCGCCACCAACCGCAGCGGGGCCGACAACACCGCCACCAACAGCCGCAGTGCTGACAACACCACCACCAACCGCGGGGCTGACAACACCGCACCAACCGCGGGGCTGACAACACCGCCACCAACCGCAGCAACCGCGGGGCTGACAACACCGCCACCAACTGCGGGGCCGACACCGCCACCAACCGCGGGGCCGACAACACCGCTACCAACAGCCGCAGTGCTGACAACACCGCCACCAACCGCGGGGCCGACAACACCGCCACCAACCGCAGCGGGGCCAACAACACCGCCACCAACCGCAGCGGGGCCAACAACACCGCCACCAACAGCCGCAGTGCTGACAACACCACCACCAACCGCGGGGCTGACAACACCGCCACCAACCGCGGGGCTGACAACACCGCCACCAACCGCAGCAACGCGGGGCTGACAACACCGCCACCAACTGCGGGGCCGACACCGCCACCAACCGCGGGGCCGACAACACCGCTACCAACAGCCGCAGTGCTGACAACACCGCCACCAACCGCGGGGCCGACAACACCGCCACCAACCGCAGCGCGGCCAACAACACCGCCACCAACCGCAGCGGGGCCAACAACACCGCCACCAACCGCAGCGCGGCCAACAACACCACCACCAACCGCAGCAACCGCGGGGCCGACAACACCGCCACCAACCGCAGCAACCGCGGGGCCGACAACACCGCCACCAACCGCGGGGCTGACAACACCGCCACCAACCGCAGCAACGACAACACCGCCACCAACCGCAGCGGGGCCGACAACACCGCCACCAACAGCCGCAGTGCTGACAACACCACCACCAACCGCGGGGCTGACAACACCGCCACCAACCGCGGGGCTGACAACACCGCCACCAACCGCAGCAACCGCGGGGCTGACAACACCGCCACCAACTGCGGGGCCGACACCGCCACCAACCGCGGGGCCGACAACACCGCTACCAACAGCCGCAGTGCTGACAACACCGCCACCAACCGCGGGGCCGACAACACCGCCACCAACAGCCGCAGTGCTGACAACACCGCCACCAACCGCAGGGCCGACAACACCGCCACCAACAGCCGCAGTGCTGACAACACTGCCACCTACAGCCGCAGTGCTGACAACACCGCCACCAACCACAGGGCCGACAACACCGCCACCAACAGCCGCAGTACTGACAACACTGCCACCAACAGCCGCAGTGCTGACAACACAGCCACCAACCGCGGGGCCGACAACACCGCCACCAACCACAGGGCCGACAACACCGCCACCAACAGCCGCAGTACTGACAACACTGCCACCAACAGCCGCAGTGCTGACAACACAGCCACCAACCGCGGGGCCGACAACACCGCCACCAACCGCAGGGCTGACAACACCGCCACCAACTGCAGCAACCGTAGGCTGACGACACCGCCACCAACTGAAGCGTTCATTCTTCTTCAGATTACCCACTAAAAACAAAAAACCTCATATGTCCGATATCAGCGGAAGGTCTCCGAGCACCGGGAAAGACCACCAGAAGGCAGAGGTGGCGCAGGGTCCCGGTCACTATGACCACAGGCGTCAGGACTTTAACTGTAACAATGGGCCACGACAATCAGAAATACAAAGTGGTGATAAGTAAAAAGCAGAAGCGAAAAGGCAAAAACTGGCTGCATCAAGAAAGGGTTAATGATTCAGATCAGCATGACTCGCCCCAAAACAGGGCACAATCCCGCCACCCAAAGAGAGCAGGCACGATACCGGCTCCCCAAAAGGAAGAGGGCACGGTACCACCGCCCCAAAGAGAGCAGGTACGATACCGCTGCCCCAATAGAGAAAATAGGAGTATCAAGTAATTATAATAAAAATATATCATTTTTATTAGCGTATTCTGGTAAAGTAAAATTACAAAAATGCAAGACAGACACATAGGACAGTGTCATGTGCAATAAATATTACCTGTAAAGACATCACCCATGTACAGTGGGTACATTCAAAAAACTTCATTTTTTCTCATTAATGTACACTCTGCTCCATCTTTACTGATAAAACAGAAATGTAGAAATTTTTGCAAATTTATTAAGAAAACCTGAAATCTCCCATGGTCATAAGTCTTCAGCCCCTTTGCTCAGTATTCAGTAGAAGCTGCTTTTGAGCTAGTACAGCCATGAGTCTTCTTGGGAATGATGCAACAAGTTTTTCACCCCTGGATTTGGGGATCCTCTGCCATTCTTCCTGGCAGATCCTCTCCAGTTCCGTCAGGTTGGATGGTGACGTTGGTGGACAGCCATTTTCAGGTGTCTCCAGAGATGCTCCATTGGGTTTAGGCCAGGGCTCTGGCTGGGTCAGTCAGGAATGGTCACAGAGTTGTTCTGAAGCCACTCCTTTGTTATTTTAGCTGTGTGCTTAGGGTCACTGTCTTGTTGGAAGGTGAACCTTCGGCTAAGTCTGAGGTCCAGAGCCCTATGGAAGAGGTTTTCATCCAGGATATCTCTGTACTTGGCCACATTCATGTTTCCTTCAATTGCAACCAGTCGTCCTGTCCCTGCAGCTGATGAACACCCCCATAGCATGATGCTGCCTCCACCATGCTTCACTGTTGGGATTGTATTGGGCAGGTGATGAGCAGTGCCTGGTTTTCTCCACACATACCGCTTAGAATTATCACCAAAAAGTTCTATCTTCGTCTCATCAGACCAGAGAATCTTATTTCTCATAGTCTGGGAGTCCTTCATGTGTTTTTAGTAAACTCTATGCGGCTTTCATATGTCTGGCACTGAGGAGAGGCTTCCTTCGGGCCACTCTGCCATAAAGCCCCGACTGGTGGAGGGCTGCAGTGATAGGTGACTTTGTGGAACTTTCTCCCATCTCCCTACCGCATCTGTGGAGCTCAGCCACAGTGATCTTGGGGTTCTTCTTTACCTCTCTCACCAAGGCTCTTCTCCCACGATTGCTCAGTTTGGCTGGACGGCCAGGTCTAGGAAGACTTCTTGTGGTCCCAAACTTCTTCCATGTAATGGTTATGGAGGCCACTGTGCTCTTAGGAACCTTGAATACTGCAGAAATTCTTTTGTAACCTTGGCCAGATCTGTGCCTTGCCACAATTCTGTCTCTGAGCTCCTTGGCCAGTTCCTTTGGCCTCATGATTCTCATTTGGTGTGACATGCACTGTGAGCTGTGAGGTCTTATATAGACAGGTGTCGCCTTTACAAATCAAGTCCTATCAGTTTAATTACTCACAGCTGGACTCCAATGAAGGAGTAGAACCATCTCAAGGAGGATCACAAGGAAATGGACAGCATGTGACGTAAATATGAGTGTCTGAGCAAAGGGTCTGAAAACTTATGACCATGTGATGTTTCAGTTTTTCTTTTTTAATACATTTGCAAAATTTCTACATTTCTGTTTTTTTTCAGTAAAGATGGGGTGCAGAGTGCACATTAATGAGAAAAAATGAACTTTTTTGAATTTACCAAAATGGCTGCAAAGAAACAAAGTGAAAAATGTAAAGGGGTCTGAATACTTTCCGTACCCACTGTATTTAAATATTACACTGGAAATAAAACATAGCGTATATCCTGGCACTGTCCCAGAAATAGAGAAATACATAATGATCAGAATTTTAGTAAAATAACCAGTGTGTACCAGGGGCAGCGCTTACCAGAGAACAAAAGCACCGACCCTGAACCAGATGGCAGAGACCCAATAGGAAGAAGGCACGATCCCGCACACCACTAGGAAGAGGGCACGATCCCGCCGCCCCAATAGGAAGAGGGCACAAAACTGCTGCTCCAATAGGAAGAGGGCACGATACCAGACAAGAGAAGCGATAAACCATCTCAGACAGATGTCTGTCCAGCCTCTGTTGAAGACTTCCATTGAAGGAGAACTCACCACCTCTCGTGGCAGCCTGTTCCACTCATTGATCACTCTGTCAAAAAGTTTTTTCTAATATCTAATCTGTGTCTCCTCCCATTCAGTTTCATCCCATTGCTTCTAGTCTTTCCTTGTGTAAATGAGAATAAAGATGATCCTTCTACAATGTGACAGCCCTTGAGATATTTGTAGACAGCTATTAAGTCTCCTCTCAGTCTTCTTGTTTGCAGATAAAGATTCCCAAATCCTGTAACCGTTCCTCTAACGCCCCAGAGAGCGCGCAGCCCACACTCCACCTCCTCATAGACATTACACTACCGCCCCAAAAAGAGAAAGGGGTCAGAACAGGATACAATGCCAGGAGGGCACAGAGCAGACACCACCTCCCTGATCACACCTAAGGTAGACATCGTCTGCAACGACACGTCATCAGCCAGGAACGGGGAGGTCAGTGCCAACAGAAAAATGACTTCAATCAAATGCCCCTGACAACAGAGAACACCAGCTGCTCCTCAGTGTCTCTCCGCAGGTTCTGCTCTTCCTCTTTCATAGATCAGACTCCGGTAAATAAATAAAACTTTATTTCCAATTTATGAAAAATCAGAACAAATCAGAATCGGCCCCATCCTCAGCGCTGTGACCACGGCCAGGAAAGTGCAAGTGATGAGCAGGTCGGAGAGGACAATGCAGAGCTCAGTCCCAGATGTAGTCAGTGACATCAGAGAGCACAGAGCTCAGTCCCCCATGTAGTCAGCGGCAGCAGAGAGCACAGAGCTCAGTCCCCGATGTAGTCAGTGACATCAGAGAGCACAGAGCTCAGTCCCCCATGTAGTCAGCGGCAGCAGAGAGCACAGAGCTCAGTCCCCCATGTAGTCAGCGGCAGCAGAGAGCACAGAGCTCAGTCCCCGAAGTAGTCCGCGACATCAGAGAGCACAGAGCTCAGTCCCCATGTAGTCAGCGCAGCAGAGAGCACAGAGCTCAGTCCCCCATGTAGTCAGCGGCAGCAGAGAGCACAGAGCTCAGTCCCCATGTAGTCAGCGGCAGCAGAGAGCACAGAGCTCAGTCCCCGAAGTAGTCCGCGACATCAGAGAGCACAGAGCTCAAGTCTCCCATGTAGTCAGCGGCAGCAGAGAGCACAGAGCTGTCCCCCATGTACTCAGCGGCAGCAGAGAGCACAGAGCTCAGTCCCCCATGTAGTCAGCGGCAGTAGAAGGGCAGAGCTCAGTCCCGATGCAGTCGCGCAGCAGAGAGCACAGAGCTCAGTCCCCGAAGTAGTCCGCGACATCAGAGAGCACAGAGCTCAAGTCTCCCATGTAGTCAGCGGCAGCAGAGAGCACAGAGCTGTCCCCCATGTAGTCAGCGGCAGCAGAGAGCACAGAGCTCAGTCCCCCATGTAGTCAGCGGCTGTAGAAAGGGCAGAGCTCAGTCCCCGATGCAGTCAGCGGCAGCAGAGAGCACAGAGCTCAGTCCCCGAAGTAGTCCGCGACATCAGAGAGCACAGAGCTCAAGTCTCCCATGTAGTCAGCGGCAGCAGAGAGCACAGAGCTGTCCCCCATGTAGTCAGCGGCAGCAGAGAGCACAGAGCTCAGTCCCCCATGTAGTCAGCGGCAGTAGAAAGGGCAGAGCTCAGTCCCCGATGCAGTCAGCGGCTGCAGAGCTCAGTCCCCCATGTAGCCAGCAGCTGCAGAGCTCAATCACAGGTGTAGTCAGCAGCTGCAGAGAGCGCATAGCTCAGTCCCCGATGTAGTCAGCGGCTGCAGAGAGCGCAGAGCTCAGTCCCCCATGTAGCCAGCAGCTGCAGAGAGCGCAGAGCTCAGTCCCTGATATAGTCCGCGGCAGCAGAGAGCGCAGAGCTGTCCCCGATGTAGGCAGAGAGCTCAGTCCCCAATGTAGTCAGCGGCTGCAGAGAGCGCAGAGCTCAGTCCCCGGTGTGGTCGGCGGCTGCAGAGAGCGCAGAGCTCAGTCCCCGATGTAGTCCGTGGCAACAGAGAGCGCAGAGCTGTTCCCGATGTAGGCAGAGAGCGCAGAGCTGTCCCCGATGTAGGCAGCAGAGAGCTCAGTCCCCGATGTAGTCAGCGGCTGCAGAGAGCGCAGAGCTCAGTCCCCCATGTAGCCAGCAGCTGCAGAGAGCGCAGAGCTCAGTCCCCGATGTGGTCAGTGGCAGCAGAGAGCGCAGAACTCAGTCCCCGGTGTAGTCAGTGGCAGCAGAGAGCGCAGAGTTCAGTCCCCAATGTAGCCAGCAGCTGCAGAAAACGCAGAGCTCAGTCCCCGATGTAGTCAGCGGCAGCAGAGAGCACAGAGCTCAGTCACCGTGTAGGTTCATTGACGGCTGCAGAGAGCGCAGAGTTCAGTCCCCAATGTAGCCAGCAGCTGCAGAAAACGCAGAGCTCAGTCCCCGATGTAGTCAACGGCAGCAGAGAGCACAGAGCTCAGTCACCATGTAGGTTCATTGACGGCTGCAGAGAGCGCAGAGTTCAGTCCCCAATGTAGCCAGCAGCTGCAGAGAGCGCAGAGCTCAGTCCCCGATGTGGTCAGTGGCAGCAGAGAGCGCAGAGCTCAGTCACCGGTGTAGTCAGTGGCAGCAGAGAGGGCAGAGTTGAGTCTCCAATGTAGCCAGCAGCTGCAGAGAGCGCAGAGCTCAGTCCCCGATGTAGCCAGCAGCTGCAGAAAGCGCAGAGCTCAGTCCCCGATGTAGCCAGCAGCTGCAGAAAGCGCAGAGCTCAGTCCCGATGTAGTCAGCAGCAGCAGAGAGCACAGTCACCGTGTAGGTTCATCGACGGCTGCAGATGTTGAGTCCGTGCGTTGCCCGATGTGTGGTGCGTCTCATGCAGGGCGCCTACACACACAAATGTCGCCCCTTGTCATAACAATATGTGTCGCGATGATAATGACCGTCCACAATCATCAGTCATGGAGGTCGGGGATGTCAGACAGGCTCATGGGAGATCCTAGCTGTAGGTCCTCCTGGAGGGAGGCCATATCTGCAGGGTTCATACGATGAACGTCCAACCAGTCAGCCAGCAGTGACGCTGACAGCGGAGTGGAGTCCACCAGGCTGGAAAACAAAATGATGTGTGTTAATAAAGTGTTGTCCGATAGCAGGAGTCTCACACTTTACTCCGTGCTGCGCTCTCTCACCTTTCACGATTCTCTGGAGTCATCTCGAAGGACTGGTTCAAAAATTCCTCCAGGTCGAAGCCCACGCCATACCCGGCGCCACTGCCTTTAGGGGTAACGGAGAAAACAGGGGGCAACATGTCCTCCACCTGCAAAATAAACAAGGGAGTAATCAGGTATAAAAAGGGTTTATTGAATGAGGGGGAAGACAGTGTAATGGGGCGGCAGACCTGCGACCTCGACAGCTGCTGCGTCACCAGGTTGATATCTGTAGACATCGTGTTGGTGTCCGTCATGGCGAAGGTGGCTGCTGACAGATCCTGGGGCTTCGCCGCTGCCGCCACTCGTCCGGGGTATGACATCCCTGTAACTTGCTGTGGGGAGCGCTCAAGGTCCGCGGGACTGCGCAGGAACATTGCAGGATCCACGGTGACAGCGCTGCTCTTCTCGTCTCCGGTGTCGGGTGCAGACCAGACGCCATCTTGATGTCCTGCTCTGTGCCAAGTAGGGGTGAGTCGGACAGGAGCAGGGAAAGCAGCGGGAAAGACGGGTCCTCCAGCCACAAACTTGACGTCAGGAGGGAGCTGGGAGGGGACGGGAGGTGTCACCGGCTTCACATGAGGAGTCAACACCACCGGGGCCATCTGGAAAGTGGCAGGGGCTGGGGGCACGTAGTGCAGAAGGTTGGGTACAGGGCAGGGGTTTAGGCAGCGGGGCACAAACTGGATGTTGGGTGCGGCAGACGGGGCAGGGAGGGTGCCGCTCTGCTGGGTACTGACTTCAGGAACAGGATTAAGGTTCGTGATAGAAAAGACCGACTGCGGTAGTAGAGGCTGGGCGGCCGGGCACACCTCAGGGCCCATCACTGCGGGTTTAGGCGCCGGAGTGTTTTGGCCGGAAGGAGGCAGAACTTGCTGCAGGTTCTGATCGATCATTCGATTCCAACGTTCCAGAAGGTTCTTATCGTTCTCACTCAGCACGAGCCCCCCGAACCCTTCCGCTTTCTTTATATCACGACGTTCCTTCTCTTTCTGCTTCTTCTCCTTCTCTCGAGCACGTTCCAGACGTCTTCTCCTTTTCTCTTCCCGCTCCCGCTGACGTTCCTGAGCTGTTATTGGCTTCTTCAAATCTGATGTCTCATTAACTAAACACGGAACATCTGCAGAAGAAAGAAGACATCATACAGTACAGAGCGGCGACGTGACTGTCTATAATACTGCCCCTATGTACAGTACAGACCAAAAATTTGGACACATCTTCTCATTTAAAGATTTTTCTGTATTTTCATGACTATGAAAATTGTAAATTTACACTGAAGGCATCAAAACTATGAATTATCACATGTGGAATTATAACAAAAAAGTGTGAAACAACTGAAAATATGTCTAGGTTCTTCAAAGTAGCCACCTTTTGCTTTGATTACTACTTTGCACACTCTTGGCATTCTTTTGATGAGCTTCCGAGAGGTAGTCACCGGGAATGGTTTTCACTTCACAGGTGTGCCCTGTCAGGTTTAATAAGTGGGATTTCTGGCCTTATAAATGGGGTTGGGACCATCAGTTGTGTTATGCAGAAGTCTGGTGGATACACAGCTGATAGTCCTACTGAATAGACTGTTAGAATTTGTATTATGGCAATAAAAAAGCAGCTAAGTAAAGAAAAACGAGTGGCCATCATTACTTTAAGAAATGAAGGTCAGTCAGTCCGAAAAATTGGGAAAACTTTGAAAGTGTCTCCAAGTGCAGTTGCAAAAACAATCAAGCGCTACAAAGAAACTGTCTCACATGAGGACCGCCCCAGGAAAGGAAGACCAAGAGTCACCTCTGCTTCTGAGGATAAGTTTATCCGAGTCACCAGCCTCAGAAATCGCAGGTTTACAGCAGCTCAGATTAGAGACCAGGTCAATGCCACACAGAGTTCTAGCAGCAGACACATCTCTACAACAACTGTTAAGAGGAGACTTTGTGCAGCAGCCTTCATGTAAAATAGCTGCTAGGAAACCACTGCTAAGGACAGGCAACAAGCAGAAGAGACTTGTTTGGGCTAAAGATCACAAGGAATGGACATTAGACCAGTGGAAATCTGTGCTTTGGTCTGATGAGTCCAAATTTGAGATCTTTGGTTCCAACCACCGTGCTAAGCATCTCTGGGAACGCCTTCAAGATTGTTGGAAGACCATTTCCGGTGACTTGAAGCCATCAAGAGAATGCCAAGAGTGTGCAAAGCAGTCATCAAAGCAAAAGGTGGCTACTTTGAAGCACCTAGAATATAAGACATATTTTCAGTTGTTACACACTTTTTTGTTAAAGTTATAATTCCACATGTGTTAATTCATAGTTTTGATGCCTTCAGTGTGAATGTACAATTTTCATAGTCATGAAAATAAAGAAAAATCTTTAATTGAGAAGGTGTGTCCAAACTTTTGGTCTGTACTGTACAAGAATATATCTACTATAATATTGCTTCTATGTACAAGAATATAACTACTATAATACTGCCACTATGTACAAGAATATAACTACTATAATACTGCCGCTATGTACAAGAATATAACTACTATAATACTGCTCCTATGTACAAGAATATAACTACTATAATACTGCCACTATGTACAAGAATATAACTACTATAATACTGCCGCTATGTACAAGAATATAACTACTATAATACTGCCCCTATGTACAAGAATATAACTACTATAATACTGCCCCTATGTACAAGATATAACTACTATAATACTGCCCCTATGTACAAGAATATAACTACTATAATACTGCCTCCTATGTACAAGAATATAACTACTATAATACTGCTCCTATGTACAAGAATATAACTACTATAATACTGCTCCTATGTACAAGAATATAACTACTATAATACTGCCCCTATGTACAAGAATATAACTACTATAATACTGCCCCTATGTACAAGAATATAACTACTATAATACTGCTCCTATGTACAAGAATATAACTACTATAATACTGCTCCTATGTACAAGAATATAACTACTATAATACTGCTCCTATGTACAAGAATATAACTACTATAATACTGCCCCTATGTACAAGAATATAACTACTATAATACTGCCCCTATGTACAAGAATATAACTACTATAATACTGCCTCCTATGTACAAGAATATAACTACTATAATACTGCTCCTATGTACAAGAATATAACTACTATAATATTGCTCCTATGTACAAGAATATAACTACTATAATACTGCCCCTATGTACAAGAATATAACTACTATAATACTGCCCCTATGTACAAGAATATAACTACTATAATACTGCCCTATGTACAAGAATATAACTACTATAATACTGCTCCTATGTACAAGAATATAACTACTATAATACTGCTCCCTATGTACAAGAATATAACTACTATAATACTGCCCCTATGTATAAGAATATAACTACTATAATACTGCCCTATATACAAGAATATAAACTACTATAATACTGCTCCCTATGTACAAGAATATAACTACTATAATACTGCCCCTATGTATAAGAATATAACTACTATAATACTGCCCCTATGTACAAGAATATAACTACTATAATACTGCTCCCTATGTACAAGAATATAACTACTATAATACTGCCCCTATGTATAAGAATATAACTACTATAATACTGCCCCTATGTACAAGAATATAACTACTATACTACTGCTCCCTATGTAAGAATATAACTACTATAATACTGCCCCTATGTACAAGAATATAACTACTATAATACTGCTCCCTATGTATAAGAATATAACTACTATAATACTTCTCCTATGTACAAGAAATAACTACTATAATACTGCTCTAATGTACAAGAATATAACTACTATAATACTGCTATGTACAAAATATAATATATACTGCCCCTATGTACAAGAATATAACTACTATAATACTGCCCTATGTACAAGAATATAACTACTATAATACTGCTCCTATGTACAAGAATATAACTACTATAATACTGCTCCTATGTACAAGAATAATAACTACTATAATACTGCCCCTATGTACAAGAATATAACTACTATAATACTGCCCCTATGTACAAGAATATAACTACTATAATACTGCCCCTATGTACAAGAATATAACTGCTATAATACTGCCCCTATGTACAAGAATATAACTGCTATAATACTGCCCCTATGTACAAGAATATAACTACTATAATACTGCCCCCTATGTGCAAGAATATAACTGCTATAATACTGACCCTATGTACAAGAATATAACTTATTATACTGCTCCTATGTACAAGAATATAACTGCTATAATACTGCCCCCTATGTACAAGAATATAACTACCCGTATATAATCGAGTATAAGCCGACCCGAGTATAAGCCGAGGCCCCTAATTTTGCCACGGAAAACTGGGTAAGCTTATTGACTCGAGTATAAGCCGGGTGTATAAACCGCCGTCCTGCTCTGTGCTCCCCCCGTCCTGCTCCGTGCTCCCCCATTCTCCTTTGTGCTCCCCCCTTCCTGCTCTGTCTTCCTGTGCCCCCCCATCCTGCTCCATGCTCACCATCCTCCCCCCGTCCTGCTCCGTGCTCCTCTGTGCTCTCCATCCTCTCCCCGTCCTGCTCCGTGCTCCTCTGTGCTCTCCATCCTCCCCCGTCCTGCTCCGTGCTCCTCTGTGCCCTCCATCCTCCCTCTTTTACCTGCTCCGTGCTCCTCTGTGCTCTCCATCCTCCCCCCGTGCTCCTCTGTGCCCTCCATCCTCCCCCTCGTCCTGCTCCGTGCTCTCCATCCTCCCCCCGTCCTGCTCTGTGCTCCTCTGTGCCCTCCATCCTCCCCCCTGTCCTGCTCTGTGCTCCTCTGTGCTCTCCATCCTCCCCCCGTCCTGCTCCGTGCTCCTCTGTGCCCTCCATCCTCCCCCCGTCCTGCTCCGTGCTCCTCTGTGCCCTCCATCCTCCCCCGTCCTGCTCTGCGCTCCTCTGTGCTCTCCGTTCTCCCCCCCATCCTGCTCCGTGCTCCTTGTCCTCCTCCATGCTCCCCCCATCCTCCTCCATCATACTCACCCTCCCCGTGCCATCGCTGAACGTCCTGGCAATCCTGCGTTGTACCCGGCTTCCTGCAGCTCTCCTGTGCTGAGCGGTGACGTAATACCGCTCATTAAGGCCATGAATATGGGAGTGGAGTCGCGTCCATATTCATGACCTTAATGAGCGGTATTACGTCACCGCTCAGCACAGGAGAACTGCAGGAAGCCGGGTACAACGGAGGATTGCCGGGACGTTCAGCGATGGAACGGGGAGGGTGAGTTCATACTGCCCCTATGTACAAGAATATAACTACTATAATACTGCTCCTATGTACAAGAATATAACTACTATAATACTGCCCTTATGTACAAGAATATAACTGCTATAATACTGCCCCTATGTACAAGAATATAACTACTATAATACTGTCCCTATGTCCCAGCCACCGGCATCTGCCGCGGCACCCCCTCCCCCGCTGGTTTCTGCCCAATGACTCGTGTATAAGCCGAGGGGGAATTTTCAGCACAAAAAAAGGTGCTGAAAATCTTGGCTTATACACGAGTATATACGGTACTATAAGGCTAAGTGCACACGATCAGGAATAATTGCGTTTTTTTCGCGGTTTTTCCGCGGTAAAAACGCGATAAAAACGCAAGCATTAAGCATCCTATACATGTTAATTGATTCCGCATGTTTTGGCCACATGTTGCGTTTTTTTTCCGCGAAAAAAACGCTTTGCGGAAAAAATAGCAACATGTTCATTAATTTTGCGGAATGTAAGCGGTTCATGTGCGGTGGTACCCAGGGTCTGGAGGAGAGGAGACTCTCCTCCAGGCCCTGGGTACCATATCCCTGGTAAAACAATAATTAAAATAAAAAATAATGATATTCTCACCTTCCGGCGGCCCCCGCAGCCTTCCCGCGGCCCCCGCAGCCTTCCCGCCTTCAGCGACGCTCCCGGCAACTTCCGGTCCCAAGAGTCCTTTGCAAGAATCACCCAGATGGCATAGCGGTCTCGCGAGATGCTACGTCATCGGTGTGATTTGCCGCAAAGCATCCTTGGGACCGGAGTTGCCGGGAGCGTCGCTGAAGGCGGGAAGGCTGCGGGGGCCGCCGGAAGGTGAGAATATCATTATTTATTATTTTTACATTAGATCTTTTTACTATTGATGCGACATAGGCGGCATCAATAGTAAAAAGTTGGTCACACTTGTCAAACACTATGTGTGACTCGTGTGACCAACCTGTCAATCAGTTTTCCAAGCGATGCTACAGATCGCTAGGAAAACGCTAGCATTCTGCAAGCTAATTACGCTTGCAAAACGCTATTATTCTGGCGGGAA
This sequence comes from Oophaga sylvatica, assembly GCA_033576555.1. Taxonomy (NCBI): domain Eukaryota; kingdom Metazoa; phylum Chordata; class Amphibia; order Anura; family Dendrobatidae; genus Oophaga; species Oophaga sylvatica. The sequence continues at coordinate 98,716,441 of JARQOD010000007.1, read as the reverse complement.
TCAGCACACAAAAAACGTGCGTATTTCCTGCGGGAGAAGTGCGGGATTGCCGCGGAAATTTCAGCGGCAATTCCGCAACGTGTGAACTTAGCCTAATACTGCTCCTATGTACAAGAAAATAACTACTATAATACTGCCCCTATGTACAAGAATATAACTATAATACTGCCCTATGTACAAGAATATAACTACTATAATACTGCCCCTATGTACAAGAATATAACTACTATAATACTGCCCCTATGTACAAGAATATAACTACTATAACACTGCCCCTATATACAAGAATATAACTACTATAATACTGCCCCTATATACAAGAATATAACTACTACAATACTGCCCCTATGTACAAGAATATAACTACTATAATACTGCTCCTATGTACAAGAATATAACTACTATAATACTGCCCTTATGTACAAGAATATAACTACTATAATACTGCCCCTATGTACAAGAATATAACTACTATAACACTGCCCCTATATACAAGAATATAACTACTATAATACTGCCCCTATGTACAAGAATATAACTACTATAATACTGCTCTATGTACAAGAATATAACTACTATAATACTGCCCTATGTACAAGAATATAACTACTATAATACTGCCCCTATGTACAAGAATATAACTACTATAATACTGCCCCTATGTACAAGAATATAACTACTGTAATACTGCCCCTATGTACAAGAATATAACTACTATAATACTGCCCCTATGTACAAGAATATAACTACTATAATACTGCCCCTATGTACAAGAATATAACTACTATAATACTGCCCCTATGTACAAGAATATAACTACTATAATACTGCTCCTATATACAAGAATATAACTACTATAATACTGCCCCTATGTACAAGAATATAACTACTATAATACTGCTCCTGTGTACAAGAATATAACTACTATAATACTGCCCCTATATACAAGAATATAACTACTATAATACTGCCCCTATATACAAGAATAGAACTACTACAATACTGCCCCTATGTACAAGAATATAACTACTATAATACTGCTCCTATATACAAGAATATAACTACTATAATACTGCCCCTATATACAAGAATATAACTACTACAATACTGCCCCTATGTACAAGAATATAACTACTATAATACTGCCCCTATATACAAGAATAGAACTACTATAATACTGCCTCTATGTACAAGAATATAACTACTATAATACTGCTCCTGTGTACAAGAATATAAACTACAATAATACTGCTCCTATGTACAAGAATAGAACTACTATAATACTGCCCCATACAGAGGGGGTCGGGGTGAGGTGTGTTGATGTGGGGTTCTTACCTTTGGATTTATTCCTCAGGGCCGATTTCAGTAGAGCAGCCTTTAGTGCCGCCTTGGTGTCATCGGATATGGCGCCCTCTCGTTTCGGCACAGGCTCTGGATCAGCTTTGATAGCAGGCGTCTCGTCTTTTGCCTCTTCCTTCACCGACTGCGGTTCTGCGTCTCTGCTCTCCACAGGAGACGTCAGGTCGATGGTCTCCGGCTTGTCTGTGACTCTGGGCGACTCCATATGAAAGTCTACCCGGTCTCTGGCGGAGTTGGCACTGGGCATGTCCACATCTAATCCCTCCGAGGGTGGCGGAAGTGGTGGTGAGTGGAAGTCCTCTGCTCTCACCAAGGTCTCTGGCACTGGTCCTTCAACCGCGGGTTTTAGGGCGGGCTTGAAGCTGATCTGCCGCCGGATGCCCTCTCGGCGGCGGTGGAAGCTGTCTATCTCTGTCACGATGGCCTCTTTAATCTGCTCTTTGGTCAGAACCTTCTTGTCAAAGTCAAAGTCAAAGGCGGGTACACACTCGGGCTCATCGTCGGGGTCATGGTATTTGGACAAGAAAGGGTGGCGCAAAGCTTCCCTGACGGAAATCCGTTCCCGCGGGTCGAACCGTAGCATTTTAGACAGGAGGTCGAGGGCTTTGCGGTCTCCTTGAGGGTACAAGTCTGTCCATGGCACCGGCTGGCGGGTGGGCAGGCTCTGGATGTAGGCTCTTACCCTCTCAGCACCAATGGCGCGGATGACCTGGCTCGACGGCGTCCCGAGAACCATCATGATGAGCTGCAGCTGGTGGATATAGTTCTTCCCGGGGAACAGCTGCTTGCGCCCCAGCATTTCAGCAAAGATGCAGCCCACAGACCACATGTCGATCGCCTGGGTATACTCGTGCAGCGAGAGCATGAGCTCCGGGCGCGGTACCAGCGGGTGGCCACGTACTCCGTCATGAAGTACTTGTACTCGTCGGGTTTGGTGCAGAGCCCCCGCGCCATCCCGAAGTCTCCGATCTTCAGCTCGCAGTTCTCGTTGATCAGGAGGTTACTCGGCTTCAGGTCGCGGTGGAGGACGTTGGCCGAGTGGATGTACTTCAGCCCCCGCAGCAGCTGGTACAGGAAGTAGCGGGCGTGCTCCAGTGTGAGTGGCTGTGAGGAGTGGATGATCTGGTGGAGGTCGCTCTCCATGAGGTCCAGCACCACGTACCTGAGGGCAGAGACAGGCGCAAGTCAGCAGTGAGCACAACTGTGGCGGCAGGCTGGAAACCGCTCCTGACATCCTCTGTGCTGCTGGAGGCGCTTACTGTACCGCTGCCACAGGATCAGCGCCCTCCTCTCCTGACATCCTCTGTGCTGCTGGAACCCTGCACCTTCCTCTATGTAGCTGTGACCTCCTATAAGATCAGCGTTGTCTTCTGCTGACATCCTCTGTGCAGCTGGAACCCTGCACCATCCTCGATGCATCTGTGACCTCCCTATGTGATCAGCCCCTTTTCCCCCTGACAACCTCTGTGCTGCTGGAGGCCCTTACTGTACAGCTGCCACAGGATCAGCGGCCTCCTCTGCTGACATCCTCTGTGCTGCTGAGGACCCTGCTCCTTCCTCTGTGTATCTGTGACCTCCCCATGAGATCCGCGCCCTCCTCTGCTGACATCCTCTGTGCTGCTGAGGACCCTGCTCCTTCCTCTGTGTATCTGTGACCTCCCTATGAGATCAGCGCCCTCCTCTGCTGACATCCTCTGTGCTGCTGAGGACCCTGCTCCTTCTTCTATGTATCTGTGACCTCCCTATGTGATCAGTGCCCTCCTCTGCTGACATCCTCTGTGCTGCTGAGGACCCTGCTCCTTCCTCTATGTATCTGTGACCTCCCTATGTGATCAGCACCCTCCTCTCCTGACATCCTCTGTGCTGCTGAGGACCCTGCTCCTTCCTCTATGTATCTGTGACCTGCCCATGTGATTAGCGCCCTCATCTGCTGACATCCTCTGTGCTGCTGAGGACCCTGCTCCTGCCTCTATGTATCTGTGACCTTCCTATGAGATCAGCCCCTTTCTCTCCTGACATCCTCTGTGCTGCTCACACGGCTCTGAAGTCGCAGTAGGGCACGTCGGGCCTCAGGATGTCCTTGATGGCGATGACGTTGTCGTGCTTGAAGTGCTTCAGGATCTTCAGCTCGCGCAGCGTACGTTTGGCATTCGTCACCACATCGAAGGCGTTGGGGATCTTCTTAATGGCGACCTTCTGACCTGCGGAGCGGAGGAGGAGTGCGGTCAGTATGGGAGAAGGGGCTGCAACCAGAAAATACCTCATCCTGAGCCAACACTTCTCACAGCTGAGGGGTCGGCACATTTTATCAGTGCAGAATAGTGCTATTAAGATGTATCTGGTGGCTATTCTTCTGTGGTGTCAGCCGCTGACACACGGAGGGACAAGGGAGCACTGCTGACACCATAGAGAACACCTGCTGGGAGTTGTAGTCCGTGTCTCCCTCTCACCTGTATCCTTCCTTCGTGCGGAGGACACCACGCCGTAAGCGCCCGTGCCGATGGTCTCAATGATCTCATACTCATCACCAACGTCAAAGTTGATGTCGAAGGATCGTTGCTGCAGGAGGGCCAGGTTCTTAGTAGCCGTGGAGGAGGCGCAGCGCGAGGGCGGGAGCTTGGGGGGCTCCGCATCCGGCACCGAGGCCCCCGACGGCTTGTCCTCCATCCTGAGCTGGAAGAGGGGTCAAAATATCATATACAGTGCACCACACACGAGGGGGCCGCACACCACCACACACACACACACACGGGGGGCCACACACCGCCACACACACGCGATGGGACCACACACATACACACACGAGGGGGCCGCACACCGCCACACACACACACACACGAGGGGGCCGCACACCGCCACACACACACACACACACACACACCGAGGGGGCCGCACACCGCACACACACACACGGGGACCGCACACCGCCACACACACACGAGGGGGCGCACACCGCCACACACACACACGAGGGGACCGCACACCGCCACACACACACGAGGGGCCGCACATCGCCACACACACACGAGGGGACCGCACACCGCCACACACACACAGGGGGCCGCACACCGACACACACACACGAGGGGGCCGCACACCGCCACACACACACGAGGGGGCCGCACACCGCCATACACACACGAGGGGACCGCACACCGCCACACACACACGAGGGGGCCGCACACCGCCACACACACACGAGGGGGCCGCACATCGCCACACACACACGAGGGGACCGCACACCGCCACACACACACACGAGGGGACCGCACACTGCCACACACACACACACACAGGGGCCGCACACCGACACACACACACGAGGGGGCCGCACACTGCCACACACACACACACACACAGGGGGCCGCACACCGCCACACACACACAGCGCACAGCACACACACACAGGGGCCGCACACCGCCACACACACACGAGGGGGCCGCACATGCCACACACACACACACACACAGGGGCCGCACACCGCCACACACACACCACAGGGGACCGCACACGCCACACACACACGAGGGGGCCGCACACCCCACACACCGGGGTCGCACACGCAACACACACGAGGGGCCGCACACCCCACACACACACGAGGGGGCCGCACATCGCCACACACACACGAGGGGCCGCACATCGCCACACACACACACAGGGGCCGACACCACACGACACACACACAGGGGGCCGCACACGCCACACACACAGGGGGCTGCACACCGCCACACACACGAGGGGGCCGCACATCGCCACACACACACGAGGGGACCGCACATGCCACACACACACACAGGGGCCGCACACTGCCACACACACACACACACACAGGAAGCCACACACCGCCACACACACGGGGGGGCTGCACACCGCCACACACACATAAGGGGGCCACACAACAGGGGGTCACACGCGAAAGATCACACACTGGCACCGCCACATGTGAGGGGACACACCACAACACGCAAAGGGTCTCAACACACACACACGAGGGGCCTCACACACACGAGGGGTCACACCCCAACACCAGCCCCCATACCCCTCACACTCAGTACCTGGGGTCAGCTCATGTGACAGCTCCAGGCCCCGCCCAGCAGACCGGGGACGTGACGCTGCCCCCGGCTGCTCCCTCCTCACACGGGGGCAGTAGAGAGCGCGGCGGCTCCTTTGAGGAAACAGTAACCAGACTGCTGAGCCGCGGACAGGTCCCCGGATGTAGAGCACAAATCTGAGGGCGTGGCCAGAGAAGGCTCCACCAATCCGTGACCACGGGGCGGGGCCGGGCGGCTGCGGACTCTGAGCTCCAAAGCCAATGGGCGAGCGAATATGCGCTACTGAGGGGCGTGTCCTGCTGCCTAGCAACCATTTGGCCGCCAATGTTGTGACCATGATGTAGAGAGAGTAGTAACTGAGTGGTGCAATGAGCGTGATGAGGAGAACCGGGGACAGGAGGAGGAGAATCTGGGACAGGAGGAGAGGAGAACCTGGGTGAGGAGGAGGAGAACCTGGGACAGGAAGAGGAGAACCAGGGACAGGAGGAGAGGAGTACCAGGGACAGGAGGAGAACCAGGGACAGGAGGAGAACCAGGGACAGGAGGAGAGGAGTACCTGGGTGAGGAGGAGGAGAACCTGGGACAGGAAGAGGAGAACCAGGGACAGGAGGAGAGGATGAGGAGAACCAGGGACAGGAGGAGAGGATGAGGAGAACCAGGGACAGGAGGAGAGGCTGAGGAGAACCAGGGACAGGAGGAAAGGAGTACCTGGGTGAGGAGGAGGAGAACCTGGGACAGGAAGAGGAGAACCAGGGACAGGAGGAAAGGAGTACCTGGGTGAGGAGGAGGAGAACCTGGGACAGGAAGAGGAGAACCAGGGACAGGAGGAGAGGATGAGAAGAGGATGAGGAGAACTGGGGACATGATGAGAGGAGAACATGGGACAGGAGGAGGAGAGGATGAGGAGAGAATAACCGGGGCCAGGAGGAGGATGAGGAGTACCGGGGACAGGAAGAGGAGAAACGAGGAGAGGATGAGGGGCAGCTGGGACAGGAGAAGGAGAGGATGAGAACCGAGGAAAGGTGGAGGATGAGAACCGGTGATGGGAGGGGCAGGAAGAGTACATTCTAGAAAACTCATGCAGCACTAGAGAAGTCTTTGAGATGGAGGTGCAAAGTTTGGATTATGGAGGATGTTAAGCCCCCGTCACTAAGCGAGATCGCTGAAGCGTCACCGATTTTGTGATGCAACAGCGACCTAGCCAGCGATCTTGCTTAGTGTGAAACGCAGCGATGACCGGCCCCCCTGCTGGGTATCGCTGATCGTCGTTGAATGTGCTAGACCATTTTTTCATCGTTGGTGTCCCGCTGGCCAGCGCGCATCGCTGCGTGTGACAGCGGGAGACCAATGATCAGCGAGCTGGTATCCAATGTACATATCGGGTAACTCAGCACCGCGCGGCACCTAGTTATCCGATATGTACCCTGGTTACTGGCTCTCAGCGCTCTACAGCAGAAGCTGAGAGCCGGTATCTAGGGTACATATCGGGTAACTAGGTGCCGCGCGGTGCTTAGTTACCTGATGTGTACATTGGATACCAGCGTGCTCGCTGGTCCTGATCGCTGGTGAGTCTGCCTATGTGACAGCTCACCAGCGATCAGCTAACGATGTCCCAGCGATCCCATCCACGTCGTATCGTTGGTGGGATCGCTGGGACATTGAAGAGTGTGACGGGGCCCTTGGTCTTGGAGAGGACCGGTAGTGTGGTAGAGAGAGATGAGGAGGAGATGTAGGGCGGTGCAGCACTGCGGAGAGGACGGGTAGGGTGGTAGAGATGAGGAGATGTAGGGCGGTGCAGCACTGTGGAGAGGACGGGTAGGATTTTAGAGATGAGGAGATATAGGACGTTGCAGAACTGTGGAGAGCTTTGTGGGTGAAAGTGATAAGTTTATTGTTTTCTGTAGCGAATGGGTAACCAGTGCAATGACTGGCACAAGGTGGAAGTATCTGTGTAGCAGCTGGACAGAAATATGACCCCGGCAGCTGCACTCAGGATGGATTGGAGAGGAGAAAGTCTGATTAGAGGGAGACCGATGAGTCGAGAGTTGGAGAAGTTCAGAGAATGATTAAGAGCCATAGCATGGGGTTTTTACAGTTTCAGAGGGGAGAAAAGGTCGTAATCTTGAGATGTTTTTTAACCCTTCATGGCATGCACATGCGTCATTCTCGCTGCTCATCATCATACTCGTGAAGTGATCACGGGTCGCTAATAGGTTGTCATGGCAGTGGGGGGTCAGCTGATGACCACTATGCCCGCGCCTCGGCATTATAGAAGATCGTGAGTTCTGCTATGTACAATGATGCTGCGGCATCGCTGCTTATAGCACAAGCGATCAGACGATCGCAGCTTCAAGTCTCCTAAGTAAGCGAACAATAGCAGTGAAAAGTAAAAAGTGTTTTGAAAAAAAATAATGAAAACCCAAAAGTTAAAATCACCACCTTTTCCCACAGTGAAAATATAAAAAAATACACGTGGTATCGCCGCATTCAGAAAAGTCTGATCTATCAAAACATAAAAACAAAATCAAAACATCGTAAACAATAAAATTCAAGAATGAGAAAATCACTTATTTTCTAGCCGCAACTCCACAAACAATGCTGTAACAAACGATCAAAAGGTCGCACCTATCCTAAGATGGTATTAGTAAAAACATTGCCTCTCCCCTGAAAAGCCATCACACAGCTCCATCGACCAAAAAACGAAAATGATACGTGTCGCAGAAAATGGTGACAGAATTCCCCCTAATTTTTTTGCAAACTTCTAATTTTTTTTTCATCACTAAAGTAACGATAAAACTGCACGTTGGGTTTCGCTGTAATCATATTGACGAGGAGAATCATTATTAAAGTAATTTTTACAACAGAATTTACGTTGTAAAACCAATTCCCAAACAACAATGTCAGAATTGTGTTTTTTTTTTTCACAATTTCACCGCACTTGGAATTTCTTCCCATTTTCCAGTGCACTATGTGGTAGAGTGAATGCTGCCATTCAGAGTACGACTCGTCCTGCAAAAAGCAAGACCTTGTATGTCTATGAAGACAGAAAAATAAAAGAGATATGGTTCTGGGGAGAAAGAGAGGAAAAAACGGAAATTGGCCGCGGCGTGAAGGGGGTTAAGATGCAGATGACATAAGCGAGCGAGAGATCGAGGAAAGTTCTGTGTCCAATATGACCCCAAGACAACGGCGGAGTGCGGCTGTGGAGCTATGGTGTGACCTCCCAAGGAAATGGCCAGGTGGAGTATAGGTAGGGGAATGGAGGAAACACAAGGAGTTCAGTGTCCGAGACACAGAGGACAATGATGTTAGAGACAGAGGACAACCCCCGGTATTTTGTAGTAATGTGGGGTGATGTTGTCAGGAGACAAGGTGTATCATTGGTGTCTTCAGCGTAGAGATGGTACTGAACACCAAATCTACTGATGGTTTGACCAATAGGAGCAGTGTTTAGAGAGAAGAGGAGGGGGCCTAGAACCGGTCCCTGAGGAACCCCAAAAGTAAGGGGAGGGGGCCTAGGACTGAACCCTGAGGAGCCTCAACAGTAAGAGGAGGGGGCCTGTGACTGAATCCTGAGGAGCCCCAACAGTAAGAGGAGGGGGCCTATGACTGAATCCTAAGGAGCCCCAACAGGAGGAGGAGACCTAGGACTGAATCCTAAGGATCCCCGACAGTAAGAGGGGGAGACCTAGGACTGAACCCTGAGGAGCTCCAACAGTAAGAGGAGGGGGCCTATGACTGAATCCTGAGGAGCCCCAACAGTAAGAGGAGAGGGCCTAGGACTGAACCCTGAGGAGCTCCAACAGTAAGAGGAGGGGGCCTAGGACTGAACCCTGAGGAGCTCCAACAGTAAGAGGAGGGGGCCTATGACTGAATTCTAAGGAGCCCCGACAGTAAGAGGAGGAGACCTAGGACTGAACCCTGAGGAACCCCGACAGCAAGAGGAGGGGGCCAAGGACTGATCCCTGAGAAGCCCGATAATAAGAGGAGGGGACCTAGGATTGAACCCTGAGGAACCACAACAGTAAGAGGAGGGGGCCCAAGGACTGATCCCTGAGGAGCCCCGACAGTAAGAGGAAGATTAGAGGAGTAAGAGCTGGCAAAAGATACAGTGAAGGAACGGTCAGAGAGATAGGAGGAAAACCAGGAGAGAATGGTGTCCTTGAGGCCGATGGCGCGGAGCATAGTGAGGAGGAGCAGATGATCCAGTGTCGAATGCTGCAGAGAGATCCAGATCAGCATGGAGTAGTGACCATTAGATTTAGCAGTTAGTAGATCATTGAAGACTTTAGTGAGGGCAGTTTCAGTAGAGTGTAAAGAGCGGAAATCGGATTGTAAAGGGTGAAGAAGAGCGTTACCTGAGAGATAGCGGGTCAGATGGGAGAGGACCAAGTGTTCCAGGAATTTAGAGATGAAGGGAAGATTAGAGACAGGTCTGTTGTTAGTAGAGCAGTTCTGGTCCAGGGATGTTTTTTTTGCAAACGGGTTGTGTCGATGTTTGAATGAAGATGGAAAGATACCGGAAGAAAGAGAGAGGTTAAATATTCTAGTTAGTGACAGCCAGGGAGAGGGCAGAGGTGAGAGGGAATGGGGTCACTGGTGTAGGTTGTAGGGCGAGGAGTCTGGTCACTTCTTCTGTGACAGGGTCCAAGATGGAAAGTGAGCTTGAGGTGCAGGAAAGAAGGGGCTCCGAGGGCACGGCACGAAAATGTCCTGACAGATGTGGTTGATTTTGTCTAGGAAATAAGTGGCAGATAGTCGGCGCTGAGGTTGATGACCGGGGCCTGTACTTTACGTCACAGGAAGGAATGGAAAATTTCCAAGAGTAATTTTTATTGTTGGATAGTGACGTGATGAGGGTGATGAAATTGCGCCTTTGGCCGGAGAAGGAGAGTTTTGAGCATTAACTTATAGTGAATGAGTGGTGGAGTGAGGAATCCTGGTGACAGAACGGAACAGCATGAGAGGTACCCGTGATAGGGGCAGAAGGCTGAGTACCAGAGATATGAGGGGTATCGGTGATAGGAGGGGCAGAATGCTGAGTACCAGAGATATATGAGGGGTATCGGTGATAGGAGGGGCAGAATGATGAGTACCAGAGATATATGAGGGGTATCGGTGATAGGAGGGGCAGAAATGATGAGTACTAGAGATATATGAGGGGTATCGGTGATAGGAGGGGCAGAAAGAAGAGTACCAGAGATATATGAGGGGTATCGGTGATAGGAGGGGCAGAATGATGAGTACCAGAGATATGAGGGGTATCGGTGATAGGAGGGGCAGAATGATGAGTACCAGAGATATATGAGGGGTATCGGTGATAGGAGGGGCAGAATGATGAGTACCAGAGATATATGAGGGGTATCGGTGATAGGAGGGGCAGAATGATGAGTACCAGAGATATATGAGGGGTATCGGTGATAGGAGGGGCAGAATGATGAGTACCAGAGATATATGAGGGGTATCGGTGATAGGAGGGGCAGAATGCTGAGTACCAGAGATTATGAGGGGTATCGGTGATAGGAGGGGCAGAATGATGAGTACCAGAGATATATGAGGGGTATCGGTGATAGGAGGGGCAGAATGATGAGTACTAGAGATATATGAGGGTATCGGTGATAGGAGGGGCAGAATGATGAGTACCAGAGATATATGAGGGGTATCGGTGATAGGAGGGGCAGAATGATGAGTACCAGAGATATATGAGGGGTATCGGTGATAGGAGGGGCAGAATGATGAGTACCAGAGATATATGAGGGGTATCGGTGATAGGAGGGGCAGAATGCTGAGTACCAGAGATATATGAGGGGTATCGGTGATAGGAGGGCAGAATGATGAGTACCAGAGATATATGAGGGGTATCGGTGATAGGAGGGGCAGAATGATGAGTACCAGAGATATATGAGGGGTATCGGTGATAGGAGGGGCAGAATGCATGAGTACCAGAGATATATGAGGGGTATCGGTGATAGGAGGGGCAGAATGATGAGTACCAGAGATATATGAGGGGTATCGGTGATAGGAGGGGCAGAATGATGAGTACCAGAGATATATGAGGGGTATCGGTGATAGGAGGGGCAGAATGCTGAGTACAGAGATATATGAGGGGTATCGGTGATAGGAGGGGCAGAATGATGAGTACCAGAGATATATGAGGGGTATCGGTGATAGGAGGGGCAGAATGATGAGTACCAGAGATATATGAGGGGTATCGGTGATAGGAGGGGCAGAATGCTGAGTACCAGAGATATATGAGGGGTATCGGTGATAGGAGGGGCAGAATGATGAGTACCAGAGATATATGAGGGGTATCGGTGATAGGAGGGGCAGAATGATGAGTACCAGAGATATATGAGGGTATCGGTGATAGGAGGGGCAGAATGATGAGTACCAGAGATATATGAGGGGTATCGGTGATAGGAGGGGCAGAATGATGAGTAGGTGATAGGAGGGCAGAATGGAGTACCAATATGGGTATCGTGAGAGGCAGAGATACCAAGAAAGGTCATAGAGGCGAATGTGATCGTAGAGGGATCGGGATAGGGATGATACCAAGTTATGAGGTTCGGTGAAGGGCATGAGTACAAGATATGGACGTGAAAGGCGAGTGAGTACCAATATATGGGTAGTGATAGGGCGAAGATGATACCAAGATATAGGTACGTGAAGGGCAGATGATGATACCAAAAGGACGTGATAGGGCAGAAGAGTCCGGATTGGGTACGTGTAGGGCAAGAACAGATTGAGGTACGGATGAGGCAAATGATACAGAAGAGGTTCGGGATGAGGGCGAATGAGAGTACAAGATTGGTACGGTGATAGAGGCAGAATGGAGACCAATATGGTACGTGATAGGAGGCAGATGTGATACGATTAAGGGTACGTAAGGGGCAGAACTTACAGAGATATATGAGGGGTATCGGTGATAGGAGGGCAGAATGATGAGTACAGAGATATATGAGGGGTACGGTGATAGGAGGGGCAGAATGATAGACGAGATATGAGGGGTATCGGTGATAGGGGCAGAATGTGATACCGGATATATGAGGGTATCGTGATAGAGGGGCAGATGATGAGTGACCAGATATGTGAGGTATCAGTGATAGGGGTGCAGAAATGAGTCAGAATAATGAGGGTATCAGTGATAGGAGGGGCAGAATGATGAGTACCAGAGATATATGAGGGGTATCGGTGATAGGAGGGCAGAATGATGAGTACCAGAGATATATGAGGGTATCGGTGATAGAGGGGCAGAATGATGAGTACCAGAGATATGAGGGGAAATCGTGATAGGAGGGGCAGAATAAGTGAACAGGATTATGAGGGGTATCGGTGATAGGAGGGCAGAATGATGAGTACCAGAGATATATGAGGGGTATCGTGATAGAGAGGGCAGAATGATGAGTACCAGAGATATATGAGGGGTATCGGTGATAGGAGGGGCAGAATGATGATACCAGAGATATATGAGGGTATCGTGATAGGAGGGGCAGAATGATGAGTACCAGAAATATGAGGGTATCGGTGATAGGAGGGGCAGAATGATGAGTACAGAGATATATGAGGGTATCGGTGATAGGAGGGGCAGAATGATGAGTACCAGAGATATATGGGGTATCGGTGATAGGAGGGCAGAATGATGAGTACCAGATATATGAGGGGTATCGGATAGGAGGGGCAAATGATATACCAGAGATATATGAGGGGTATCGTGATAGGAGGGGCAGAATGATGAGTACCAGAGATATATGAGGGTATCGGTGATAGGAGGGGCAGAATGATGAGTACAGAGATATGAGGGGTACGTGATAGAGGGCAATGAATGTGATACCAGAGATATGAGGGTACGGATAGAGGGCAGAATGATGAGTACCAGAGAATATGAGGGGTATCTGATAGGAGGGAAAGATGGAATACAGATATATGAGGGGTATCGGTGATAGGAGGGGCAGAATGATGAGTACCAGAGATATATGAGGGTATCGGTGATAGGAGGGCAGAATGTGAGACCAGAGATATATGAGGGTATCGGTGATAGGAGGGGCAGAATGATGAGACCAGAGATATATGGGGGTATCGTGATAGGAGGGGCAGAATGATGAGTACCAGAGAATATGAGGGGTATCGGTGATAGGAGGGGCAGAATGATGAGTACAGAGATATGAGGGGTACGTGAAGGAGGGGCAGAATGATGAGTACCAGAGATATATGAGGGGTATCGGTGATAGGAGGGCAGAATGTGAGAACAGAGTATATGAGGGGTATCGGTGAAGAGGGGCAGAATGATGAGTACAGAGATATATGAGGGGTATCGGTGATAGGAGGGGCAGAATGATGAGTACCAGAGATATGAGGGGTATCGGATAGGAGGGGCAGAATGTGAGTACCAGAGATATATGAGGGGTATCGGTAGAGGGCAGAAGTGAGACCGAGATATATGAGGGTATCGTGATAGAGGGGCTAAATGATGAGTACCAGAGAATATGAGGGTATCGTGATAGGAGGGGCAGAATGATGAGTACCAGAGATATATGAGGGGTATCGGTGATAGGAGGGGCAGAATGATGAGTACCAGAGATATATGAGGGTATCGGGGATAGAGGGGCAGAATGTGAGTACGAGATATATGAGGGGTATCGTGATAGAGGCAGAATGAGAGTACCGAGATATATGAGGGGATCGGTGATAGTGAGGGGCAGAATGATGAGTAACCAGAGATATATGAGGGGTATCGGTGATAGGAGGGGCAGAATGATGAGTACCGGAGATATATGAGGGGTATCGGTGATAGGAGGGGCAGAATGCTAAGTACCAGAGATATATGAGGGGTATCGGTGATAGGAGGGCAGAATGATGAGTACTTGAGATATATGAGGGGTATTGGTGATAGGAGGGGCAGAACGATGAGTACCAGAGATATGAGGGGTATCGGTGATAGGAGGGGCAGAATGATGAGTACCAGAGATATGAGGGGTATCGGTGATAGGAGGGGCAGAATGCTGAGTACCAGAGATATATGAGGGGTATCGGTGATAGGAGGGGCAGAACGATGAGTACCAGAGATATGAGGGGTATCGGTGATAGGAGGGGCAGAATGATGAGTACCAGAGATATGAGGGGTATCGGTGATAAAAGGGCAGAATGCTGAGTACCAGAGATATATGAGGGGTATCGGTGATAAAAGGGGCAGAATGCTGAGTACCAGAGATATGAGGGGTATCGGTGATAGGAGGGGCAGAATGATGAGTACCAGAGATATATGAGGGGTATCGGTGATAGGAGGGGCAGAATGATGAGTACCAGAGATATATGAGGGGTATCGGTGATAGGAGGGGCAGAATTATGAGTACTAGAGATATATGAGGGGTATCGGTGATAGGAGGGGCAGAATGATGAGTACCAGAGATATGAGGGGTATCGGTGATAAAAGGGGCAGAATGCTGAGTACCAGAGATATATGAGGGGTATCGGTGATAAAAGGGGCAGAATGCTGAGTACCAGAGATATGAGGGGTATCGGTGATAGGAGGGCAGAATGATGAGTACCAGAGATATGAGGGGTATCGGTGATAAAAGGGGCAGAATGCTGAGTACCAGAGATATGAGGGGTATCGGTGATAAAAGGGGCAGAATGCTGAGTACCAGAGATATATGAGGGGTATCGGTGATAAAAGGGGCAGAATGCTGAGTACCAGAGATATGAGGGGTATCGGTGATAGGAGGGGCAGAATGATGAGTACCAGAGATATATGAGGGGTATCGGTGATAGAGGGGCAGAATGATGAGTACCAGAGATATGAGGGGTATTGGTGATAGGAGGGGCAGAATTATGAGTACTAGAGATATATGAGGGGTATCGGTGATAGGAGGGGCAGAATGATGAGTACCAGAGATATGAGGGGTATCGTGATAGAAGGGGCAGAATGCTGAGTACAAAGAGATTATAACAGATGGGGTGGGTATCGGTGATAAAAGGGGCAGAATGCTGAGTACCAGAGATATGAGGGGTATCGGTGATAGGAGGGGCAGAATGATGAGTACCAGAGATATATGAGGGGTATCGGTGATAGGAGGGGCAGAATGATGAGTACCAGAGATATGAGGGGTATCAGTGATAGGAGGGGCAGAATTATGAGTACTAGAGATATGAGGGGTATCGGTGATAAAAGGGGCAGAATGCTGAGTACCAGAGATATATGAGGGGTATCAGTGATAGGAGGGGCAGAATTATGAGTACTAGAGATATATGAGGGGTATCGGTGATAGGAGGGGCAGAATGATGAGTACCAGAGATATGAGGGGTATCGGTGATAAAAGGGGCAGAATGCTGAGTACCAGAGATATATGAGGGGTATCGGTGATAAAAGGGGCAGAATGCTGAGTACCAGAGATATGAGGGGTATCGGTGATAGGAGGGGCAGAATGATGAGTACCAGAGATATGAGGGGTATTGGTGATAGGAGGGGCAGAATGATGAGTACCAGATATATGAGGGGTATCGGTGATAGGAGGGGCAGAATGATGAGTACCAGAGATATATGAGGGGTATCGGTGATAGGAGGGGCAGAATGATGAGTACCAGAGATATGAGGGGTATTGGTGATAGGAGGGGCAGAATGATGAGTACCAGATATATGAGGGGTATTGGTGATAGGAGGGGCAGAATGATGAGTACCAGATATACAGTACAGACCAAAAGTTTGGACACACCTCATTCAAAGATTTTTCTGTATTTTCATGACTATGAAAATTGTAGAATCACACTAAAGGCATCAAAACTATGAATTAACACATGAGGAATTATACATTACACTTTACAGAAAAGTGTGAAACAACTGAAAATATGTCTTATATTCTAGGTTCTTCAAAGTAGCCACCTTTTGCTTTGCACGCAGAAAAGGTGAACGGATGGACTCTACATGCCTGGTTCCCACCGTGAAGCATGGAGGAGGTGGTGTGATGGTGTGGGGGTGCTTTACTGGTGACACTGTTGGGGATTTATTCAGAATTGAAGCGGTGAGCGGTCCAGCTCACCCCAAACCATCTCGATTGGGTTCAGGTCTGGTGACTGTGGAGGCCAGGTCATCTGGTGTAGCACCCCATCACTCTCCTTCTTGGTCAAATAGTCCTTACACAGTCTGGAGGTGTTTGGGGTCATTGTCCTGTTGAAAACTAAATGATGGTCCAACTAAACGCAAACCGGATGGAATAGCATGCGCTGCAAGATGCTGTGGTAGCTATGCTGGTTCACTATGCCTTCAATTTTGAATAAATCCCCAACAGTGTCACCAGCAAAGCACCCCCACACCATCACACCTCCTCCATGCTTCACGGTGGGAACCAGGCATGTAGAGTCCATCCGTTCACCTTTTCTGCGTGCAAAGCAGTCATCAAAGCAAAAGGTGAAGAACCTAGAATATAAGACATATTTTCAGTTGTTTCACACTTTTTTGTAAAGTGTAATGTATAATTCCACATGTGATAATTCATAGTTTTGATGCCTTCAGTGTGATTCTACAATTTTCATAGCCATGAAAATACAGAAAAATCTTTGAATGAGAAGGTGTGTCCAAACTTTTGGTCTGTACTCCCTCGAGATGGCTGGACCATCATTGTAAATGCACCATTGTATATAAACACCTGTATTTTGTATCTCCCCCACCTCATTGTAGATTGTAAGCTCTCACGAGCAGGGTCGGCTTATTTCGCTTTAATTATTGTATTGTTAACGTTGTTACCTATGACTTGTGTTTTGAAACTGTTAAACTGTAAAGCGCTGCGGAATATGATGGCGCTATATAAATAAAGATTATTATTATTACTGTATGAGGGGTATCGGTGATAGGAGGGGCAGAATGATGAGTACCAGAGATATATGAGGGGTATCGGTGATAGGAGGGGCAGAATGATGAGTACCAGAGATATATGAGGGGTATCGGTGATAGGAGGGGCAGAATGATGAGTACCAGAGATATATGAGGGGTATCGGTGATAGGAGGGGCAGAATGATGAGTACTAGATATATGAGGGGTATCGGTGATAGGAGGGGCAGAATGCTGAGTACCAGAGATATGAGGGGTATCGGTGATAGGAGGGCAGAATGAGAGACCAGAGATATGAGGGTATCGTGATAGGAGGGACAGAAGAGATACCAGAATATATGAGGGTATCGGTGATAGGAGGGGCAGAATGATGAGTACTAGAGATATATGAGGGGTATCGATGATACCTTCTGACCCATCTCTATTCCTCTACTCTCAATTTGCTACTGATCCCCTACTTCTGCCCCATCTCCACTGC
This sequence comes from Oophaga sylvatica, assembly GCA_033576555.1. Taxonomy (NCBI): domain Eukaryota; kingdom Metazoa; phylum Chordata; class Amphibia; order Anura; family Dendrobatidae; genus Oophaga; species Oophaga sylvatica. Next base: position 98,698,727 of record JARQOD010000007.1, on the reverse strand, counting down.
TCTTGTTGCCCCTACCTCCTGCTCTGTCTCTTTTCTTCTTGCCATTGCCCTTCCCTCCTCCTGCCCCTGATCCCCTCCTCTATCCCCATCTCCCCCTGCTCTCCTCTCCTCCTTCTGTTACCCCCTGCCCTCTCCTCCTCTTGCCCCCTCCCTTGCTCCTCCCTAATCTTGCCCCCTGCTCTCCGTCCCCCCTCCTGTCCTCTTGCCCACTGCCCCCTGCTCCCCCTTAGTCCCTGCCCTCCCCTCTTGCCCCTGCCCCACTCCTCCTCTTACTCCCTGCTCTCCCCTCCTCCTGTTGCCCCCTGCTCCCCTCTCCTCTTGCCCCCCCTCCTCCCTGCTCTCCCCTCCTCCTGTTGCCCCCTGCCCTCTCCTCCTGTTGCCCCCTGCTCCCCCTCTCCTCTTACTCCCTGCTCTCCCCTCCTCCTGTTGCCCCCTGCCCCCTCCTCCCTTTCTCCCCTGCTCTGTGATCCAGCAGCTTCCTCCAATCATCCTTTGATGTAATCCCCCATTCCCCTCCCCCTCTCTTACGCTGCGGCTCCCTCCTCCTCTCCTCCCTTCCCCCTCCCCATTCCTCCCTCCTCCCTAACACATCATTAACCCCTGGTGCTGCAGTGATATAATGTAGCCGCCGGCTCCTGTGCAGCGTGTGCCGCTTCCTGTGCTCGGGCCGCCGCCGCCGGTGATCCTCGGAGCTCGCACTCTGTCCTCGCTGCCCCCACCCCGGCTTTGTTCCCATCCCCCCGCCTTCCTCGCAGCCTCCATCACCTCCCCCGCCCTCATTCCCCCGGTTTTTGTGTCGCCCCCCCCTCTTGCTCCCTCCTCCCTCCTGCAGCTCCGACGCATGAGGCAGGGAGGAAATAGGGGCTAGAGGGACCCAGGAAGAGAGCAGGGGCCAGAGCAGTGGGGTCAGAGCTGTGCGGCCATCAGAGCAGTGGGGTCAGAGCTGTGCGGCCATCAGAGCAGTGGGGTCAGAGCTGTGAGGCCATCAGAGCAGTGGGGTCAGGGGTAAGAGGGTCCCACACTGCCTCCACAGGAGCATCAGCCTTCAGTGCAGCCATGGCCACCACTCCTACCCCATTGCCCCTGTTGCCATCGTTGAGCTGCGCCGTGTGCCGCGATGTACCCCGGGAGCCCGTCACCATGTCCTGCGGGCATTGCCTCTGCCGGGGCTGCCTGGAGCAGGCATGGAGGGGCCAGGAGACCTACCCAACCTGCCCCAAATGCCGCCCCACCCCGGTGCAGACCCCGGACGGGGTACAGAGGGGGCTGTGCGCGGAGCACGGCGAGAAGATGCAGCTGTACTCCACGCAGGACGGAAGATTACTGTGCCCACGCTGCCAGGGGGCCACCGAACCGCAGCCGCCTCACGCCATGATCCCCATACAGGAGGCCGTGGGGGGCTACAAGGTGAGGCCTGCGGGCACTGAGGCCGGCACAGCGTGGCGCCCGCCCGGAGCTCTGCGCCATTCATGTCTTTATTTCTCCGCAGGATGAGCTGATGTCGGCCATGGCACCGCTGGAGGCCCGGCTGAAGGAGCTGCAGCAGATGCAGTGCGCCCAGGAGCAGATGATCGCACAGCATCGGGTATGAAAGCGCCATGCTGGTCCCACCCTCGGGGTGGTGTATAATGGGGTCACGTGGCACAGGAGGGTTCCACGCTGTCACGCTTGCTCTGGGGTCCACTTTCGTCTACGTTTCGCCATTACAGAGCACCACAGGGTAATGTGGCCTTGTCAGTAGGGCTGAGCAGAAAGATGCCGCGTAAGGGGGTGACCCAATTAGAGAGACCACCCTGTGCGCTTCTGGCACTATTTATCTTCCGGGTTACAAAGGACTGGTCATGGCGGACCCGGAGTGTCAGTGGTTCTGTGATGGCGGCCACCGTACACCAGGTCATGGGCCACCGCCGTCTCTGCCCCTATTGACTCCTGAGTGGCCACCCTGACACGTAGTGATGAGAAGGCAGGAGATGGAGAGCCGGAGGCTAGCCCCCTGCCTGAGGCACACAGCTTTCCCAGGAGCAGATGGCCAGGGGCACTGAGGACTCTTCCTTCTCTCGCAGGGGAACCTCCTCAGCACCAAGCACCATGTGAGTCTGGAGTTCGAGAAGCTGCACCAGTTCCTGCGGGAGCGAGAGGAGCGGCTGCTGCGCGAGCTGCAACAGGAGGGCGACCTGATCCTGGCCGAGATGGAGGAAAGTCTCAGCAAGATGAAGCAGAACTGCCAGGGCATCCTCCAGACCATCAGCAGCACCCAGCCGCGGCTGTACGAGCAGGACGCCGTCACCTTCCTCACTGTGAGTACCCCGATATCACACGGGTGTCCCTATACGAGCTCAGGACTGGGGGATCTGTCACCTTCCTCACCGTGAGTACCCTGATATCACATGGGGGTCCCTACATGAGCCCAGGACTGGGGGGAGCAGTCACCTTCCTCACAGTGAGTACCCTGATATCACACGGGGGCCCCTACACGAGCCCAGGACTGGGGGAGCCGTCACCTTCCTCACCGTGAGTACCCCGATATCACACAGGGGCCCTACACGAGCCCAGGACTGGGGGAGCCGTCACCTTCCTCACCGTGAGTACCCCGATATCACACGAGGGTCCCTACACGAGTCCAGGACTGGAAGCGCCGTCACCTTCCTCACCGTGAGTACCCCGATATCAAACGGGGTCCCTACACAAGCCCAGGACTGGGGGGAGCCGTCACCTTCCTCACAGTGAGTACCCCGATATCACACAGGGGCCCTACACGAGCCCAGGACTGGGGGAGCCGCCACCTTCCTCACCGTGAGTACCCCGATATCACACGAGGGTCCCTACACGAGCCCAGGACTGGAAGCGCCGTCACCTTCCTCACCGTGAGTACCCCGATATCAGACGGGGTCCCTACACAAGCCCAGGACTGGGGGGAGCCGTCACCTTCCTCACAGTGAGTACCCCGATATGACATAGGGGCCCTACACGAGCCCAGGACTGGGAGCGCCGTCACCTTCCTCACCGTGAGTATCCCGATTTCACACGGGCCCTACACGAGCCCAGGACTGGGGGGAGCCATCACCTTCCTCACAGTGAGTACCCCGATATCACACAGGGGCCCTACACGAGCCCAGGACTGGGGGAGCCGTCACCTTCCTCACAGTGAGTACCCCGATATCACACAGGCGCCCCTACACGAGCCCAGGACTGGGGGAGCCGTCACCTTCCTCACCGTGAGTATCCCGATATCACACAGGGGCCCTACACGAGCCCAGGACTGGGGGAGCCGTCACCTACCTCACCGTGAGTACCCCGATATCACACACAGCCCCTACACGAGCCCAAGACTGGGGAAGCCGTCACCTTCCTCACAGTAGTACCTCCATATCACACAGGGCCCTACACGAGCCCAGGACTGGGGGAGCTGTCACCTTCCTCACCGTGAGTATCCCGATATCACTCGCGCCCCTACACGAGCCCAGGACTGGGGGAGCTGTCACCTTCCTCACCGTGAGTACCCCGATATCACACGGCGCCCTACACGAGCCCAGGACTGGGGAGCCGTCACCTTCCTTCACGTAGTACCTCCAGATATCACACGGGCCCTACACGAGCCCAGGACTGGGGGAGCCGTCACCTACCTCACCGTGAGTACCCTGATATCACACACACGCCCCTACACGAGCCCAGACTGGGGGAGCCGTCACCTTCCTCATCGTGAGTACCCATATCACACAGGAGCCCTACACGAGCCCAGGACTGGGGGAGCCGTCACCTTCCTTACAGTCAGTACCTCAAATATCACACAGGGGCCCCTACACGAGCCCAGGACTGGGGGAGCCGTCACCTACCTCACAGTGAGTACCCCGATATCACACAAGCCCCTACACGAGCCCAAAACTGGGGGAAGCCGTCACCTTCCTCACTAGTCAGTACCTCACAATATCACACAGAGCCCCTACACGAGCCCAGGACTGGGGGAGCCGTCACCTTCCTCACAGTGAGTACCCCGATATCACACAGAGCCCCTACACGAGCCCAGGACTGGGGGAGCCGTCACTTCCTCACAGTGAGTACCCCGATATCACACAGAGCCCCTACACAAGCCCAGGACTGGGGGAGCCGTCACCTTCCTCACCAGTGAGTACCCTGATATCACAGGACTGGGGGAGCCGTCACTTCCTCACAGTGAGTACCCCGATATCACACAGGGCCCCTACAGAGCCCAGGACTGGGGGAGCCGTCCCTTCCTCACAGTAGTACCCGATATCACACGGGGCTCCTACATGAGCCCAGGACTGGGGAGCCATCACCTTCCTCACAGTGAGTACCCCGATATCACACGGGGGCCCCTACACAAGCCCAGGACTGGGGGAGCCGTCACCTTCCTCACGTGAGTACCCTGATATCACAGGACTGGGGGAGCCGTCTCCTTCCTCACAGTGAGTACCCCGATATCACACAGGGGCCCCTACACGAGCCCAGGACTGGGGAGCCGTCACCTTCCTCACAGTGAGTACCCCGATATCACACGGGGGCCCCTACAGAGCCCAGGACTGAGGGAGCCGTCACCTTCCTCACAGTGAGTACCCCGATATCACACGGGGGGCCCCTACACGAGCCCAGGACTGGGGGAGCCGTCACCTTCCTCACAGTGAGTACCCGATATCACACGGGGGGCCCCTACACGAGCCCAGGACTGAGGGAGCCGTCACCTTCCTCACAGTGAGTACCCTGATATCACACGGGGGGGCCCCTACACGAGCTCAGGACTGAGGGAGCCGTCCACCTTCCTCACAGTGAGTACCCCGATATCACACAGAGCCCCTACATAAGCCCAGGACTGCTGCCGGGATCCACACGTGCTCCGATGCCTGAGCACCTGTAGAGCCTGGAATGATGAGCCTCTGACATAACAGCTGCGCTTACAACCTCACTGTCCTAAGCACAACCAACTTTTACCTCAGGAGAGCTCTTCCCGCCATTACACTGGCTCCGCCCCCTTCCACTGTCACTAACCTGACTGAATCTGGAACTTTCTCCCCTCACTCTGCTCTAGCCCCTCCCACTAGACATCACCTCAGCCTTACCTAGCTCTTATCGATGTCCTATATTAACCCTTGTAACGCTAAACCTCACCCAAATGCTGTATTTCCCTGTATCCCTCATATACAATGCATGAGCATCAGTACAGTGTGTAACACATTAATGGACAGTACGACAGGTACACGTCACATGACACATTACATGGAAAGCGCAGGTCAGCCTCCAGCACACCCCCTACACGAGCCCAGGACTGGGGGAGCCGTCACCTACCTCACAGCAAGTACCCCGATATCACACAGTGGCCCCTACACAAGCCCAGGACTGGCGGAGCCGTCACCTACCTCACAGCGAGTACCCCGATATCACACGGGGGCCCCTACACGAGTCCAGGACTGGGGGAGCCGTCACCTACCTCACAGTGAGTACCCCGTTATCACACGGGGGGCCCTTACACGAGCCCAGGACTGGGGAGCCGTCACCTTCCTCACAGTGGTACCCCGATATCACACAGTGGCCCCTAACACGAGCCCAGGACTGGGGGAGCCGTCACCTACCTCACAGTGAGTACCCCGATATCACACAGTGGCCCCTACACGAGCCCAGGACTGGGGGAGCCGTCACCTACCTCACAGTGAGTACCCACCCCGTTATCACACGGGGGGCCCTTCACCGAGCCCAGGACTGGGAGAGCCGTCACCTACCTCACAGCGAGTACCCCGATATCACACAGTGGCCCCTACACGAGCCCAGGACTGGGGAGCCGTCACCTACCTCACAGTGAGTACCCCGATATCACACGGGGGCCCCTACACGAGCCCAGGACTGGGGGAGCCGTCACCTACCTCACAGTGAGTACCCCGATATCACACGGGGGGCCCTTACACGAGCCCAGGACTGGGGGAGCCGTCACCTACCTCACAGCGAGTACCCCGATATCACACGGGGGCCCTTACACGAACCCAGGACTGGGGAGCCGTCACCTACCTCACAGTGAGTACCCCGATATCACACGGGGGCCCTTACACGAGCCCAGGACTGGGGAGCCGTCACCTTCCTCACAGTGAGTACCCCGATATCACACGGGGGCCCCTACATAAGTTCAGGACTGGGGGAGCCGTCACCTACCTCACAGTGAGTACCCCGATATAACACGGGGGTCCCTACACGAGCCCAGGACTGGGGGAGCCGTCACCTTCCTCACAGTGAGTACCCCGATATCACACGGGGGCCCCTACATGAGCCCAGGACTGGGGGAGCCGTCACCTTCCTCACAGTGAGTACCCCGATATCACACGGGGGCCCCTACATGAGCCCAGGACTGGGGGAGCCGTCACCTTCCTCACAGTGAGTACCCCGATATCACACGGGGGCCCCTACATAAGCTCAGGACTGGGGGAGCCGACCAGCTGGAGTAATCAGATCCCTTCTTCGGCCCATCGGCCTGCACCGCACCTTACTGATACCACGAATACTCCCAGCCCGCTGCCGGCAGCTGCCGCGTATGGTTCTGTGGTCCCGTCCTCTGCGCTCTGTTCTTTCCCTCTTGTCTGAGTCCGCTTACTGATTTTGTTCTGTACCTGCCTGCCAGCACCACCGGCCAGCCGCTGACTGTGCTCCCGGTGTAACTCCAGATCCCTATACACTGATTAAAAGGTGAAGTCCAAGGAAAGCCCTCCTATCTGGTAAACTAGTAACTTACGCTAAGCCTGTTCATGGTAGCCATTTTTTGAGTTGCCAGGTGACAACTGACATAGCCTTGTAGCAGGTGCGGTCTTGGGGGAGACTAGTCACGGGGGGGGGGGGCTCGTCCTGGGGGTATTGTGTCCAGGGCTGTGCTCTGACCCCTCTTCTTCTCTTGCAGGATATAAAGTCATGTATGGACATGTGAGTATCTGCTGCTTCCCCGTCTCCTGCACCCCGTAACTCTGACCCCATCTAACCCACCTCTTTATCTCTCTGTTATCAGCTGTTATGGGGGCTACAGGGACGGTTTCCCGGCACAGAATGTGGTGGCTCCCAGAGACTTTGGCTATGGAGGAGTGAAGGACCTGATCCAATATACGGCTTGGAAGGATATGAAGTCTTATATCAGCCCCGGTGAGCAGACCCCTAAGATTGCGACACTACAGTGCCCACAAAATAACCCCCCATACACCTATGTATTGTATACAGTGCCCCCAAAACCTTCAGGCTAAGTTCACACGTTGCGGAATTGCCGCGGAAATTTCCGCGGCAATCCCGCACTTCTCCCGCAGGAAATACGCACGTTTTTTGTATGCTGATTCCCGCCAGAATAATAGCGTTTTGCAAGCGTAATTAGCTTGCAGAATGCTAGCGTTTTCCTAGCGATCTGTAGCATCGCTTGGAAAACTGATTGACAGGTTGGTCACACGAGTCAAACATAGTGTTTGACTCGTGTGACCAACTTTTTACTATTGATGCCGCCTATGCCGCATCAATAGTAAAAAGATCTAATGTAAAAATAATAAAAAAAAATAATAAATAATGATATTCTCACCTTCCGGCGGCCCCCGCAGCCTTCCCGCCTTCAGCGACGCTCCCGGCAACTCCGGTCCCAGGTGTGCTTTGTGACAAATCACACCGATGACGTAGCATCTCGCGAGACCGCTATGCCATCTGGGTGATTCTCGCAAAGCACTCCTGGGACCGGAGTTGCCGGGAGCATCGCTGAAGGCGGGAAGGCTGCGGGGGCCGCGGGAAGGCTGCGGGGGCCGCCGGAAGGTGAGAATATCATTATTTTTTATTTTAATTATTGTTTTACCAGGGATATGGTACCCAGGGCCTGGAGGAGAGTCTCCTCTCCTCCAGACCCTGGGTACCACCGCACATGAACCGCTTACATTCCGCAAAATTAATGAACGTGTTGCTATTTTTTCCGCGAAGCGTTTTTTTCGCGGAAAAAAACGCAACATGTGGCCAAAACATGCGGAATCAATTAACATGTATAGGATGCTTAATGCTTGCGTTTTTACCGCGGAAAAACCGCGAAAAAAACGCAATTATTCTGATCGTGTGCACTTAGCCTTAGTGTAATGTGTGCCCCCCACAGACCTCTGCTGTATACAGGACCCCCTGGTATGTGTGTGTGTGGGGGGGGGCACACACCTCTGCTGTATACTGGGGCACTGTGTGTGCCCCCACAGACCCCTGATCTATACAGGACCCCCTTGTATGTGTGTGGGGTGCACAGACCTCTGCTGTATACAGTCCCTGACAGAAGTTATGTCGCTTCTCCATGTGATGTAAATAAAAGCTTATAACCTGACGTTAAATTCATCCATTGGTTGTATAAATTACTCTTTTGAAAGCTGAAACCCTCCCAAATTTGGTTTAGGTTAAGAAAATAAATTGGCATCAATGCTGAAATATTGATCATTTAATGAACACAGAATGATCAGGTTTTGGCAAGACAAAAGTTTTGTCGCCTGGTCATATAATGCACCCAATCCTAGTTTACATCTTCACCAGTGCTCAGTAAATGATCGGTTAATTAGTGGGTGTGTATAAAAAGAAACCCAGCACCCCAGACCTTCACTTGAACTGCAACTTGAGCTCTGACAACATGCCAAAAATCCACCCTGCGACCAAAGCCTGGATTATCAAGAGGCTGAAGACCAGATCCACTGCAGAGGTGGCGGGCACCTTTAATGTGTCTCAAGCGTCAAGTACAAAGAATTAAAAAAAGATTTGAAGAGACTGGAGATGTGTTTGACAAGCCCATGTCCGGCAGACCCCGCAAGACAACTGCTCAGGAGGAACGTTTGTTTGTTAGAAAATCCAAAGCAAGCCCTTCTTCCACTGCAGCAGAGCTCCAACAGGCCTGGTCACCTCAAGTCCCTGTGTCAACTAGAACAGTTTGTAGGATTCTGTCTTGAAATGGCCTCCATGGTCGATTCAGTGCCCAGAAGCCAGCACTAAACAAAAGGCAAATAAAAAACCGTCCCACAGCCTGCTAAACAGATGGACGCTGGAAAAGTGGCAGAAGGTGGATTTCTCTGATGAATCTTCAGTAGAATTACACCATAGCCACTGCAAATACTGCAGGAGACCTACTGGAGCCCGTATGGATCCAAAATACACCCAGAAAAGAGTTAAATTTGGTGGTGGAAAGATCATGGTCTGGGGTTAAATTCAGTATGGGGTGTGCGAAACATTTGCAAGGTGGAATGCAATATCCATAGCCTAAAATATCAAGAAGTAATATATATATATATATATATATATATATATATATATATATAATATATATATATATATATATATATATATATAATATATATATCTCAAATCATAAAAGGGGTCAAATTCTGCAGCAGGATGGTGCTCCATCACATACATCCATCTCTAGAACAAAGTTCCTCCAGGCAAAAAAGATCAAGGTGCTCAAGGACTGGCCAGCCCAGTCACCAGACATGAACATCATTGAGCATGTTTGGGGTAGGATGAAGGAGGGAGCTTGGAAGACAAAACCAAAGAATCTAGATCAGGGGTGGGGAACCTCAGGCCCCAGGGCCATTTACGGCCCTCGATGACCTTTTATCTGGCCCCCGGGCAGATTCTCAGGGACCGCTGTGCTTTGGCAGGGAGCTGTATTTTGTTTGCCACCAGCTCATTAATTTCTTCTTGCTCTGTAAGTACACATGTAGTGTTCACTACTGAACACTGAAGGGCATGCAATGAAAGATTATGTCCTGACACCAGTGCCAGAGTCAGGATGTACTTTGTGGGCGGAGTTTGTATGGCCCCCGAAGGATGGTATAAATATCCAAATGGCCCTTGGCAGAAAAAATATTCCCCACCCCTGATCTAGATGAACTCTGGGAGGCATGGAAGACTGCATTCTTTGCTATTCCTGATGACTTCATTAATTAATTGTATGAATCATTGTTGAACCGCATGGATGCCGTCCTTCAAGCTCATGGAAGTCACACAAAATATTAAATATGACTCTAATAGTACCACAACTTCATTCACCAATGTTATGCAACATATATTTGTATTTTAAGATAATTATTTGTTTGAATATCATATCACTTTCTGTGGGCGACAAAACTTTTGTCTTGCCAAAATCTGACCATTCTGTGTCCATTAAATGATCAATATTTCAGCATTGATGCCAATTTATTTTCTTAACCTAAACCAAATTTGGGAGGGTTTCAGCTTTCAAAAGAATAATTTATAAACCCTATGGATGAATTTAACGTCAGATTATAAGCTTTGATTTACATAACATGGATAAGCGACATAACTTCTGTCTGGGACTGTACTGGGGCACTGATGTGTGTGTGTGTGTGTGTGTGTGTGTGTGTTTGTGCCCCACAGACCTCTGTTGTATACAGGACCCCCTTTTATGTGTGGGGGGACACACACCTTCTGTATACTGGGGCACTGGTGTGTGTGTGTGCCCCCCACAGACCTCTAATGTATACAGGACCCCCTTGTATGTGTGTGGGGGGACACACCTCTTCTGTATACTGGGGCAATGGTGTGTGTGTGTGTGCCCCCCAAAGACCTCTGTTGTATACAGGACTCCTGGTATGTGTGTGTGTGCCCCCCACAGACCTCTGTTGTATACAGGACCCCCTTGTATGTGTGTGGGGGGGGCACACACCTCTGCTGTATACTGGGGCACTGATGTGTGTGTGCCCCCCAAAGACCTCTGTTGTATACAGGACCCCTGGTATGTGTGTGTGCCCCAAAACACACCTCTGTTGTATACAGGACCCCCTTGTATGTGTGTGGGGGGCACACACCTCTGCTGTATACTGGGGCACTGATGTGTGTGCCCCCCAAAGACCTCTGTTGTATACAGGACCCCTGGTATGTGTGTGTGCCCCCCCACAGACCTCTGTTGCATACAGGACCCCTTTTCTGTGTGTACCCCCCACAAACCTCTAATATATGCAGGACCCCTTGGTATGTGTATGCCCCCCATACACTACTGCCCCTGTCGCCACCTCCTGGCACCATCTTTACTCCTCTCCTTCTTTTCCAGCCTTACCGGACATCATCATGGACCCCAGCACGGCCCACCTGAACCTGGTGCTGTCTGAGGACCTGACCTGCGTCCGATACAGCGACACCAAGCAGTCGTTACCTGAGAACCCGCGCCGCTTCGACTACTGCTGCTGCGTCCTGGGCACCGAGGGCTTCACCTCCGGCCGCCATTACTGGGCTGTTGATGTCGGTAGCAAGACCAAGTGGAATCTTGGCGTGGCCAAAGAGTCGGTGAACCGCCGGGGCGGGATCACGCTGTCACCGGAGAACGGCTTCTGGATACTGTGGCTGAGGAATGGCCACGAGTTCAAAGCCCTGGACGTCCCGTACCGGACGCTGACCCTGAGGAGCAAACCGCAGCGCGTGGGCATTTACCTCGACTACGAGGGCGGCCAGCTGTCCTTCTACAACGCCGACGACATGTCCCACATCTACACCTTTGTCACCTCCTTCTCCGAGACCATCTACCCCTACTTCTGCCCCTGCCTGAACGACTCGGGGAAGAACGGGGGCCGCTCAGGGTCCTTCACCACGTGCCGTGACCAGGAGGCCATTCCTTCTCGTTTCACCACTATTGTCCCACATGTCGCTGGCGCAGGAGGCGTCGGCCATGCCCTTACCCCTTGTCATTACCTTCACAGCTCAATAAATGTATCCGTATTCAGTAAAAAAAATACGTGAGAACGTCTCCTTCATGGGTAATGGGGGTATCAGGGGGCTGGGACCCCCGCTCGCCCTCTCATGCTGCCTGCACCAATGTCACCATTGCTCTAGTATGAACCAGGAGGATCAGGATGAGCAGAGCTGTCCGTGCCCCCTAAGGGACAGCTTCTAACCCATAAGATGAAAATGAGATAGTATGCCTTTAAGAGCCATCTGAGGGGTCTGCACCACCACCTATATCGGGGGCACTCATTCATGGAATTAGTACATTCATTTGCCAGCATGTTTTATTGCCTGGGTTACAGTATATATCTGCCTCCGCTCCGGCTTATGGGGGCTTCATCATGCCGAGACCCTCCTAAGCTTCATCTGACTCCCCCGCAGCGTCTGTGGGAAATCCACCCAGGTGGTCCAGGAGAATGCGGGGTGCAGGGGGTCGGTCATGTGGTAGCGAGCGTTCAGGCCGGCCTCAGCGCAGCCCCCTGTGTGGTACCAGAAGCCTCCCCCCCAATACTCCGCGCAGTTCTGAGCGTGTCCGTCCTGGTCGTGGTCGTACGTTGAGAACGTGTGTCCGGCATGGAGGCTCAGCGCGTCCCCTGCAAAGACAAGGTCGGCTTAAAGGGACTGTCCATATTGTGTCCACCGCTATGACCTCGTGAGTGGACTTCGCTGCCCCTGATTACCAGCCGTCTGCCCATATGACCGCTGCAGCCAATCATTGACCTCCAGATCCTTGTGTGAGATGATTGAGAACAGTGTGATTGGCTGCAGTGGTCACATGGTACACAGCTCATAATCGGCTGCTGAAAAGTAAGCAGAGACCCCCAGAGCAGCTGTGAGAGAGAAGTAGGCGTTGAAAGGTAATTTTTTTTTTTTTTTTTTAAATTCCAGACAATCCCTTTAAATACACACAACGTTTTGTTGAGATTAAGTGTCGTTCTCACCGGCCCCTCCATCGCTGAACGCCCCGAGGTGCAGGCGGTATCCGTCGCTGTCCGGGTTCAGAGCGTGGCGGGATAGGCTGAAGTTGGTGTACTGCGCTGTGACCCGCGTCCCCTCCACATCCTCCAGCTCCACCTGCAGCTCGTAGTCGCCGCTCATAGTCAGGCGGTAAATATTCTGCAGCCCTGGTACCGAGGAGAGAGGTCAAAGTGTGCATAGAGACCCCCGGCGACACTCAGAGCCCCCAATATTCAGTGACACCACATTCACCACAACCCAAGAACAGTAACATGGTGCCAAACTCCATGCTGAACTGTGAGGACCCTGCAAAGAGCAGCCTCAGCTTCTGGGGGAGGTCAGACCTTTCCTCCATGTGAGGCTGTGGCGCCATCACCACTTACCGAGCCAGTACTCGCCGTCTGCGCTCCCAAAGCCGCTCACGTAATCCTGCCAGGGGCGGCCGAAGTCCTCCGAACCGTCCAGCCGCCTCTGAAACACCTGTGGGGGCAGTTAGTATAAAGGGATGGTATAACTCACACGTCACCCCCCCAGGACTAATCTCCGTCCACACCAGCCCATCACCTGTCACCCCCCCCCCCAGGAATAATCGCCGTCCACACCAGCCCATTATCCGTCACCCCCTTCAGGAATACTCACCGTCCACACCAGCCCATCCTTCACCCCCAGGAATAAATCACCAGCCCAACCGTCATCCCCCCCCCCCCTAGGAATGATCAACGTCCACACCAGCCCACACGTCACCCCCCCTAGAAATAATCACCTTCCACACCAGCCCATTATCCATCACCCCCCAGGACTAATCTCCGTCCACACTAGCCCATCCTTCACCCACTGGAATACTCAATGTCAACACCAACCCGTCACCTCCCCAGGAATACTCATTGACCACACCAGCCCATCACCCACCCAGGAATACTCTTCGTCCACACCAGCCCATCACCCCCCCAGGAATACTCATTGTCCACACCAGCCCGTCACCCACCCAGGAATACTCACTGTCCACGCCAACCCGTCATCCATCACCCCCCAGGAATACTCACCGTCCACACCAGCCCGTCACCCACCCAGAAATACTCACTGTCCACACCAGCCCGTCACCTGTCACGTCACAGTACACCGGCAGGGGGCGCTGCGACCCTTGTGGATATATGATGTAGACTCCGCTAGAGGGTCCAGGTGTGTCACAAATATCCTGGCAGTCTACAGGAAGCCGTCCGCCCTCAGACAGGGGTCGCAGAGCTGAGAAGGGGATGACAGTCACTAGTATGGGGCCGGGGTCACATGTTGGGAGCAACGTTTATAGAAAACTGAGCTCATGCATGACTGTGCATCAATATCTGCATACACAATGAGCGTGCATATACAGTGAGCGTGCATATGTGTAAATGTAAGACCCCTACATACTGGCCTCCTTATGTACAGCCGTCACCCCTCCACCTAAATCTACTACAACACCAAGCAGCAGTGGCCATGACCCCGGTACCCGTGCAGGGTGGTTCGTGCTCACGGTCTTTACGTCACTCACCTGGTGGAGTCTTCTTCCAGCTGCCGGTGACTTGTGGAATAAAATAGAACCCAAGAAGGAGGAAGATCTAGAAAACAATGAGAAGAAGACGTCTACAACCATCACATGGACACGGGGGACAGCACAGGACCTGAGCCCTAAACAGGGGCCAAGAGATCGGCGGGAGCAGATTGTAGGGACCCCACAGCAGGACGAGGACGGGGGAATATTAGGACCTCAGATCTGTGACGTGGGAGGTGAGAACAGTGGATTCTTCGCCTTCTCTTACATAGACGTCCCAGGCGTTACATTTATCATGTGCGGGATAGGGGTTTGCCCACCGGACCACCACCAAATGTCAGAATGGAGGCCCAAGCCCTCTGCTGCTTCCCACTAGCGCCCTCATGTGTGTGGCCATGAAAGTCCCACACAGCTGGGGAAGGAGTGGAAACAATGGGAGCTCCTGGTGGGAGCACAGGTGACATCCGGAGTATCCACCAGATGACCGGACAGAGGCATCATCTAATTCTGGACAGTCAGTGTAACAGGAAGACTTGGCTCACAGAAGAAGATGGTGGAAGATGGGGAAAATAAGGGTCAGGACAGGAGCAGTCTACATATTGCCAGTGAAACTGGAAAGCTTCAAGACACAAAAAGAGAAGAAGGGACGTTCTGGAGATTGCTGGATCCTGACATTAGCCATGTGCACACCGCCAGGATTCTGCTCCAGGTGGCGGTCACGTGTCCACCAGCTCCTCAGCAGCTTCTCGCAACAGAACATTGAAAAAAATAGGCAAAGTTGATAGCTGAGGATTGGGAATCCTGAGAGAATGCACATGGCCTACTGTCAGGATTCAGTGATTGCAGAAATGTAACTTAAGCCCAGAAAACCCATTTAATAACCTGGAAATGGAGGGAGAAAATGGCTTTCTAGAAAGCACAGAAAAGTGCGATCCCTTACCTTCATTGTAGAGAGTCTCCGGGATTCACTGATGTGATGAGACATTGTCACATAGTGACTATATATAGACCAGAAGAAGGGCAAATACAGGAACATTGGGGGACGGGACATTTGGGGAAAACCAGCCATGGAGAGGTCTTACCAGAAGGTCTCTGTCCATTGTACTCAAGAATTGCTGAGGTTGTCACAAATATCTCAGGAACGTTCCTGTTCTCAGAAGTCGTTCTCCAGCTGATTGAAGAATAGAAGACAACAACCGCTAGGATCCATCAGTCCATGGACGAAATCTAGACCCCCCAAACCCTTCAGTCCATGGACGAAATCTAGACCCCCCAAACCCTTCAGTCCATGGACCTGGATGGATGTCTACCATAGCAGACAACATGGTGGAGAAACTAGAAGCCTGGAGAAATGTCCACAGCGAGGACTCCTTCATCTACGGGAGGACATCAATGAGGCTTTAATTGAATAACTTATGTTCTTGGATACATTGTATCTTCTTGTTTTCCTTTACTTACAAGGAACCAGATAGACAGAGACGCCATCAAGTCATTTAGATTTGTATCTTCTTGTTCCTCTTTTTAGGTTTTTGTGTCTTTAGAATCGGACAAAAAGTCTTTGTTTTGTAAAGAAAGTCCCGTCCGTTGCCAGTTTGGAATTCTTCCCCCCAAGACTTTACTGATCATTATCACTCTGGTGCAATCCTCCATTCTCATTAATTTCGAGTCATTATTACATTTCTCTATGGGACGTGAACTTGTGGTCAACACAAAATAAGTATCAATACGTAGTCATAGATAATACATCTGTGCAAATAGCAAGTAACATAGTATGATACTAAATATATAGGACCAATATAATTGGTTAACACCTGTTTACCAAAGCTCAGATAACAAAGAAAAGGTGTGGATATCCGTGTATGGTGAAATAAAAACATATATGATAAAAATACAAAGACATACAGTACAACTAGCCAATATGGTGGCCCGCAAACCAGTAAATCATAGTGACATGATAAGAAAAAAACAGTCTTGAAACATGATTAAATCATATATGGAGAGCTACAAGTGCAATGAATAACATGATGAGCAGTAAAAAACAAAAATGTATAGAACATAATAGTCTATAATAATATATGGCCCCTGTAGGAACTCTGATAAATCAACAGTACATACAAACCAAATGATCTATCAGGTAGACATAAATGCAATAGATTCACCTAAAGGGTATTGTGGAGACAGGAACCCCTATGTATGTTTCGTCACATTAGCCTTCTTCCGAGGGGAGTGTATACCGCTATATAGTGTGGATCGTGGCCTCCGATGACGCTTAGCTTGTCGCTGGGATTCACAGGAGTACCAAGATGGCAGTCATGGGGGCCTTTAGGATAGCTCCAGCTGCCGTTTTTCACCGAAGTCGACCTGTGATCACATTGTGTGGGCTGATGGGAGCTGGTGTTCAGGTGCACCAGCAACTGCTCCATATAATTGCTGTTGTCGGAGATTGACAGCAGCATGTAAATGATTAACAGCATCGATTGTAGCTGCCGGCAGTGGAGTAACATACAGTCATGGCCAAAAGTTTTGAGAATGACACAAATATTCTATTTTCACATGATCTGCTGCCCTCTGGTTTTTATGTGTGTTTGACAGATGTTTTTATCACAGACAGAACTATAATAATTACAAACATATGAGTAACAAAAGCTTATATTGACAGTTAGAATGAGTTAATGCAGCAAGTCAATATTTGCAGTGTTGACCCTTCTTCTTCAGGACCTCTGCAATTCTCCCTGGCATGCTCTCAATCAACTTCTGGACCAAATCCTGACTGATAGCAGTCCATTCTTGCACAATCAATGCTTTCATTTTGTCAGAATTTTTAGGTTTTTGCTTGTCCACCCGTCTCTTGATGATTGACCACAAGTTCTCAATGGGATTAAGATCTGGGGAGTTTCCAGGCCATGGACCCAAAATCTCTATGTTTTGTTCCCTGAGCCATTTAGTTATCACCTTTGCTTTATGGCAAGGTGCTCCATCATGCTGGAAAAGACATTGTTGATCGCCAAACTGCTCTTGGAGGGTTGGGAGAAGTTGCTCTTGGAGGACATTCTGGTACCATTCTTTATTCATGGCTGTGTTTTTAGGCAAGACTGTGAGAGAGCCGATTCCCTTGGCTGAGAAGCAACCCCACACATGAATGGTTTCAGGATGCTTAACAGTTGGCATGAGACAAGACTGGTGGTAGTGCTCACCTTGTCTTCTCCAAATGAGGCGTTTTCCTGATGTCCCAAACAATCGAAAAGGGGATTCATCAGAGAAAATAACTTTACCCCAGTCCTCAGCAGTCCACTGCCTGTACCTTTTGCAGAATATCAGTCTGTCCATGATGTTTTTTCTGGAGAGAAGTGGCTTCTTTGCTGCCCTCCTTGAGACCAGGCCTTGCTCCAAGAGTCTCCGTCTCACAGTGCGTGCAGATGTGTGTAGCCCTGGTACACAATACCAGGAGGATGAGTGGAGAGGTAACGGTTAAGGGCTCTCCATGATATCACGTACACTTCGGACACACCCAGCAGGGGTGTGGAGGGGAGTGCTGAGTAGTCTGAGTGCAGTTCAGTCAGTGACTCGAAAGAGTTAGGAAGTGCAGTCTTTGTGCAGTTCAGAAAGTGGAGTCCAGTAAAGGTGAGCCAGTTCACCTCAGCCTGGTCAGAGCTGTGCCCCACTAGAGGACGGACTGAGACATCTGTTGAGAGTCTGAGCAAAGCGAAGGGCATAGTGGAAGAGAACAGAAAAGTGCCATAGGTATAGAATACCTGCACATTGTTACCGGTCACTGGAGACCGAAGCATCACCATAGCTTCATGCATGGTGGTAGGAAACCCAGAGGCTTACCGGACCTTAGGTAACGGAAAGCAGCCCCTGAAGAGTCAGTACGTAACTGGGGTCAGGGAGAGTGAGAACCTTGAGTCAGTGCACGACAGGAATTGGAACTCAGCTCTCTCAGAAGAAGGCTCCAACCACAAAACTGACCGGGCAGCACAGCTTTGGAATAGCTGGAGTTATAGAGGGAACTACGCTTTACGCTGGTTGGACTCTTCATCATTGGAAAGTAAAGGAGGCCCCTAACTTGCTTAGCCGTTGCCTCAAAGCTCATCCTCCATCAACCCCATCAGCCTCCCTGGGACCTGCCTGAACAACTTGAAGTAAAGGTATGGAAAGACGCTGATTGTGAGACTGTGTTATTTGATTGCATTCCTGCACTACCCCATCATAACCATCGACCTGAGGGAAGAGTCCCACCTGTAGGGGACCCGACATCTAGCTGCCTCACCATCCCCTCAGAGATCTACAGCAGCGCTGGTACAAATTACCAGAGACTACAGGTGGCGTCACGAACTGTATATATATATCCCCTGTAAATATACCCCCCAACATACGCCTGACCGCCAGGGCCACAGACCGAGCCACCGCTACCTGTGACAATCCCATAGACTTCTACGGGCTCGGCTCTGAGTACCCCATTGCCCTGGAAACCCACAATTGTGGTGCGTGGTCGAGACAGATGCACTCACACCTGCCTGCTGCCATTCCTGAGCAAGCTCTGCACTGCTGGTAGCCCGATCCCGCAGCAGAAACACTTTTAAGAGACGGTACTGGTGCTTGCTGGTCTTTCTTGGGCGCCCTGAAGCCTTTTTGGCAACAATGGGACCTCTCTCCTTGAAGTTTTTGATGATGCGATAGATTGTTGACTGAGGTGCAATCTTTCTAGCTGCGATACTCTTCCCTGTTAGGCCATTTTTGTGCATTGCAATGATGACTGCACGTGTTTCTTTAGAGATAACCATGGTTAACAGAAGAGAAACAATGATACCAAGCACCAGCCTCCTTTTAAAGTGTCCAGTGGTGTCATTCTTACTTAATCATGACAGATTGATTTCCAGCCATGTCCTCATCAACACCCACACCTGTGTTAATGGAGCAATCACTGAAAAGCTGGTCCTTTTAAGGCAGGGCTGCAATGATGTTGAAATGTGTTTTGGGGATAAAGTTCATTTTCTAGCCAAATATTGACTTTGCAATTAATTGCTGTTAAGCTGATCACTCTTTATAACATTCTGGAGTATATGCAAATTGCCATTAGAAAAAGTGAAGCAGTAGACTTTGTAAAAATTAATATTTGTGTCATTCTCAAAACTTTTGTCCATGACTGTAGCTCCACACTTGCAGACGTGGAGCTGTGTTCCCAACATTTTTGTCAAAATCTTCTCTGTCAACTTGGAAATTATACGACCACTTCTGAATGAGAAGGTGAATGTCCTGCAGACCTCGAAACAGTGGCAGGAGGATCTGTGGGGTCATTATACATATCACAGGAAAAGGATCAAAAATCCAGAAATTAGAAATGTCATACGTTACCTGTCCAAAATTCCCCTCTCGCCTTCCCAAACCCGTTCCTCTATTCTTTCCAGCCATGATAGAAGTTCACACTCTCAACATTACTCTTCTGGAAAAACTGACGAGACGACCATTATTAGTCGCTCAGAAGTCTGAGTTTACAAAACAAAATCTGGCAAATTGAAATAGTGTTTGATAAACTTTTTACTATTCATGATTTACTAGTGTCCCCCAGAATCATGGCTTCCACAGCCTGACAACGCTTCACTTGCTGGGAGAAGGAGAAGGACCCTTTTCCCCAGGTCATTATTTCTCATTCTTCTCCAGATACTCCTGTATATTACCCATAAAATATGCCTGTGCCATACGCTACACTGCCTCCACCCTGTGCCAGATGCTACACTGCCTCCACACTGTGCCGGTCTCTACACTGCCTCCACCCTATGCCGGTCTCTACACTGCCTCCACCCTATGCCGGTCTCTACACTGCCTCCACCCTGTGCCGGTCTTTACACTGCCTCCACCCTGTGCCAGACACTACACTGCCTCCACCCTGTGCCGGGCTCTACATTTCCTCCACCCTGTGCGGGTCTCTACACTGCCTCCACCCTGTGCCAGACATGTGTCTGCCTCCACCCTGTGCCGGTCTCTACACTACCTCCACCCTGTGCCAGTCTCTACACTTCCTCCACCCTGTTCTGGTCTCTACACTGCCTCCACCCTGTGCCAGACACTACACTGCCTCCACCTGTGCCAGACGCTACACTGCCTCCACCCTGTGCCAGACACTGCACTGCCTCCACCCTGTGCCGGTCACTACACTGCCTCCACCCTGTGCCAGACACTGCAGTGCCTACACCCTGTGCCGGTCACTACACTGCCTCCACCCTGTGCCGGTCTCTACACTTCCTCCACCCTGTGCCGGTCTCTACACTTCCTCCACCCTGTGCCAGTCTCTACACTGCCTCCACTCTATGTCGGTCACTACACTGCCTCCACCTGTGCCAGACGCTACACTTCCTCCACCCTGTTCCGGTCTCTACACTTCCTCCACCCTGTGCCGGTCTCTACACTGCCTCCACTCTATGCCGGTCTCTACACTTCCTCCACCCTGTGCCAGTCTCTACACTTCCTCCACCCTGTTCTGGTCTCTACACTGCCTCCACCCTGTGCCGGTCACTACACTGCCTCAACCCTGTGCCGGTCACTACACTGCCTCCACCCTGTGCCGGTCTCTACACTGCCTCCACCCTGTGCCAGACACTACACTGCCTCCACCCTGTGCCGGTCACTACACTGCCTCCACCCTGTGCCGGTCACTACACAGCCTTTCTATGGTGGCACGTGTCTAGACCTTCCTCCAGTAGCATGTGTTCAGGGCTTTCTATGGGGGCATGTGTCCACTACGGTGGGACACATGTGTAGCAATGAGAAGATCTCCATCTTCCACCCCTGTCCATGAATCTGTATAGGCATCTCTTAGATACTAATAGTGTTTACTTACATTTACTAAAGTAAAGAAGAACTTTAAAAATCTGCAGAAATGTCCACAAGAAGGACTCCTTTATCTACACTGTATAGCAGGAGTCCTCCAACTACGGCCCACATGCCACGTGTGGCCCGCCGAGGACATTTATCCGGCCCGTCTCAAGGGGCCACGAGCAGCCGTTCCTCCTACCTCAGCTACACCGGCTGACATTGAACTTCGCTACCGGCTACCGGCCGGCTCTGTAGTCTGATGGGCACTGATCAGACGGCATTGATGGGCACTGATCAGGCTGCATTGATGGGCACTGATCAGGCTGCAGTGATGGGCACTGATCAGGCTGCATTGATGGGCACTGATCAGGCTGCAGTGATGGGCACTGATCAGGCTGCATTGATGGGCACTGATCAGACTGCATTGATGGGCACTGATCAGGCTACAGTGATGGGCACTTATCAGAATGCATGATGGGCACTGATCAGGCTGCATTGATGGGCACTGATCAGGCTGCAGTGATGGACACTGATCAGGCTGCAGTGATGGGCACTGATCAGCGGCATTG
>JARQOD010000007.1:98641011-98677048 GCA_033576555.1 Oophaga sylvatica | reverse complement strand
CCGAAAGTACAATTTACATGCCTCCCGGAAAGCAAAAAACTTGTCCCGCCCCCCAGTGAATCTGTCAGGGAGAGCTACTTTAGGTTCAGGTCCGGACTGCTCCGGGGGTACAAAACCTTGGACTTAATGTCCGCCAGCTCCATGGACAAACTCTGCAACTGCCGAGCTAGACTGACTACTGGATCCATGGTGACTGGAGAAAATCTTAAGTGGTCGGTGAAAATGTCACGCTGTTACTGCATACAGGAGGTCTGGGGTCTATGCTGACCCTAAGCTGGGGTCCTGACTAATCCCTCTACCTGGAGGTACTGTTGATGGTACAGAGGTCCAGGCCGCCAGCGTAATCCCTACCTCCTGAGGATCCCTGAACCTCAGTGATCCAGTCCTGAGAAGGACCCTGATCACAACACCGGGGACTGGTAGGTATATGCCTAAACACAGTAATAAACGAACGAGACAGTACAAGGGGTAAACTAAAATCCACCTTGCATACAAAAGTCATACCACAGGAAACAGAGGGGACACCAACGGGTACGGACATAAATGATAAAGCGAGGAGGGGAAAAAAGACCACACAGGTACTCTTAACTTCAGCCTTCACCATACAACGATCCGCTCTGCTGGTCTGCATGAATGCTTTCACCGACACTTCCCAAGCAGACAGGCAGGTATTTGAAGGAAACCAATTACCACAACATTAATTGCAGCTGAGCGAGGCTGGTCTAGTCCAGCACAGAGAGAGGAAGAATTAACTCCCTCTCTGCCGAAAAACACCCAGCACCAGAAACTCAGCTGTGAGAAGTCAGGGTGTGCAATCGCGACGATCTTCGCAGCGACACACCCGTGACAGGTACACACGTGATCCACAACTTCTCTACAGTCCACCTTGTCTCACCCTCCCGCCATAGAATTCTGGGAATTTCCTAAAATTTGTTTCAGGCAAATTTGATTTGGTTCTGAATAAAATTGCTCTGAATCAAAGATGCCTCAATTGTCGTAAAAATTCATTTATTATGTTCTGAGCCCCCAAGCATAATAAACGGAGGGCAGGGCAGGGGTTAAATAATCTTGAAATAAAAATTATGCTCACTTGTGCGAGGCTCCGACTTGTTCTGTCCCCGACACCTCCGCCGCACCGCAGCCCTCCGTTGTAACTTTCGGCTTTTGCGGGTCTGAAGTGATGTACCTCTGCTTCCCTCATGACCACGGGAGGTGATCACTGAAGAGGACGGGGAGCTGTGTGGTGTAATGGCAGGTGAGTATAAGTTATTTCATTAGTTTAACGCCTTCTTGCCCCTAAAAAAGACAGTAAAAATGAATTTGATTTGTTACAAATTGATTGACTCATCCCTATAACTGGGCAGACCTGGTTTAGGCAGACATTGGTGGTCACCCATGCCACAAACAGATAAAAGTAAGAAAACCCCGGGGCCGACAGCAGATTCCTCCTCCCCTACTCCGAGCTCTGGGATATATCAGCGTTGGCCTTGTGTAGCCCTGGTATGTAGGGTACACATTATCCGGGAGGATGAGTGGAGAGGTAACGGTTAAGGGCTCGACATGACTCATATACAATTCGGACACACCCAGCAGGGGTGTATAGGGGAGTGTCCTGTAGCACAGTGCGGTCTGAAAGTCGGTCCTGTGAGCGTGCAGGGAGTGAGGACTGGTGCCTGTTGGAGAGTCGAGATCTCCTGTCAACACAGGGAGACGGTACAGAAGTGGAGGCTAGTACGGATGACTGAATATTATCCTAGTCTAGTCAGTGCTTATGTTAAGAGCGCAAGCAGGGCGAAGGGCGCAGTGGAAAGGAATTATAGAAGTGCCTTAAGGATTGAACTATCCTGCATTAGTCACCGGTCACTGGGACCGAAGTGTTGCTACAGCTTCAAGCGTAGTGATAGAACAACCAGAGGTTCGCTGGACTTCAAGTCTCAGGAACAAGCCCTTTTGTCAGTACGTAACCGGAGTCAGGAGAATAAGGCTTTTGAGTTCTGCAGGACAAAAGCAAGGTCTTAATTCCACCCTGAGGAGGCTCCGACCACTATACTGACCAGGCAGTACAGCTACAGAATTAGCTGGAGTTTTAGAGTGAACTTAGCTTCATGCAAGTTGGACTCATTACATTGAAAGTTAAGGAGGCCTCTAACCTGCTCAGCCGTTACCTTGAAACGCATCCTCCATCCACCCCAACAGCTTCCCGGGACCTGCCTTATCATCTTGGAAAGTAAAAGGTATGGAAAGAAGCTTTAATGTGTGAGACTGTGTCATTTAACTGCATACCTTCACGACATCATCATCACTATAGACCCTGAGGGAAGAGTCCCACCTGTAGGGGACCCGACATCTAGCTGCCACACCATCCCCTCAGAGATCTACAGCAGCGCTGGTCTTAGTGATCAGAAAACTACAGGTGGCGTCACGAACTGTTATATACCAGTCCCCTGTAAATAACCCCCCCCAACATACGCCTGACCGCCAGGGCCACAGACCGAGCCACCGCTACCTGTGACAACCCCATAGACTTCCATGGGCTCGGCTCTGAGTACCCCATTGCCCTGGTAACCCACAATTGTGGTGCGGGTCACGACAACTTGGCGTCACGAACAGGATGAGAAACTCGCAAAATTGCGAGCCCTGTGTGCCTGTGGAGTGTTTTGGGGAAAAAGACTGTTGCTGTTGTTTGGCGCCAAATACCGCCATATTTGCCGCCATATTCGCGCCCTGAGGCGCTGGAGAAGAAGGTGGGCGTACCTGAAGGAGCGCGCAAAGTCTTGGACACGCCCCCGGCTCTGACTCAGCGGCAGGTCCTGCGACAGGAAGTAAACGCTCTGACATCAGAGCGCCTGCGACGAAGGTCCTGTCCCCACCGCTGTGCCTGTGGAATAGCAGCTTCTGAAACCGGTAGGCTCCGTTTAACCAAGGGGGCGCTAATATGTCACAACAACCGGCCGACAGTGCGGCCCCAGCCGGAGGCCCTGACCCCGCACCGCGTGGCATTGTAGCGCCAGATGGGGGCGCAGGCCCAGCACCCAGTCCGGTAGTCCCGCTCATGCCACTAACGCTCCCATATATGCCTGAGGCGAAATGGCTACCCCAGTACTGCGGTGAGCCAGGTACTTTGGCAGGATTCAAGCGGAAGTTATGCAGCATCCTAGAAATGTACTCCATGTCTGAGAGACAAAAAGCTGCTGTGCTGATAGGGCAGCTAACTGGCGCTGCTGAGAGGGAAGTGGAGACCTGGGATACCGTTGATCAGGAGTCGGTACCCGCGATCCTCTTTAAGCTACATGCCATGTTTGAAGACCGCACAGAAACGGATCTCCGGATGGCCTTCTACCACTGTTCACAGCAGCCAGGTGACAGCATCAGGGACTATGCCTGCCGACTACAAGGGGCCCTGAGAGCCCTCAAGCAGGTTAATACCATAAGTGTCACTGATGAAAATAAGATGCTGAAAGAACAATTTGTGCAAGGACTGAGGTCCCAAGCGGAACGCAGAACTGTAAATTGGTGGTCTTTAGATCACCCTGATGCTACCTTTGATGCCCTAAAGGACATG
Organism: Oophaga sylvatica; assembly: GCA_033576555.1. Classification (NCBI taxonomy): domain Eukaryota; kingdom Metazoa; phylum Chordata; class Amphibia; order Anura; family Dendrobatidae; genus Oophaga; species Oophaga sylvatica. The sequence goes on along the minus strand of JARQOD010000007.1, from coordinate 98,673,486 downwards.
GCAATAAAAGGGCTGCGACCCCTGGGCAAACCTGAAGTGGCAACCCAACATCACCAGGGTGAAGTCACTCTAGAACCGGCAATATCCACCTTTTCCCCACTTGTGGCAGAAGCCAAAACGCAGGCCACGGTCCCTAGTGAGTTGGACTGTCTGCGCTCGGAAGTGCGCCAGTTGACTAAAAATCTGGCTGCTGTGATGAGTGCCCTGCAGCTGCGGCAAGAGGAAGAAGGAAAGATCTTATTAGCTGACTGCCCAGAAGACGTCCCGTGGATGAACCGGAGAAGAACGAAGACGTCGCCCCCCCGGAGGAGGACAACGCCACCCCCAGGAGCGACCCCTGATCAACACCCTCCTCGTCGGAGATCACCTGTTACCGTTGCAACCGGAAAGGTCATATGTCTCCACAGTGTCCTTTAAACGGGCAGAACCTGGGTCCGAGGGCCAACACCCAGGAGGAGACCCGTCAGGCCCCCTAGACTGGAACCGCAGGTTCGTGGGTGGACGACCCTACCTGTCCATCATTCTGGATGGGATTGCGGTTCCGGCGTTGCTGGATACTGGGTCTCAGGTGACCATAATACCTGATGCCCTATATACGAAGTTCTGGTCTATGGATAGTCTTCAACCCCCGAGCCCTGACTTTACTGTGTATGCTTCTAATGGTCTCCCTGTGGAAGTACTCGGGACCAAAAGTGTGGATGTGAAAGTGGGCAGAGAGGAGTTGAAAGACCAGGGGCTTCTAGTAGTAAAGACTGTAAATGAAGAGAACGGTTTAAATATAATTTTGGGTACTAACATTATCAGTAACTGTCTGGGAGAAGTTGTGTTTCTACTCCAACAGCTCGCTGAGATTGCCCGACCAAGGCAGAAAGGAGTAATCCAAAGAGAGATCCGGGCCCTGGTGTGTCAGCAGCAAGCGAAGCTTACAGACGGCGAAATTGGTAATGTACGGGTCACCGACTCGAATCCTATTGTGATACCCCCAATGAGTGAAATGATAATCTGGTGCAGGGCAGCCATAGGTCTGAGAGGACAGAACTACCAAGCTGTAGTAGAACCCCACCATTCAGAACATAGACCTACACTTATGACTGCTAGGGGAGTAGTGGAAGTGGTGAATGGAAGAGTACCGGTACGGCTTCTCAACTGGGGAGATGATGAGGTAAACTTACCCCGTTATGCAACCATTGCTAAATTACATGCCGTCGATAATAATTCTATTCTCCCGACTGAGTCCTTAGACTCCCGCCAAATAGCGGAGGACAATGACCCGGCAACCCAGGTGGCGGAATGGTGTCAGCAACTCCATGTTGGGACGGACACCACTCCCGCTCACCAGAAGCAAGGGGTATTACGGGTGGTACAAGAGTACGCACAAGTGTTTAGTAAACACCCCCTCGACTTTGGGGCCATTAAGGGAGTACAGCATCATATCCCTACAGGCAGTCATCCTCCCATTAAAGAGCGGTACAGGCCTATACCTCCAGCCCATTATCAGAAAGCTAAGGAAATGTTACATGATATGAAGGAAGCCGGGTGATAAGGGATAGTTGTAGCCCCTGGGCAGCACCTCTAGTTCTGGTTAAAAAGAAAGATGGTAGTATGAGAATGTGTGTGGATTACAGGCAAGTGAATCGCATAACACATAAAGATGCTTACCCGTTACCACGAATTGAGGAGTCCTTAGCTGCTCTGAAAACGGCTAACTACTTTTCTACCCTTGATCTGACTAGTGGATACTGGCAAGTGGCTGTGGCTGAGGAGGATCGTGAGAAAACGGCTTTCACCACCCCAATGGGCTCTGTGAGTTCGACAGGATGCCGTTTGGGCTCAGCAGTGCCCCGGGAACATTTCAGAGAGTGATGGAGAACTGCCTGGGACATCTCAATTTCGAAACCGTGCTGCTATACTTAGACGACGTCATCGTGTATTCCAAGACATATGAGGACCATCTGAAGCACCTGGCAGAAGTATTCGAGTCCCTGTCCAGGTACGGGATGAAGTTGAAACCCTCAAAATGCCATCTACTCAAACAGAAGGTACAATACTTGGGGCACATCGTCAGTTCGGAAGGAGTAGCGCCGGACCCAGAGAAAGTCACTGCCATCCAGAAGTGGCCGGAGCCGAAGAACCTCAAGGAAGTGCGACAGTTCCTGGGACTAACGGGTTACTACAGAAGGTTCGTGAAAGATTACACGAAGAAGGCAGCCCCTCTACAGGACCTCCTACGGTAGTAGGACAATCCCTAAAGAGCAGAAACCCTCCCTTTAATTGGGGTAAGGAACAGGCTGAAGCATTCCAAAAGATGAAAAAGATCCTTACAGGTGATGAAATATTGGCTTATCCTGATTACAGCCAACCGTTCCTGCTGTACACCGACGCCAGTAATGAAGGTTTGGGAGCAGTTCTCAGTCAGAAGCAGAATGGCCAAGAAAAAGTCATCGCGTATGCCAGCAGAAAACTCAGGCCAACTGAGAGGAACCCGGAAAATTATAGCAGCTTCAAGCTGGAGTTCCTGGCACTGGTCTGGGCCATTACCGAGAGATTTAAGCACTATCTGGCCTCCAACCAGTTCACTGCGTTTACAGACAACAACCCCTTAACGCACCTGGAAACAGCCAAGCTGGGAGCCATGGAGCAGCGTTGGATGGCTCGATTGTCGAATTACCAGTTTACCATCAACTACCGGGCAGGCCGAAAGAATGCTAATGCCGACGCATTGTCCCGAATGCCGCATGAATCTGACACGGAAGAAGAATCAGACGACCTGGAAGAAATTGAGCTACCTGCGTTCCATCGAAATGGGATAATCCATGAGCAGCAAGTCTACAGAAAGCAGTATGGCGCAACATTAAATCCCTTACCCCATCACAGCTGGAAAGAGACTCAGGACAGCGATCCAGTGGTCAGCCGTATCAAGGAGTTGTTAAGACAGGAAGGTTCCTCCTTGGAAAAAGATGCACCTATGTCAGCAAAGCTCCTGTGGAACGAGAGAAGCCGATTGTTCCTATACCGTGAGAAGTTGTGCAGGAGATACGTCAACCCCAGGACCCATGAGATGGTATGGCAGATAGTGGTCCCTAAGGCAGACGTCCAAATGGTGTTGGAAGCATACCACGATCAAGCAGGACACTTTGGCTGGAGAAAGCTGGAGACCCTGTTGAGGTGCCAGTTCTACTGGGTAGGGATGCGCAGCTCCATCGAGAGGTGGTGTCGGAACTGTCGACCCTGTGGTCTCAGAAGAAAGGACTACGGTAGTCAGAAGGCACCCCTGCAGCCTATCCGGACGACTCGTCCCTTGGAGATCGTGGCCTTGGACCACGTCAAATTGTCGCCAAGTAGATCTGGATACTCATACGCCTTGACCATGGTGGACCATTACTCTAGATTTCTGGTGGTTGTTCCAGTTAAGGATCAGACAGCAGTGACGGCAGCAAGAACCTTTCAAGCAAGCTTCTGCAGACCGCATGGGTATCCGGAGCAAGTATTAACTGATCAAGGACCTGCTTTCGAGGCTGACCTATTCAAGGAATTCTGTCACTTGTATGGGTGTAAGAAAATTAGAACAACACCATACCATCCTCAAACCAACGGCCTTTGCGAGAAAATGAACCACATTGTCGTTGACTTGCTAAAGTCCATACCGCTGGAAGAAAGAAATCGGTGGCCAGAATTGTTACCTGACCTGGTTGACTTGTACAACCACATACCAGTGAGTTCTACCAACTGCACACCAGCTTACCTTATGAGAGCAAGGCCTGGAAGACTGCCAATGGACTTGGAACTTGGTGTGGTGGAACCAGAGGCAGATGACACTGTTGAAGATTGGGATACAAATCGGCAAGAGCAATACAGAAGAGTGCAAGCCTGCGTAGAAGGAAGTCTTAATAAAGCACGGGAAAAGCAGGAGAATATTTACAACAAGAATGCTCCCGCGAAGCCTTTGATGCCTGGAGAAGTGGTATTAAAAAGAAAAAGAAAGATGCACAAATTGGACAACCAGTGGGAACAAGAGCCCTATGTCGTACAAGATTCCAAATATGACAACAGAAAAGTTTGTATCATCAGTAAGGACGGAGGAAGAACAATATCCACTGTGTCCAGAGACCATTTGAAATTGTGTCCAGAACCCTTAAAGCTTCGTGAAGAGAACCCTGTCGTCAATCGAGAAGAAAGAAAAGAAGAGGTCATACACACGGATCTGGGAGATTTCCCTGCGGATTGGCCCAGACTGGGAGATGCTGTAATCATTCCGGTGTTGCAGTTTTATCAGCCACAAGAGGAAGTTCTACCTCCAGTTGTGCCCATGGTGCCAGTTGGGCCAGTTCAGGAGTTACCTATTCCAGCAACACCCCAGCCTACAGAATCTCAAGAAGGACCATCAGAAGCAGCGGCCCATGCTATGGGATCCCCTGGTGAAGCTGACTCACACCGCCCAGCCATCAGTACGCTTGCCAGATCCATAGAAAGATTGAGACAGTTCTATAGTTTGCCGTTACGCAGAGCAGGTAGATCACAGACCAATATACCTGAAACTACTCCACGTAGATCAGAGCGAACCACGAAAGGGAAGATACCTATTCGATATCAACAGTAATTCTAGCAAAATAATGTATTTTAACCCAGAAAAAGGTTACCTTATGTGAATATTGTAAAAAGTATTGTTATGGTATTGTGCATTACTAAATATGTGTAATAATGGACTTCGAGGCTGTGGACTATGTCAGCCCCAGAACTGATATTGTATATAGTTGCACTTTGTGCCCTATCTTGGTTTTACAATAAAACCACAGCACAACGTCTACCTCTGAACGTAAAACCCGTGTGGTGTGGCACTGAGAGAGGTCTGCAGCCAGATGTCCTGCAGCCCACCCAGGACCCACGTTGAAGGTTTGGTGCGGGTCCTTCACAAGAATACTATGTGTATTTATATGAAAATGTCTTACTACTTTTGTATTTTACTAATGACCATTGTATACAATGCAACGTTTAAGAATTTCTCACCTCCCTGCTGGGAAGAGTTTGATGTTAAATGTTTAATGCAAAACAAAAATTCTTTCTTTATCTATTTCACAGCCCGGGAGTGCTGTATTTTACCAAGGGGGAATGTGTAGCCCTGGTATGTAGGGTACACATTATCCGGGAGATGAGTGGAGAGGTAACGGTTAAGGGCTCGACATGACTCATATACAATTCGGACACACCCAGCAGGGGTGTATAGGGGAGTGTCCTGTAGCACAGTGCGGTCTGAAAGTCGGTCCTGTGAGCGTGCAGGGAGTGAGGACTGGTGCCTGTTGGAGAGTCGAGATCTCCTGTCAACACAGGGAGACGGTACAGAAGTGGAGGCTAGTACGGATGACTGAATATTATCCTAGTCTAGTCAGTGCTTATGTTAAGAGCGCAAGCAGGGCGAAGGGCGCAGTGGAAAGGAATTATAGAAGTGCCTTAAGGATTGAACTATCCTGCATTAGTCACCGGCACTGGGGACCGAAGTGTTGCTACAGCTTCAAGCGTAGTGATAGAATAACCAGAGGTTCGCTGGACTTCAAGTCACAGGAACAAGCCCTTTTGTCAGTACGTAACCGGAGTCAGGAGAATAAGGCTTTTGAGTTCTGCAGGACAAAAGCAAGGTCTTAATTCCACCCTGAGGAGGCTCCGACCACTATACTGACTGGGCAGTACAGCTACAGAATTAGCTGGAGTTTTAGAGTGAACTTAGCTTCATGCAAGTTGGACTCATTACATTGAAAGTTAAGGAGGCCTCTAACCTGCTCAGCCGTTACCTTGAAACGCATCCTCCATCCACCCCAACAGCTTCCCGGGACCTGCCTTATCATCTTGGAAAGTAAAAGGTATGGAAAGAAGCTTTAATGTGTGAGACTGTGTCATTTAACTGCATACCTTCACGACATCATCATCACTATAGACCCTGAGGGAAGAGTCCCACCTGTAGGGGACCCGACATCTAGCTGCCACACCATCCCCTCAGAGATCTACAGCAGCGCTGGTCTTAGTGATCAGAAAACTACAGGTGGCGTCACGAACTGTTATATACCAGTCCCCTGTAAATAACCCCCCCCAACATACGCCTGACCGCCAGGGCCACAGACCGAGCCACCGCTACCTGTGACAACCCCATAGACTTCCATGGGCTCGGCTCTGAGTACCCCATTGCCCTGGTAACCCACAATTGTGGTGCGGGTCACGACAGCCTTAGTGGCAGAGTCTTACATAAAACCCATGCACTTCAATGTCAGAGATAAAAGAGGCTCAGTCAGGCAGGAAAAGTGACAGAAAGGTAGAGCGACCTCAGAGAGAAAACCCACTGAGCCCCGAACCTGCAGCTTCACAAGAGAAAGCGGATGCAGAATATCAGGGACATGGACACCGGGGTATCACACTCATTCACACCGTACACAGATGGCTCCCTATGGTAAGTACTGGCTGTGCCTGCTCTGATTCAAAGATGGCACCCGCTCGTTGTGCTGCCGCCTCCCCCTCTGATAACCGCCGGCTGTGATGATGTAGAATGCCAACAATAAGTAGGAGAGGTTGTAGCGCCTTCACAAGAGGAGAATAATGAGTTTTTGCGCACACCTCCACCATGCTCGGACTGGCTTTCTATACAGGGAAAACCGAGAGACAGTTCTTCTGTCCTGACCTTGTGGGCCACGTATAATGACGTGAAGGGCCGGAAACGGCCCTCGGGCTGTGAGTTTGGCACACCGACACTGACCTACATCCTGTGGGTGGTTGTGTCAGTGCTGAATGAAAGGTCTTTGTTGTGGACTAATATGTGTAATTCCTTCCTAGTGACTATGAGCCAAACTACACAAGAGCCACTGCAACGTGACAGAGAAGCCAGAGGCGGCCATTGTCCAATTCATGCTGTATTCAGTCCCGAATATGTCGTTCCATCACCGATTCCTTGTTTTATTGTAACGTAGCAGGACATAATCAGGACTACTGACTGGTCAGTCTCGTGTATTATAGAGGTGGATTGTGGTCACAGATCTGGGTCACTATTTGCCACCATCACCAGATATTGGCACAATCTCCATCTCTGTCCTTTGTAAGAAATAGTTGTCTCCATGTGACACACGATGCCGGGGACTGACTTACCGGTGACACCATTCTGGTATTCTCCATTGACATTGGTGCCATGACATTGTTCACACCAGAAGCCTCCATGATGGGTCGACAATGTAAACTGGTTATTGTCTCGTAGAGAATTTCCCGCGAATGACGGCACAAACTAAAAAGAGTTCCTGACTTAGTATAAAGCGTCGGCTTCAAACATTGCAGCAGCGAGGACTTTTTTTTGTCACTATTCTTTCCGCCATTGTGAGAAACTGTGGCAAAAAAACGCAGCGTTAAAACCAACATCGATAGAGATGATCCAAACCTCCGACCCCCGGGTCACTGCCGGAAGCTCCAATTCTGTAATTTCTGGAACTTTAACCACAAACATGTCGTCATGTTATTCGCTACAAAAGGAACTAAAAATCCGCACATTTCACACAGAGTTCAGTCTCTTCATATCCCGTAAGTCACCCCAACAACTCGGCCTGAGCAACGCCTGAAAGCTCCACCACAACTTGGATAAACGGTAACATAGACCTTGAGGTCTGTCTAGGCTCTTCTTAAGGTCTATTCCTGTAGAGTGTCCTGAGGAAGGAAGAATGGAAGGAGGACATTTCTAGACTACAGATGAATGAATTAAATTTACTTCACTCTGTGATTGGAGAACCGGCATGGATTGGACTTCTAAGATCACGACACAAGTCATGACATGACAACACGAGCCAACGGACATCACGACCACAAAGCCTAGACATTGCCGTAGACTAGTGGTGAAGCGGTGGCTCAGGTGAGCAGAATAGTCAGTTTTTCTACGCTTTTCTGTCTAGAGAGATCTCCGAGAAGAAAAAGTCTCATTCAATTTCCACTTCATAAGTTTGATGGAAATCCAATTTCAAGTGATCTGCGGAGCTGGAATATCGGCAGATTTGCTCTCCACTAATCACAACCCTTTTCTGTGATCTCGGATCCTTTGTTTTTTTCACAGATGTTTGAGCAGAACGGTTCACGACTATTAGCTATAGCAACTAGTGATGGAGACCAAGCACAATGGGCTAATCGTGGATTTCTGCCACTAAATCAGTTAAAAGCTTTAAAATATTCTCATATTGGACATTTTGTTAGAAGGGAGCCCTGAAAATGAGCTCCTCACAAGAGTCCTGCTGAATGGGACTCCCGATAATCATCTGTGATCGGTGGCACCCATACGAGGTCGACAACTGATGGGAAAAAATGAAGATACATCAGATAATGACGCTACAAACAGATAATCGATCACCTATCAGCCGAGCTTACAGGATCCCTCATCAGGGCTGACGAACAAGTCAATCCATAGGTTACATGTCGTTTGTCATTCTCAAAATCATCCAGGCCGATGAGCGGCTGATACGTCTTCTTCTGGGTCAGGAATAAAATGTTCTGTAAACCTGAAGAGATGAATGTGTAGTGATCAGCGTCGTGTCCCCCTAAAGGTGAGACTGTGTGGGGACAGTGTCTGATCCCTGAAAGACACAGGACCAGACCTCATCTCACCACCAGGGGTCATCCATTCTCTATCCCTCCATTGCGGAAAATGCTGGTAGATGTCTCTGCTGTAGCCCACTCACTGGGCACAGGCAGTGGACACCTCCCGAAATGCAGCCCCAGCTAAATAAGTCCATAGTCCCCTCTTGGTGGCCAAACAGACCTGGTGTGTGATACCCTGAACGTCACGTGGAAACAGAAGTAAAGCGCATCCGAGCCGGACTGGGGCTAAGACAGTATGGCGGATGAGTTGGTGCCTACCCCGCGCTCTGCCGTGCCATGCTTCTACGCATCTGTGAATCTCTTGAATTGCTCAATTCACATTCAATAAATTTGAAGCAAAATACATTTACAAGTAATAAATTAGAAAAAAAAAAAGAAAAAAGCAATAACCTTTCCATATTCACCTCTCATTGGACCTCCTGTACCTGCCCTGCCACCTCGCTCGCCTCCCGCTGCTCCAGTCCTTCCTCTCCGGTCTGCAGGTTACTTTGGGCACAGCCTAAATCTTTCTGCTGGATTCATGGAAATTGAAACCCCTGAAATTCAGAATAGTTCAAATATGAAGTTTTGGAGACATTTGTAGTAAAATACATGTGTTAGAATCGATTAGTCCATCTCTATTTTGGACCTTCCGGGACCACCCTCCCCGTGCACAGCATGAACTTTTATGCTATTTTTTATACTTTTATTAAACACATTTTTTACATTTTTTTAATCCCACTCAGAGGTTTGCACCTGATGTCGCCTATGTCACGTTGAACTTTCCACATTGCTTCTGTATTGTCTAACTGCTTAGAAGCAACGGTCTCTGTTGACTGCGGCATCTAGGGCATCATGCTGCAGCGATCGGAGCTTGTAGCACTTTCTGCAGGTGCCGGCTGTATACCACAGCAGGCCCTCATATATGCAGCCGGCTCCACATCCCAGCATCCCACATGTGATGGACATTGATGGTCAGCTGGTGACCTAAACATGGCGGGCTGTTGTCTGTGTAAAGTAAGATATTGCTACATGGTAGAACTTCATTATCGTTTGTTGTATCACGGTAAATTAAACGGCAGCAAGTTTGGCTACCGCTGATTTATATAGAAAGTCTCAGACCCCAATAGAATTGTATATTCTTCCCTCAGGATAATGAAGGTTCTCCATGATTAGTAGATGGCTGCTTTCTTCTGATTCTCCCTCATTAAACCCATCTGTATCCAGCTTGTACCCGTCCTCGTCAGGGTTGATGGCCAGAGGTGAGAGGGAGATGGAGTAATAGGTCACATGTCGCGTGTCGTTCTCAACGTCTGCCATGTCGATAGGTAGACAATACGTCTTCTTCTGGGTCAAGAGGAAAATGTTAATAAACCTGTAGTAATCAACTTCGTGTCCCCCCAAAGGTGAAGCCAATGACCCCCAAGAGAGAAAGGAGCAGTAACCCAGTCAGTATTCTCCGGAGGCTCGGCCGAAGCCAAACTTATAGTCTTCCCAACCACCGCTATCAACCTCTTCAGAAAGACCTGCAAGGAGAGGAGCAGTTCAGCTCTGGACACACTGAGCCAGCAGGGGGCAGCAGTGTGCTGAGAGATGGAGGAGACGTCATCTATAGAGCGAGACTCAGACATAGGTAGGTCGAGTCTAATATGACAGAATCAGAACAGGTGAGGCGCTAAGACCAACATCCTCTGTAATCCGAGCCTTGCACTCCCATCTCCAAGACTTCTCTCGAGCTGCACCAGCTCTATGGATTGTGCTACCCCCGTCCAGGGTCCTCCAGCACTGGTCATGTCATGTCACAATACACAGGTACTGGGGAGAGAGCATATACTGTCAGGATATATCAGGTACACACCGTCCGAGGTCAGACCCTGAGCAAACACATCTGAGCGGTCATGGGGCATTGTTGGTATGTCTGAAGATCCTGTCTAGAACGAAAAGCTCCATGAGATACAAGGAATCCAAAAAAGCCAGATATCCCTAGAAAACAGCAGTTTTCTAAAGGCTTCGTCACAGCCTGTTTCAGACCAGGATTTTTATGGACTGATCAGCAGTTCAGTATCGGGGCCTGTCAATCCCTTCCTAACCCATCCTGTCCTGTTTTGTCTGTAGCCCCCAGACAATCGAAGTGTTGGGCTTATTCATTACTTGAGAAAGAAGCACAGTGCGTGCACATGAGCAAGAAGCAGCACGTGTCTACTTCCTCGAGAGACTGTTATCCTGAGGTCTGCCCACCTCCTGCTGGACATTTGTTTCAGCTAAAACACATCCTTAAGTGATATTGATAGATAAACTTCGGCACTCAAAGGATACAATTCATAAAGCATGTTTTAATCAAATGACCCAGAAAGTGGGATAAAGTTCATCCAAAAAGAAAAACAGAATTGTGGGTAGAAACCTGTAGCAGAGCAGAGAGTCATGGCTCCCTGCTTTGTTACATAGTCTGCTTGTGGCCAATGGCTTGCTAGAGATCGAGGCCACACTGTGGACATCAGGGGCATGATGACATTACTGCATTGTGACACCTGCATTGGCCAGAGACTGTGATGCCGTTTACTATATGGACCAGAGGGGGGCACTATTACTAAATGGAGGCACAGAGGGGTCACTATCACTATGTACAGGCATAGACTGAGCATTGTTGCCACACAGAGGCACAAAGCAGAGTGCTATTACTGTATGGAGGCACATTATCACTCTGTGGATGCACAATGGGGGCACTATTACAATGTGAGGCACAGAGGGGGCATCATTTCTATGTGGAGGCACAGAGAAGGGCACTATTAACTATTACAGTGAGAACATTATCACTGCCTGGAGCACTTTGGATGGTTGTAGCACTATGTGGTTTGTATAGGTGAGGGGGGAATGTAAGGAGGGTGCTGAAAAACTCAACCAATCATGTCTGTGTTACATTCTCCAGAGATGAGTCATGGATGGGAGACGTCAACACGGACTGGGCCAAATACATAAGAAAGTGAATGCGGCCTGTATGTCAGTGTCACTGTATGACCATCATTTCATCTCTGTATACATGCCCTGTGTAATTATGTTTACATTACTGTAAGTTTTGATTTCTTCCAATGTCAAGGGTCTTATAGAGACCCCCCCATCATATTTCAGTCCCAGTCAGCCCCTGCACTCCGGCACACATATTGCGGTTGACCGGACCCTGTAATATTACATGGGCTTATTTCATTTCCTTCTGGTCTGTGTTCTCAGGGTGTGATCTCTAATGCTGTAACAGGAATTCATAGGTTTATTTCCAGGCCTGCGTCTCTCAATGTACGGAGCGGGGAAGCCACGGCCCCTCTTCTTATTCTAATAATTAGGAGTTGAGGATCCTCCTCGCACCAAACATTCATGATTTATAACTTTAACCTCGATGGAAGCTTTTGGAGTCTTCTTATAATTTTGACGTAAAACGAGTCTCTGATTAATACTCTGGTCTATGGAAGCAGTGGAACAACGTGTCTCCACTTTCATTGCGTCGCCCCATTACTCAGCAATATACCCGGCTACAGGATCACCTAAATCCTAGGAAACCCTTATAATTATGAACAGTGGCCATCATGTTTTGCTGCTGTGTGGATAAATGTTTCAGATCTTATTGTGGTGACTTTACCACCCAATTACGATAAACAGAGTAACATTGTGTCCATATTAGAAAACTCATTTTTATAATCCATTTTTTGTCTTTCTGATTTATTAGAAGGGTCTTCTGTTCAGATCCCTCATCTCTTGCTCAAACTGCAGAGCGCTTTTATAAAGTGTCTCTCGCTCTGCAGGACCTGTTTATTTCCTACATTTCACAGAAAAAATTGATATAAAGAATCTATGTGCAATGCTTAATTTCGCCTGTGGTGGCGCTGAAGCGAAATGCAACACATACTACCAAGTCACAGCAGATCTGGGAGCATTTTGTGATCAGCTTTTGGTCAAGGTATCCTTCTAACAAGTAAGGATTCTCCAAAGTGGTGAACCCTTTATAAGGTCAATGCTGGGAACATCGTCAATATACCAACGACTACATCAGCAACTCCACCGCTATACATAATGGTCTGCCACATACTGCCATTGTGAGATATGGATAATTTGAACATGAACTCTTACAATGAGGAGCATTTCATTATGTCGCTGTTTATTGAGTGTTTACTACAAGTTCAGGAGATACAACAACCTCTGTAACAGGATCAGTAACTGGAAAACCAAGGATTGAGCAGCTGGGCACATGCAGAGCAGTCGGCTGGGGTCTACAACATCCAAGCACAAGTAGAAAGGGTCAAGTCTTAGTTTAGGTTTAGGCTACGGATTAAGGATTACATGACTATCCTGGCATCACAAGGTTCTACTAATCATCCATACTGCGAAACAGTAATCATCTTCACCAATCAGGAGGACATCACTGCCGTCTTATCTTCATTTCTGTGGTCTTCAGAGAATAGTAAAGACCTCTCCACTGAGACCAGATGATGCCACTACCGAGGGACAGGTGAGAGCCAGGGAGGTAAGCACCATTCAAGTTGGCCAGATGACATGCTTGAACCAGAAGCCACTGGTGAAGAGCGCTGCACAGTTCTGGAGATAGACATCACGGTCACTGTCATACGTAGAGAACTTCATTCCATTGTGGTAGGACAGAGAATCACCTGCAGATAATGAGGAAGAAGGTGGTTAGAAATTGGTGCAGAATAACCCTATCACTGCCCTAGAAATGGGTTCACAATACCCTACTACTGCCCCTAGAAAGTGCAGACCTCGCTACACAGACTCCTCGTACCACTGCCCTAGAAGTGGTAACAGACCACCCTACCACTGCCCTTAGAAGTGGTAACAGACAACCCAACCACTGCCCTAGAAGAGGGACAGACCTAGAAGTGCAGACGTCAGTTACACAGACTCCCCCTACCACTGCCCTAGAAGTGGTAACAGACCACCCCTACCACTGCTCCTAGAAGTGGTAACAGACCACCCTACCACTGCTCCTAGAAGTGGTAACAGACCATCCCTACCACTGCCCTAGAAGTGGTAACAGACCACCCCTACCACTGCCCTTAGAAGTGGTAACAGACAATGCCCAACCACTAGCCCCTAGACAGAGTGCAGACCTAGAAGTGCAGACGTCAGTTACCTAGAGTCTACCCCCTACCACTGCCCTAGAAGTGGTAACAGACCACCCTACCACTGCTCCTAGAAGTGGTAACAGACCACCCTACCACTGCTCCTAGAAGTGGTAACATACCACTCCCTATCTACTGCTCCTAGAAGTGGTAACAGACCACCCTACCACTGCTCCTAGAAGTGGTAACAGACCATCCCTACCACTGCCTAGAAGTGGTAACAGACCACCCCTACCACTGCCCTAGAAGTGGTAACAGACCACCCCTACCACTGCTCCTAGAAGTGGTAACAGACCATCCCTACCACTGCTCCTAGAAGTGGTAACAGACACGCCACCACTGCCCCTAGACTAGAGTGCTAACCTAAAGTCAGACGTCAGTTAACAGACTCCCCTACCACTGCCCTAGAAGTGGTAACAGACCACCCTACCACTGCCCCTAGAAGTGGTAACAGACCACCCCTACCACTGCTCCTAGAAGTGGTAACAGACCACCCCTATCACTGCTCCTAGAAGTGGTAACAGACCACCCTACCACTGCTCCTAGAAGTGGTAACAGACCACCCTACCACTGCCCTAGAAGTGGTAACAGACCACCCCTACCACTGCCCTAGAAGTGGTAACAGACCACCCTACCACTGCTCCTAGAAGTGGTAACAGACCATCCCCTACCACTGCCCTAGAAGTGGTAACAGACCACCCCTACCACTGCTCCTAGAAGTGGTAAACAGACCAACGGCAACCACTGCCTCTAGAATAGAGTGCAGACCTAGAGTGCAGATGTCAGCTACCACAGACTCCCCCTACACTGCCCTAGAAGTGGTAACAGACCACCCTACCACTGCTCCTAGAAGTGGTAACAGACCATCCCTACCACTGCTCCTAGAAGTGGTAACAGACCACCCCTACCACTGCTCCTAGAGGTGGTAACAGACCATCCCTGCCACTGCCCTAGAAGTGGTAACAGACCACCCCTACCACTGCCCTAGAAGTGGTAACAGACAACGGCTAACCACTGCCTCTGAACAGAGTGCAGACCTGAAGTGCAGACGTCAGCTACCACAGACTCCCCCTACCACTGCCCCTAGAAGTGGTAACAGACCACCCTACCACTGCTCCTAGAAGTGGTAACAGACCACCCCTATCACTGCTCCTAGAAGTGGTAACAGACCACCCCTATCACTGCTCCTAGAAGTGGTAACAGACCACACCCTACCACTGCTCCTAGAAGTGGTAACAGACCATCCCTACCACTGCCCTAGAAGTGGTAACAGACCATCCCTACCACTGCTCCTAGAAGTGGTAACAGACCATCCCTATCACTGCTCCTAGAAGTGGTAACAGACCACCCCTATCACTGCTCCTAGAAGTGGTAACAGACCACCCCTATCACTGCTCCTAGAAGTGGTAACAGACCACCCTATCACTGCTCCTAGAAGTGGTAACAGACCACCCCTATCACTGCTCCTAGAAGTGGTAACAGACCATCCCTACCACTGCCCTAGAAGTGGTAACAGACCATCCCTACCACTGCTCCTAGAAGTGGTAACAGACCATCCCTACCACTGCTCCTAGAAGTGGTAACAGACCACCCTATCATTGCTCCGTAGAAGTGGTAACAGACCACCCCTACCACTGCTCCTAGAAGTGGTAACAGACCACCCCTATCACTGCTCCTAGAAGTGGTAACAGACCATCCCTACCACTGCCCTAGAAGTGGTAACAGACCATCCCTACCACTGCCCTAGAAGTGGTAACAGACCATCCCTACCACTGCCCTAGAAGTGGTAACAGACCACCCTACCACTGCCCTAGAAGTGGTAACAGACAACGGCACCACTGCCTCTAGAATGGTGCAACTAGAAGGCAGACGTCAGTACCACAGACTCCCCTACCACTGCCCCTAGAAGTGGTAACAGACCACCCCTATCACTGCTCCTAGAAGTGGTAACAGACCACCCCTATCACTGCTCCTAGAAGTGGTAACAGACCACCCCTACCACTGCTCCTAGAAGTGGTAACAGACCACCCCTACACTGCTCCTAGAAGTGGTAACAGACCACCCCTATCACTGCTCCTAGAAGTGGTAACAGACCACCCCTACCACTGCTCCTAGAAGTGGTAACAGACCATCCCTACCACTGCCCTAGAAGTGGTAACAGACCATCCCTACCACTGCTCCTAGAAGTGGTAACAGACCATCCCTACCACTGCTCCTAGAAGTGGTAACAGACCATCCCTATCACTGCTCCTAGAAGTGGTAACAGACCACCCCCATCACTGCTCCTAGAAGTGGTAACAGACCACCCCTATCACTGCCCTAGAAGTGGTAACAGACCACCCCTATCACTGCACCTAAAAGTGGTAACAGACCACCCCTACCACTGCTCCGAGAAGTGTTAACAGACCACCCCTACCACTGCTCCTAGAAGTGGTAACAGACCACCCCTACCACTGCTCCTAGAAGTGGTAACAGACCACCCCTATCACTGCTCCTAGAAGTGGTAACAGACCACCCCTACCACTGCTCCTAGAAGTGGTAACAGACCATCCCTACCACTGCCCTAGAAGTGGTAACAGACCACCCCTACCACTGCTCCTAGAAGTGGTAACAGACCACCCCTACCACTGCTCCTAGAAGTGGTAACAGACCATCCCTACCACTGCCCTAGAAGTGGTAACAGACCACCCCTATCACTGCACCTAGAAGTGGTAACAGACCATCCCTACCACTGCTCCTAGAAGTGGTAACAGATCACCCTGATGTGTGGCCCAGCTATGTAAGGCACACAAAAATCCAGGAGAATGCACAGGAAGGTAATCGCAAAAGCTTGTTATCATTCACTTCACTCACACTTTCAGACACACCCACTAGGGGTATAAGAGGGAGTGACACGTGGCAGAGCTCATTCAAGTTTCCTGTCTGAGAAGAGCTCAAGGCAGATAGTTTCCTGTCTGAGGACAGTGCAGTTCAGTCTCAGTCCAGTCTGGACTTGGAGGATACTGAGAGCTAGTCAGTGAGCTCCAGAAGAAAGCTGACATTACCATCGAAGCCACAAGTGCTTATGTTAAGAGCGAGAGCAGGGCAAAGGGCATAGTGGAGAAGACAGAGAGAGAAGTGCTTCAGGTATTGGATTGCCTGCACTAAATCACCGGACACCGGGGTCCGAAGTGTTGCTAGTGCTTCAAGGATAGTAACAAGATAACCGGAGGCATCTGGACTACAGGTCGCAGAGAGCAGCCTTAAGTGTCGATACGTAATCGGAGTCAGGAGGAACAAGGACTTTTAGCAGGGCCCTGCATAGAAGGACTTAGTTCTCACCACTCAGAAGGCTCCACCACAATGTTGGCCGGGCAGTACAGCTATAGAGAAAGCTGGAGAGTTCAGAGTTAACTTCGCTTCAGGCAAGTTAGGACTCACATACATATAGAAGTTAAGGAGGCCTCTAACCTGCTCAGCGGCTACCCGAGTGTGCATTCTCCACCCCGACCAGCTCCCCGGGATCTTCCTGAAACACCTTCAAGTAAAAGGTATGAAAAGAAGCTATTTCGTGTGTGACTGAATTATTACCTACACCCTGCATCATCACCATAGACTTCCAGGGACCCGTCTCACCTGTGGGAGACTTACCACCCAGCTGCCCCCATAACATCCCCTGTGAAGATCATTATAGCAGCGCTGGTCCAATTAACCAGATACCACAGGTGGCGTCACAAACTATCTATCCTAATAATCCCCTGTAAATATCCCCCATTGTATGAGCGCCCAGGGCCACGGACCGAGTCCCGCTGCCAGTGACAACTCCATAGAAATCATTGGGCTCGGCTCCGAGTACCCCATAGCCCTGGTAACCACTTCAGTGTGGTGCGAGTCAGCTTTTTGGCGTCACGAACAGGATGCGAAGCTTGCAATTGTGAGTCCTGTGTTGCCTATTGAACTGTTTAGTGAAAAAGACTGTTTGCTGTGTTTGGCGCCATAATACCGCCATCTTTACCGCAATATTCGCGCCCTGAGGCGCTGGTGAAGAAGGGGGGCGTACCTGAAAGAGCGCGCTGTTGCCTGGACACGCCCCCAACTCTGACTCAGCCACAGGTCCTGTGAAACAGGAAGTGAAGGCTCTAGCATCAGAGCGCCAGCGACAAAGGTCCTGTCTCCACCGCTGTGCCTGCGACGCTGCAGCCTGTGAAAGAGGTAGGCTCAGATTAACCAAGGGGGCACCAACATGTCGCAGCAACCGGCAGACGGAGCGGCCCCCGCCGGTGGCCCCAATAGCCCACCGCTTGGCGTTGTAGCGCGGGATGGAGGTGCAGGCCCCTCACCTGGTCCGGTGGTCCCGCTTATGCCCCCAGCGCTCCCATACATGCCAGGAGCGAAGTGGCTCCCCCAGTACAGCGGCGAGCCAAGCACCCTGCCAGGGTTTAAACGGAAGATATGTAGTATTCTGGATATGTACTCAATGACTGAAAAGCAAAAAGCTGCTGTGGTAATAGGACAGTTAGCTGGTGCGGCTGAGAGAGAAGTAGAGACTTGGCCCATTGCAGACCAGAGGAGTCGGTACCTGCGATTCTCTTAAAGCTACAGGCCATCTTCGAGGACCACACAGAAACGGATCTCCGGATGGCATTTTATCAGTGCTTCCAGGGACCGGGTGACAGTATTAGGGACTACGCCTGCCGACTGCAGGGAGCCCTGTGAGCTCTTAAACAGGCTAACCCCACAAGTCCCATTGACGAGAGCCAAATGTTGAAAGAGCAATTCGTGCGGGGACTGAGGTCTCCAGAGGAAGGCAGGACTGTAAACTGGTGGTCCTTGGATCATCCAGATGCCACCTTTGATGCCCTAAAGGACATGGCAATAAAAGGACTGCGACCCCTGGAAAAGCCTGAGGTGGCAAATCAGTATCACCCGGGTGAAGCCACTCTTAAGCCGGCAGTACCCACCTTTTCCCCGCAGGTGGCAGAAGCTAAAACGCAGGTGGCGCCCCCTAGTGAGTTGGAATGTCTGCGCTCAGAAGTGCGCCAGCTGACTAAGAACTTAGCCACTGTAATGGAGGCCCTGCAACTGCGGAAAGAGGAAGGAGGAAAGATTCTACTAGCCGACTGTCCGGAGGATGTCCCTTGGATGAACCGGAGGAAAAGGAGGACGTTGCCACACCAGAGGAGGACCACGCCACCCCCAGGAGCGACTCCTGATCAACACCATCCTCGCCGAGAGATCATCTGCTACCGCTGCAACCAAAAAGGTCATATGGCTCAGCAATGTCCTTTAAACGAGCCGATCCTGGGTCAGAGGGCCAACACCCAGGAGTAGACTCATCAGGCCCCTTAGACTGGAACCGCAGGTTCGTGGGTGGACGGCCCTACCTGTCCATGATTCTGGACGGGATTGCAATCCCTGCACTGCTGGACACTGGATCTCAGGTGACCATCATACCTGATGTCCTTTACAATAAATTTTGGTCCATGGACAGTCTCCAGCCCCCAAACCCTGAATTGACAGTGTACGCCACCAATGGTCTCCCTGTTGAAGTAATTGGAGCCAAAAATGTAAACGTAAAAGTGGGCAGGGTGGAGCTGAAGGATCAGGGACTTCTAGTGGTAAAGACTGTAAATGAGGAGAATGCCTTAAATGTGATACTAGGTACTAACATTATCAGTAACTGTCTGGGAGAAGTTGTGTTTTTGCTCCAACAGCTCGCTGAAGTTGCCAGGCCAAAGCAGAAGGGAGTGATCCAGAGGGAGATCCGGGCCCTGATGTGCCAGCAGCAAGCGAAGCTTACAGATGGTGAAATCGGTAATGTACGGGTCACAGACTCGAACCCCATTGTAATACCCCCAATGAGCGAAATGTTAATATGGTGCAGAGCAGCCATGGGTCTGAGAGGTCAGAACTACCAAGCAGTAGTAGAACCCCATCGCTCAGAACACAGACCTACACTCTGTCATGATTGCTAGAGGGGTAGTGGAAGTAATAAATGGGAGAGTACCAGTACGACTTCTCAACTGGGGGGACGATGAAGTAAATTTGCCACGTTATGCTACAGTTGCTAAATTACATGCCGTAGATAATAATTCTATCCTCACAACCGAGTCCTTAGCCTCCCGCCAACCAGCGGAGGATAATGGTCCGGCAACCCCGGTAGCGGACTGGTGTCAGCAGCTTCATATTGGGACAGACACCATTTCCGTCCACCAGAAACAGGGGGTACTACGGGTGGTACAAGAGTACGCACAAGTATTTAGCAAGCACCCACTTGATTTTGGGACAATTAAGGGAGTACAGCATGATATCCCTACAGGCAGTCATCCTCCCATCAAAGAGCGGTACAGGCCTATACCTCCAGCCCACTATCAGAAAGCTAAGGAAATGCTGCATGACATGAAGAAAGCCGGGGTGATAAGGGATAGTTGTAGTCCCTGGGCAGCACCTCTAGTTCTAGTTAAGAAAAAGGATGGTAGCATGAGAATGTGTGTAGATTATAGGCAAGTAAATCGCATAACACATAAAGATGCTTACCCATTACCACGCATTGAGGAATCCTTAGCTGCTCTGAAAACGGCTAACTACTTTTCTACCCTCGACCTTACTAGTGGGTACTGGCAAGTAGCTGTGGCTGAGGAGGATCGGGAGAAAACTGCTTTCACCACCCCAATGGGACTCTGCGAGTTTGACAGAATGCCGTTCGGCCTCAGCAGTGCCCCAGGAACATTCCAGAGAGTGATGGAGAGCTGCCTGGGGCATCTCAACTTCGAAACTGTGCTGCTGTACCTGGACGACGTAATCGTGTACTCCAAGACATATGAAGATCATCTGAAGCACCTGGCAGAGGTATTCGAGTCACTGTCCAAGTATGGGATGAAACTGAAGCCCTCCAAATGCCATCTGCTCAAACGAAAGGTACAATACTTGGGGCATATTGTCAGCTCCGAAGGAGTAGCGCCGGACCCCGAGAAGGTCACAGCCATCCAGAAATGGCCGGAGCCGAAGAACCTAAAGGAGGTGCGTCAGTTCCTGGGACTAACAGGTTACTACAGGAGGTTTGTAAAAGATTACACCAAGAAAGCGGCGCCTTTGCAGGACCTCCTGGTAGGACAACCTCTTAAGAGCAGAAACCCTCCATTCAATTGGGGAAAAGAACAAGCTGAGGCATTCAAAGAGATGAAAGAGATCTTGACCGGCGATTAAATCCTAGCCTACCCAGATTACAGCCAACCGTTCCTGCTATACACAGATGCCAGTAACGAAGGGTTAGGAGCGGTCCTCAGTCAGAAGCAGAACGGCCAAGAAAAAGTCATCGCATATGCCAGCAGAAAACTCAGGCCAACTGAGAGGAATCCGGAAAACTATAGCAGCTTCAAGCTGGAGTTCCTGGCGCTGGTCTGGGCCATTACCGAAAGATTTAAACATTATCTTGCCTCCAACAAGTTCACTGCGTTTACAGACAATAACCCCTTGACGCACCTTGAAACAGCCAAGCTGGGAGCCATGGAGCAACGTTGGATGGCTCGGTTGTCAAACTATCAGTTTACCATCAAGTACAGAGCGGGCCGTAAAAATGCTAACGCGGACGCCTTGTCCAGAATGCCGCATGAATCTGACACGGAGGAAGAATCAGATGATCTGGAAGAAATCGAGCTACCTGCGTTCCACCGAAATGGGATGGTCCAAGAGCAACGAGTCTACAGAAAGCAGTGTGGTGAGATGTTGAACCCTTTACCTCATCACAGCTGGAAGGAAACTCAGGACAGCGATCCCGTGGTCAGCCGTATCAAGGAGTTGATAAAACAGGAAGGTTCCTCCTTGGAGAAAGACGCACCCGTACCAGCGAAGCTCCTGTGGAATGAGAGAAGCCGGTTGTTCATATACCGAGAGAAGTTGTGCAGGAGATACGTTGATCCAAGGACCCATGAGATGGTTTGGCAGATAGTGGTCCCCAGAGCAGACATCCAAATGGTGCTGGAAGCGTACCACGATCAAGCAGGACACTTTGGCTGGAAAAAGTTGGAGACCCTGTTGAGGTGTCGGTTCTACTGGGTAGGGATGCGCAGCTCCATCGAGAAGTGGTGCCGGAACTGTGGACCCTGTGGCCTCAGACGAAAAGACTATCATAGTCAGAAGGCACCCTTGCAGCCTATCCGGACGACTCGTCCCCTGGAAATCGTGGCATTGGATCACGTCAAGTTGTCCTCAAGCAGGTCAGGCTACTCATATGCCCTGACCATGGTGGATCACTATTCCAAATTTCTGGTGGTCACCCCTGTCAAAGATCTGACAGCAGAGACAGCAGCAAGAACCTTCCAAGCAAGTTTCTGCAGACCACACGGATATCCAGAGCAGGTACTGACTGATCGAGGTCCAGCCTTTGAAGCTGAACTGTTTCAGGAATTCTGTCGGTTGTATGGATGTAAGAAGATCAGAACGACCCCGTACCACCCTCAGACCAATGGCCTTTGTGAAAAAATGAATCACATTGTCATCGACTTACTGAAAACTGTACCACTGGAAGAAAGAAATCGGTGGCCAGACTTGTTACCTGACCTGGTTGACTTGTATAACCACATACCAGTAAGTTCCACCAACTCCACTCCAGCCTACCTTATGAGAGCAAGACCCGGAAGATTGCCAATGGATTTGGAACTGGGTGTGGTAGAACCGGAGGCTGATGACAGTGCTGAAGATTGGGACACCACTCGACAAGAACAGTACAAGAGAGTACAAGCCTGCGTAGAAGACAGTCTCAACAAAGTAAGAGAAAAGCAAGAGATGAACTATAACAAAATGCTCCCGCTACGCCTCTTATGCCTGGAGAAATGGTGCTCAAAAGGAAAAGAAGACTGCACAAATTGGATGATCAGTGGGAACAGGAGCCCTATGTCGTGCAAAATTCCAATTTTGATAACAGAAAGGTCTGTACCATTAGCAAGGATGGAGGAAAAACGACGGCAACTGTATCTAGAGATCATTTAAAGTTGTGTCCTGGCCCATTAAAGCTCCGTGAAGAAAACCCTGTTGTCCTTCAGAAAGAAAATGACGAAGCGGTCATACACACGGATTTGGGAGATTTACCTGCGGATTGGCCCAGACTGGGAGATGCTGTAATTATTCCTGTGCTGCAGTTTTATCAACCGCAAGAGGAGTTTCTACAACCAGTCATACCAATTGTGCCAGTTGAGCCAGTTCTAGAAGGACCTATTCCGGCAGACCCTCAACCATTGGAACCCCAAGAAGTGAATCCGCAAGAAGCAGCACCACAAGAAGTGGAATCCCCTGGTGAAGCTGGTGAAGCAGTACCGCCTCCTCCAGTCACTAGCATGCTTGCCAGGTCCCTAGAGAGGTGGAGTCGTATCTATAGTTTGCCGTTACGCAGAACAGAAAGGTTAGAGACTAATATACCTGACGCTACCCCACGCAGGTCAGAACGTATCACTAAAGGAAAACTACCTATTCGCTATCAGGAGTAGTCCTAGTAAATTAGTTAGCCAGACCCAGACAGGGTTTATTGCAACAGAAAAATGTATAAAGTTTGAAAAAGTTATTAATGTGATTTCTATTTATATGTCTTGAAATATGTCTTTTCTCATGCATGGACTGCGTGGCTGTGGACTGTGCCAGCCCAAAACCTTTAATGTAAATAGTTTGCACCACGGTGCCTTATCTTGGTTTTACACAAAACCATTGCTATCTACCTCTGAAGAAAAACCCGTATGGTGTGGCCTAGAGTGAGGTCTGCAGTCAGAAGTCCTGCAGCCCACCCAGGACCTACGTGGGAGGTTTTTGGTGCGGGTCCTCCACAAGAATTTGTCTTGTATTTATGAGAATGTTTGATACTTTTGATACTTTTGTATTTTTTCTAATGTACAAATTGCAACGTTCAAGAAGTCTTACCTCCCGGATGGGAAGTGTTAAAATTTTGATGTTAATGCAAAACAAAAATGTTTTCTTTTTCTCTTTTACAGTCCGGGAGTGCTGTGTTTAACCAAGGGGGGATGTGTGGCCCAGCTATGTCAGGCACACATAAAATCCAGGAGAGTGCACAGGAAGGTAACCGCAAAAGCTTGTTATCATTCACTTCACTCACACTTTCAGACACACCCACTAGGGTATAAGAGGTAGTGACACGTGGCAGAGCTCATTCAAGTTTCCTGTCTGAGAAGAGCTCAAGGCAGATAGTTTCCTGTCTGAGGACAGTGCAGTTCAGTCTCAGTCCAGTCTGGACTTGGAGGATACTGAGAGCTAGTCAGTGAGCTCTAGAAGAAAGCTGACATTACCATCGAAGCCACAAGTGCTTATGCTAAGAGCGAGAGCAGGGCGAAGGGCATAGTGGAGAAGACAGAGAGAGAAGTGCTTCAGGTATTGGATTGCCTGCACTAAATCACCGGACACCGGAGTCCGAAGCGTTGCTAGTGCTTCAAGGATAGTAACAAGATAACCGGAGGCATCTGGACTACAGGTCGCAGAGAGCAGCCCTAAGTGTCGATACGTAATCGGAGTCAGGAGGAACAAGGACTTTTAGCAGGGCCCTGCATAGAAGGACTTAGTTCTCACCACTCAGAAGGCTCCACCACAATGTTGGCCGGGCATTACAGCTATTGAGAAAGCTGGAGAGTTCAGAGTTAACTTCGCTTCAGGCAAGTTGGGCTCACATGTATATGGAAGTTAAGGAGGCCTCTAACCTGCTCAGCGGCTACCCGAGTGTGCATTCTCCACCCCGACCAGCTCCCCGGGATCTTCCTGAAACACCTTCAAGTAAAAGGTATGAAAAGAAGCTATTTCGTGTGTGACTGAATTATTACCTACACCCTGCATCATCACCATAGACTTCCAGGGACCAGTCTCACCTGTGGGAGACCTACCACCCAGCTGCCCCCATAACATCCCCTGTGAAGATCATTATAGCAGCGCTGGTCCAATTAACCAGATACCACAGGTGGCGTCACAAACTATCCTATCCTAATAATCCCCTGTAAATATCCCCCATCGCTTGACTGCCAGGGCCACGGACCGAGTCCCGCTGCCAGTGACAACTCCCATAGAAATCATTGGGCTCGGCTCCGAGTACCCCATAGCCCTGGTAACCACTTCAGTGTGGTGCGAGTCACTACCACTGCCCTAGAAGTGGTAACAGACCATCCCTACCACTGCTCCTAGAAGTGGCGGCTCACTACCCCATTACCCATGACTCCTTGCATTGGTTACCTGCCCCTCCGTCACTGAAGCCGTCCACGTGCAGTGTGTAGCCGTCCTCCTCTGGGTTGAGGCTGTATGGGGAGATGGAGAACTCTGTGTACCTGGCAAAGGTCATGTTGTTCTCGAAGTCTGCCAGGTCGATCCTCAGCTCATACTTATTCCGGAGAGTGAGGAGATACATGTAGTGTAACCCTATGGGAAGAGACATAGCGGGAATGAGTGATGCTCTGCGGAGGAGCGATGCTCTGCAGTAACCTGGAGGATGAGTTACCCTCCATCCTACAAGACGACGGCTGTATAATGGAGGATTGATCCCTCTATGGACCACCCAGCTCTCCCAGGCTCCTGATTTGCAGTACTTTGGGGTGGGGAGATCACTGCAGACACAAGGAGATTTGCCAATCAGTGGTCTGGAAGAAATGGGCACAGCCCACAAGGGGCACATAACTGCGGCCATATTGGTGGTGGACTGTACTATTGGTGCAACCAGGGCAGAAGTACAAGGACCCCAGAGATAAATGGGCCACATCCACCTTCAAAGCAGCACATGATGGTGGAATATGATGAACCACTGGACGGTAAGGGGCCCACACTGCCCCAGCACCGGGGCCTCTCTTGCCTCTGTCCTCCCTGGAGGCCACATAGGTGGTGGATCGCAGTGAGAGGAGGACGGTCACTCACCCAGCCAGTACTCTCCGTCCGCTCTCCCAAAGCCAATCTTATAGTCGTTCCAGCCCCGGTAGAAGCCCACCGTGCCGTTGAACCTCCTCTGGATGACCTGAGCCCCAAAACAGATGAATTGTGTCAGCACAGGCAGAAGATGAGACCCGGAGAAGGCTCAGAGCCGGGACCCACCGTCCACTTTCCGCTGTCCGTGCTCATGTCACAGTACACGGGCACCGCGATGCCTGGTCCGGCCGGGTAGATGACATACGGGCCGCTGTCCTCGTCTCCGTTCTCACATACGTCTTCACAGTCTACAGGATACTGGTCAGAGGTGGAACACACTGCAACGACACCAGAGGGCGACAGGGGGCAGACATCAGTCACCTCCAGAGCTGCACTCACTATTCTGCTGTTACATCCTGTCTTATCCTCCAGTCACCTCCAGAGCTGCACTCACTATTCTGCTGTTACATCCTGTCTTATCCTCCAGTCACCTCCAGAGCTGCAGTCACTATTCTGCTGTTACATCGTGTCTTATCCTCCAGTCATCTCCAGAGCTGCACTCACTATTCTGCTGTCACATCGTGTCTTATCCTCCAGTCACCTCCAGAGCTGCAGTCACTATTCTGCTGTTACATCATGTGTTATCCTCCAGTCACCTCCAGAGCTGCACTCACTATTCTGCTGTTACATCGTGTCTTATCCTCCAGTCACCTCCAGAGCTGCACTCACTATTCTGCTGTTACATCCTGTCTTATCCTCCAGTCACCTCCAGAGCTGCGGTCACTATTCTGCTGTTACATCCTGTCTTATCCTCCAGTCACCTCCAGAGCTGCGGTCACTATTCTGCTGTTACATCCTGTCTTATCCTCCAGTCACCTCCAGAGCTGCACTCACTATTCTGCTGTTACATCGTGTCTTATCCTCCAGTCATCTCCAGAGCTGCACTCACTATTCTGCTGTCACATCGTGTCTTATCCTCCAGTCACCTCCAGAGCTGCAGTCACTATTCTGCTGTTACATCATGTGTTATCCTCCAGTCACCTCCAGAGCTGCACTCACTATTCTGCTGTTACATCGTGTCTTATCCTCCAGTCACCTCCAGAGCTGCACTCACTATTCTGCTGTTACATCCTGTCTTATCCTCCAGTCACCTCCAGAGCTGCGGTCACTATTCTGCTGTTACATCCTGTCTTATCCTCCAGTCACCTCCAGAGCTGCGGTCACTATTCTGCTGTTACATCCTGTCTTATCCTCCAGTCACCTCCAGAGCTGCACTCACTATTCTGCTGTTACATCGTGTCTTATCCTCCAGTCATCTCCAGAGCTGCACTCACTATTCTGCTGTTACATCGTGTCTTATCCTCCAGTCACCTCCAGAGCTACAGTCACTATTCTGCTGTTACATCGTGTCTTATCCTCCAGTCACCTCCAGAGCTGCAGTCACTCTTCTGCTGTTACATCTGTCTTATCCTCCAGTCACCTCCAGAGCTGCACTCACTATTCTGCTGTTACATCGTGTCTATCCTCCAGTCACCTCCAGAGCTGCAGTCACTATTTCTGCTTTACATCGTGTCTTATCCTCCAGTCACCTCCAGAGTGCAGTCACTATTCTGCTGTTACATTGTGTCTTATCCTCCAGTCACCTCCAGAGCTGCAGTCACTATTCTGCTGTTACATCCTGTCTTATCCTCCAGTCACCTCCAGAGCTGCGGTCACTATTCTGCTGTTGCATCGTGTCTTATCCTCCAGTCACCTCCAGAGCTGCAGTCACTATTCTGCTGTTACATCCTGTCTTATCCTCCAGTCACCTCCAGAGCTGCGGTCACTATTCTGCTCTTACATCGTGTCTTATCCTCCAGAAGCTGCGTCACTATTCTGCTGTTCATGTGTCTTATCCTCCATCACCTCCAGAGCTGCAGTCACTATTCTGCTGTTACATCCTGTCTTATCCTCCAGTCACCTCCAGAGCTGCGGTCACTATTCTGCTGTTACATCGTGTCTTATCCTCCAGTCACCTCCAGAGCTGCAGTCACTATTCTGCTGTTACATCCTGTCTTATCCTCCAGTCACCTCCAGAGCTGCAGTCACTATTCTGCTCTTACATCGTGTCTTATCCTCCAGAGCTGCAGTCACTATTCTGCTGTTACATTGTGTCTTATCCTCCAGTCACCTCCAGAGCTGCAGTCACTATTCTGCTGTTACATCGTGTCTTATCCTCCAGTAGCTGCAGTCACTATTCTGCTGTTACATCGTGTCTTATCCTCCAGTCACCTCCAAGCTGCGTCATATTCTGCGTTCATCTGTCTTATCCTCCAGTCACCTCCAGAGCTGCAGTCACTATTCTGCTGTTACATCTGTCTTATCCTCCAGTCACCTCCAGAGCTGCGTCACTATTCTGCTCTTACATCTGTCTTATCCTCCAGATTGCAGTCACTATTCTCTGTTACATCGTGTCTTATCTCCAGTCACCTCCAGAGCTGCAGTCACTATTCTGCTGTTACATCGTGTCTTATCCTCCAGAGCTGCAGTCACTATTCTGCTGTTACATCAGGTCTTATCCTCCAGTCACCTCCAGAGCTGCGTTCCCAGTTCTGTTGCTTTTCTGGTAATGGTGACAGTGTGCCCATGGTCTGCAGAAGTCTAGTTGTCATGTGATCGCCCTCTATAGAGGAATCGTGACAGTCTGCAATCACAGAGAGAGCTGCAGCCTTTTCTTCCGAGACCGGACAACCCCTTTAAGGTGCCTTTGCCCAAACAACAGCGAAGACCCTTACTGATGCAGATGTGGAAGTGACTGGAGTATAAGGTAAGTGTGAGCTGCCCAGAGGATGCAGATGTGGAAGTGACTGGAGTATAAGGTAAGTGTGAGCTGCCCAGAGGATGCAGATGTGGAAGTGACTGGAGTATAAGGTGTGAGCTGCCCAGAGGATGCAGATGTGGAAGTGACTGGAGTATAAGGTAAGTGTGAGCTGCCCAGAGGATGCAGATGTGGAAGTGACTGGAGTATAAGGTTGTGAGCTGCCCAGAGGATGCAGATGTGGAAGTGACTGGAGTATAAGGTAAGTGTGAGCTGCCCAGAGGATGCAGATGTGGAAGTGACTGGAGTATAAGGTAAGTGTGAGCTGCCCAGAGGATGCAGATGTGGAAGTGACTGGAGTATAAGGTAAGTGTGAGCAGCCCAGAGGATGCAGATGTGGAAGTGACTGGAGTATAAGGTAAGTGAGCTGCCCAGAGGATGCAGATGTGGAATGTGACTGGAGTATAAGGTAAGTGTGAGCTGCCCAGAGGATGCAGATGTGGAGTGACTGGAGTATAAGGTGTGAGCTGCCCAGAGGATGCAAATGTGGAAGTGACTGGAGATGAAGTGTGACTGCCCAAGGATGCAGATGTGGAAGTGACTGAGTATAAGTGTGAGCTGCCCAGAGATGCAGATGGAAGTGACTGAGTATAAGGTAAGTGTGAGCTGCCCAGAGGATGCAGATGTGGAAGTGACTGGAGTATAAGTAGTGAGCTGCCCAGAGGATGCAGATGTGGAAGTGACTGGAGTATAAGGTTGAGCTGCCCAGAGGATGCAGATGTGAGTGACTGAGTATAAGGTAGTGAGCTGCCCAGAGATGCAGATGTGGAAGTGACTGGAGTATAAGGTAGGTGAGCTGCCCAGAGGATGCGATGTGGAAGTGACTGGTATAGGTGTGGAGCTGCCCAAGGATGAGATGAAGTGACTGAGATAAGGTAAGTGACTGCCGAGGATGCAGTGTGGAGTGCGAGTATAAGGTAAGTGTGAGCTCCAAGGATAGATGTGAAGTGACTGAGTATAAGGTAAGGTGAGCTGCCCAAGGATGCAGAGTGGAAGTGACTGGAGTATAGGTAAGTGTGAGCCCCAAGGAGCAGATGTGAGTGACGAGTATAAGGAAGTGTGAATCAGAGGATGCAATGTGGAAGTGACTGGAGTATAGGTAAGTTGGTGCCCAGAGAGCAGATTGAAGTGACTGGAGTATAAGTAAGGTGAGCTGCCCAGAGGATGCAGATGTGGAGTGACTGGAGTATAAGTGTGAGCTGCCCAGAGATGCAGATGTGAAGTGACTGGAGTATAAGGTAAGTGACTGCCCAGAGGATGCAGATGTGGAAGTGACTGGAGTATAAGGAGTGTGAGCGCCCAGAGGATGCAGATGTGGAAGTGACTGAGTATAAGGTGTGAGCTGCCCAGAGGATGCAGATGTGGAAGTGACTGAGTATAAGGTGTGAGCTGCCCAGAGGATGCAGATGGGAAGTGACTGAGTATAAGGTAGTGACTGCAGCGTATACGTAAGTGTGCCCAACGATGAAGTGAGGAGTAAGTGACCAGAAGGGATGCGTAAAGTGGACCAGAATGAATAGAGAAGGTCCAAGTCAATTGAGACGGAAGTACGCCAGATCAGGGGGGGGGGGGGGGGGGGGGGGGGGGGGGGGGGGGGGGGGGGGGGGGGGGGGGGGGGGGGGGGGGGGGGGGGGGGGGGGGGGGGGGGGGGGGGGGGGGGGGGGGGGGGGGGGGGGGGGGGGGGGGGGGGGGGGGGGGGGGGGGGGGGGGGGGGGGGGGGGGGGGGGGGGGGGGGGGGGGGGGGGGGGGGGGGGGGGGGGGGGGGGGGGGGGGGGGGGGGGGGGGGGGGGGGGGGGGGGGGGGGGGGGGGGGGGGGGGGGGGGGGGGGGGGGGGGGGGGGGGGGGGGGGGGGGGGGGGGGGGGGGGGGGGGGGGGGGGGGGGGGGGGGGGGGGGGGGGGGGGGGGGGGGGGGGGGGGGGGGGGGGGGGGGGGGGGGGGGGGGGGGGGGGGGGGGGGGGGGGGGGGGGGGGGGGGGGGGGGGGGGGGGGGGGGGGGGGGGGGGGGGGGGGGGGGGGGGGGGGGGGGGGGGGGGGGGGGGGGGGGGGGGGGGGGGGGGGGGGGGGGGGGGGGGGGGGGGGGGGGGGGGGGGGGGGGGGGGGGGGGGGGGGGGGGGGGGGGGGGGGGGGGGGGGGGGGGGGGGGGGGGGGGGGGGGGGGGGGGGGGGGGGGGGGGGGGGGGGGGGGGGGGGGGGGGGGGGGGGGGGGGGGGGGGGGGGGGGGGGGGGGGGGGGGGGGGGGGGGGGGGGGGGGGGGGGGGGGGGGGGGGGGGGGGGGGGGGGGGGGGGGGGGGGGGGGGGGGGGGGGGGGGGGGGGGGGGGGGGGGGGGGGGGGGGGGGGGGGGGGGGGGGGGGGGGGGGGGGGGGGGGGGGGGGGGGGGGGGGGGGGGGGGGGGGGGGGGGGGGGGGGGGGGGGGGGGGGGAAGATCAGATTGAGTGACGGAGTAAGTGTGAGCTGCCAGAGGTCAATGTGGAAGTGAGGAGATAAGGTGTGTGCCAAGATGCAGGTGGAGATGGGTAAAGGGGTGAGCCCAGAGGATCGATTGAAGAATTGGAAGAAATGGTGTAGGGTGGCTGCCAGAGGATCAGAGTGAAGGACGAGTATAAGGTGTGAGTGCCCAGAGGATGCAGATGAAGGATGAATATAAGTGTGATGCAGAGATGCAGATGTGGAAGTAGAGTATAGGTGGAGTCCCAAGATGCGATGTGGAAGTGATGGTATAAGGAGGGGACTGCCCGAGATCAGTGTGAGGAGGTATAAGTAGTAGCGAGATGAGATGTGGGTGATTAAGGTGAGGCGAGGATGGATTGGAAGTGAGGGTATAAGGTGTGAGTGCAGGATGCAGATGTGGAGTACTGGAGAAAATAGCTGCCAGATCAATGTGGAAGAGAGATAAGGTGAGCCAGGATGCAATTGATGACTGGAGATAGTGTGAGCGCCAGAGATGCGTGGAAGGACGGAGTATAAGGTTGAGTGCCAAATCAGATTGGAAGAGAAAGTGGTGCCCAGAGGATGCAGATGTGGAAGTGACTGGATATAAGGTAAGTGTGAGCTGCCCAGAGGATGCAGATGTGGAAGTGACTGGAGTATAAGGTGTGAGCTGCCCAGAGGATGCAGATGTGGAAGTGACTGGAGTATAAGGTAAGTGTGAACTGCCCAGAGGATGCAGATGTGGAAGTGACTGGAGTATAAGGTAAGTGTGAGCTGCCCAGAGGATGCAGATGTGGAAGTGACTGGAGTATAAGGTGTGAGCTGCCCAGAGGATGCAGATGTGAAGTGACTGGAGTATAAGGTGTGAGCTGCCCAGAGGATGCAGATGTGGAGTGACTGGAGTATAAGGTGTGAGCTGCCCAGAGGATGCAGATGTGGAAGTGACTGGAGTAAGTGTGAGCTCCAGGATGCAGATAAGTGACTGGGAAAGTTAGCTGCCCAGAGGATGCAGATGAAAGGGGAAATATGGGGTATAAGGGAAAGGAGCTGCCCAAAAATCGATGTAAGAAAAGTAAAAGGAAGTGTGAGTGCCCCAAGGATGCAGATGTGGAAAAACTGGGGAAAAAAAGTAAGGGTGCTGCCCAGGGAGCAATTGGAAGGAAGAGTAAAGGTTACGCCCCGAGGGGCAGAGTGGAATAAACTGGAGTATAAAGGGAAGTGGAGCGCCCAGAGGATCAGAGTGGAAGAATGGAGTATAAGTAAGGTGAGCGCCAGAGGTCAGAGTGGGAAGTGACTGGAGTAAAGGGGTTTAAATGCCCAGAGGATGAATGGAAATGACGGAGAAAGGGAGTTGAGCTGCCCCGGGTGCAGATTGGAAGTGCCTGGGGGTAAAGGGTGACTGCCCCAAAGGTCAAATTTAATGACTGGAGAAAAAGGGAAGGGGAATGCCCCCAAAAGGAGTGGGAAGTGACTGAGTATAATAATGTGAATGCCCAGGGAGCAAGTGGGATATGGGTATAAGTAAGGGTAGCTGCCAAGGATGCAGATGTGGATGTGACTGGGATAAGGAAGGGGGATGCCCAGGATGCAGATGTGGAAGTGACTGGGGATAAGGAAGTGGTGAGGT
>JARQOD010000007.1:98530863-98640911 GCA_033576555.1 Oophaga sylvatica | reverse complement strand
TGCCCCTCAGACACACGCCTGCTGACGTAGCCCTGGCCCTCAGCCACACCCTGCTGACATAGCCCTGTCCCCCTCAGCCACACTCCCTGCTGACGTAGCCATGCCTCTCAGCCACACCCCTGCTGACATAGCCCTGCCTCTCAGCCACACCCCTGCTTATGTAGCCCTGCCCCTTAGCCACACCCCCACTGACATAACCCTGCCCCTCAGCAACACCCCTGCTGACATAGCCCTGCCCCTCAGCCACACCCCTGCTGACATAGCCCTGCCCCTCAGCCACACCCCTACTGACATAGCCCTGCCCCTCAGCCACACCCCTGCTGGCACCGCTCACTCCCTTTGCCACTTTCCATCTGCCACTGCCCCCCTTTCCGCCTCACCAGTGCTGTCACCACCCTGCTCTCCATGATACCATGATGATAGTAATATGTTGGGTATAAATTATGGCGAAATCATAAAATTCCAGCTTTACCTGTAACATGGAGGGAATGTGGCTGCAGGTCAGAACTTCTCCCCTCGCATCCATCTTAATCCGATGCCACACTCCCCGCACCACATCTGCCACGTACAATCTCAGATTGTCCTGGAAATCCTCGTCCATATCTGTTAGGAAGATGTTACAGGTGGTGGATGACGGGTGATCATAATACACGAAGAATCAATCTAACTCCAGGATCAGGAGATTATGATAAGACCTAAAAACCATCACATTACAGGCAAAAAAGTGACACCGTCCTCATGATGTAACCTCCCCCCAGCCCAGTGTTCATCCACCATCCCCCGCTCTGCAGAATGGAACGCCTCTAACACAGGACTTCTGCAGAGTTTTTGATAGAAAGGCATCATGGCCTATAATTTGGAGGCATTTCTCACAAGCAAAGATTTCTCATCTCCCTCCATCATGGATCAGTTTCCAATCTCCCCAGTAAGGTCTCCATCACCCGCCACATCGAAGGAGCTCACCTTGAAGTCTTCCTTGGCTCTCTCCAGTAATTCCTTTTCCTGGATGCGGCAGTAGGAAGCAGCGAGTGTGACTGCTCTTCAGACCCCATAAAACTTTGGGGTAACTACGGCCTTTCTGGAGTTTCTAACATGGATATAAGAACATAGATAAATCAAATCTCATATTCCGAAAACATGGAGGAAAAGCAGGAGAAGGAATATAAAAGTCTGTAGCATTGGGATACGGAGAGCTATTTGGAGGTTGGCTTGGTCAACAGTGGAGACTGTCGGCCAAGATGGCCATCAGTTCTCATGGACCACACGGCACCATAACCAATGCCCCAAAAAGTCCATTGTCACCATGGTAGAACCCTTACTGTATAGAGTGAGATGTTTGGAGGATGCGTCCATGGATTTTCATACCTCGATTTCCCGACTGATATAAAACCGAGCTGCGTCTCTTCCACAATTGCCGGAGTCGTGCCAGTCTCTGATTAAAATGTCCAGGAACTGAATCAACGTACAGAAGGGAGCAAGATACATGAAAATGTCAACAATAGGAGATATGGAGCTACAGAGAATATAGAGATCTTCTACATCCTAAATCACCCCCTCCACCCACAACGATCATCCATGGATTATAGGCCGGTCAGGATCGCCTACCTGTAACCGCTCAGAACCAAACTCTTCTCCCATGTTGAGGTACATCTGAAAGGACATAGGTTGTATCATTATTTATCATCGTTAGTTTGGAATGTTGCACACAGAATGCACTTCCACCCATCTTCAAGGACCTCAGAATTTACTGTGAGTCATTTTATGGAGGACGCAACCAAATGGAGTAACCGGCTCTTCACCTTATTCACGATCAAACCAGAAATGATCCTTTTTATGGAGGACACAACTTATCAAAGGAGCTCCATTTCATGCCAATTTCGATGGACCTCACGATTAAACCTACATAAGCCATTTTTTTGAGGACACAACCTATTGGAGCCTTCTATTCACTCCTGTCCTGACAGACCTCACACAGCCTAAACTATGCCGGCCACTGTATAGGAGGGGACAACCTATCGGAGGAACCCTCTCTTCACATTAATCCTGAAAGACCTCATAGTTACATAGGTTGAGAAAAGACCCCGTTCAATCAAGGTCTCCCTATCTCCACCAATTGTACATTTTGTCACTAATTTAGCTATAACCCCCAATGTTATGTGTATTGACTAATGAGGAAATCATCCAGCCCTTGTATAAAAGCTGTCAGTGTTGGCCATTACTACCTCTTGTGGTCAACCTTTTCCTCACCTTGTGATATAATCTGGACACATGTGACTCAATTCATTGAAAACCTTGCAGTAGAAGGTCAAAGCCCAACTTTCCATACACATCCAAATCTGGTCCATTAATGATATTTTCCCAGTTCTGTCGGCCAGTAGATCCGGTTCCTCAGTTATTCAAGATAGATGTCCATTATCAGCCAGACATAGCAAACCAGTTCTGCAGCCTCGTAGAGTGACTAACATATCGAGCTCCATATTTCACTAAGGAGCAGTCATTTATCTCTAAATGCCAGTTTCATTCCTCTTTAGATCATCCACGTGGTCATAATTTCACGTCTGCCTCCAATGTATCTAGTCTGCTCTTGACAAAGCATCAAAAACTGATCACATCCCTTCAAGAACTAGACCTGGATATCAGATTTCCAAAACATGTCTTAAGACTTAGTATTGATTCTACTTGTATTCTGAGGAACCAACAAATCCTGAGTCTCATTCTTACTTATTCGGAGGACCAAGAAATAATCCAGTCACTAGTCAGTCCTACATCCCTGTATAAACCATTTAAGAACCCACACAATCCGATTGGGCCCTACAGAAACACGACAAATCAGGACCCCTTCAGTATAACACTCATCCCAATCCTAACAAGGTCCATCTGTAAGGCTGAAGGAATTGTAGACCGGTGATCTACCAAATGCCCACACAACACTCACCTCCATGTAGTCCAGTTCAGTCTCCTTCAAACTTCCAGCCACATTGAAAACCTACAAGATTTGACAGATTAGCTGTTGAATCCTTCATTTTTATTTTATAGGATCCAGTAAGATATATAGAAAATAGTAGACCCCTCACCAAATGAGAGCTGAGTAGCATGGACAATGCCGAAAGCTTAATGCAGCTCTCCCGGTCACCCTCGATATCAAGTGAACCCTCTGTGTCCAAAACATAGACCACTACCTAGGGGAATAGATTTGGGTCAGCGAGGTACAGAATAAATTAACATGCCAGAGACGTTATGAAGGAGTAGAAATCTCAGATGAGACGGACGCCATGCCAGAGATGTGACTCCTGATCTCACCTTCTCTCCCTTCTGGCCGACCATGAAGGGTCTGTTCCAGATCCAGATCCCCTTCGTAGTGCTGTCGATGCCGCATTTCCATTCGAAGCCTTGGAGGGGTTCATCATTTGCTCCAAGACCGAAGTCCTCGCCCTTCTCCTACAAGAAGTTACAAAGGAGTCTGGTAACATCAGGTGGAGCTACTGGATCCTTCAGGTTAGAGGAGCAGATAAAGGGTCTTATCTCATTGGCGGGAAACCCTCAAAATCCACACCTGTCAGTCGCTGTATGAGAGCTACCGAGACCCCTATTCAGATCAAGGCCCTAGAATTAAGCTGACCGGCGTGTCACAGGTTGTGGGAGTCTCACGGAGAATTGAGCATCACTTGATATCCCCAGATACCCACGGGCATCCACCAATATCCATGGAAATCACCGTACAATGGCGCAGGTTATCACAGCATGTAATGACTCGTGCACTATAAGTTTATGCCCCCCTTGGCCTCCTCTCACCTCACTCTCCAAGGCCCTCAAGATATAATTCATCAGGAACGACTTTCCGCGCCGCTTTTCTCCGATGACGCAGAGCAGGTAGACAGGATAAGTGGACAGATGGCTGTTCATGAAGCAGTTGTAGACCACCGACTCATCCAGGTGTAAGTGGCCATTGCCATCCGTCCACACCAGCTGTACCGGGTAACCGGGCTCCGGGGGTTGCAGACATTCCTGCAGAATAACAGATGCTGGTAACGCCCAGATCTAATTTTTTCTGGATTTTTTAGCTTGCTGGTCACATTGTTACCTGCTCTCGGGTTTTGTCCTGGATTCCCTTTTGGATCTTGTCGATAAGGTTCATCAGACGATAGTCGGGTGCAATCTGATTTCGGGGACACTGCGTCCTGCACTCGGGGCAGAGGTAACCTTCTGGGTGTGGGTGCTCCAGTGTGTGGTAATACAGTTTCGGCAGAAGGTGTGCCCACAGGCGATGGACACCGGATTCTGCAGGTCATCAAGGCACACTGAGCAGGTGATGTCCTCTGCTAGGACCTGGAAGCCAACGGCACCATCTGAAGGTAGCGGGGGGTCATTACTGAAGAAAACAGAGCACCAATTCAGCTTGAGTCACTACAAGCAGTTACGCCGGTGATCGAGTGGGACAGGGTGGTTATGCCAACAATCGAGCGGGACAGGGTGGTTATACCAACGATCGAGCGGGACAGGGTGGTTATGCCAACGATCGAGCAGGACAGGGTGGTTATGCCAACGATCGAGCGGGACAGGGTTGTTATGCCAGCGATCGAGTGGCTTTCCCCAGCGATGGAGTGGGACACAGCGGCTTTCCCCAGTGACTGAGCTGGACACAGTGAATACGCCGTCATGGAGCATGACAATGCGGCTATGCTGGCGATGGAGTGGGATAGCGGAACTATGCAGGGCATGGAGCAGGGTGGTACAGCTATGCTGGCGGCAGCAAAAGGTAATGTGGTTATGCTGGCGGCGGAGCAGAAGAATGCGCCTTCTGTAGCAGAGAGCAGGGCTGTGCGGCAATGTGGCTATGCTGGCTGCAGCAAAAGGTAATGGGTTATGCTGGCGGCAGTGTGGTTATGCTAGTGGTGGAGCAGAAGAGTGCACCTTCTGTAGCGGAGAGCAGGGCAGTGCGGCTATGCTGGCGGCAGTGAAGCTATGCTGGCGGCAGTGCGGTTATGCTAGTGGTGGAGCAGAAGAGTGCGCCTTCTCAGGCGGTGGAGCAGGGCAGCGTGGCTATGCTGGCGGCAGTGCGGTTATGCTAGTGGTGGAGCAGAAGAGTGCGCCTTCTCAGGCGGTGGAGCAGGGCAGCGTGGCTATGCTGGCGGCAGTGCGGTTATGCTAGTGGTGGAGCAGAAGAGTGCGCCTTCTGTAGCGGAGAGCAGGGCAGTGCGGCTATGCTGGCGGCAGTGCGGTTATGCCAGTGGTGGAGCAGAAGAGTGCGTCTTCTCAGGCGGTGGAGCAGGGCAGTGCGGCTATGCTGGCGGCAGTGAAGCTATGCTGGCGGCAGTGCGGTTATGCTAGTGGTGGAGCAGAAGAGTGCGCCTTCTGTAGCGGAGAGCAGGGCAGTAAGGCTATGCTGGCGGCAGTGCGGTTATGCTAGTGGTGGAGCAGAAGAGTGCGCCTTCTCAGGCGGAGGAGCAGGGCAGTGCGGCTATGCTGGCGGCAGTGCAGTTATGCTAATGGTGGAGCAGAAGAGTGCGCCTTCTGTAGCGGAGAGCAGGGCAGTAAGGCTATGCTGGCGGCAGTGCGGTTATGCTAGTAGTGGAGCAGATGAGTGCGCCTTCTCAGGCGGAGGAGCAGGGCAGTGCGGCTATGATGGCGGCAGTGCGGTTATGCTAGTGGTGGAGCAGAAGAGTGCGCCTTCTCAGGTGGAGGAGCAGGGCAGTGCGGCTATGCTGGCGGCAGTGCGGTTATGCTAGTGGTGGAGCAGAAGAGTGCGCCTTCTCAGGTGGAGGAGCAGGGCAGTGCGGCTATGCTGGCGGCAGTGAAGCTATGCTGGCGGCAGTGCGGTTATGCTAGTGGTGGAGCAGAAGAGTGTGCCTTCTCAGGCGGAGGAGCAGGGCAGTGCGGCTATGCTGGTGGCAGTGCGGTTATGCCAGTGGTGGAGCAGAAGAGTGCGCCTTCTGTAGCGGAGAGCAGGGCAGTAAGGCTATGCTGGCGGCAGTGCGGTTATGCTAGTGGTGGAGCAGAAGAGTGCGCCTTCTGTAGCGGAGAGCAGGGCAGTAAGGCTATGCTGGCGGCAGTGCGGTTATGCTAGTGGTGGAGCAGAAGAGTGCGCCTTCTCAGGCGGTGGAGCAGGGCAGTGCGGCTATGCTGGCGGCAGTGAAGCTATGCTGGCGGCAGTGCGGTTATGCTAGTGGTGGAGCAGAAGAGTGCGCCTCCTGTAGCGGAGAGCAGGGCAGTAAGGCTATGCTGGCGGCAGTGCGGTTATGCTAGTGGTGGAGCAGAAGAGTGCGCCTTCTCAGGCGGAGGAGCAGGGCAGTGCGGCTATGCTGGCGGCAGTGCGGTTATGCTAGTGGTGGAGCAGAAGAGTGCGCCTTCTGTAGCGGAGAGCAGGGCAGTGCGGCTATGCTGGCGGCAGTGCGGTTATGCTAGTGGTGGAGCAGAAGAGTGCGCCTTCTCAGGTGGAGGAGCAGGGCAGTGCGGCTATGCTGGCGGCAGTGCGGTTATGCTAGTGGTGGAGCAGAAGAGTGCGCCTTCTCAGGTGGAGGAGCAGGGCAGTGCGGCTATGCTGGCGGCAGTGCGGTTATGCTAGTGGTGGAGCAGAAGAGTGCGCCTTCTCAGGCGGTGGAGCAGGGCAGTGCGGCTATGCTGGCGGCAGTGAAGCTATGCTGGCGGCAGTGCGGTTATGCTAGTGGTGGAGCAGAAGAGTGCGCCTTCTGTAGCGGAGAGCAGGGCAGTAAGCTATGCTGGCGGCAGTGCGGTTATGCTAGTGGTGGAGCAGAAGAGTGTGCCTTCTCAGGCGGAGGACCAGGGCAGTGTGGCTATGCTGGCGGCAGTGCGGTTATGCTAGTGGTGGAGCAGAAGAGTGCGCCTTCTCAGGCGGTGGAGCAGGCAGTGCGGCTATGCTGGCGGCAGTGCGGTTATGCTAGTGGTGGAGCAGAAGAGTGTGCCTTCTCAGGCGGAGGAGCAGGGCAGTGCGGCTATGCTGGTGGCAGTGCGGTTATGCTAGTGGTGGAGCAGAAGAGTGCGCCTTCTCAGGCGGAGGAGTAGGGCAGTGCGGCTATGCTGGTGGCAGTGCGGTTATGCTAGTGGTGGAGCAGAAGAGTGCGCCTTCTGTAGCGGAGAGCAGGGTAGTAAGGCTATGCTGGCGGCAGTGCGGTTATGCTAGTGGTGGAGCAGAAGAGTGCGCCTTCTGTAGCGGAGAGCAGGGTAGTAAGGCTATGCTGGCGGCAGTGCGGTTATGCTAGTGGTGGAGCAGAAGAGTGCGCCTTCTGTAGCGGAGAGCAGGGCAGTGCGGCTATGCTGGCGGCAGTGCGGTTATGCTAGTGGTGGAGCAGAAGAGTGCGCCTTCTCAGGTGGAGGAGCAGGGCAGTGCGGCTATGCTGGCGGCAGTGCGGTTATGCTAGTGGTGGAGCAGAAGAGTGCGCCTTCTCAGGTGGAGGAGCAGGGCAGTGGGCTATGCTGGCGGCAGTGCGGTTATGCTAGTGGTGGAGCAGAAGAGTGCGCCTTCTCAGGCGGTGGAGCAGGGCAGTGCGGCTATGCTGGCGGCAGTGAAGCTATGCTGGCGGCAGTGCGGTTATGCTAGTGGTGGAGCAGAAGAGTGCGCCTTCTGTAGCGGAGAGCAGGGCAGTAAGGCTATGCTGGCGGCAGTGCGGTTATGCTAGTGGTGGAGCAGAAGAGTGTGCCTTCTCAGGCGGAGGACCAGGGCAGTGTGGCTATGCTGGCGGCAGTGCGGTTATGCTAGTGGTGGAGCAGAAGAGTGCGCCTTCTCAGGCGGTGGAGCAGGGCAGTGCGGCTATGCTGGCGGCAGTGCGGTTATGCTAGTGGTGGAGCAGAAGAGTGTGCCTTCTCAGGCGGAGGAGCAGGGCAGTGCGGCTATGCTGGTGGCAGTGCGGTTATGCTAGTGGTGGAGCAGAAGAGTGCGCCTTCTCAGGCGGAGGAGTAGGGCAGTGCGGCTATGCTGGTGGCAGTGCGGTTATGCTAGTGGTGGAGCAGAAGAGTGCGCCTTCTGTAGCGGAGAGCAGGGTAGTAAGGCTATGCTGGCGGCAGTGCGGTTATGCTAGTGGTGGAGCAGAAGAGTGTGCCTTCTCAGGCGGTGGAGCAGGGCAGTGCGGCTATGCTAGTGGTGGAGCAGAAGAGTGTGCCTTCTCAGGCGGTGGAGCAGGGCAGTGCGGCTATGCTGGCGGCAGTGCGGCTATGCTGGCGGCAGTGCGGTTATGCTAGTGGTGGAGCAGAAGAGTGCGCCTTCTGTAGCGGAGAGCAGGGCAGTGCGGCTATGCTGGCGGCAGTGCAGTTATGCTAGTGGTGGAGCAGAAGAGTGCGCCTTCTCAGGCGGAGGAGCAGGGCAGTGCGGCTATGCTGGCTGCGGAGCTGGCGCTACTCTCGGACTACATATTTCAGCGTTGTCCGTATTTTCTGGCTCCGGTTACAGACTGTCACTGTGGCCCTCGGCCTCTCACCTCACGGTCTCGGCGCCCTCGCTGGGTCTGGCCGCTCGCTCTCTCCGTGGTCTCCTTCTCACCCTCTTCCTCTGGGGCTCAGTGTGTGGTTGCGCCGGCCTCGGTGAGGTTTGCGGCCTCCTGGCCTCCATGTTTGTCTGTCTGCTGCCTCTCCCTGTGCCTCCAGTGACAGTCCCCGCTCCTCCTCTTCCTCAGCTGATCTTCCTGTTCCTCACTACACCCCGCCTGCCTTGATGCAGCAGAGCTGAGCTGCTCCTTTAACTCTTTCACTTGTGGACTCTGAACCTTTGAGATCAGTCTGGAGACAATAAGGAGCAGGATGCAATGCTGACAAGATGTCCGGGCGGTGGCGCGGCTGTGTGTGCTGGATGGCGCTCAGTGTGCATGGAAGCAATTAGTGAATGTATTGGGCCGGCGCCGCGTCTTCTGCGCATCGTCCCACAGTGCAGGGCGAAGTCCTGGAACTTTCTCCTAGACTTGGGGCCCATTCATTATTGCATTTGTCT
Source organism: Oophaga sylvatica (assembly GCA_033576555.1). Lineage (NCBI taxonomy): Eukaryota > Metazoa > Chordata > Amphibia > Anura > Dendrobatidae > Oophaga > Oophaga sylvatica. Next base: position 98,631,976 of record JARQOD010000007.1, on the reverse strand, counting down.
CCTTTTTTTCTCAGTTTTTTTTTCGCCTATTTTTCATTTGCGCCTTCTTCTTTTTTAAAGTCTCCGATGTTTTTGCTCGGCGGCTGTTTTCGATGGTCGCCGTTGGGTTTGGGGTTTCCAGACGTTCGCAGCTGATTGATCAATTGTGAAAGATAAAATGTCAGAAAAGTTTTGCAGTTTGTGAATGTTGTGACGTAGAAGAATGAAAACGTTACATCAGTGATTGCAGACAGCGCACCGAGCAGTTGCCTTTTTTTGTCACTTTTGGTGATTCTCACTGATGAGTCGCTGCCAAATTTATCAAAATGGCGGCTCCATATGGTGACAAGTAAAAAAGTAAAAAAAACCTAAATATTTTACCGCTTTTTAAAGTAACAATTGCACAACAAAAATCCTGTCCTTCAGGAAATGGCTCCATGGGAGGACTAGAGGGCAGGAGGACTGGAGGGCAGGAGGACTGGAGGGCAGAAGAACTGGAGGACTTGAGGCAGGAGGAGAGGAGGACTGGAGCACTGGAGGACAGGAGGAGAGGAGAACTGGAGGAGAGGAGGACTCGAGGGCAGGAGGACTGGAGGAGAGGAGGACTGGAGGACTCAAGGGCAGGAGGACTCGAAGGCAGAAGAAGAGGAGGACTGGAGGAGATGAGGACTGGAGGAGAGGAAGGACTGGAGGAGAGGAGGACTGGAGGACTCAAGGGCAGGAGGACTCGAGGGCAGAAGAAGAGGAGGACTGGAGGAGAGGAGGACTCGAGGGCAGGAGGACTGGAGGGCAGAAGAAGAGGAGGACTGAGGAGGAGGACGGAGAAGGACTGGAGGACAGGAGAACTGGAGGACTTGAGGGCAGGAGGACTGGAGCACTGGAGGACAGGAGGAGAGGAGGACTGGAGGAGAGGAGGACTCGAGGGCAGGAGGACTGGAGGAGAGGAGGACTGGAGGACTCAAGGGCAGGAGGACTCGAGGGCAGAAGAAGAGGAGGACTGGAGGAGAAGAGGACTGGAGGAGAGGAGGACTGGAGGAGAGGACTGGAGGACTCAAGGGCAGGAGGACTCGAGGGCAGAAGAAGAGGAGGACTGGAGGAGAGGAGGACTGGAGGGCAGGAGGACTCGAGGGCAGAAGGACTGGAGGACAGGAGGACTGAAGGACAGGAGGAGAGGAGGACTGGAGGAGAGGACGACTCGAGGGCAGAAGGACTGGAGGACAGGAGAACTGGAGGACTCGAGGGCAGGAGGACTGGAGGACTCGAGGGCAGGAGGACTCAAGGACTGGAGGAGAGGAGGACTCTAGGGCAGAAGGACTGGAGGACAGGAGAACTGGAGGACTCGAGGACTGGAGGAGAGAACTGGAGCACTGGAGGAGAGGAGGACTCGAGAGCAGGAGGACTGGAGGACTCGAAGACAGGAGGACTGAAGGACAGGAGGACAGGAGGACTGAAGGACAGGACAACTGAAGGACTGGAGGAGAGGAGGACTCGAGGACAGGACAGAAGGAGAGGAGGACTCGAGGGCAGGAGGACTGGAGGACTCGAAGACTGGAGGACTCGAAGACTGGAGGACAGCAGGACAGAAGGAGAAAGGACTGAAGGACAGGAAGACTGGAGCACAGGAGGACAGGAGGACTGAAGGTCAGGACAACTGAAGGACAGGAGGACTGAAGGTCAGGACAACTGTAGGACAGGAGAACTGGGGACTGGAGGACTCGAGGGCAGGAGGACTGGAGGACTCGAAGACTGGAGGACAGGAGGACTGAAGGACAGGAGGACAGAAGGAGAAGAGGACTGGGGAGGACTTTACAGATGCATTTTGCAACTTTTTAAAAAGTCATAATGTCGGACTGAAAAAAAACAACCAAAAACCACAGCCAAAGACATAAAATAGAAATAAAAAGGTACAAATATGTGATTTTGGTGCAAAAAGTTACAAAAGAGGCAAAAACTGATGGAAGCGCGATGATGACTCTGCGCAGGAAGCTTTTCTTATTTTGCGTAAAAAATATCAGACCAGAATACAATACAGAATAGGGAGAAAACATAACTGAAGACTCGGCCTCTAGTGCTCTGATCCTTCGGTTTCAAGATCTCTGCTTGCTGTCAGTGAATAATAATTTTCGGCACTGCACTCTCTTTTTTTTAGAACTGAGGGTTTGTTACAATTGTTTCCAGTCTACACAATCATCTGGGAGTGGAACAATGGGCACAAATCTCTGCTGTCCTCATACTTTGTTACAATGTATCAGCGCAGGTAGCAGTATCACTGAGGAGGTCACTGCCGGAGTCACCCACTGATCTATAGTAACAACCCTCCAGCTCTGAGGAATATTCACTCTGTGACGTTTCTTTTAATTACAGTTAAGTGTTTTGTAAAATTCCTGAATGATGCAAAAGGTGTGAATAAACTCCTCCTGTTTGGCACCTTGGCCCCTCCCTCTTGGCCATGATAGCCCAAAATGCCCATTATTTGGTGCACAGTGAATCCCCTTCATTGTCTCCTACTTTCTCCCATTTTTAAGATCTCTGCTTGCTGTTGATCAGTGGATTGAGTCCTATGGAGCGTGTCTCTAAAAGCAGTAATATACTGCCACCTGCTGCTGTCATTGAGTATTGCAACTCATAAGGCAGGTGGCAGCAAAGTGACACACAACAAACTGCTGTGCATTAGTGCTACACCATATATATCCCACAATGCACTGCATGATTATTAACCCCTTACTGACCGACAATACGTCTTTTTACTGACCTCAGATATAAGGGACTAGCATCCCGACCGGTGACAATCCTGCAGCCGTTGGCTGTCCACTATAGCTGACAGCTTGGTGCATTAGCACAATCACTGTTGGCACCGACCATGGCCGTTTAACCCCTTAGATGCTGCTGTCAATAGTGACTACGGCATCTAGATGGTTAACAGAGTGTGGGGACTCCCTCTTTAACCCCATCCGAACCCTCACATCCTGATTGTGTGGTCCTGATGTTTGACATGGCAATTCACGAGCAAATAGTGGTCTTAGCATCTCCCGGCTTTAGCGGCCTGTTTTTTAAAACATTTTTGTCAAATTTCTAATATTTTTAGAAACATATTTACCTAAATTTACCATTATCATAAATTATAATGTGTCACGAAAAAACAATCTCAAAATTAATAGTGTCACAATCCATTTTTGGATGCCTGTCAGCTCTGGTTCCACTATAATTTAAATGTAGCTTTTTTCCTTTTAGGCCAGCAGGGGTTAATGTCAGTTTCCCTTGCTGGCAGCTTGCTGCAGCTGCTGATTTGCTAGGTTAGCTGATGTGGGTGGTGACCACTCCCACCATCCTAAAAATGGTCACCTGATGTATCAGCTGACTACTGGTGATAGAGTTATCCAATTAAGACCAGCCTTGCAATTGTAGCTCTCTGGTGTCAGCGCTGTATCTGCTACTTTTGGAGTTCAGGGTCCTGTTTCCATGTCCTCTGCGGTGTGGAGCTTGGCAGCGGTGTCTGGAAGCTTAGTGTGATGTTTTTACCTTGTCTATCTCATGCTTGTCACCATCCCGTGTTTGTACCATCTGCAGTGGTGAGGCTAGCGCCCTTGCCGGCCAATGCCCTAGCTAGGACAGCATGAGGTGTGACAGCGAGGGACAAGGTTCATGTCGGCAGCAGGGGGAAGGACCTGCTTAGGGTGTTAGGGGCTCAAGCTGGAGCTCAGGAGGTGTCCCATCCCTCATACCATAGGGCCGTCCTCTCCCCCTTTTCCATCTCGTTTTGTGTGTATTGTGCCATCCACTGACTAACCCCCTGTGAGATCATGACAAATAGGATGGGATGAAGCATTTTAGAGGTGTTACTACATGAAAAGACACAGGTCAAATTTTAAAAAATTGGACCGGTCACTAAGGGGTTAAACCTTTCAAAAATGTTATTAAATACAAATATATTTGTGATGTCTGATAACAAGGAGGGAATAAGACTGTAGCCATGTATCTCTGTATACAGGGAGCTCCCCCTAGTGGTGGCTGCAGACAGGATCTTATCATGTATCTCTGTATACAGGGAGCTCCCCTAGTGGTGGCTGCAGACAGGATCTTATCATGTATCTCTGTATACAGGGAGCTCCCCCTAGTGGTGGCTGCAGACAGGATCTTATCATGATCTCTGTATACAGGGAGCTCCCCCTAGTGGTGGCTGCAGACAGGATCTTATCATACATCTCTGTATACAGGGAGCTCCCCCTAGTGGTGGCTGCAGACAGGATCTTATCATGATCTAGTATACAGGAGCTCCCTAGTGGTGACTGCAGCAGGATCTTATCATGTATCTTGTATACAGGGAGCTCCCCCTAGTGGTGGCTGCAGACAGGATCTTATCATGTATCTCTGTATACAGGGAGCTCCCCTAGTGGTGCTGCAGACAGGATCTTATCATGTATCTCTGTATACAGGGAGCTCCCCCTAGTGGTGGCTGCAGACAGGATCTTATCATGTATCTCTGTATACAGGGAGCTCCCCCTAGTGGTGGCTGCAGACAGGATCTTATCATGTATCTCTGTATACAGGGAGCTCCCCTAGTGGTGGCTGCAGACAGGATCTTATCATGTATCTCTGTATACAGGGAGCTCCCCCTAGTGGTGGCTGCAGACAGGATCTTATCATGTATCTCTGTATACAGGGAGCTCCCCCTAGTGGCGGCTGCAGACAGGATCTTATCATGTATCTCTGTATACAGGGAGCTCCCCCTAGTGGGCTGCAGACAGGATCTTATCATGTATCTCTGTATACAGGGAGCTCCCCTAGTGGTGCTGCAGACAGTATCTTATCATGTATCTCTGTATACAGGGAGCTCCCCTAGTGGTGCTGCAGACAGGATCTTATCATGTATCTCTGTATACAGGGAACTCTTTTATTATAAAAAATACAAAACTTACAATTAATAAAGAACAAAAATCCAAACCCCAGCAAAACAACCGTCCGAGTCCAACATTACCCCCCCAGTCCAAGCAAAAGTCCGAGTCCAGCATAACTGCCCCCATTCAAAGTAACCCCCCCCCAAAACAAACTCTGTCTTCTTCCTCAGAGAAGCTTCCTCCTCCTTCATCTTTCTCTCTGATGCTGCACCAGGGATTCCCGGCCGGTCTCCCATTCCTGGACTTGCCCGGCCTCAAGCTGCTTAGCGGCTGCGATCTGAGAAAGGCTGACTTCAGCCTAAATGGCAGCCGACTTCATCTCACTTTTTGTTTCCTCCAGATTCCTCCTCCCCAGGTTACGTCACCCAAGGAGAGAAGAAACATTTTATTAATACACACATACACACTTCACACCAAACCTGACAAAGAAAACTCTGGTCCATCGCCCAAAAAGAAACACAAAAGCCACCTGGCTTAAAACACATCTATCTAAACCACACAATTTTTTTTCCTTTTATATATTATTATATATATATATATATATATATATTTTTTTTTTTTTTTCTTTTAGTTACACAGCAAATACAACTATAACAAACCTACCACCAACCCCCCTCCCACCACCATAAACCCCCAACACAATACAAAAATAAACTTCACTGAGGAACTCATGACCTCCAGGAACATCTTACAATACATACTATATAATACAATACAACCTAACTCTCTATATTACAACACTTCCCAGAGCCAGGATTGGTGCCTGTAAGCCCTATATCAGTAATTCACTTCTGCAAAACAAAAATCTGATAGTGAAAAGCCCTCAGCCCGTCACCAGGAACCCGGAGATGACCGGCTTCTATCCTAACAATCCTTACTCTACCAGCCGTCCCTACCTGCCTAAACATCTGTCCCTATTTATCTACCTACCTTTCCCTGTCTCTCCCTGCCTGACCCTACTGCCCTACCTAACTCACCGCGTGCCTACCTAACTGTCCCTCGGCTGTCCCTGTCCTGTCCCTAACTATCTACCTGTCCCTACTGAAGCTATCTACCTGTCCCTACCACTTACCTGCTTATCTAGGCCCTAGGGTACATTAAATGAGAACCCTCTCCAGAGAAGAGAGGCCCTCGCTGCACCCAGCCTGTCATACTCCAGAGAGCGCACCTTCACCAGGCCACCCAGAATGTTCCTAACAACCTCGTCCCGGGGGAGGATTTTCTGCTGAGTTGACACTAAGCACCGTGCGTTCCACGTGTAAAACCTGACGACTAAACTGACTAGAAATAAAGTGCCCCGATCTCGGCCACCCAGGGATCCGAATGCCCCATACGCCCACTCCGCATAGGAAAGGTGTGCCAGCCGAGGCCAGCCTATGGAAGCACCCACCCTGTTGTAGACCCCTGCATTAAAAGGACACTGAAGGAGGAAGTGCTCCATGCTTTCCAGCGTGTCGCAACACTCCTCACGGGGACAACCCCGATCTTCGGAGTTCCTACACTTCAGGTTGTCCCTTACATACAGTTTCCCGTAGAAGCAGCGCCAAGCCAAGTCCCAAAACTTCAAGGGGACCCGTGCAGAATTCAATAACCTCAGCCCGCCCTCCAGATCCCGACTTGGGCAATCTTTGAGCACCAGAGGCTTCTGGAAATGGGTCAACAGGACCCTCCTGTCAAGGAATTTCCTCGACATGGTCCTGATCTCCCACATTCCCAGACCCCACCGGCGGATCACCTTCAGAACCGGGGTAGCGTAAGCCGGGAGATGCCCATGCGGTGTGCGCAGGTCCTTCACTTGCCCTCCTGTCTCCCATTCCTGGAAGAAGGGCCGAAGCCATCCCCTGCAGGAGAATACCCACGGAGGAGCCCTCTCTGACCAGAGGTTGGAAATGTTAGTCTTGACAAAAGTGTTTACTAGAAACACCACTGGGTTGACCATACCCAACCCTCCTAGTCTCCTTGTGCGATATGTGACCTCTCGCTTGACTAGGTTCAGCCTATTTCCCCATAACATTTGGAAAAACAGGCTGTAGACCCGTGTCCAGAGCGGCTCTGGCAACATGCAGACACTGCCCAGGTATATTAACAAGGGTAGCAAAAAACCCTTAACCAGGCTAACCCTTTCCCTCAGGGTCAAAGACCAACCCTTCCATTGGTCCACCTTCTGGGCGGCGATCCTGATTCTGCCCTCCCAATTTTGCTGGGGGTAGTCCCCGGGCCAAATTCGATGCCTAGGATTTTTGCTGATGCCTGAGGCTCTGGAAGAGTGTCCGGGAGACCGAAACTAGGATCTCCCCCTCCCAGCCAGAGACTCTCACACTTTTCCTGATTAATTCTGGACCCAGAAGCCTCCGAGTAGCGACCAACCTCAGACATGACCCACTCCGCCTCCTCACCGAGGATACGAAAAGGGAGACGTCATCAGCATACGCTACCACCCTCAGAGTGGCTTCTGGGGCCGCCTGGTCCATCCTGACTCCCGCCAACGGCCCGCGCTCAATCCTCCTTAAAAGGGGATCTATCGCGAACATGTATAACAGCGGGCTCAACGGACAGCCCTGGCGGACCCCAGACCCAACCTCAAAAGGGCGGCCAGACCAACCATTCACGAGCGGGAAAGTCTCTGCCCCCGCATACAGGATCTTTAGCCAATTTACAAACCCCCCAGGCAGACCGTACCTCAGAAGGACGGACCAGAGGTACTCGTGGTTAACCCGATCAAAAGCCTTCGCCTGATCTAAAGACAGCAAGTACCCCTTCCAGTGACCGCCCTACCCTGCTCCACTGCCTCTCGGACACCGAGTACTGCACTAAAAGTGCTGCGGCCTGGAACAGAGCAATGCTGGGCCCCCGAAAGGAGCCGGGGTGCAAACTTCACCAGCCGATTGAACAGCACCTTTGCCAGAACCTTCCGGTCCGTATTGAGAAGCGCTATGGGACGCCAATTCTCAATACGGGACGAGTCTTTACCCTTTGACAGGATAATCAGGGCTGACTGCCTCATTGACCGGGAAAGAGCGCCCGAGGAGAGACACTCGTTAAACACCTCAGTCAAGAGGGGGACCAAGGAGTCCCTAAAGGTCTTATAAAACTCGGATGTTAAGCCATCCGGACCTGGCGATTTCTTAGGCCGAAGCCCATCAATGGCCAGTCGCACTTCCTCTTCCCTGATTGCCTCTGTCAAAACGTGAAGCGAGGGGTCATCCCCTGGCTCAGGGATGGCTTCGGCCAGGAAAGCCGACATCACGTTCCGATCCAGATCCCTCTTCCCCAAGAGGTGTGAGTAGAAAGATCTGATCACCTCCAGGATCCCTGATTTGGATCTGTTCAGGGAACCCGTACTGTCGATCAGTCCTGTCACCACCTTACAACTCACTGACATCTTACAGTTTCTGTAGGGGTCGGGCGAGCGGTACCTCCCGAAATCCCTCTCAAAAACCAAAGATGTGTGCCTATCGTACTGACACCTCTGACTTCACTCTGGAGATCTCCTCACGGTCACCTCCAGCCGAGACGAGATGTTTGAGTTTCCTCCTCAGTTCCTGATACAGGCGGTACCTGCTCAGGCTCCTGTGGCTCGAGAGCTGGCGGAAGAAACTCGCAACCCGTTCCTTGAAGATCTCCCACCACTCTGACTTATCGCTACAGAGATCCAAAAGCGGTACCTGGCTCTGAAGAAAGTCCTCAAAGGATTGTCTTATCTCTGCTTCTTCCAAGAGGGACGAATTCAGCTTCCATAGTCCCTTTCCCATCCGAGGGGTTTCTGAAACATTCAGAGAAAAAGAAATCAGACAGTGATCGGAGAACTCCACCCAACAACGGACACTGCTGAAGAGATGGCTTCCTCCTTCAAAAAAAACCTGTCTATCCTAGACCTACAGCTACCTCTATGAAAGGTGAAACCACAGTGACCTGGGGTGTGCCGGATGTGGACATCCACCAGGCGAGCGTCACTAGCTATGCTATTAAGAGTATTACTATCATAAGCCAGCCGGTCAATGGAGCCTCCCCTATCACGAAGCCTTGTGACAGTGTTAAAGTCACCTCCAAAGACCACCTGCCGACTCGTAAAAAGATAGGGCTTAATCTTCAGGAAGAGACATTTACGGTCCCACTTTGACTGTGGACCATAGATGTTAATGAGCCGAAGCTCCTGTCCCCTCATGAAGACGTCTAAGACCAGGCACCTACCCATTTCTACCTCGATAACTCTCCGGCATTCAACCGATGCAGTCTTAAAAAGGACTGCCACCCCGCTACACGGCTCGGCCGCAAGAGACCAGTACGAGGACCCGCACCTCCACTCACTCTCCGCCTTGCGTATGGCCCCCATATCCGTAAGTCTGGTCTCCTGCAAAAACAAAATGTCAGCCTCAAATCGGGTGAGAAAATCAAAGGCCGCAAATCTAGCCGCATCTGACTTTATACTAGCGACATTAATGGTCGCCAGAGTCAACGGGGTGGGTGCCGCCATCATGAGTGATCGAGTTAGATGGCCTTTTTCTTCCCCCCACCCTTTTTCCTAGCCCGCTCATCTCCGGACGATGAAGCCCCCCTCTTCTTTTCAAAGAGACAGAGGTATCCATCCCCCCACCTCTTTCTCATCTCCGGACGCAGGGTTGGCCCCACCTCCTGAAAAAGACATACCCTCCGGAGAAGGGACTCCGCCCCCTCCCAAAGACCCTCCAGATGTTACCTCCGGAACCTCACCCCCGACCCCCATCTCAGCAGGGTCATCAAGGGCTTGGAACCGGTTGGAGAGGGAGATCAGAGGGGAGTAGGTGGGACCTTCCTTAGGCACCTTGGTCAGGGAAGAAGATTTTCCACCTTTTTTCTTCTTTTTTTTATTTTGGCACTCTTGGTACCCTTGTCACCCATTTCTTTTGGCTGTTCCCCTCCATCCTCATCAAAACTTTCATATTGTGAGGCATCTGAGAGATCAGCCACTTCCTCATTCTCCATCCGACTGATCTCCTCATTCACCGCTTCCTCCCCCGGGGCCTCAGTGACATGGGCCGTCGCCTCGGAGGAGGGGGCAGCCATTACCCCAGTTTCCTGAGGCTCCTCCTGCCCCCTGCCCTCCTGACGCCTTGCCTGCCTCCGCTGGTAAGAGGGACCCCTAGCCCTGCCATTCCTCATCGGCCCCTCAGCTCCTCCCCTGCCGCCACCCCAACCCCTGCAGAAGTTGCACCGCCAAGAACTTCCTCACGGCTCCCCTCCGCCCGGCTGGCCATGGCATTAGAGAATGAACGAGGGCAGCGGCTGAACGGGTGACCTAGATCACCACACAGGTGACATCGAATGACACCACAGGACGCGGCGAGGTGACCCACCTGCCACACAAGGCACATTTCTGCACCTTGCAGCCCGCGCTGAAGTGGCGAGGATCACCGCACCTGTGGCAGACCTTCGGCTGCCCCTGGTAGAAGACCAGAATACGATCCCTTCCCAGGAAAGCCGAGGAAGGGATGTGGGTGACAGTGCCCCCTGAACGCTTCAACTTTACCATGAAGGTCCAGCCTCCTGACCAGATGCCAAAATCGTCCCGATTCTTCTTTAGGGACCTCCACAACCTTCGCCGTCCGGCTCAACCAGGTCATTATGTCAACGCCAGAAAGGGACTCATTACATGTTAAAACGGTCACTTTCTTTGGCCCACTTTGGCGAGAAATTGCCTCCACAGCAAACCCTCGCCAGCCGGGCTCCTCTTTTACCAGCTCATAATTTGACCAAAAGAGCTCTAAGCCCTCTGGCCGAACAAAGCTGATATCAAAGGTGGAGGTCCCAAAGGATGTATCAGAGCAAAGATGTCAATAGCCCTGAAGTCCATCTTCATGAGGAGCTTCACCACATTTGTCCTGATGGACAGGCCTCATCGCCCCTCCAGCGAAGACGAACAACATTTCTCCTGGAGACCCCCTGCCCGGCTGTCGGGAGGGACCACACGGTCTCCACCCCCCTTTTCTCTTGGAAGGCAGCTAGACCAAACTTATCTAGCCAGTAGGACAACTCCACCTCTCTTCCCTCTACATTGATCGTCCGCTCCCCTTTTTTGAGGGCCTCCAGGAAGCGGCGGCGAAAAGCATCATTCCCTGGGTCCGGAGATGAGGAAGACCCCCGCAGAACCCCACCGGCAGCAGCCGCATAACTTATGGTGCCTGCAGGTGAGGTGGACGATGGACCAGCCCCTATATTCTCTGAACCTCAACTTCACAGTCAACCATCTCCACCTCACTTACCTCAGCCTCACCATTTTTACTAGTAGAACTTTTATTTTTTTCCTTTCCCACACTGGCACCATTCACACCAACCATACCTCCAGCAGAAACCACCCCTCCAACACCTGACCCTTCACCATTGTCACAGACACTATTCACACCACTTGCACCACTTCCATTATTATTTACATTTATTGTGTTTTTTTCACTGCTTTCTGCTGGGGGGGTTGCTATTTGCAGTGCTACTGCCCCTTTAAGAGTGGTATTGCAGAGTTTAGTTACCACACCCTGCTTTTCAGCAGAGCATGTGCTGCTTGCAGACTGTTGCTCCAGCCTCTCCTGCAGACCATCTCCACACTCCTGTGTGCACTTCACCACCAGGTCCCCGCAGATACAGGTGACACACATGCAGATGACCTCGGTGGTGCGATCCGGGCCGGCATTACCGCAGCCATTACAGCTGCACCTGAGATGATAATCGGTGCCGGGGCCCTGACTTTGACCCAGCATCGGATCTGCATGTGGGGGACCCCAACACCACAGCACACGCCGCCATGATGCGGCCCTGGCTGACAGTGCACCGCAACACTGCGGGGAGCGGTGACCACCGGCAAGGTACCCACAGCCTCCACCCCCGAGCGTCAGCGGGTGCAGCAGGCGCCAGGCCGTCCCGGTTTTCACAGAGGATCGGGCTGGACACCTCCACAGATCTTATTACCGCCCGCCACAGGGCCACACTCCAGACCATGCACACTGTCCGGCTCTGCAGCCGCATGCCCACTCTCGCCCCCTCTGCTACTGCCAGCAGAGACGGCGACCGGCGCCATATGACTTGTACTCTCCCCGCTCCCTCGCACCGGAACCACTGCAGGTCCCGGGCCGGGGTGGGTAGCGGGTTCCACACAGCGGGACTGGGGGGTCCCAGGAAGGGGCACAAACACCAACCTCTCCTCCGATGTTTTCTTCCTTTTTTTCTGTTTCTTTTTCCCCTCCTGGTCGCCTCGTCCCCGCAGACCTCATCCCCAAACTTCAGGTGGGCATAATTTACTGGGGACTCCAGCTGACGGATCTGCTGCAAGACGAGGCAGACCCCCACTACTGCTGTTATCGCTGCCGCTATCTCCGCATCACCCCATCATCCTCTGAAATGCTATTGTCTGATGGGAGTGGGAACTGCACTGGATCTATCCCGCTGTGTGTGGCCTGGAGATCACTTACCAAGCCCCCAGGTGGGTACGGTGCCTCCTCCATCTCCACATGGTCCACCTCCTCCACCTGGGTCGGACGCCGAGACCCCTCTGGCTCCTTCACAGCAGCCATGTTATGGAATCTGTCCTCATTGTCCAGTTTTTCCCGGAAAGGCCGTGTTATCAGTATGCGCTCTCCGGGCTTCCATGCCCTCAATGCCGATCCTCAGGCTGGTATCCTGGCTGTTAGGGCAGACTTCTCTGTACGGGAGGCCCTGTCTGCAGCCTGCCTCGCCTCCTTCATCTCCTCCCGGAGCCTCCTCAGGGTCTTCCCAGCCTCCTCATACTCGCAGAGGTACACATGGATGCGGGAGCCATAGCTGGTAACCGGCTCCCCTGCGGCCTAGTGCCCCAATCTTTCTGCACCGCCGCCGCTGGACCTCTGCCAGTACTCCGCTCACCTCCGGGAGGAGACACCTGCAGTGGCCCTCGCCTCAGCCTTAGGAGCTTTGCAGCGCTCCTGGGTCTTCCTGGGCTCCCCATGTTTCGGGCCTTGCTGGATCTGGTGACCCTCTTTGCCGGTAGCAATGAGCTCCCACCCCCCGCCGGCTTAGACCGAGGGGTGGGAGACGGGGACTTAGCCCCACGTTCATCCACTACACCCCTCTCTTTCCTGGGTCAGAGAGGGGGGGATTCCTGGGTGTAAGGAAAAAAAAACTGGTCTCTCTCCTGGAGCAAACAGTCGCACACCTTCCTCCACAGACTACAGGCCTCTAGTGGTGGCTGTATGACTCTGGATACAGGGAGCTCCCCCTAGTGGTGACTGCAGACAGAATTTATGTATCTCTGTATACAGGGAGCTCCACCTAGTGGTGACTGCAGACAGGATCTTATCATGTATCTCTGTATACAGGGAGCTCCCCTAGTGGTGGCTGCAGACAGGATCTTATCATGTATCTGTATACAGGGAGCTCCCCCTAGTGGTGACTGCAGACAGGATCTTATCATGTATCTCTGTATACAGGGAGCTCCCCCTAGTGGTGACTGCAGACAGGATCTTATCATGTATCTCTGTATACAGGGAGCTCCCCTAGTGGTGACTGCAGACAGAATCTTATCATATATCTCTGTATACAGGGAGCTCCCCCCAGTGGTGACTACAGACAGAATCTTATCATGTATCTCTGTATACAGGGAGCTCCCCTAGTGGTGGCTGCAGACAGGATCTTATCATGTATCTGTATACAGGGGTCCCTAGTGGTGACTGCAGGACAGGATTTAATCAGGGTATCTTCTGCAGGAGCACACCTCCTAGTGGTGGCTCAGGAAGGATTTATGTATCTCTGTATAAGGGAGCTCCCCTAGTGGTGACTGCAGACAGAATCTTATCATATATCTCTGTATACAGGGAGCTCCCCTAGTGGTGCTACAGACAGGATCTTATCATTATCTCTGTATACAGGGAGCTCCCCCTAGTGGTGGCTGCAGACAGGATCTTATCATGTATTCTGTATACAGGGAGCTCCCCTTTAGTGGTGACTGCAGACAGATCTTATCATGTATCTTGTATCAGGGAGCTCCCCTAGTGGTGGCTGCAGACAGGATCTTTATGTATCCTGTATACAGGGAGCTCCCTCTAGTGGTGGCTGCAGACAGGATCTTATCATATCTCTGTATACAGGGAGCTCCCCTAGTGGTGGCTGCAGACAGGATCTTATGTATCTCTGTATACAGGAGACATATAGAGATACATAAGCCAATGTGTAACTGGGTGAATTACACTGGATTTTGTGCTCTATATATCAGAACTTGTATAAACTTTTATTACATAATTTATTAGTACACAAAATAAACAATATTTTAATTTTAAGAAAAATTGTCCGACATTGATATTTTTGTTTGTAACATTCAATTGATACAAAATTGTAAACAACCTATAAACCATATATTTTGCCTTTTTATCTATTAATATTTAGTTCTATTTACTGTAAATTGAATAAATTAACGACAATCTCTTTGGAGTCACAGACTCGCTATCTGGTATCACACGGCACCCGGACCGCCAATTCTGGACGTGTGCCGGTCTTCATCCTAGGGGACAAGTGGCATCGGCGCAGGATCACTCCCCATTAATGTGAATGGAAGACATGGACACATCTGAGTGGGCGCTCCGCCGGCCCTGACCTTCCTCATCACTTCTCCAGTAAATGAGTTTGATGGGCGTCCTGTTACTTCTCTATGAAAGTCTTTCTGTTTAGCGCCCCCTAGAGGACACATATCCAGTACATCCTATTCAGTGTTATCGGAAGATTTACTTTGGTCTCCAAGGTAAAGAACATGAAAGGGCCTGAATGGTCCAGAAAATCGGATTAATAAGACATCGCTTTACAATCTTGATGCAATCTGCCACTTTTTGGGGTTCATTTATTCTTTGGGGTCTGATGATGGCGGTCACTCTTCACTCTGCTTTGGGCACCAGCTTTTGGGTGTCTTCAGGCGTTGAACCATTGGTATTACCTTGGTCATCGGGCGTCTGATCCTTCTTCTTCTCTATATGGCCAATAATCCCCCCCACACTCCTCCAACCCCTGTCCCAATAGCCCCTCCGACGGACCCTCCGACCGCCCTCCGATTATGATAGCCTCCGTAGCCAGGACTGTTCCAGCCACGGCTGCTCCCACGATGCCTCCCGCCAGGGTGAGGACCCCTCCACCCACCGCGCACCCGATCCCCACCGCGCACTTTGTGAAGCGCTTGGAGTATTCGGAGCAGAACTTCTCCACTTCTTGGTCCAGCAGAGCCTTCATCTCGTAGATGAGATTTATCCTCGCTGCGTCATTGCTGCCCCTCAGATTCTGCTCATACTCCTGAAGGAGCCTCAAGGCCTCCTCGCTGACTACCTCCCTCATAAGAGAGGGCCTAACCTTCAACACCTTGAAAGGAGAAGACGAGCTGGGAGCCTGAGGAGGACACGAGAAGACAAGTTACATTTCATGGTCTAGGACCACAGCCTGGAATGGCCGAGGCTGGCGGTGATCTAGAAACATGTTGCCACACCGGCTAGTGCCGGATTCAGAACATACCCCCCGGGGCGGGCGCTCTTACCTTGTTTGTAACAAAATCCTGGAATATTTTCACCGTGATCTTCAAGTTTTTGTGGTTTTCAAGAGCATAGAACATCTGGAGGAAGAGAGCGAGGAGTTAATGTGGTGACCGAAGACGAGGAGCCTCATCCCATCCTGTATGTATGACACCGGGGTGAGAACTCAACGGAGGAGAAATGATATGGCCAAGGGAATACGGAGGGGGATCGTCCTGAGAGATTAGATCCTGTGTGTCAGACTGGATCTTACGCTTCTCGGGATGTTTCAGAAATACGTATCGTGAGTGTTTCCTGTATGTGAATGACGTGGGACTGGACACCGGGGAGAGCCGGGCCCCAGATGGCCCTGTAGATTAGGGGTCACCTTGATTTTGTGAATTGTCTCACGCTGCCTCTAGTGGACAATATAGGACATGACACCATTACCTCTATAGGGGAAGCAAAGCTGAAGTTTTCTTGCTGCAAAGTACTGACGAAATCCTGAAAAATAAACAACACAGGAGAGAGAAGGGTTAACAAAAAAAAAAAAAGGCATATATATAAAAAACATATAGTGGCTGGGAAGGTGGACATAATGTCACCTGAGCATCAGCAGACACCGACATGGCCGGAATGGATAACTCGCTGTGTGCGGGGAGAGGGGACTCGGTTACTTGGATGAGAGTAGTTTTTTATAATTGTGGGGAGGAGGGGGCCGCACAAGTGTGACACTCGGGGGCATTATTAGTGTCAAGGATGGGCACTCGGGGCGTTATCATGGAGTCAGGGGTGCCATGCGTTCCTTGCCCGGGTGCCGGGGGCACAGCATACGCCGCTATCCCTTCCACGTCTTCGGTCTGCTCTCGGCATTAAAGCCTCCTCTTCATCTAATCTTCAGTCCTCACACCCGTCGCTCATATTCTTCCGTATTGACGCCACGTCACGACCCCATTCAGCACTTCAACCATTTATCGCCCCTCTTAAAGGGACTTGTTACAGTCAGGGTTCCTCCCACCGGGCCATCACTGGTTGATAATAAGGAGGAATTTTTGACCCTTTTATTGCAGGTAACGGGTGTTATCAATGTACAAGAAATGATGTGCGAGGAGACTCCACGCTGACAGGTGCGGGCAGAAAACGCCATATAACGACCCGCGATATTCGCCAGCAGAATACTTATTAGCATTTTATGTCCAACCTTCAGCATTCGGCCCAGCTGGCCGCACGTGATCCTCTCTCCACGGACATCGGTTTTACGGTGGAGCCAAACTTCATCCACGAGGTTGGAGATGTATGTGGTCAGGTGGCTCCTGAAATCATCGTCCATGTCTGTGAAGAGACAATCATTACACATGCATATCCTGCCAGAAATTAGCGGGTCGCAGCAGTCCCAGTATCTCTTACCCCCCCGGCTTGCAGGTAATTTGGGGCGAGCGGTGTGTGGTGGATGGAGGGGAAATGTAACACTGGATGGCGCCCATATGACGGTGGAGCAATGTTTCCATTGATGGTCCCCCTCTTCGCTCCGTGTGATCGGTCGGTAGAGGACAGTCCCTCTAATTCGCGTCTTACCTGATAGCCGCCCTTCACTGGATCTCAGGAATGTTTTCCCCGGATGAGGCAGAAGGAAGCCGCTCGCGGACGGACTGCGCAGCGTCTCCAGCACACGGCGGTACGTCGCGCTCTTCCGCAGCTTCTACAACAACACAAAGTGTCACCTTCCACCTCCAGTGTCAGGTTCATACACCTCCCAGGATGGCCGATACCCACCCAAGACTTTATTCTCGCAGTCATGTGACTTACAGCGCCCCGAATGTGACCAAAGTTTGGTGAAAAACCATCCAAACACAGACCGGCGCAGTTTGTAAATGGCCGCAGCAAAAAACTCTTTTCAACAATTAGTGACCATTAACAATACAAGACTTCTTGTAAATTGTGATAATCTGCAAGTTGGCACAAATTATGGCCCCGATGTGGCCACAGCCGGACAGTCCTAGATACTATGAGAGCTCTGCCATACCTCCGTCTCGTGCTCCAGGTAGGACTTTGCTGCGTCTCGACCACAGTCGTCCGGGTTATACCAATCACGAACCAGAATATTCAGGTGCTAAAATGTAGAAGACGTCAAAGATGGAGAGATGCAACCATTGGGAGATGCAGGACGTCAAAGGATGATGGGGACACGAAATCAGGCCCAGAAAGTATCTGTTCTGCTCCTAATCTTCAGGCATGGTGACCCCACTGGTTTTCCATTGCTTGTTACTGGGGCTCAGGTGGAGAGGACAAGTACTCAACCTCACAATGGCTGAGCTTAGCTGTGGTTCTTCACCTACATATCACCAGAGTGGACATAGGAGGTGCCACAAAATCAACCAGAACTGACGGCTACAGTAATGTGCCTAAAAGTTGTGGTCATGATTTTGGGAAACAGGCTGAAGGTTGTTGGGAAGAAGCTGCAGACATTGACATCAGACCAATGACGTCATCAAGATGCCAGAAATGAACTCTATCAAAATCTGCACTCTAGAGATCCTGAAAAAAACTTTCCTTAGAGGATTGGAAAGAATGTGTGGAGAGCGACGCAGAGGAGGTCACCTGTAGATACTGCAGACAGAAGGCTTCCCTGTGAGCTCCGACACGTGGAGATACACCTGAAAAGACACAAATACATCTCGATCGATTCAGTCCATCTTGTAGAAATGAAACTCAAGGTTACAAGGGCAGAAGCATCTTCATTCCACCGATACATTGTAGTGACACAATAGAACGATGGTCCATGATACATTCAAGGACTGACATCAAGGAGAATAACACAACAGATGTTTGGAGAGATGTCCTCGACTTTCGTACCTCCAGATAATCCAATTCTGTCATTTTCAAATTTGCATTAATGTTGAAGATCTGAGGACACAAACAAACGTTACATCAGAAGATGTTCATGAAGAGGATGGACGCCCCATCACCAAATGTCAAACACCTGCCTTAGGCGGTACATGGAATTACATCAACCCCCAATGTGGAGAGAGTGAGTCGCACAAATATAGCAATCCTGACCTTGACAAGGGCGGTGGGCTACATCATTATCTAGGGGGTCTATACAAACTGCATATGTTTTATACGATTTGATTATCAGCAATTAGTGTGCCAACACAAAACTGTATATTGTGGTCAAACATGTATTCCACCCCCCCGAAATCTCCAAGGCTTGAGGGAGTAAAGAGGTGTGTGGACATGTATATTCAAGGCTCCCTGAAGACCTCACATACCAGGTAGGAGCTGAGGAGCATGGACAAGGCCGAGAGCTTCACACAGGTCTCCCTGTCACTTTCGATGTCCAGTGAACCCTCTGTGTCCAGCACGTACACGGCCATCTGTACAGAGGAGAAAGAAGGGTTACATCATAACCAAGGACCATGGGGTCAGTCGTGAAATCCAGTCTGGGCATCTGTAAATTACATATGATGGAGTAGCTACAATCAGATCTGACATTCAACCACTATTTACAGAGACCTGAGATCTTACCGGCGGCTCACGATAGAGCACGCGGACAGACCTGATGAGAGACATACATTGTGCCCTTTACCTTTTCTCCGTTCCTCTCCAGGATAAAGGGTCTATTCCACAACCATATCCCTTTGGTGATACTGTCTGTCCCGGATCTCCACTCAAAACCATGGAGGGGCTCGTCCTGTTCCCCTAGGCTGATCGGCTGCCCCTTCTCCTATACAGAAAAAAATAAATGTATCAAATCATTCTGAAACTATTTTCTCAATACCAAGGATGGATCCCCATCAATAACAGATCTCAAAATGCAAGTCCCCCTCCCAGGGTAAGAATGCAGAACTCCTCTATAAAAACATTACAGTG
The DNA here is from genome assembly GCA_033576555.1 of Oophaga sylvatica. Taxonomy (NCBI): domain Eukaryota; kingdom Metazoa; phylum Chordata; class Amphibia; order Anura; family Dendrobatidae; genus Oophaga; species Oophaga sylvatica. The sequence goes on along the minus strand of JARQOD010000007.1, from coordinate 98,612,748 downwards.
GTAACTTTGGGTTGGAGCAGATACAAGCACGAGGCCCCCCTAAACCTTGACTTGAGGGGTGATGATATGAACCCATTTGGTGTCCTATGGCATTGGATGTTACCCTCTGTCCTGCAGGTTATGACTGCTCACCAGGCTGTAAAGTGCTCTCAGAATATAGTTCATCAGGCTGGACTTTCCTCTTCTCTTCTCTCCGATCACACAGATAAGGCACAGGTGGTAATCTGAGATCTTAGTGTCCAAAAAGCATCCATCAAGAACAGATTCATCCAGCCCCATTTTGTTGGTTGCATCGGTATAGACCAGCTGGACGACACGTGGAGGAGCCTAGGAGGACATTATTTTGCTATATTCAATATTTATGGAGTAAAGCAGATCGTCGCATTTCATATCTATGAAGTAGACAGAAAGGAATGCCTAATGGTCTGCATCTGTGATTACCCATACCCATCCCCCATAGCAAATGAACTTCCATCTAAAATATTGTCACCGGTGTATTAACTGAAGACTGGCATGACCCAAGTACCCATAGTGTTCCCTACAATTCTCTAAAAATCCAAATGATACAATAAAGGCATGGGGCTATGATAAAAGCCTACGCCATACATCTTTATGAACATGTGGACTTTGCACTGGATATAAGTGTTTCTCTGTATCTGGCATTAAAGTATTAGCACTTTAAAGGCTCTAAAAACTCACTTTTACCTACTAGTTTGGACTGTTATTTTTTGACAGCTAGCTAAACCATTGGCATGAATCTTCAGGTATTGTAACCCACTCATTGTCTGAGCAGTGGCATGGTTGAAATACCCATGGCGGTCCCTTCAGTTTTTTAATAACCCACATTATATTCTTATCTGTGTTATGGTAAGTTAACCCAAGTCTGTGTTGTAAATCTCATCAATGTGTATACTTTGTACAAGTTATAACCATTGTTACTCAGCATTCGTCATTAAAGGGTATGCCACACTAAACGAGATCGCTACTGCATCACCATTTATGACGCAGTAGCGATCTCGTTAGCGACGCAGCTGTGTGTGACATGTAGCAGTGATGTGGCCCCCGCTGAGATGTCACTGATCACTTATGAACATTCTGAGCCGTTTTTTGGTCGTTGGTGTCCCGCTGGTGAGCCTGAATCGCTGAGTGTGACACCCTTTATGAACGACTTCACCAGCGTCGCAGGTGGGACTAGGTTTTCCCAACGACCGCAGAGGTCGTTATGCAGATCGCTGATGAGTTGTGTTTGGAATCACAGATCGCTGATGAGATGTGTTTGGAATCTAACTAGCGATCACATAGCGATCGCACCAGCGATCTCGCCAGGTTGTGTCGTTGTTGTGATCGCTGGTGCGATCGCTAAGTGTGACAGTGCCTTTACTCAGCATTCGTCATTAAGGTATAGAAGGGCACACATGCTACAGACTTTCTTATGTTCACCTACAAGTTTGGACAGTTCTTCTTTCACAACCAGCTGAACCTTTGACACCAGTTGCTGCAGGCGGTAGGCAGGTATGAGCTGATCTCTTGGGCAGACTTTCCTGCATTCTGGACAGCGATAGCCAAAGGGTTGTGGTTTGGACCAGTAGGAAGAGATACAGGGTTTACAAAAAGTGTGTCCACAGGTGATAGATACCGGGTCATGGAGCTCATGGAGACAAATGGAGCATGTGATATCATCTTTTAGTTTGGAGAAATGTGCAGACCCTTCATTTGGCATGGCCTCCCTAATTCACAGAGACATCCGGGGAAAAGAAAAGGAAAGTTACAAGTCTCATCATGATAAATTATGGGAAGACGAGGAGTAAAGTACAAGCAAAGCAGCCGAAAACAGTAAAAGCAAAGCTGTGATGGAGCATAGATCAGATCATGCAGGGGAAAGAACAAACATGGACGACAATATGAACTGCTGATAATGGGTCACATGACCTGTGCCTGGAATAAAGGATCCTAAAGACTATAAACACAATGTGACTTACGGCTTAGAGCGGCTGCTTCCCATGTGGCGAGTGCAGGGCGCCCCGATATCTATGGAGCCTGCGGGACAGAGGTTGATGACTGAAATATGTAGGAGGAGAAAAAGCAAACATATCAGACATGGAAACACCCTGACGGAGTTAACCCCTGAGCTACAGCGCAGAAAAAGGAGAAGTACAGGAAGATCAACAGCCACAGGCCCTGACTGCACTGTATACAATCATGGCCAAAAGTTTTGAGAATGACACAAATATTAATTTTTACAAAGTCTACTGCTTCACTTTTTCTAATGGCAATTTGCATATACTCCAGAATGTTATAAAGAGTGATCAGCTTAACAGCAATTACTTGTAAAGTCAATATTTGGCTAGAAAATGAACTTTATCCCCCAAAACACATTTCAACATCATTGCAGCCCTGCCTTAAAAGGACCAGCTAACCTCTTTTCAGTGATTGCTCCATTAACACAGGTGTGGGTGTTGATGAGGACATGGCTGGAGATCAATCTGTCATGATTAAGTAAGAATGACACCACTGGACACTTTAAAAGGAGGCTGGTGCTTGGCATCATTGTTTCTCTTCTGTTAACCATGGTTATCTCTAAAGAAACACGTGCAGTCATCATTGCAATGCACAAAAATGGCCTAACAGGGAAGAGTATCGCAGCTAGAAAGATTGCACCTCAGTCAACAATCTATCGCATCATCAAGAACTTCAAGGAGAGAGGTTCCATTGTTGCCAAAAAGGCTCCAGGGCGCCCAAGAAAGACCAGCAAGCGCCAGGACCGTCTCTTAAAAGTGTTTCAGCTGCGGGATCGGGCTACCAGCAGTGCAGAGCTTGCTCAGGAATGGCAGCAGGCAGGTGTGAGTGCATCTGCACGCACTGTGAGGCGGAGACTCTTGGAGCAAGGCCTGGTCTCAAGGAGGGCAGCAAAGAAGCCACTTCTCTCCAGAAAAAACATCATGGACAGACTGATATTCTGCAAAAGGTACAGGCAGTGGACTGCTGAGGACTGGGGTAAAGTTATTTTCTCTGATGAATCCTCTTTTCGATTGTTTGGGACATCAGGAAAACGCCTCATTCGGAGAAGACAAGGTGAGCGCTACCACCAGTCTTGTCTCATGCCAACTGTTAAGCATCCTGAAACCATTCATGTGTGGGGTTGCTTCTCAGCCAAGGGAATCGGCTCTCTCACAGTCTTGCCTAAAAACACAGCCATGAATAAAGAATGGTACCAGAATGTCCTCCAAGAGCAACTTCTCCCAACCCTCCAAGAGCAGTTTGGCGATCAACAATGCCTTTTCCAGCATGATGGAGCACCTTGCCATAAAGCAAAGGTGATACTAAATGGCTCAGGGAACAAAACAGAGATTTTGGGTCCATGGCCTGGAAACTCCCCAGATCTTAATCCCATTGAGAACTTGTGGTCAATCATCAAGAGACGGGTGGACAAACAAAAACCTAAAAATTCTGACAAAATGAAAGCATTGATTGTGCAAGAATGGACTGCTATCAGTCAGGATTTGGTCCAGAAGTTGATTGAGAGCATGCCAGAGAGAATTGCAGAGGTCCTGAAGAAGAAGGGTCAACACTGCAAATATTGACTTGCTGCATTAACTCATTCTAACTGTCAATATAAGCTTTTATTACTCATATGTTTGCAATTATTATATTTCTGTCTGTGATAAAAACATCTGTCAAACACACACATAAAAACCAGAGGGCAGCAGATCATGTGAAAATATATATTTGTGTCATTCTCAAAACTTTTGGCCATGACTGTACACCCTAATATCTATTATATCTATACACCACCGTATAGCCATACACTGTAGACGCCCCATTATATCCACACTGTACAGCCCCCATTATATCCATACACCACCACATCTCCGCTAAATTCATACACTGTACACCCCCCATTATAGCCATACAGCACCACATCTCCGCTATATTCATACACTGTACACCCCCCATTATATCCACACTGTACAGCCCCCCATTATATCCACACTGTACAGCCCCCCCATTATAGCCATACACCACCGTATCGCCGCTATATCCATACACTGTAGACCCCCATTATATCCACACTGTACAGCCCCCATTATATCCATACACCACCACATCTCTGCTATATCCATACACTGTACACCCCCCATTATATCCACACTGTACAGCCCCCTTTATATCCATACACCACCATATCTCCGCTATATCTATACACTATACAGCCCCCCATTATATCAACACTGTACAGCCCCCATTATATCCATAAACCACCATATCTCTGCTATATCCATACACTGTACAGCCCCCCATTATATCCACACTGTACAGCCCTCATTATATCCATACACCACCATATCTCCGCTATATCCATACACTGAAGACCGCCCCATTATATCCATACTGTACAGCCCCCATTATATCCATACACCACCACATCTCCGCTATATCTATACACGGTACAGCCCCCCATTATATCCACACTGTACAGCCCCCATTATATCCATACACCACCATATCTCTGCTATATCCATACACTGTACACCCCCCATTATATCCACACTGTACAGCCCCCATTATATCCATACACCACCATATCTCCGCTATATCCACACTGTACACCCTCCATTATATCCACACTGTACAGCCCCCATTATATCCATACACCACCATATCTCCGCTATATCCATACACTGTACACCCCCCATTATATCCATACACTGTACAGCCCCCCATTATATCCATACACCACCATATCTCCGCTATATCCATACACTGAAGACCGCCCCATTATATCCATACACGGTACAGCCCCCCCATTATATCCACACTGTACAGCCCCCATTATATCCATACACCACCATATCTCCGCTATATCTATATCCATACACCACCATATCTCTGCTATATCCATACACTGTACACCCCCATTATATCCACACTGTACAGCCCCCATTATATCCATACACCACCATATCTCCGCTATATCCATACACTGTACACCCCCCATTATATCCACACTGTACAGCCCCCATTATATCCATACACCACCATATCTCCGCTATATCCATACACTGTACACCCCCCATTATATCCACACTGTACAGCCCCCATTATATCCATACACCACCATATCTCCGCTATATCCATACACTGTACACCCCCATTATATCCACACTGTACAGCCCCCATTATATCCATACACCACCATATCTCTGCTATATCCATACACTGTAGACCCCCCATTATATCCACACTGTACAGCCCCCATTATATCCATACACCATATCTCTGCTATATCCATACACTGTACACCCCCCATTATATCCACACTGTACAGCCCCATTATATCCATACAACATCATATCTCCGCTATATCCATACACTGTAGACCCCCCATTATATCCACACTGTACAGCCCCCATTATATCCATACACCACATCTCCGCTATATCCATACACTGTAGACCCCCCATTATATCCACACTGTACAGCCCCCATTATATCCATACACCACCATATCTCCGCTATATCCATACACTGTACACCCCCCATTATATCCACACTGTACAGCCCCCATTATATCCATACACTACCATATCTCTGCTATATCCATACACTGTACACCCCCCATTATATCCACACTGTACAGCCCCCATTAAATCCATACACCACCATATCTCCGCTATATCCATACACTGTACACCCCCATTATATCCATACACCACCATATCTCTGCTATATCCATACACTGTACACTCCCCATTATATCCACACTGTACAGCCCCCATTATATCCATACACCACCATATCTCCGCTATATCCATACACTGTACACCCCCCATTATATCCACACTGTACAGCCCCCATTATATCCATACACCACCATATCTCCGCTATATCCATACACTGTAGACCCCCCCATTATATCCAAACTGTACAGCCCCCATTATATCCATACACCACCATATCTCCGCTATATCCATACACTGTAGACCCCCCCATTATATCCAAACTGTACAGCCCTCATTATATCCATACACCACCGTATCTCCGCTATATCCATACACTGTAGACCCCCCATTATATCCATACACTGTAGACCCCCATATGTGCAGTTATAGCCATACATCGTACATATCCCATTTCTTCACAAAAGTTACAAATATGACCAGAAATGTAAAAAGATACATGTATTATTATTAGAGCAAAACATACAATATACAGGATAATAGAGGTGACATCAAGAAAAATCCACCAATGACAAGAAGAAGAGGAACAACACAGCGGATGCGGGGACCGGAGGAACGAGTCAAGGAACAGCAGAAAGGGTTCTGAAGAATCATCTCACAAGACTGACAGCAGCAGACAACACCTCTGACAGTGTACATTACCTTCAGCACCTGACACAACACCCCTGACAGTGTGCATTACCTTCAGCACCTGACAACACCCCTGACAGTGTGCATTACCTTCAGCACCTGACAACACCCCTGACAGTGTGCATTACCTTCAGCACCTGACACAACACCCCTGACAGTGTGCATTACCTTCAGACTGACAACCTGACAGTGCATTACTTCACACTGACACAACACCCTGACAGTGTGCATTACCTTCAGCACCTGACACAACACCCCTGACAGTGTGCATTACCTTCAGCACCTGACACAACACCCCTGACAGTGTGCATTACCTTCAGCACCTGACACAACACCCCTGACATGTGCATTACCTTCAGCACCTGAACAACACCCTGACAGTGTCATTACCTTCAGCACCTGACACAACACCCCTGACAGTGTGCATTACCTTCAGCACCTGACACAACACCCCTGACAGTGTGCATTACCTTCAGCACCTGACACAACACCCCTGACAGTGTACATTACCTTCAGCACCTGACACAACACCCCTGACAGTGTGCATTACCTTCAGCACCTGACACAACACCCCTGACAGTGTGCATTACCTTCAGCACCTGACACAACACCCCTGACAGTGTGCATTACCTTCAGCACCTGACAACACCCCTGACAGTGTACATTACCTTCAGCACCTGACACAACACCCTGACAGTGTACATTACCTTCAGCACCTGACACAACACCCCTGACAGTGTACATTACCTTCAGCACCTGACACAACACCCCTGACAGTGTACATTACCTTCAGCACCTGACACAACACCCCTGACAGTGTCATTACCTTCAGCACCTGACACAACACCCCTGACAGTGTACATTACCTTCAGCACCTGACACAACACCCCTGACAGTGTACATTACCTTCAGCACCTGACACAACACCCCTGACAGTGTGCATTACCTTCAGCACCTGACAACACCCCTGACAGTGTGCATTACCTTCAGCACCTGACACAACACCCCTGACAGTGTGCATTACCTTCAGCACCTGACACAACACCCCTGACAGTGTCATTACCTTCAGCACCTGACACAACACCCCTGACAGTGTGCATTACCTTCAGCACCTGACACAACACCCCTGACAGTGTGCATTACCTTCAGCACCTGACACAACACCCCTGACAGTGTCATTACCTTCAGCACCTGACACAACACCCCTGACAGTGTGCATTACCTTCAGCACCTGACAACACCCCTGACAGTGTACATTACCTTCAGCACCTGACACAACACCCCTGACAGTGTACATTACCTTCAGCACCTGACACAACACCCCTGACAGTGTGACATTACCTTCAGCACCTGACACAACACCCCTGACAGTGTGCATTACCGTCAGCACCTGACACAACACCCCTGACAGTGTGCATTACCTTCAGCACCTACACACACCCCTGACAGTGTGCATTACCTTCAGCACCTGACACAACACCCCTGACAGTGTGCATTACCTTCAGCACCTGACACAACACCCCTGACAGTGTGCATTACCGTCAGCACCTGACAACACCCCTGACAGTGTACATTACCTTCAGCACCTGACACAACACCCCTGACAGTGTGCATTACCTTCAGCACCTGACACAACACCCCTGACAGTGTGCATTACCTTCAGCACCTGACACAACACCCCTGACAGTGTGCATTACCTTCAGCACCTGACAAACACCCCTGACAGTGTACATTACCTTCAGCACCTGACACAACACCCCTGACAGTGTACATTACCTTCAGCACCTGACACAACACCCCTGACAGTGTGCATTACCGTCAGCACCTGACACAACACCCCTGACAGTGTGCATTACCGTCAGTACCTGACACAACACCCCTGACAGTGTGCATTACCTTCAGCACCTGACACAACACCCCTGACAGTGTGCATTACCGTCAGCACCTGACACAACACCCCTGACAGTGTGCATTACCTTCAGCACCTGACACAACACCCCTGACAGTGTGCATTACCGTCAGTACCTGACACAACACCCCTGACAGTGTGCATTACCTTCAGCACCTGACACAACACCCCTGACAGTGTGCATTACTCAGTACCTGACACAACACCCCTGACAGTGTACATTACCTTCAGTACCTGACACAACACCCCTGACAGTGTGCATTACCGTCAGTACCTGACACAACACCCCTGACAGTGTGCATTACCGTCAGTACCTGACACAACACCCTGACAGTGTGCATTACCTTCAGCACCTGACGAGCTTCTTCCAAGGGGGAAATACGAGTCAGGCGCTGAAGGGTAACACCTGAGTCACTCCTTTATAGGCTGCGTGCACACGTCACAAACAGAAGCCTCTGCGGCATGCTCTACGCAGGGTGGTACCCAGCCCGACACTGGATCCAGCCGCCCCACCCCCCTCGTCACTGTTAGCCCCCCGCCCGGATCACCCCCGTCCTCCCCGGATCCCCGTGTTTGTACCGGTTCTCTCCTCCTCAGCTGCAGGAAGCAGGAATAGAAAGTGAAAGTGTCCGGTGCCGCCCCCCGCTGTGATTGGTGGAGGCGTGTGCAGGGGGCGGAGCTTTCATTGTATCTTGTGACTGATACATTGTATCCGACGCTGCTCCTCGGTGACTTTCTGCTTAACCCTTCGTCCTCTGGAGTCAGTCTCCTCCGCGGTCCGTCCTTACTGCTGGCCTCTGGGCACATTCAGGGGTCTCAGTGGCTCCTAAGCTTCATTTTTGTGACAAGCACTTCTTTCTCTATGTTTGTGTTTGATGATGATGGAAATATCGGATCCCAAAGAAGAGACCCCATCAGAGAGCAGTGTGGCGCCCATCAGAGAGCAGTGTGGCCCCTGTGTCAGGAGAGCAGTGTGGCCCCTGTGTCAGGAGAGCAGTGTGGCGCCCATCAAGGATGTGTTGTGCCATGATGTAGGATCCAAGATGGGCGCCCATCAGAGAGCAGTGTGGCCCCATCAGAGAGCAGTGTGGCCCCATCAGAGAGCAGTGTGGCCCCTGTGTCAGGAGAGCAGTGTGGCCCCTGTGTCAGGAGAGCAGTGTGGCCCCTTCAGGAGCAGTGTGGCGCCCATCAGAGAGCAGTGTGGCCCCTGTGTCAGGAGAGCAGTGTGGCCCTGTGTCAGGAGAGCAGTGTGGCCCCTGTGTCAGGAGAGCAGTGTGGCGCCCATCAGAGAGCAGTGTGGCCCCTGTGTCAGGAGAGCAGTGTGGCGCCCATCAGAGAGCAGTGTGGCCCCTGTGTCAGGAGAGCAGTGTGGCGCCCATCAGTGAGCAGTGTGGCCCCTGTGTCAGGAGAGCAGTGTGGCGCCCATCAGTGAGCAGTGTGGCCCCTGTGTCAGGAGAGCAGTGTGGCCCCATCAGAGAGCAGTGTGGCCCCATCAGAGAGCAGTGTGGCCCCATCAGAGAGCAGTGTGGCGCCCATCAGAGAGCAGTGTGGCCCCTGTGTCAGGAGAGCAGTGTGGCCCCATCAGAGAGCAGTGTGGCCCCTGTGTCAGGAGAGCAGTGTGGCGCCCATCAGTGAGCAGTGTGGCCCCTGTGTCAGGAGAGCAGTGTGGCGCCCATCAGAGAGCAGTGTGGCCCCTGTGTCAGGAGAGCAGTGTGGCGCCCATCAGTGAGCAGTGTGGCCCCTGTGTCAGGAGAGCAGTGTGTGGCCCCATCAGGAGCAGTGTGGCCCCATCAGGAAGCATGTGCCATCAGAGAGCAGTGTGGCCCCCATTCCCAGAGAGCAGTGTGGCGCCCATCAGAGAGCAGTGTGGCCCCTGTGTCAGGAGAGCAGTGTGGCCCCATCAGAGAGCAGTGTGGCCCCTGTGTCAGGAGAGCAGTGTGGCGCCCATCAGAGAGCAGTGTGGCCCCTGTGTCAGGAGAGCAGTGTGGCCCCATCAGAGAGCAGTGTGGCCCCATCAGAGAGCAGTGTGGCGCCCATCAGAGAGCAGTGTATCCCCTGTGTCAGGAGAGCAGTGTGGCCCCATCAGAGAGCAGTGTGGCCCCATCAGAGAGCAGTGTGGCGCCCATCAGAGAGCAGTGTGGCGCCCATCAGAGAGCAGTGTTGCCCCATCAGAGAGCAGTGTGGCCCATCAGAGCTGTGGCCATCAGAGAGCAGTGTGGCCCCATCAGGAGGCCTCGAGAGCTGTGGCCCCATCAGAGAGCAGTGTGGCCCCTGGTCAGGAGAGGTGCCAAGAGGCAGTGTGGCGCCCATCAGAGAGCAGTGTGGCCCCTGTGTCAGGAGAGCAGTGTGCCCTTCAGAGAGCAGTGTGGCCCCATCAGAGAGCAGTGGGGCCCACAGAGCGTGTGGCCCCTGTGTCAGGAGAGCAGTGTGGCCCCATCAGAGAGCAGTGTGGCCCCATCAGAGAGCAGTGTGGCCCCTGTGTCAGGAGAGCAGTGTGGCCCCATCAGAGAGCAGTGTGGCCCCATCAGAGAGCAGTGTGGCGCCCATCAGAGAGCAGTGTGGCGCCCATCAGAGAGCGTGTGGCCCCTGTGTCAGGAGAGCAGTGTGGCCCCCATCAGAGAGCAGTGTGGCCCCTGTGTCTGGAGAGCTGCTGCTCCAGGCCTCCTCCATCTCTGGGGTTCAGCTCCTGATAAACCCCCTCTATACTGCCCCATGTGGGAAGGACAGTGATCAGGACAGTGTGCGGGGGGCTTATGTCCCCCATTCTCCCCACAATGCTGCTGCCATAATAACAAGCTGACATTTTTGTGCCTATTTTCCCCTCTGCAGTTCAATATCTCATCATAATGCACAATTTTAGCTGGGAGAGGTGGCCATCGGCCAGGTTAGCCATGACGACCAGCTGTGTCGTGTATGGCTAGTTATATCCAGTATTCATGGCAGCTGGGGCTGCGGAGGTTCCCGGGGGCTTTACGGCTCCGCCTGCCCTCACCAAGATGGCTGCAGCAATTTACAAAACCTGATTTTAAACACCAAGTTTTGCCTTTTTCAGTTACAGTTGGGGTCCCTTAATGTAGACCCCCATGAATGAGCTGGAGCAGAGACTGGCTCTGAAGAGTCTCCCTCTCTGGGGGTCCCGGCATGTCCGAGCATTACACAGGTGACGCCTTGGCTTCATTTCTCCTGTGGGGGCGCTGCAGCGAATCTGAGCACCTGCACTCAGATTATGATTGTCGGGGTCCCAGCTCTGCCAGATCCTGTCCTGAAAAGAGCAATGAGGAAACTGATTTTTTTTCCCTTAAAGCAGCACAGAGGGTTTTAGAAGGAACGGCAAAATAAAGGTCCCTGCATGCCAGCCACGAGGGTGACGGGTGCGGGCGGTCACACCGCTGTCAATGCCTCGCGCCTATAAATAGCTCCATACAGGCAGACGTCAGATCTGATTGTTAGCTCTGCGGGTGTTCCGCACACCAGGAACCGGCTCTTCAGGTTACAGGGGGAGATCACGTCACCGGGCGACGATACTGATCTGTGGGGCTCGTTACTGAGACCGCAGGGCGAGGTGCTCCTTCATATACAGTATGTGCTGAAAATGTGCATTCAGGCCAGAAACTGGTTACCCCACATTCCCCCGAGAGCGGCGGAAGATCCGAGAGTGGTCAGCGAGCGCAGAACAGGAGCCGAGCATGTCCTCACCGAGAGCGCCTGGAGCCTGACCCTGGTCCTGCTGGGTGAGTGACCCCCGAACCGAGAGCGAGCCACTGTGGGCAGGAGAGAGACCCCCGAACCGAGAGCGAGCAAATAAATGGCCACTGGTGGGAACCTGTGGGAAACGGTGGGACCTGGTGTGAACTGGTGTCAACTGGTGTGAACCGGTGGGAACCATTGTGAACTGGGGGAAACTGGTGTGAACTGGTAGGTACCTGGTGTGAACTGGTAGGTACCTGGTGTGAACTGGTAGGTACCTGGTGTGAACTGGTAGGAACCTGGTGTGAACTGGTGGGCTGCCGTCGTCTTCTGTCTGTATATGGAGGTTTGGTCATTGCCTTGTAGGCACGGCCCCCAGAAACGCTGTCTGTTATCTATCTATCTATCTATCTATCTATCTTATCTATCTATCTATCTATCTATCTATATGTTGATTCTTACATCTTGGATACTGTAACAGAGGAGGAGGCTTAATATTATTTTAACCCTTTATTTCCCACCTGCAGGGACTTTGGGCGTTCGTCGATCTACACAAGGTGAGTCCAGTCCTGTAATTGTATAGAAAGATGTAAGAAAAACTAATATCCGAAATATAAAGGTTTATATGTGCTATAACAGTGCGTCATCCACAGATCCCCCATAACAGTGCGTCATCCACAGATCCCCCATAACAGTGCGTCATCCACAGATCCCCCATAACAGTGCGTCATCCACAGATCCCCATAACAGTGCGTCATCCACAGATCCCCATAACAGTGCGTCATCCACAGATCCCCCATAACAGTGCATCATCCACAGATCCCCCATAAGTGTGTCATCCACAGATCCCCCATAACAGTGCGTCATCCACAGATCCCCATAACAGTGCGTCATCCACAGATCCCCCATAACAGAGCGTCATCCACAGATCCCTCATAACAGTGCGTCATCCACAGATCCCCATAACAGTGTGTCATCCACAGATCCCTCATAACAGTGCGTCATCCACAGATCCCCATAACAGTGCATCATCCACAGATCCCCCATAACAGTGTGTCATCCACAGATCCCCCATAACAGAGCGTCATCCACAGATCCCTCATAACAGTGCGTCATCCACAGATCCCCATAACAGCGCGTCATCCACAGATCCCCATAACAGTGCATCATCCACAGATCCCCCATAACAGTGCGTCACCCACAGATCCCCATAACAGTGCGTCATCTACAGATCCCCATAACAGTGCATCATCCACAGATCCCTCATAACAGTGCATCATCCACAGATCCCCATAACAGTGCATCATCCACAGATCCCCCATAACAGTGCGTCATCTACAGATCCCCATAACAGTGCATCATCCACAGATCCCTCATAACAGTGCATCATCCACAGATCCCCATAACAGAGCATCATCCACAGATCCCCATAACAGTGCATCATCCACAGATCCCTCATAACAGTGCATCATCCACAGATCCCCCATAACAGTGCATCATCCACAGATCCCTCATAACAGTGCATCATCCACAGATCCCTCATAACAGTGCGTCATCCACAGATCCCTCATAACAGTGCATCATCCACAGATCCCCCATAACAGTGCATCATCCACAGATCCCCCATAACAGTGCGTCATCCACAGATCCCTCATAACAGTGCATCATCCACAGATCCCTCATAACAGTGCATCATCCACAGATCCCCATAACAGTGCATCATCCACAGATCCCCCATAACAGTGCGTCATCCACAGATCCCCCATAACAGTGCGTCATCTACAGATCCCCATAACAGTGCATCATCCACAGATCCCTCATAACAGTGCATCATCCACAGATCCCCATAACAGTGCATCATCCACAGATCCCCATAACAGTGCATCATCCACAGATCCCCATAACAGTGTGTCATCCACAGATCCCCCATAACAGTGCGTCATCCACAGATCCCCATAACAGAGCGTCATCCACAGATCCCCATAACAGTGCGTCATCCACAGATCCCTCATAACAGTGCATCATCCACAGATCCCTCATAACAGTGCATCATCCACAGATCCCCCATAACAGTGCATCATCCACAGATCCCCATAACAGTGCATCATCCACAGATCCCCATAACAGTGCGTCATCCACAGATCCCCATAACAGCGTGTCATCCACAGATCCCCATAACAGTGCATCATCCACAGATCCCTCATAACAGTGCATCATCCACAGATCCCTCATAACAGTGCATCATCCACAGATCCCACATAACAGCGCGTCATCCACAGATCCCTCATAACAGTGCATCATCCACAGATCCCTCATAACAGTGCGTCATCCACAGATCCCCATAACAGTGCGTCATCCACAGATCCCATAACAGAGCGTCATCCACAGATCCCTCATAACAGAGCGTCATCCACAGATCCCTCATAACAGTGCATCATCCACAGATCCCTCATAACAGTGCATCATCCACAGATCCCACATAACAGTGCGTCATCCACAGATCCCCATAACAGAGCGTCATCCACAGATCCCCCATAACAGAGCGTCATCCACAGATCCCCATAACAGTGCGTCATCCACAGATCCCCCATAACAGAGCGTCATCCACAGATCCCTCATAACAGTGCGTCATCCACAGATCCCTCATAACAGTGCATCATCCACAGATCCCCATAACAGTGCATCATCCACAGATCCCCATAACAGTGCGTCATCCACAGATCCTCATAACAGTGCATCATCCACAGATCCCCATAACAGTGCGTCATCCACAGATCCCCATAACAGAGCGTCATCCACAGATCCCCCATAACAGTGCGTCATCCACAGATCCCTCATAACAGTGCATCATCCACAGATCCCCATAACAGTGCATCATCCACAGATCCCCATAACAGCGTGTCATCCACAGATCCCCATAACAGCGTGTCATCCACAGATCCCCATAACAGTGCATCATCCACAGATCCCTCATAACAGTGCATCATCCACAGATCCCTCATAACAGTGCGTCATCCACAGATCCCCATAACAGAGCGTCATCCACAGATCCCTCATAACAGCGCGTCATCCACAGATCCCTCATAACAGTGCGTCATCCACAGATCCTCATAACAGTGCGTCATCCACAGATCCCCATAACAGTGCATCATCCACAGATCCCCATAACAGTGCATCATCCACAGATCCTCATAACAGAGCGTCATCCACAGATTCCCATAACAGTGCGTCATCCACAGATCCCCATAACAGAGCGTCATCCACAGATCCCTCATAACAGTGCGTCATCCACAGATCCCCCATAACAGTGCATCATCCACAGATCCTCCATAACAGTGCGTCATCCACAGATCCCCATAACAGAGCGTCATCCACAGATCCTCCATAACAGTGCGTCATCCACAGATCCCCATAACAGTGCGTCATCCACAGATCCCCATAACAGTGCGTCATCCACAGATCCTCCATAACAGTGCATCATCCACAGATCCCCATAACAGAGCGTCATCCACAGATCCCTCATAACAGTGCGTCATCCACAGATCCCCCATAACAGTGCATCACCCACAGATCCCCATAACAGAGCGTCATCCACAGATCCCCATAACAGTGCGTCACCCACAGATCCCCATAACAGCGCGTCATCCACAAATCCCCATAACAGAGCGTCATCCACAGATCCCCATAACAGTGCATCATCCACAGATCCCCATAACAGTGCCTCATCCACAGATCCCCCATAACAGTGCATCATCCACAGATCCCCCATAACAGTGCGTCATCCACAGATCCCCCATAACAGTGCATCATCCACAGATCCCCCATAACAGTGCCTCATCCACAGATCCCCCATAACAGTGCATCATCCACAGATCCCCCATAACAGAGCATCATCCACAGATCCCCCATAACAGTGCCTCATCCACAGATCCCCCATAACAGTGCCTCATCCACAGATCCCCCATAACAGTGCATCATCCACAGATCCCCCATAACAGTGTCACCCACATTTCTGTTTTCCAGTAGGGATTGTCCTGTGTGGTGATTTCGGCTGTGGGTTCCCGCTCTGTGATACATTTGGTCGCTCGTTCATTTCACTTGTTCTTTCTTGTGAGAGTAAAATAATTATCAGCGACCAGATCCAGTAATAAAACCGACGGAAAATGTAACATATGAACCGAGTAATGCTGCATCATCCTGTGCCAGGAGACTGAGCCTACAGATCGTACTGCCGTACATAGTGCCGCACCCATACACATGGTGATAAGGGAACGATGAGCACATGAAAAAAACGGAGGAAGAAGACGTCACATCATCACAACAATAGTCAGAGTCAGTGTACACACACTAACTACAACACAGTCATACACACGGAGCAGTATTATAGTAGTTATATTCTTGTACATAGGAGCAGTATTATAGTAGTTATATTCTTGTACATAGGGGCAGTATTATAGGAGTTATATTCTTGTACATAGGGGCAGTATTATAGTAGTTATATTCTTGTACATAGGAGCAGTATTATAGTAGTTATATTCTTGTACATAAGGGCAGTATTATAGTAGTTATATTCTTGTACATAGGAGCAGTATTATAGCAGTTATATTCTTGTACATAGGAGCAGTATTATAGTAGTTATATGATTGTACATATGAGCAGTATTATAGTAGTTATATTCTTGTACATAGGAGCAGTATTATAGTAGTTATATTCTTGTACATAGGAGCAGTATTATAGTAGTTATATGATTGTACATATGAGCAGTATTATAGTAGTTATATTCTTGTACATAGGAGCAGTATTATAGTAGTTATATGATTGTACATATGAGCAGTATTATAGTAGTTATATTCTTGTATATAGGGGCAGTATTATAGTAGTTATATGATTGTACATATGAGCAGTATTATAGTAGTTATATTCTTGTACATAGGGGCAGTATTATAGTAGTTATATGATTGTACATAGGAGCAGTATTATAGTAGTTATATGATTGTACATATGAGCAGTATTATAGTCGTTATATTCTTGTATATAGGGGCAGTATTATAGTAGTTATATGATTGTACATATGAGCAGTATTATAGTAGTTATATTCTTGTACATAGGGGCAGTATTATAGTAGTTATATTCTTGTACATAGGGGCAGTATTATAGTAGTTATATTCTTGTACATAGGAGCAGTATTATAGTAGTTATATTCTTGTACATAGGAGCAGTATTATAGTAGTTATATTCTTGTACATAGGAGCAGTATTATAGTAGTTATATTCTTGTATATAGGAGCAGTATTATAGTAGTTATATTCTTGTACATAGGAGCAGTATTATAGTAGTTATATTCTTGTGTGTTATGTTTCGGTAGCTGAGGAGTGCAGGTAAAAAAGGCAATACACCAGAGCAGTTGGAATCTATGAGATTGCAGTACCTGACTAACCACCACAACTAGAGGCAGCCGTGGAGCGTTCCTACGTTGGTCCTAGACGCCTCGTCACAGCCTGAGAAACTAACTACACCTAAAGATAGAAAGAGGAAAGCTATCTGCCCGGAGTAGATCCCAAAGAACATAGAAAGCCCCCAAACATGTAATGGCGGTTAGACAAGAGGAAATACTGACACAGACAGAAAATAGTATGAGCAAACGTTGGGGCCCAAACTACCTAAATAGAAAAGGATAGGAAGGGCACTTACTGCAATCCCAAAAAACCCTGAAAAGCACCAACTCCACTAATTTCAAAAACACCTGAGATCACACGACCTCTACCACCTAAATTAGTTCTCTGGTGTAACAAAATCAAAACAGCAGCCACTGAAAAACTGGAAAAAGCAAATGTACAAACATCAGTGGCTGAACTAAACTGAGAGGGCAAAAGCCCCCGGAGGGAACCCTGAAGGCCCCCACAGAAGTGCAGGACAAAATGCAAAAATCAAGCACAAAAACAAAAAGAAGAAAATGTCTTATCTGTTAGCAGAAGATGCAGACACGACACAGCAGGCTACAAAGGAAACAGAAATCAAGGATTGAGACCAGAACAATTGATCACCGGCAACCCTGATGGGAAGGTGACTCCCTTATATAAGACCAGTCAGTAACACCTGATTCCCAATCCTCACAATCTTCACTGGACAGTCCAGTACCGCTTGTAACCACCAGAGGGAGCCTCTGCTCAGAACTCATTTCAAGTCCATTCACAACACTTGTGTATAGGAGCAGTATTATAGTAGTTATATTCTTGTACATAGGAGCAGTATTATAGTAGTTATATTCCTGTACATAGGGGGCAGTATTATAGTAGCTATATTCTTGTACATAGGGGCAGTATTATAGTAGTTATATTCTTCTACATAGGGGGCAGTATTATAGTAGTTATATTCTTGTACATAGGGGCAGTATTATAGTAGTTATATTCTTCTACATAGGAGGCAGTATTATAGTAGTTATATTCTTGTACATAGGGGCAGTATTATAGTAGTTATATTCTTGTACATAGGAGCAGTATTATAGTAGTTATAATATATTATACATATGAGGCAATATTTTTAGGGAATAGTAATATAATAGTTATGTAGTTATGTATATGGTACATACATAACAATATATTCAGTTTATTACTGTCCTATTATGAACAGAACTATAATTAATATGATTCTCCAGAATATTAGTAGAATAGTGAGTGCAGCTCTGGAGTATAATACAGGATGTAACTCAGGATCAGTAATGTAATGTATGTACACAGTGACTGCACCAGCAGAATAGTGAGTGCAGCTCTGGAGTATAATACAGGAGGTAACTCAGGATCAGTAATGTAATGTATGTACACAGTGACTGCACCAGGAGAATAGTGAGTGCAGCTCTGGAGTATAATACAGGATGTAACTCAGGATCAGTAATGTATGTACACAGTGACTGCACCAGCAGAATAGTGAGTGCAGCTCTGGAGTATAATACAGGATGTAACTCAGGATCAGTAATATAATGTATGTACACAGTGACTGCACCAGCAGAATAGTGAGTGCAGCTCTGGGGTATAATACAGGATGTAACTCAGGATCAGTAATGTAATGTATGTACACAGTGACTGCACCAGCAGAATAGTGAGTGCAGCTCTGGAGTATAATACAGGAGGTAACTCAGGATCAGTAATGTAATGTATGTACACAGTGACTGCACCAGCAGAATAGTGAGTGCAGCTCTGGAGTATAATACAGGATGTAACCCAGGATCAGTAATGTAATGTATGTACACAGTGACTGCACCAGCAGAATAGTGAGTGCAGCTCTGGAGTATAATACAGGATGTAACTCAGGATCAGTAATGTAATGTATGTACACAGTGACTGCACCAGCAGAATAGTGAGTGCAGCTCTGGGGTATAATACAGGAGGTAACTCAGGATCAGTAATGTAATGTATGTACACAGTGACTGCACCAGCAGAATAGTGAGTGCAGCTCTGGGGTATAATACAGGATGTAACTCAGGATCAGTAATGTAATGTATGTACACAGTGACTGCACCAGCAGAATAGTGAGTGCAGCTCTGGGGTATAATACAGGATGTAACTCAGGATCAGTAATATATGTACACAGTGACTGCACCAGCAGAATAGTGAGTGCAGCTCTGGGGTATAATACAGGATGTAATCAGGATCAGTAATGTAATGTATGTACACAGTGACTGCACCAGCAGAATAGTGACTGCAGCTCTGGAGTATAATACAGGAGGTAACTCGGGATCAGTAATGTAATGTATGTGCACAGTGACTGCACCAGCAGAATAGTGAGTGCAGCTCTGGAGTATAATACAGGAGGTAACTCAGGATCAGTAATGTAATGTATGTGCACAGTGACTGCACCAGCAGAATAGTGAGTGCAGCTCTGGAGTATAATACAGGATGTAACTCAGGATCAGTAATGTAATGTATGTACACAGTGACTGCACCAGCAGAATAGTGAGTGCAGCTCTGGGGTATAATACAGGATGTAACTCAGGATCAGTAATGTAATGTATGCACACAGTGACTGTACCAGCAGAATAGTGAGTGCAGCTCTGGAGTATAATACAGGATGTAACTCAGGATCAGTAATGTAATGTATGTACACAGTGACTGTACCAGCAGAATAGTGAGTGCAGCTCTGGGGTATAATACAGGATGTAACTCAGGATCAGTAATGTAATGTATGTACACAGTGACTGCACCAGCAGAATAGTGAGTGCAACTCTGGAGTATAATACAGGATGTAACTCCTGATCAGTAATGTACTGTATGTACACAGTGACTGCACCAGCAGAATAGTGAGTGCAGCTCTGGAGTATAATACAGGATGTAACTCAGGATCAGTAATGTAATGTATGTACACAGTGACTGTACCAGCAGAATAGTGAGTGCAGCTCTGGAGTATAATACAGGATGTAACTCAGGATCAGTAATGTAATGTATGTATACAGTGACTGCACCAGCAGAATAGTGAGTGCAGCTCTGGAGTATAATACAGGATGTAACTCAGGATCAGTAATGTATGTACACAGTGACTGCACCAGCAGAATAGGGAGTGCAGCTCTGGAGTATAATACAGGATGTAACTCAGGATCAGTAATGTAATGTATGTACACAGTGACTGCACCAGCAGAATAGTGAGTGCAGCTCTGGGGTATAATACAGGATGTAACTCAGGATCAGTAATGTAATGTATGTACACAGTGACTGCACCAGCAGAATAGTGACTGCAGCTCTGGAGTATAATACAGGAGGTAACTCAGGATCAGTAATGTAATGTATGCACACAGTGACTCTTCTGTTTATGTATCTGTTATATGATCTGTACATATTTGTGTGACTTCAGTTCCTTGTATTGATGTATTTTTGTTTATTTCCATACTCTGCTCTTTGTTATTTTATCTCATGCTCACGTCTTGTGCGTCTTTGTTACTTAAAGTGACCACTAGATGTCAATGTTTTCAGCGTTTCGCTCTCACGCTCCCGTCTTCGGCGCTCCCGTCTTCGGCGCTCCCGTGCTGCGCTCTCGCGCTCATTCCTTGGTGTCATCAGAGCTCGTGTACAGAATAACGTGTGCACAGCTGGACAGAAGGTGCCAGAGAAGGTTCCCAAACCGTAATCAATATATCAAAAGACTCAGCACTTAATGATGCTTAATAAAGGTCTTTTATTCCAGACAGCGTTGTGATAGCAGTAAGACCTTCGTCAGTTGCTGTGCAAAAACAAATAATCAAAAATAGTCCAAAGAATAGCAAATGAGTACAGAGTATAGGTGCAAACAAAGTACATACATGTGGTATACATAGTCGTTCCTGAGTATACTGTTACGGGAAGAAGCAAAATTGGTGCAGTCACTTAACCAGCATATAGGCTAGAAAGATACAGAAACGTTTTTCACAACAGAAATAGGCCAAATTCAGAAGTATGAGAGGGTGAGAGCCTACAATGACCAAGAGTATAGGAGTGATATAGCCAGGGGCGCCACTATAATGAGGCGAGTTGAGCTGTTGTCTCAGGTGGCGGCAGCCAGGGGGCGGCAGAGCAGAACTCATAACACCAGCGCCGCTCAATGTGTGAGAGGAAGTGAGAAGGAAGCTGCCGGATCGTGGACTGGTGAGTCTAGCCACTGTGCCTGTGAAGCTGCTGTGTGTGTGTGTGAGACGCTGTGTGTATGTATGTATGTATGTGTGTGTGTGTGTGTGTGTGTAGCTGCTGTGTGTGTGTGTGTGTGTATGTATGTATGTGTGTGTGTGATAGATGAGTGTGATGAACGGGCACACTGTCCGCCACACGGTAGCCCGGGGTATCACGGCTTGTGATCCCACCGCTGCCACCAATATGTGATGAACGGGCACACGGTCCGCCACACGGTAGCCCGGGGTATCACGGCTTGTGATGCCACCGCTGCCACCAATATGTGATTAAACGGTGCACACACACGACGGCTGCTGCCGTCCGACCCGGTAAACTGCAGGGATTGATAATTATCCCACTTCCACTTAGGAACTTGCAGCTCTCTAGCGCCCCCCTTACCCTCAGGTCAGTCAGGGAACTGCACCTAGGATAATCAGTCGCCAGACGGGTCACTTGGATGTGTGCTGGCTATTGGGCACGCTGCAGTGAGGGAATTATAATTACTCCGAGCCGCAGCCGGGTAATACACTTATAATACCCGCTCCGTCACTGCCAACGCCACCCCATATGTCAACACTTAACACCCCCTTCTTTTAAGCTGCCACCAGCTACGGTTTTTCTTAATGAACAATTTATCAAGAGGGTCCGTAGCAACCCCAAAACAGTAACGTAGTGCTTCAGGCACGTGCAAATTCGTTTATAGAGCAGGAGAAACAAACTAATAAATTTATAGGTTTATTCCTTAAAAAGACAGGCAGTGCTTATACAATATAAAAGAAGATGGAACAAACTGAGGCAATATAGTTATGTGTTGTGAATGGGTTTGAGATGAGTTCTGAGCAGAGGCTCCCTCTGGTGGTTACAAGCGGTACTAGTGAAGATTGTGAGGACTGGGAATCAGGTGTTACTGACTGGTCTTATATAAGGGAGTCATTTTCCCATCAGGGTTGCCGGGTGATCAATTGTTCTGGTCTGAATCCTTCATTCCAGTTTCCCTTGTAACCTGCTGTGTCGTGTCTGCATCTCCTGCTACCAGATAAGAATTTTTCTTCTTTTGTGTTGTTGCTATATTTTTGCATTTTGTCCTGCACTTCTGTGGGGGCCTTCTGGGTCCCTCCGGGGGCTTCTGCCTTCTCAGTTTAGTTCAGCCACTGAGTTTTGTTCTTTTGCTTTTTCCAGTTTTTTCAGTGGCTGCTGTTTTGATTTTGTTACACCAGAGAGCTAATTTAGGTGGTAGAGGTCGTGTGATCTCAGGTGATTTTGAAATTAGTAGAGTTGGTGTTTTTCAGGGTTTTCTGGGATTGCAGTAAGTACCCTTCCTGTCCTTTTCTATTTAGATAGTTTGGGCCCCAGCGTTTGCTCATACTATTTTCTTTCTGTGTCAGTATTTCCTCTTGTCTAACCGCCATTACATGTTTGGGGGCTTTCTATTATCTTTGGGGTTCTGCTCCGGGGCAGATAGCTTTCCTATTTCTATCTTTAGGTGTAGTTAGTTTCTCAGGCTGTGACGAGGCGTCTAGGACCAACGTAGGAACGCTCCACGGCTGCCTCTAGTTGTGGTGGTTAGTCAGGGTACTGCAATTCATAGATTCCAACTGCTCTGGTGTATTGCCTTTTTTACCTGCACTCCTCAGCTACCGAAACATAACAGTATCACCGGCCATAAAAATTGAAAATTGTATGGTACTCACAGAAGGGAAAAAATATTGTGATAGAAAAAAGGTTGTCAGAGTTGTCAGAGATATTTCTCTGTTTGTTGCATTTTTTTTTTTTTTTTTTTTCCCTCTGTATCTCTGGGTGCTGGGGAGGATCTTTTCTCCCAATGGAGTTTGCACAGTTGTCTGGCCGTGTGGATCAGCTTGCCACTGAGGTTCGGAGTATTGCTATCTATCTTGCTAGGTTGCCTGTTGTGGAACCTAGGATTCCCATGCCAGATTTGTTTTTAGGGGATCGAGCTAAGTTTCAGAATTTCAAAAATAATTGTAAATTGTTTTTTGCCTTAAAATCTAAGTCCTCAGGAAACGCAGCGCAGCAGGTTCAAATTATCATCTCTCTCCTGCGCGGCGACCCTCAGGATTGGGCTTTTTCCCTGACACCTGGGGATCCTGTTTTGAGTGATGTTGATGCATTTTTTTCAGGCTTTGGGGTTATTGTACGATGAGCCTAATGTCACTGATCAAGCTGAAAAAGCCTTGTTGGCATTAAATCAGGGGCTTGATGACGCTGAGTTATACTGTCAGAGATTCCGTAGGTGGGCAGTCCTGACCAAATGGAATGACAACGCTTTGGCGGCCCTTTTCCGGAAGGGTCTGTCGGATATGTAAAGGATGTTATGGTGGGATTCCCTGTCCCCTCTGGTCTCAATGATTCTATGTCATTAGCGATTCAAATTGACAGACGTTTGCGTGAGCGGAGAAGTATGCGTGGAATGGTGTTGCCTTGTGAGCCAGCTGCTGAGCCCATGCAGTGTGATGGAGTGGTGTCTGGGGCACAGCGTCATGAGTTTCGAATGCGCAATGGGTTATGTTTCTACTGTGGTGATGCTCTCATGCTATTTCAGTCTGCCTAAGCGGGGAAGACATTTTGCACGCTCAGTTGTCTTGGGTAGTGTTCAGACTAAGTTTTTATTAACTGTCACTCTGATATGCTCTTGTCCTCATTTTCTGCTCAGGCTTTCGTTGATTTGCGAGCAGCTATTAACCTGATGGATTATGATTTTGCTAAACGTTGTGGGTTTCCCTTGATACCCTACAGAAGTCTATTCCCCTACTGGGGATCGATTCTACCCCTTTGGCTGAGAATAAACCCCAGTTTTCTACTCAGGTGATAATGAGGGTTGAACCTGATCACCAGGAGTGCTGCAAATTTTTGGTTCTATATAATCTGCATGACATTATCGTGCTGGGTTTCCCTTGGTTACAGTCTCATAATCCTGTTTTGGATTGGAAATCTGTGTCTGTAACCAGTTGGGGCTGCCAATGTGTTAATACCAACACTCCTGTTTTTTCTGCCTCCCCCCAGGCTCAGGATGTTCCTGACTTTTTGTTTGATTTTTCTGATGTGTTTAGCGAAAGTAAATCTGCATCCTTACCTCCCATAGGAGCTATGACTGCGCTATTGAATTAGTGCCCGGGTAGTAAATTCCCTAAAGGTCGCCTTTTTAACTTGTCTGTACCTGAACATGACGCTATGCGGTCTTATATCAAGGAGTCATTGGAGAAGGGTCATATCAGACCATCCTCTTCACCCTTAGGTGCCAGTTTTTTCTTTGTGGCCAAAAAAGATGGTTCATTAAGGCCGTGTATTGATTATCGTCTCTTGAACAATATTACTGTGAAATATCAATACCCGTTACCCTTGATTTCTGACTGTTTTCCAGGGTGAAAAACGCTACTTGGTTTACCAAGCTTGACCTCAGGGGGGCGTATAACCTTATTCGCATTAAGCACGGGGATGAATGGAAGACGGCATTTAACACCCCTGAAGGGCATTTTGAGTACCTAGTGATGCCCTTTGGGCTCACTAATGCTCCTTCCGTCTTCCAGTCCTTCATGAATGACATTTTCAGGATTTTGTGGACAAATTTCTGATTGTTTATTTGGATGATATCTTGATTTTTTCTAATCACTGGGACTCTCATGTGAAACATGTTCGGACTGTGTTCCAGATTTTGAGGGATAATGCTCTGTATGTGAAGGGATCAAAGTGTCTTTTTGGCGTACAGAAGATCTCATTTCTGGGATTCATTTTGTCCCCATCTGTTATTGAAATGGACCCGGTCAAGGTTCAGGCCATCTGTGATTGGGTCCAACCTACTTCATTAAAGGCTCTTCAGAGATTTTTGGGTTTTGCCAATTTTTATCATAAATTTATTGGTAATTTCTCGGTTATTGTTAAACCATTAACTGATTTGACCAGAAAGGGTTCTGATGTGGTGAATTGGCCTCCTGAGGCAGTCTCTGCATTTCAGGAACTTAAGCAGAGATTCACTTCTGCTCCTGTTCTACGGCAGCCTGATGTTTCTCTGCCATTTCAGGTGGAGGTGATGCCTCTGAAATTGGGGCAGGTGCCGTTTTGTCCCAAAAAGATCCAGAGACCTCTAAAAGTAACCCTTGTGCCTTTTTCTCTCGAAAATTTTCTCCTACTGAACGTAATTATGACGTGGGTAATCGGGAGTTATTGGCCATGAAGTGGGCTTTTGAAGAGTGGAGACATTGGCTGGAGGGAGCCAAACATCAGGTGGTGGTCCTTACGGACCATAAGAATCTGGTCTATCTGGAATCTGCCAAGCGACTCAATCCTAGACAGGCCAGGTGGGCCTTGTTTTTCACACGTTTTAATTTTGTGGTTTCCTTTCTTCCTGGCACTAAGAATGTTAAGGCGGATGCCCTCTCGAGGAGTTTCCTTGCGGACTCTCCTGAGTTATCTGATCCTTCTGTTATTTTGAAAGAGGGTGTAGTTCTTTCCGCCATCTCGCCAATTTGAGACTTGCTCTGGAGGGGTGTCAGGAGGATAGGCCCGAGCGCTGCCCTGTTGGAAAATTGTTTGTCCCGGACCAATGGAAAAAGAGTGTGATGTCTGAGATTCATTGTTCCGCATTGGCTGGGCATCCCGGAATTTTTGGTACCAGAGACTTGGTTAGTCGGTCCTTTTGGTGGCCTACCTTGTCTCGCGATGTCAGGGAATTTGTGCAGTCCTGCGGGACTTGCTCTCGCTCCAAGCCTTGCTCTCGCTCTAGTGGTTTGTTGATGCCATTGCCTGTGCCCAAGAGACCATGGACCATATCTCTATGGATTTCATTTCCGATCTTCCTGTTTCTCAGAGAATGACCACCATCTGGGTAATTTGTGATAGGTTTTCCAAAATGATACATCTTGTGCCATTACCTAAGTTGCCTTCCTCCTCTGAATTGGTGCCGTTGTTTCTTCAGCACGTGGTTCGTTTACACGGCATTCCTGAGAACATTGTGTCTGACAGAGGAGTCCAGTTTGTTTCCAGATTTTGGAGGACTTTTTGTTCTAAACTGGGTGTTCAATTGTCTTTCTCCTCGGCATTTCATCCTCAGACCAATGGTCAAACTGAGAGAACAAACCAGACATTAGAGACTTATCTAAGATGCTTTGTGTCTGCTGATCAGGATGACGGGGTCTCTTTTTTGCCTTTGGCTGAGTTTGCTCTTAATAATAGGGCTAGCTCTGCCACTTTGATGTCTCCGTTTTTCTGTAATTCTGGTTTTCACCCTCGATTTTCTTCAGGACAGACGGAAGCTTCTGTCTGTCCAGGTGTTGACTCTGTTGTTGAGCGTATGCAGCGGATTTGGGACCGGGTGGTGGAGAGGTTGTCCCTCTCTCAGGAGAGGGCCCAGCGGTTTGCTAACCGGCATAGGACTGATGGTCCTCGGTTTGAAGTGGGGGACTTGGTCTGGTTGTCCTCAAAGAATATTCCTATGAGAGTAGCATCTCCTAAATTTAAGCCTAGGTTCATTGGACCTTATAAGATCATGGAGATTATTAATCCTGTTTCTTTTCGTTTGCTTCTTCCAGGGACATTTAAGATCCATAACGTGTTCCACAAGTCCTTGTTGAAGAGGTTTGTTGAGCCAGTGGTTCCTGCTACTGTGCCTCCTGACCCTGTTTTGGTTGAGGGCAATCTGGAGTATGTGGTTGAGAAAATATTGGATTCTCGTTTTTCTAGACGAAGACTCCAGTATTTGGTTAAATGGAGAGGTTATGGTCAGGAAGACAATTCTTGGGTGTTTGCTTCGGACATCCATGCTAGGAGACTTATCCGTGCGTATCATAGAACTCATCCTGACCGACCTGGTTGCTCAAATGAGGGTTCGGTGACCCCTCCTCAAGGGGGGGTACTGTTGTGAATGGGTTTGAGATGAGTTCTGAGCAGAGGCTCCCTCTGGTGGTTACAAGCGGTACTAGTGAAGATTGTGAGGACTGGGAATCAGGTGTTACTGACTGGTCTTATATAAGGGAGTC
Organism: Oophaga sylvatica; assembly: GCA_033576555.1. Lineage (NCBI taxonomy): Eukaryota > Metazoa > Chordata > Amphibia > Anura > Dendrobatidae > Oophaga > Oophaga sylvatica. The sequence continues at coordinate 98,585,166 of JARQOD010000007.1, read as the reverse complement.
ATTTTCCCATCAGGGTTGCCGGTGATCAATTGTTCTGGTCTGAATCCTTCATTCCAGTTTCCCTTGTAACCTGCTGTGTCGTGTCTGCATCTCCTGCTACCAGATAAGAATTTTTCTTTTTTGTGTTGTTGCTATATTTTGCATTTTGTCCTGCACTTCTTTGGGGGCCTTCTGGGTCCCCTCGGGGGCTTCTGCCTTCTCAGTTTAGTTCAGCCACTGAGTTTTGTTCTTTTGCTTTTTCCAGTTTTTTTCAGTGGCTGCTGTTTTGATTTTGTTACACAGAGAACTAATTTAGGTGGTAGAGGTGTGTGATCTCAGGTGATTTTTGAAATTAGTAGAGTTGGTGTTTTTCGGGTTTTCTGGGATTGCAGTAAGTACCCTTCCTGTCCTTTTCTATTTAGATAGTTTGGGCCCAGCGTTTGCTCATACTATTTTCTTTCTGTGTCAGTATTTCATCTTGTCTAACCGCCATTACATGTTTGGGGGCTTTCTATTATCTTTGGGGTTCTGCTCCGGGGCAGATAGCTTTCCTATTTCTATCTTTAGGTGTAGTTAGTTTCTCAGGCTGTGACGAGGCGTCTAGGACCAACGTAGGAACGCTCCACGGCTGCCTCTAGTTGTGGTGGTTAGTCAGGGTACTGCAATCCCATAGATTCCAACTGCTCTGGTGTATTGCCTTTTTTACCTGCACTCCTCAGCTACCGAAACATAACAGTTATGTACAAATGCAGTTATAAAATAAACGGGATAAAAATGAAAGACTCACATGATAGTTAGATCATTTACAGGCAAGCCAGGCTGGGGGAAGGAGCCACACGTCATAGTTCATTTGCAGATGTCTTAAGGGTATGCCACACTAAACAATATCGCTAACGGGATCGCTAAAAAACGTCACTATTTAGCGATCCCGTTAGCGATATTGTTCAGTGCGGCAGCTTCCAGCGACGAGCTTCTGCTGTGATCTCGCTCGTCGCTGGAATCGCTCTGGACCCTATTTTCTCGTCGGCGCTCCCTGGGTAAGTATCTTATCGCTGTGTGGAAACCTTTTCTTAGCGATTTAGCGGTACTTTTGTACCGCTAAAGGGTCGTTAAGAGATCGCTAACGGCGATAGCGTCGTTAATATATCGCTAAATGTGGCCGCATTTAGCGATATAGAAACAATCCCGCTAGCGATCGCATTAGTATGCGTCTTTTATTGTGATCGCTAGGGGATTGTTTAGTGTGGCAGTACCTTAAGTCAGGACATCACAGCAAGGGACTCAAAAAAGGGGGGGCTCACTGCCAGACTTATACCTGGGACTGCTGACCTCACGAAAAGGGGAGGGTTTCTCTGGCCACCCCCGGGACGAAGTGTATGATTTGAGCTCTGAAATATCATAAGGTCCATCCCCATCCTGTGAACCTGCAGAATAACGGCAGACCTATAAATGATCTTACTTTAAAATGACTGTTCCCAATGAACGCAAACTTGGATGAGCTAGTTTGTGGGGGATCCGAGAATTCCATTTCTCGGGTTCTGTTGGAGTTAGGGTTCACCAGTACCACGGGAACGATGCCTGTCAGGCGCATGTTTCACAACAGTACTTTCGTGTTTCTAGCGAACGCTCCCACCGTGTGATAACCAAAACAGAATAAATTTCTCCAAATGGCTGCTACAGGAAGAAAGACATGTGCAGACAATGGAGGACCCCTGCGGTGAAGCGGCAAAACTTCCAGCACGGGGACTCAGGTTACACTGAGTTGACTGCAGGTTGGGAGGGGGGAAGGGAAGCGTGAGCTGCAGAGAAAAGGAGGGAGGGGTAACTTTGCCCCGTGCTTGCAAACGGTGGGGGTTGTAGTTACTATGGGGAACATTCTGGAAACGCACAAGAAATGAAGCTAGCAGTATCATCACAATAGGAAGCGATATCAGCGTTGGAACGGGCAGAGGTGAGTAGTTTTTTTTTTTTTTATGCAAGGCCAATTCAGTATGGAGCATCTGTGGGGCTATTATACTGTATGCAGCAGTATATGGGGCCATTATACTGTATGCATCATCATGTGGGGCTATTATACTGTAATGCGCAGTATATGGGGCCATTATACTGTATGCATCATTATGTAGGGCTATTATACTGTATGCAGCAGTATATGGGGCCATTATTCATATGGGCATCATGTGGGGCTATTATACAGTATGCAGCAGTATATGGGGCCATTATACAGTATGCAGCAGTAAATGGGGCCATTATTCAGTATGGAGCATCATGTGGGGCTATTATACAGTATGCAGCAGTATATGGGGCCATTATACAGTATGCAGCAGTATATGGGGCCATTATTCAGTATGGAGCATCATGTGGGCTATTATACAGTATGCAGCAGTATAGGGGCCATTATACAGTATGCAGCAGTTATGGGGCCATTATTCAGTATGGAGCATCATGTGGGGCTATTATACTGTAGCAGCAGTATATGGGGCCATTATACAGTATCAGCAGTATATGGGGCCTTATTCAGTATGGAGCATCATGTGGGGCTATTATACTGTATGCAGCAGTATAAGGGGCATTATTCAGTATGGAACATCATGTTGGGCTATTATACAGTATGCATCAGTATATGGGGCCATATACAGTATGCAGCGTATATGGGGCCATATTCAGTATGCAGCAGTATATGGGGCCATTATTCAGTATGGAGCATCATGTAGGGCTAATAATACTGTATGCAGCAGTATATGGGGCCATTATTCAGTATGGAGCATCATGTGGGGCTATTATACAGCATGCAGCAGTATATGGGGCCATTATACAGTATGCAGCAGTATTGGGGCCATTATACAGTATGCAGCAGTATATGGGGCCATTTGTCACGCTGTATAGCAATATATATATGTGATGACAATAATCTATATCAAAAGGGCAACATACTATATAACATGTGCATAGCTATATGATAACATAGATTTACCTGACAGAAATTCCGGGGTCAAAACGGAATCCGTTAACGCTGTCTCGGGGAGGGCCGGGGTTAAGAGACCCTAATGGGGTTAACTAATCCCTCAACCTGGAGGACGTTAAAGGTACAGAGGTCCAGGCCACCCCCGTAAACCCTGTTCCTTCAATCCCTGCCAACTTTATTTTAGTCTAAAAGGACCTGAATACCACCAAAGGGAATGACCGGTAAAGGTTAATGAACAGAAAGACATACAAGAAAGATAAAATTTTAAAATAAATAAAGTTTACTACAACCTCACCCCCAGTAGGAACCCAAGGTCTCGAGATAAACTAAAGCTGTAAGATAAAACAAACTAAGGAGCTCTAGCTTAAGTATTCCCAGAACCGATCCAGTCTGCAAAAATAATGAATGCTTTCACCGGCATCAAACCCAGCTGGCAGGAATATAAAGGAAACTATTAGAAACTAATCCAAAGCGCGGGCGAGCTGGACCAGTCTTAGCAAGAGCTAGATAAAATTAATCTTCATTACCAAACACAAAGAAAAAGCAGTCAGTGTGAGAAGCAGAATGTGCAATCGCGAGACTTCGGGCGATGCACCATGAAGTACCCCCCCCTTTCGAGGGGCCCGGACCCTCATGCCATCTGTCCGGGTAAATTGTGTGAAAGGTCCGAACCAATCGATCTGCGTTACATCAACGCGGGACCCGTCCCCCTCTGGGATACCCCCTCCAATGATTTCCACGTTATCATTGACACCATGAAGGGGAGGTAAGGTGACGGTATGAATGGTGCCACATACTTTTTAAGTAAGACTTGTGAAACACTTATGAATTTTAAAGTAGGGGGAGGTCCAGAGAAATGCCACAGGATTAATTATGAACGATCCTGTAGGGCCCGATGAATCTGGGACCCCCCCCTCAGGAGGGAACTTTAAGTTTTATATTCCTGGTAAAACCAACCAGATGTTCACCTTAGATCTAGACCAGAAACTCTTCCTTCAGCCATCCGTTTGTAAAAGGGGGTTTCTCCGAACCCTTCATCTTAAGCGATCTGGAACTATCGTTCCCTGGAAGTCCCCAGGGGGTCCCCGAGCCCCCAAACCTCCCCCTCAAGCTAGAGCTACAGCTGAAACTAAATCCCTCCTGAGGAATAGGAAACCGGATCATCCGTCTTCCCGGCCCCTGGGAAAGTAGGATAAGCAAGGAAGAACTTTATTGACAGTCATTGTGGATGAGGAGGAAACTCTTACACCCTTCTTGAAACATTCCCAAAGTCCCCAAAAAGGAGGCAAAGTCCAAGGCAAACCGACGTACCGTGTCTGCAGTTTTTCCCCGCAAAATTCACCCCAGGCTTATCTTTCGGATTGCCAATAATCCTGGGTTTGTTTAGCCAACCAAGGAAGTCCCAACACAAAGGAGAGGCAGACCCTCCAAAATAACAAACAATTGCCTTTTATTTTATTGCCCCTCCGAAGTCTATTTATGAACAGCTTGTACCAAGTACCTTGCCAAGAGGTCTTGAATAATAGAGAGTTAGGGAGGTTTGGCCAATAACTCAGTTGCATACATGCACCTGGGCAAACCGAGGTCCACAGATTAGCCCCGGACCCATATCAAGAAAAAGAAATCCTCTTTCTTTCCAATCACCACCTCCGCAGGCCAGAAATGAGAGGTTTGGGGGGGACGAAATACACACCCCAGGTTAAACTCCTTGGTTCAAAGAGGTCCGGGATGGAACCCCCCAAAATTCCTTCCCGCAAAAGAACACCTTTAGTCTTGCGGGCACCGCTGTTTCCTCCTACAAAATGTGTCCCCCCCAAAACTGCAGGGTTCCTCAGAACAGGGAGGGAACTCAGTATAAGGGACTTTTAGTAGGTGGGGTCATCACGGGGGCGGGTACCTCGCGTCTTCCCCGAAAGTCTATAATGGAATGCGAGGGCCATAGCGCCTCCATGATGGGGAGAATAAAGCCAACACTTTTTAATTTGTCAAAAACCCCCTTGACAAAAACTGGCTCCTAAGGGAGGGTCATCCAGGTATCTGTTGATTAGGAATCAGAAGAATATTCTCCGCTGGACGATTTCCTTGCCGTATTTTCGAACCTTGTTTCACAAGGGAGACTCGATCCGGATCTCATATACCAACCCGGGCAGTAAAAACGATCCACTGACTGGAGATTGGGGAGCCTGGAGGAATAGAGAAGCCCAAGATTGAGGATCCCTTGAAAGCGAGTAACAATTCCCACCTCTGCTCTTCACTCCAATACCAGGGCAGCCGAAAGTACAATTTACATGCCCCCGGAAGTAAAAAATTTTTTCCCGCCCACCAGTGAACCTGTCGGGAAGCAACCTTATTCAGATCTGGTTGTCCGGGGGGGACAAAAACCTTGGACTTAATGTTGCCACTCATGGACAATCCCTGCAATGCCGGGCCGCGGGTATGGATCCATGACGTGGGGAGAATCTTTAGTAGGCCTTGAAAATGTCACGCTGTATGCAGATTTTTTATATTGGAGACAATAATCTTATCAAAAGGGCAAATACTATTAACATTGCTTAGCTTAATAACAAGATTACGAAGAAATCTGGGTCAAAACGGAATCCGTTATACGCTGCCGGTAGAGGGTGGCCGGGGGTCTAAGCTGACCCAAATGGGGTCCTAATAACCTCAACCTGGAGGTACTGTTAAAGGTCAAGGTCCGGCCACCAGCGAAAACCCCGCTCCTATCAATCCCTGCCAACTGTATTCTAGTCCTAAGAAGGACCCTGAATCCACAAAGGGAAAGACCAGGTAACGGTTAATGACAGAAGCATCAAGAAAGATAAAAATAAAGTAAAAAAAAAATCTTATTCAAACTCACAACAGTAGGAACACCTTAGGTCTCAGAGATAAATTAAGCTGTAAGAGTAAAAACAACTAAGGAGCTCTTAGCTTAATATTCCCGAAACGTCCATTGCTAAAACTATTGAATGCTTTACCGCATCAAACACCCAGACGGAGGAATTAAGGAAACTAATTAAACATAATCCAAAGCAGCCGGGGAGGCTGGCCTAGTTTACAAAGAGCTGATAAAATTAACTCTCCATTACCAAACACAAGAAAAAGCAGCTCAGCTTGAGAGTCGAATGGAATCGCGACGATCTTCGTGGGATGCACCCATAACCATTATTCGTATGGAGCACATGTGGGGCTATTATACATATGGAGATATGGGGCCATTATACAGTTGAGCAGTATATGGGGCCCATTATTCAGTATGGGAACTGTGGGGCATTAACTGTATGAGCAGTATATGGGGCCATTATACAGTTCAGCAGTATTGGGCCATTATTCATATGGGGCTCAGTGGTCCATTATACTGTATGCAGCGTATATGGGGCCATTATACAGTATGCAGCATTTATTGGGGCCTTATTCAGTATGGAGCATCATGTGGGGGCTTTATACGTATGCAGCAGTATATGGGGTATTATAGTATGCGCAGTATTGGGGATTATTCTATGGCATCTATGGGGCCTTATACTGTAGCATCATTTGTGGGGCCATTATTCAGTAATGGGCATCTGTGGGGATTTTACTGTAGCAGAGAAAATGGGGCCATTATTCAGTATGGAACACATGTGGGGAAATTAAAACAGTATGCAGCGTATATGGGGCCATTATCCCGTATGCAGCAGTTTTATGGGGCCATTATTCAGTATGCAGCAGATATGGGGCCATTATTCAGTATGGAGCATCATGTAGGGTATTATCCTGTATGCAGCAGGTAATGGGGCCTTATTCAGTTGGAGCATCTTGGGGGCTATTAACAGTATCCCGCAGATATGGGGCCATTATCAGTATGCAGCAGCTATGGGCCATTATCAGAAAATGCAGCAGTTAGGGGGCCCCTTATTCAGTATGGAGCTCAGGTGGGGTATTATACAGTATCACCCGTATATGGGGCCATTATCAGAAATGCAGAGTATATGGGGCCATTTTCAGTATGCCAAGGGTAGGGCTATTAATTTTATGCAAAGAATATGGGGCCATTTCCTATGCGGGCGTATATGGGGCCATTTTAGTATAGCGTAAATGGGGCCTTTAAATTCATATGGAATCAATGGGGCCTTATACTGTATGCATCATTTGTGGGGCCATTTTTCAGAAAGGAGATCATTGGGGCCATTATTTTTAAATGCATCTTTTATGTGGGGCCATTATTCATATGGAACCCTGGGGGCAAATATACAGTATGCGCGGGTTAATATGGGGCTATTATCCCTGTTGCAGCAGTATATGGGGCCATTATTCAGTTTGGAGCATCATAGGGGCCATTATACTGAAAGCATCTTTAAATGGGGGCCATTATTCATTATGGGCATAGTGGGCCCATTTTCTGTATGCAGCAGTTTTGGGGCCATTATTCAGTATGGAACATCATGGGAGCAAATTTTTCCCGTTTTCACATATATGGGGCCATTATACAAATGCAGCAGTATAGGGCCATTATTCAGTAGCAGAGTATTTTGGGGCCATTTCAGTATGGAGCATCATGTAGGGTATTTTTACTGTATGCAGCATTTATATTGGGGCATTTTTCCCGTATTGGGCATCATGTGGGGCTTTTTAACAGAATGCAGCGTATAGGGGGCCCCTTATCCAGAACGGGCATATATGGGGCCATTTTTTCAGTAGGGGAGAATGAAGGGCTATTAAACTGTATGCACGTAAATGGGGCCATTATACGTAGCGCATTTATTGGGGCCTTATTCTTATGCTTTATGGGGGGCCTTATTCGTATGGAGCATAGTGGTGCCATTATACGAACCTCTTTTATGTGGGGCCATTATTCAGTATGGAGCATCATTTTGGGGCTATTATCCATTATGAGCATATAGGGGCAAATTATACTTTTTATCAAGCAGTTAGGGGGCCATTATTCATATTTTTTTTTTCCCTTCTTTCTTTCTCTCTTGTTCTTTCTTTCTTTCTCTCTGTTCTTTCTTTCCCCCCTTTTTCTTTCTTTCTTTTTTTATTTCTTTCTTTCTTTCCTTCTGTTCTTTCTTTCTCTTGTTTCTTTCTCTCTGTTCTTTCTTTCTTTTTTTTTTCTTTCTTTCTTTCTTTCTTTTTTCCACTCATCTTTCTGTTTTTCTCTCTTCTTTTCTTTCTTCGTTTTCTTTTTTTTCTTTCCTCTCTCTGTTCTTTCTTTCCCCTTTCTTTCTTTTTTTTTTTCTTTCTTTCTTTCTTTCTTTCTTTTTTTTTTTTTCTTTTCTTTCTTTCTTTCTTTCTTTCTTTTTTCTTTCTTTCTTTTCTTTTTTCTGTTCTTTCTTCTCTCTGTTCTTTCTTTTTTTTTCTCTCTTGTTCTTTCTTTCTCTCTGTTCTTTTTTTCTCTTGTTCTTTTTTCTTTCTCTTTCTTTCCATCTATTGTTGTGAATGGTTGAGATGGTTTTGAGCAGAGCTCCCTCTGGTGGTTACAGGGTCTAGTAAGATTGGAGGACTGGGAATCAGGTGTTACTGACTGGTCTTATATAAGGGAGTCACCTTCCATCAGGGTTGCCGGTGATCAATTGTTTGGTCGAATCCTTTATTTATTTCCCTTGTACCTGTGTGTCGGTCTGCATCCCTGTATCAGATAAACATTTTCTTCTTTTGTGTTTGTGCTTTTTTGCATTTTGTCCTCACTTCTTTTTGGGGGGCCCTTTGGGTCCCTCCGGGGCTTCGCCTCCTTTAGTTCGCCAGGTTTTGTACTTTTGCTTTTCCCGTTTTTTTTTTTCAGTGGCTTGTTTTTGATTTGTTCCCCAAGAGCTAATTTAGGTGGTAGGGTCGTGTGTTCAGGTGTTTTGAAAATTAAAGGTGTTGGTGCTTTTCAGGGTTTTCTGGGATTGCAGTAAGTGCCCTTCCTGTCCTTTTCTTTTAGATATTTGGGCCCCAGCGTTGCTATACTATTTTCTTTCTGTGTCTATTTCTTTTGTTAACCGGTTACATGTTTGGGGGCTTTCATTTTTTGGGGTTCTGCCCGGGCGATGCTTTCCTATTTCTATCTTTATGTAGTTGTTTTAGGCTTGGAGAGGCGTTGGACCAACGTAGGAACGCTCCACGGCTGCCTCAGTTCGGGGGGGTTAGTCGGGTACTGCAATTCATAGATTCCAATGCTCTGGTGTATTTCCTTTTTTACCTGCACTCCTCAGCTACCTAAACATAACATATCACCGGCCTAAAAAAATTGAAAATTGTATGGTACCACAGAAGGGAAAAAATATTGTGAAAGAAAAAAGGTTGTCAGAGTTGTCAGAGATATTTTTCTGTTTGTTGCATTTTTTTTTTTTCCCTCTGTATCTCTGGGTGCTGGGGAGGATCTTTTCTCCCAATGGAGTTTGCACAGTTGTCTGGCCGTGTGGATCAGCTTGCCACTGAGGTTCAGAGTATTGCTGCATATCTTGCTAGGTTGCCTGTTGTGGAACCTAGGATCCCCATGCCAGATTGTTTTTTGGGGGATCGAGCTAAGTTTCAGAATTTCAAAAATAATTGTAAATTGTTTTTTGCCTTAAAATCTAAGTCCTCAGGAAACGCAGCGCAGCAGGTTCAAATTATCATCTCTCTCCTGCGCGGCGATCCTTAGGATTGGGCTTTTTCCCTGACACCTGGGGATCCTGTTTTGAGTGATGTTGATGCATTTTTTCAGGCTTTGGGGTTATTGTACGATGAGCCTAATGTCACTGATCAAGCTGAAAAAGCCTTGTTGGCATTAAATCAGGGGCTTGATGACGCTGAGTTATACTGTCAGAGATTCCGTAGGTGGGCAGTCCTGACCAAATGGAATGACGACGCTTTGGCGGCCCTTTTCCGGAAGGGTCTGTCGGATAATGTAAAGGATGTTATGGTGGGATTCCCTGTCCCTCTGGTCTCAATGATTCTATGTCATTGGCGATTCAGATTGACAGACGTTTGCGTGAGCGGAGAAGTATGCATGGAGTGGTGTTGCCTTGTGAGCCAGCTTCTGAACCCATGCAGTGTGATAGAGTGGTGTCTGGGGCACAGCGTCATGAGTTTCGAAAGCGCAATGGGTTATGTTTCTACTGTGGTGATGCCTCTCATGCTATTTCAGTCTGCCCTAAGCGGGGAAGACGTTTTGCACGCTCAGTTGTCTTGGGTAGTGTTCAGACTAAGTTTTTATTAACTGGCACTCTGATATGCTCTCTGTCCTCATTTTCTGCTCAGGCTTTCGTTGATTCTGGAGCAGCTATTAACCTGATGGATTATGATTTTGCTAAACGTTGTGGGTTTCCCTTGATACCCCTACAGAAGTCTATTCCCCTACTGGGGATCGATTCTACCCCTTTGGCTGAGAATAAACCCCAGTTTTCTACTCAGGTGATAATGAGGGTTGAACCTGATCACCAGGAGTGCTGCAAATTTTTGGTTCTGTATAATCTGCATGACATTATCGTGCTGGGTTTCCCTTGGTTACAGTCTCATAATCCTGTTTTGGATTGGAAATCTGTGTCTGTAACCAGTTGGGGCTGCCAATGTGTTAATACCAACACTCCTGTTTTTTCTGCCTCCCCCCAGGCTCAGGATGTTCCTGACTTTTTGTTTGATTTTTCTGATGTGTTTAGCGAAAGTAAATCTGCATCCTTGCTTCCCCATAGGAGCTATGACTGCGCTATTGAATTAGTGCCTGGTAGTAAATTCCCTAAAGGTCGCCTTTTTAACTTGTCTGTACCTGAACATGACGCTATGCGGTCTTATATCAAGGAATCATTGGAGAAGGGTCATATCAGACCTTCCTCTTCACCCTTAGGTGCCGGTTTTTTCTTTGTGGCCAAAAAAGATGGTTCATTAAGGCCGTGTATTGATTATCATCTCTTGAACAATATTACTGTGAAATATCAATACCCGTTACCCTTGATTTCTGACCTGTTTTCCAGGGTGAAAAACGCTACTTGGTTTACCAAGCTTGACCTCAGGGGGGCGTATAACCTTATTCGCATTAAGCACGGGGATGAATGGAAGACGGCATTCAATACCCCCGAAGGGCATTTTGAGTACCTGGTGATGCCCTTTGGGCTCACTAATGCTCCTTCCGTCTTCCAGTCCTTCATGAATGACATTTTCAGGGATTTTGTGGACAAATTTCTGATTGTTTATTTGGATGATATCTTGATTTTTTCTAATGACTGGGACTCTCATGTGAAACATGTTCGAACTGTATTCCAGATTTTGGAGAGAATGCTCTGTATGTGAAGGGATCAAAGTGTCTTTTTGGCGTACAGAGGATCTCATTTCTGGGATTCATTTTGTCCCCATCTGTTATTGAAATGGACCCGGTCAAGGTTCAGGCCATCTGTGATTGGGTCCAACCTACTTCATTAAAGGCTCTTCAGAGATTTTTGGGTTTTGCCAATTTTTATCGTAAATTTATTGGTAATTTCTCGGTTATTGTTAAACCATTAACTGATTTGACCAGAAAGGGTTCTGATGTGGTGAATTGGCCTCCTGAGGCAGTCTCTGCATTTCAGGAACTTAAGCAGAGATTCACTTCTGCTCCTGTTCTACGGCAGCCTGATGTTTCTCTGCCATTTCAGGTGGAGGTTGATGCCTCTGAAATTGGGGCAGGTGCCGTTTTGTCCCAAAAAGATCCAGAGACCTCTAAAAGTAACCCTTGTGCCTTTTTCTCTCGAAAATTTTCTCCTACTGAACGTAATTATGACGTGGGTAATTGGGAGTTATTGGCCATGAAGTGGGCTTTTGAAGAGTGGAGACATTGGCTGGAGGGAGCCAAACATCAGGTGGTGGTCCTTACGGACCATAAGAATCTGGTCTATCTGGAATCGGCCAAGCGACTCAATCCTAGACAGGCCAGGTGGGCCTTGTTTTTCACACGTTTTAATTTTGTGGTTTCCTTTCTTCCTGGCACTAAGAATGTTAAGGCGGATGCCCTCTCGAGGAGTTTCCTTGCGGACTCTCCTGAGTTATCTGATCCTTCTGTTATTTTGAAAGAGGGTGTAGTTCTTTCCGCCATCTCGCCCAATTTGAGACTTGCTCTGGAGGGGTGTCAGGAGGATAGGCCCGAGCGCTGCCCTGTTGGAAAATTGTTTGTCCCGGACCAATGGAAAAAGAGTGTGATGTCTGAGATTCATTGTTCCGCATTGGCTGGGCATCCCGGAATTTTTGGTACCAGAGACTTGGTTAGTCGGTCCTTTTGGTGGCCTACCTTGTCTCGTGATGTCAGGGAATTTGTGCAGTCCTGCGGGACTTGCTCTCGCTCCAAGCCTTGCTCTCGCTCTAGTGGTTTGTTGATGCCCTTGCCTGTGCCCAAGAGACCATGGACCCATATCTCTATGGATTTCATTTCCGATCTTCCTGTTTCTCAGAGAATGACCACCATCTGGGTAATTTGTGATAGGTTTTCCAAAATGATACATCTTGTGCCATTACCTAAGTTGCCTTCCTCCTCTGAATTGGTGCCGTTGTTCCTTCAGAACGTGGTTCGTTTACACGGCATTCCTGAGAACATTGTGTCTGACAGAGGAGTCCAGTTTGTTTCCAGATTTTGGAGGACTTTTTGTTCTAAACTGGGTGTTCAATTGTCTTTCTCCTCGGCATTTCATCCTCAGACCAATGGTCAAACTGAGAGAACAAACCAGACATTGGAGACTTATCTAAGATGCTTTGTGTCTGCTGATCAGGATGACTGGGTCTCTTTTTTGCCTTTGGCTGAGTTTGCTCTTAATAATAGGGCTAGCTCTGCCACTTTGATGTCTCCGTTTTTCTGTAATTCTGGGTTTCACCCTCGATTTTCTTCAGGACAGACGGAGGCTTCTGTCTGTCCAGGTGTTGACTCTGTTGTGGAGCGTATGCAACAGATTTGGGACCAGGTAGTGGAGAGGTTGTCCCTCTCTCAGGAGAAGGCTCAGCGGTTTGCTAGCCGGCATAGGACTGATGGTCCTCGGTTTAAAGTGGGGGACTTGGTCTGGTTGTCCTCAAAGAATATTCCTATGAGAGTAGCATCTCCTAAATTTAAGCCTAGGTTCATTGGACCTTATAAGATCATGGAGATTCTTAATCCTGTTTCTTTTCGTTTGCTTCTTCCAGGGACATTTAAGATCCATAACGTGTTCCACAAGTCCTTGTTGAAGAGGTTTGTTGATCCAGTGGTTCCTGCTGCTGTGCCTCCTGACCCTGTTTTGGTTGAGGGCAATCTGGAGTATGTGGTTGAGAAAATATTGGATTCTCGTTTTTCTAGACGGAGACTCCAGTATTTGGTTAAATGGAGAGGTTATGGTCAGGAAGACAATTCTTGGGTGTTTGCTTCGGACATCCATGCTAGGAGACTTATCCGTGCATATCATAGAGCTCATCCTGACCGACCTGGTTGCTCAAATGAGGGTTCGGTGACCCCTCCTCAAGGGGGGGGTACTGTTGTGAATGGGTTTGAGATGAGTTCTGAGCAGAGGCTCCCTCTGGTGGTTACAAGCGGTACTAGTGAAGATTGTGAGGACTGGGAATCAGGTGTTACTGACTGGTCTTATATAAGGGAGTCATTTTCCCATCAGGGTTGCCGGTGATCAATTGTTCTGGTCTGAATCCTTCTTTCCAGTTTCCCTTGTAGCCTGCTGTGTCGTGTCTGCATCTCCTGCTATCAGATAAGACATTTTCTTCTTTTGTGTTTGTGCTATATTTTTGCATTTTGTCCTGCACTTCTTTGGGGGCCTTCAGGGTCCCCTCCGGGGGCTTTTGTCCTCTCAGTTTAGTTCAGCCACTGAGTTTTGTACTTTTGCTTTTTCCAGTTTTTTCAGTGGCTGCTGTTTTGATTTTGTTACACCAGAGAACTAATTTAGGTGGTAGAGGTCGTGTGATCTCAGGTGATTTTGAAATTAGTAGAGTTGGTGCTTTTCAGGGTTTTCTGGGATTGCAGTAAGTACCCTTCCTATCCTTTTCTATTTAGATAGTTTGGGCCCCAGCGTTTGCTCATACTATTTTCTTTCTGTGTCAGTATTTCCTCTTGTCTAACCGCCATTACATGTTTGGGGGCTTTCTATTATCTTTGGGGTTCTGCTCCGGGGCAGATAGCTTTCCTATTTCTATCTTTAGGTGTAGTTAGTTTCTCAGGCTGTGACGAGGCGTCTAGGACCAACGTAGGAACGCTCCACGGCTGCCTCTAGTTGTGGTGGTTAGTCAGGGTACTGCAATCTCATAGATTCCAACTGCTCTGGTGTATTGCCTTTTTTACCTGCACTCCTCAGCTACCGAAACATAACACTATCTTTCTGTTCTTTCTCTCTCTCTGTTCTTTTTATCTGTTTTCTTTATTTCTCTTTCTCTCTCTCTGTTCTTTCTTTCCCCTCTTCCTTTCTTTCTTTCTTTCTTTCTTTCTTTCTATCTCTGTTCTTTCTTTCTATCTCTGTTCTTTCTTTCTCTTTCTTTCTCTCTCTGTTCTTTCTTTCTCTCTGTTCTTTCTTTCTCTCTGTTCTTTCTTTCTCTCTGTTCTTTCTTTCTCTCTGTTCTTTCTTTCTTTCTTTCTTTCTTTCTTTCTTTCTCTCTTGTTCTTTCTTTCTTTCTTTTCTTTCTTTCTTTCTTTCTTTCTTTCTTTCTTTCTTTCTTTCTTTCTCTTCTTTCTCTTCTTTCTTTCTTTCTTTCTTTCTTTCTTTCTTTCTTTCTTTCTTTCTTTCTTTCTTTCTTTCTTTTTCTTTCTTTCTTCTTCTTCTTTCTTTCTTTTCTTCTTCTTTCTTTCTTTCTCTTCTTTCTTTCTTTCTCTCTGTTCTTTCTTCTTTTTCTCTTTTTTCCCACTCTATCTTTCTGTTCTTTCTTCTCTCTGTTCTTTCTATCTGTTTTCTTTATTTCTTCTTTCTCTCTCTCTGTTCTTTCTTTCCTCTTTTCTTTCTTTCTTTTTCTTTCTTTCTTTCTTTCTTTCTTTCTTTCTTTCTTTCTTTCTTTCTTTCTTTCTCTTCTTTCTTTCTTTCTTTCTTTCTTCTGTTCTTTCTTTCTCTTTCTTTCTCTCTCTGTTCTTTCTCTCTCTCTCTGTTCTTTTTTCTCTCTTTGTTCTTTCTTTCCCTATTTCTTTTTTTCCTGTTCTTTTTTTCTGTCCTCTTTCTTCTGTTCTTTCTTTCTTTCTCTCTGTTCTTTCTTTCCCGTCTTTTTTTCTTTTCTCTCTCTGTACTTTTCTCTTTCTTTCTTTCTTTTCCCTTCTTGTTTATTTATTCTCTCTCTACTTTCTCTCTGTTCTTTCTTGCTTCCCCTTTCTCTCTCTCTTTCTTGTTTCTTTTTTCTCTCTCTGTTCTTTCTTTACTCAGTACTAGTGTGCCCATAGTACCAGTCACTGTGCCCTCAGTACCAGTCAGTGTGATCACCAGTGCTAAATGGGTGTGGTCGGGGCGTGGACATGGGTGTGACTAGTTGTGAAATGGGTGTGGTCGGGCGTGGCCTAAAATTTGCCGCAACCTTCCTCACTCGAATTGGGGGGTGCCGTTTTGCAGTTCGCCTCAGGCAGCACAGAGGCTAGGTTCACCCCTGGATATAGCATCTATACAGCAAGGTGCTAGTAAGCGTGGAAAGCAATAGCGTGATTTTACCCTGAACGCTGGATTAATTCAGTATGTGTGGGCAGCTGCTGCAGCCTATAAGAAGATATGTATATGCTTGAAAATGGGGAACGCTGCCGAAATATACCAACAGGAGGACAGTCAAATGTGATGAGGTTAGCTTACCCTGCAGACGTGGCTAACGCGCATCCACCGCTGGTCAGGTGCACGGACGACGTAGTAGTGAGCATCTTTTATAGGGAATAGTGCGACCGTGTGCCTGAACTTCCTGGTATGAAGCCGGCGCGTGCATTCCACCGCTCTGTGACATGACCGGAAGTGAGGGATGCGTTCCATGTGCGTTCCACCGCTCTGTGACGTGACCAGAAGTGAGGGATGCGTTCCGTATGCGTTCCACCGCTCTGTGATGTGACCGGAAGTGAGGGATGCGTTCCGTATGCGTTCCACCGCTCTGTGACGTGATCAGAAGTGAGGGATGCGTTCCATGTGCGTTCCACCGCTCTGTGATGTGACCGGAAGTGAGGGATGCGTTCCGTATGCGTTCCACCGCTCTGTGATGTGAACGGAAGTGAGGGATGCGTTCCGTATGCGTTCCACCGCTGTCACGCTGTATAGCAGATATATATATGTGATGACAGTAATCTATATCAAAAGGGCAACATACTATATAACATGCGCATAGATATATGATAACATAGAATTACCTGACAGAATGTCCAGTGGGTCAATACGGAATTCGTTATACGCTGTCTCCGGCTAGAGGGTGACCGGGGTCTATGCTGACCCTAAACTGGGGTCCTAACTAATCCCTCTACCTAGAGGTACTGTTAAAGGTACAGAGGTCCAGGCCACCAGCGTAAACCCTGTCTCCTATCAATCCCTGCCAACTGTAATCTAGTCCTAAGAAGGACCCTGATTACCACCAAAGGGAATGAACAGGTAACGGTTAATAAACAGAAAGACATACAAGAAAGACAAGAAATAACGTAAATAAAGTCTTACATACAACACTCACACACAGTAGGAACACCTAAGGTCTCAGAGATAAACTATAAGCTATAAGAGTAAAAACAACTAAGGAACTCTTAGCTTAAGTATTCTCAGAACCGATCCAGTCTGCTAGACTACATGAATGCTTTCACCGGCATCTAACAAGCAGACTGGCAGGTATATGAAGGAATCTAATTAGAACATAATCAAAAGCAGCCGGGCGAGGCTGGACCTAGTCTTAGCAAAGAGCTAGGTAAAATTAACTCCCTCATTACCAAACACAAAGAAACAGCAACTCAGCTGTGAGAAGTCAGAGTGTGTAATCGCGACGATCCTTGTGGCGATACACCCATAACAATACCCCCCCCTCTACGAGGGGACTCCGGACCCTCAGGGCCAGGTCTGCCCGGGTGAGTTGTGTGAAAGGTCCGAACCAATCGATCTGCGTTAACATCAGACGCAGGGACCCACGTCCTCTCCACAGGACCATACCCCCTCCAATGAACCAAGTACTGAAGGGATCGGCGACTGAGACGTGAGTCAATGATTTTCGACCCATGAAATTCCACGTTATCATTGACCACCACTGAAGGCGGAGGTAGAGGTGACGGTATGACTGGTGCCACATACTTTTTAAGTAATGACTTGTGAAACACATTATGAATTTTAAACGTAGGAGGGAGGTCCAGACGAAATGCCACAGGATTAATTATGGAACTGATCCTGTACGGCCCGATGAATCTGGGACCCAACCTCCAGGAGGAAACTTTAAGTTTTATATTCCTGGTAGACAACCAAACTAGATCGTTCACCTTCAGATCTAGACCAGAAACTCTCCCCCTATCAGCCATCCGTTTGTAACGGTTCCCCGTAACCTTCAGTCTTAACCGATCTGGAACTATCAGTCTCTGTTATGTTACGGTAGCTGAGGAGTGCAGGTAAAAAAGGAAATACACCAGAGCAGTTGGAATCTATGAGATTGCAGTACCCTGACTAACCACCGCAACTAGAGGCAGCCGTGGAGCGTTCCTACGATGGTCCTAGACGCCTCGTCACAGCCTGAGAAACTAACTACACCTAAAGATAGAAATAGGAAAGCTATCTGCCCCGGAGCAGAACCCCAAAGATAATAGAAAGCCCCCAAACATGTAATGGCGGTTAGACAAGAGGAAATACTGACACAGAAAGAAAATAGTATGAGCAAACGCTGGGGCCCAAACTATCTAAATAGAAAAGGACAGGAAGGGTACTTACTGCAATCCCAGAAAACCCTGAAAAACACCAACTCTACTAATTTCAAAATCACCTGAGATCACACGACCTCTACCACCTAAATTAGTTCTCTGGTGTAACAAAAACAGCAGCCACTGAAAAAACTGCAAAAAGCAAAAGTACAAAACACAGTGGCTGGACTAAACTGAGAGGGCAAAAGCCCCCGGAGGGGACCCAGAAGGCCCCCACAGAAGTGCAGGACAAAATGCAAAAATATAGCAAAAACACAAAATAAGAAATTGTCTTATCTGATAGCAGGAGATGCAGACACGACACAGCAGGCTACAAGGGAAACTGGAAAGAAGGATTCAGACCAGAACAATTGATCACCGGCAACCCTGATGGGAAAATGATTCCCTTAAATAAGACCAATCAGTAACACCTGATTCCCAATCCTCACTAGTACCGCTTGTAACCACCAGAGGGAGCCTCTGCTCAGAACTCATCTCAAACCCATTCACAACAGTACCCCCCCCTTGAGGAGGGGTCACCGAACCCTCATTTGAGCAACCAGGTCGGTCAGGATGAGTTCTATGATACGCACGGATAAGTCTCCTAGCATGGATGTCCGAAGCAAACACCCAAGAATTATCTTCCTGACCATAACCTCTCCATTTAACCAAATACTGGAGTCTTCGTCTAGAAAAACGAGAATCCAATATTTTCTCAACCACATACTCCAGATTGCCCTCAACCAAAACAGGGTCAGGAGGCACAGCAGCAGGAACCACTGGCTCAACAAACCTCTTCAACAAGGACTTGTGGAACACGTTATGGATCTTAAATGTCCCTGGAAGAAGCAAACGAAAATAAACAGGATTAATAATCTCCATGATCTTATAAGGTCCAATGAACCTAGGCTTAAATTTAGGAGATGCTACTCTCATAGGAATATTCTTTGAGGACAACCAGACCAAGTCCCCCACTTTAAACCGAGGACCATCAGTCCTATGCCGGTTAGCAAACCGCTGGGCCTTCTCCTGAGAGAGGGACAACCTCTCCACTACCTGGTCCCAAATCTGCTGCATACGCTCAACAACAGAGTCAACACCTGGACAGACAGAAGCCTCCGTCTGTCCTGAAGAAAATCGAGGGTGAAACCCAGAATTACAGAAAAACGGAGACATCAAAGTGGCAGAACTAGCCCTATTATTAAGAGCAAACTCAGCCAAAGGCAAAAAAGAGACCCAGTCATCCTGATCAGCAGACACAAAGCATCTTAGATAAGTCTCCAATGTCTGGTTTGTTCTCTCAGTTTGACCATTGGTCTGAGGATGAAATGCCAAGGAGAAAGACAATTGAACACCCAGTTTAGAACAAAAAGTCCTCCAAAATCTGGAAACAAACTGGACTCCTCTGTCAGACACAATGTTCTCAGGAATGCCGTGTAAACGAACCACGTGCTGAAGGAACAACGGCACCAATTCAGAGGAGGAAGGCAACTTAGGTAATGGCACAAGATGTATCATTTTGGAAAACCTATCACAAATTACCCAGATGGTGGTCATTCTCTGAGAAACAGGAAGATCGGAAATGAAATCCATAGAGATATGGGTCCATGGTCTCTTGGGCACAGGCAAAGGCATGAACAAACCACTAGAGCAATAGCAAGGCTTGGAGCGAGAGCAAGTCCCGCAGGACTGCACAAATTCCCTGACATCGCGAGACAAGGTAGGCCACCAAAAGGACCGACTAACCAAGTCTCTGGTACCAAAAATTCCGGGATGCCCAGCCAATGCGGAACAATGAATCTCAGACATCACACTCTTTTTCCATTGGTCCGGGACAAACAATTTTCCAACAGGGCAGCGCTCGGGCCTATCCTCCTGACACCCCTCCAGAGCAAGTCTCAAATTAGGCGAGATGGCGGAAAGAACTACACCCTCCTTCAAAATAACAGAGGGATCAGATAGCTCAGGAGAGTCCGCAAGGAAACTCCTCGAGAGGGCATCCGCCTTAACATTCTTAGTGCCAGGAAGAAAGGAAACCACAAAATTAAAACGTGTGAAAAACAAGGCCCACCTGGCCTGTCTAGGATTGAGTCGCTTGGCAGATTCCAGATAGACCAGATTCTTATGGTCCGTAAGGACCACCACCTGATGTTTGGCTCCCTCCAGCCAATGTCTCCACTCTTCAAAAGCCCACTTCATGGCCAATAACTCCCGATTACCCACGTCATAATTACGTTCAGTAGGAGAAAATTTTCGAGAGAAAAAGGCACAAGGGTTACTTTTAGAGGTCTCTGGATCTTTTTGGGACAAAACGGCACCTGCCCCAATTTCAGAGGCATCAACCTCCACCTGAAATGGCAGAGAAATATCAGGCTGCCGTAGAACAGGAGCAGAAGTGAATCTCTGCTTAAGTTCCTGAAATGCAGAGACTGCCTCAGGAGGCCAATTCACCACATCAGAACCCTTTCTGGTCAAATCAGTTAATGGTTTAACAATAACAGAGAAATTACCAATAAATTTACGATAAAAATTGGCAAAACCCAAAAATCTCTGAAGAGCCTTTAATGAAGTAGGTTGGACCCAATCACAGATGGCCTGAACCTTGACCGGGTCCATTTCAATAACAGATGGGGACAAAATGAATCCCAGAAATGAGATCTTCTGTACGCCAAAAAGACACTTTGATCCCTTCACATACAGAGCATTCTCTCTCAAAATCTGGAATACAGTTCGAACATGTTTCACATGAGAGTCCCAGTCATTAGAAAAAATCAAGATATCCTCCAAATAAACAATCAGAAACTTGTCCACAAAATCCCTGAAAATGTCATTCATGAAGGACTGGAAGACGGAAGGAGCATTAGTGAGCCCAAAGGGCATCACAAGGTACTCAAAATGCCCTTCAGGGTGTTAAATGCCGTCTTCCATTCATCCCCGTGCTTAATGCGAATAAGGTTATACGCCCCCCTGAGGTCAAGCTTGGTAAACCAAGTAGCGTTTTTCACCCTGGAAAACAGGTCAGAAATCAAGGGTAACGGGTATTGATATTTCACAGTAATATTGTTCAAGAGACGATAATCAATACACGGCCTTAATGAACCATCTTTTTTGGCCACAAAGAAAAAACCGGCACCTAAGGGTGAAGAGGATGGTCTGATATGACCCTTCTCCAATGATTCCTTGATATAAGACCGCATAGCGTCATGTTCAGGTACAGACAAGTTAAAAAGGAGACCCTTAGGGAATTTACTACCTGGCACTAATTCAATAGCGCAGTCATAGCTCCTATGGGGAGGTAAGGATGCAGATTTACTTTCGCTAAACACATCAGAAAAATCAAACAAAAAGTCAGGAACATCCTCAGCCTGGGGGGAGGCAGAAAAAACAGGAGTGTTGGTATTAACACATTGGCAGCCCCAACTGGTTACAGACACAGATTTCCAATCCAAAACAGGATTATGAGACTGTAACCAAGGGAAACCCAGCACGATAATGTCATGCAGATTATATAGAACCAAAAATTTGCAGCACTCCTGGTGATCAGGTTCAACCCTCATTATCACCTGAGTAGAAAACTGGGGTTTATTCTCAGCCAAAGGGGTAGAATCGATCCCCAGTAGGGGAATAGACTTCTGTAGGGGTATCAAGGGAAATCCACAACGTTTAGCAAAATCATAATCCATCAGGTTAATAGCTGCTCCAGAATCAACGAAAGCCTGAGCAGAAAATGAGGACAGAGAGCATATCAGAGTGACAGTTAATAAAAACTTAGTCTGAACACTACCCAAGACAACTGAGCGTGCAAAACGTCTTCCCCGCTTAGGGCAGACTGAAATAGCATGAGAGGCATCACCACAGTAGAAACATAACCCATTGCGCTTTCGAAACTCATGACGCTGTGCCCCAGACACCACTCCATCACACTGCATGGCTCAGCAGCTGGCTCACAAGGCAACACCACTCCACGCATACTTCTCCGCTCACGCAAACGTCTGTCAATTTGAATCGCTAATGACATAGAATCATTGAGACCAGAGGGGACAGGGAATCCCACCATAACATCCTTTACATTATCCGACAGACCCTTCCGGAAAAGGGCCGCCAAAGCGTCGTCATTCCATTTGGTCAGGACTGCCCACCTACGGAATCTCTGACAGTATAACTCAGCGTCATCAAGCCCCTGATTTAATGCCAACAAGGCTTTTTCAGCTTGATCAGTGACATTAGGCTCATCGTACAATAACCCCAAAGCCTGAAAAAATGCATCAACATCACTCAAAACAGGATCCCCAGGTGTGAGGGAAAAAGCCCAATCCTGAGGATCGCCGCGCAGGATAGAGATGACAATTTGAACCTGCTGCGCTGCGTTCCCTGAGGACTTAGATTTTAAGGCAAGAAACAATTTACAATTATTTTTGAAATTCTGAAACTTAGCTCGATCCCCTGAAAACAAATCTGGCATGGGGATCCTAGGTTCCACAACAGGCAACCCAGCAAGATAGATAGCAATACTCCGAACCTCAGTGGCAAGCTGATCCACACGGCCAGACAACTGTGCAAACTCCATTGGGAGAAAAGATCCTCCCCAGCACCCAGAGATACAGAGGGAAAAAAAAAAAAAAATGCAACAAACAGAAAAATATCTCTGACAACTTTTCTTCCTTCAAAATATTTTTTCCCTTCTGTGAGTACCATACAATTTTTAAGGCCGGTGATACTGTTATGTTACGGTAGCTGAGGAGTGCAGGTAAAAAAGGAAATACACCAGAGCAGTTGGAATCTATGAGATTGCAGTACCCTGACTAACCACCACAACTAGAGGCAGCCGTGGAGCGTTCCTACGTTGGTCCTAGACGCCTCGTCACAGCCTGAGAAACTAACTACACCTAAAGATAGAAATAGGAAAGCTATCTGCCCCGGAGCAGAACCCCAAAGATAATAGAAAGCCCCCAAACATGTAATGGCGGTTAGACAAGAGGAAATACTGACACAGAAAGAAAATAGTATGAGCAAACGCTGGGGCCCAAACTATCTAAATAGAAAAGGACAGGAAGGGTACTTACTGCAATCCCAGAAAACCCTGAAAAACACCAACTCTACTAATTTCAAAATCACCTGAGATCACACGACCTCTACCACCTAAATTAGTTCTCTGGTGTAACAAAAACAGCAGCCACTGAAAAAACTGCAAAAAGCAAAAGTACAAAACACAGTGGCTGGACTAAACTGAGAGGGAAAAAGCCCCCGGAGGGGACCCAGAAGGCCCCCACAGAAGTGCAGGACAAAATGCAAAAATATAGCAAAAACACAAAATAAGAAATTGTCTTATCTGATAGCAGGAGATGCAGACACGACACAGCAGGCTACAAGGGAAACTGGAAAGAAGGATTCAGACCAGAACAATTGATCACCGGCAACCCTGATGGGAAAATGATTCCCTTAAATAAGACCAATCAGTAACACCTGATTCCCAATCCTCACTAGTACCGCTTGTAACCACCAGAGGGAGCCTCTGCTCAGAACTCATCTCAAACCCATTCACAACAAGTCTCCCTGGAAGTCCCACCGGGGCGTCCCCTGAGCCCCCAATACCTCCCCCTCAAGCTCAGAGCATACAGCTGACACTACAACTCCCTCCTGAGGAATAGGAACCGGATCATCCGTCTTCCCGGCCCCTGGGAAATACGAGATAAGGCATCAGGAAGCAACTTTATTGAGCAGTCATATGCGCGATGAGGAGGTAACTCTTTACACCCCTCCTCTGAGAACATCTCCCCAAAGTCCTCCAGAAAAGGAGACAAAGTCCTAGGCACAACCGCACCGATGACCGTGCTCATGCAGTTATTCCTGCAAAATTCACCCCACTGGCTTATCTTTCCGGATTGCCAATCAATCACTGGGTTATGTTTAGCCAACCAAGGAAGTCCCAACACAATAGGAGTAGGTAGACCCTCCAACACATAACAAGACAATTGCTCTTTATGTCTTGCCCCTACTCGAAGATCTATGTTATGAACAGCTTGTACCAAGCTACCTTGACCGAGAGGTCTAGAATCAATAGAGACTATAGGGACCGGTTTGGCCAATACACTCAGTTGCATACCATGCACCTGGGCAAACCGAGCGTCCACCAGATTAGCCCCGGACCCACTATCAAGAAAAACGAAATCCTCTCAGTTCTAGTACCAATCACCACCTCCGCAGGCACGAGAAACTGAGAGGGATTTGGGGACGAAATACACACTCCCAGGTTAACTCCTTTGCTCAAAGAGGCCCGGGATGGACACCCCCCAACAAAATGTCCCTCTCTCCCGCAAAAGAAACACCTTCTAGTCTTGCGGTGCACCGCCAACTCCCTCCTACAAAAAGATGTCCCTCCCAACTGCATGGGTTCCTCAGAACAGACCAGGGGAACCTCAGTATAAGGGACTTTAGTAGTAGGTGGAGTCATCACGGGAGGCGGAGTTACCTCGCGTCTTCCCCGAATTCGTCTATCCATGCGAATAGCGAGGGCCATAGCAGCCTCCAGTGATGAGGAGAATCATACTGAGCCAACACATCTTTTAATTTGTCAGACAACCCTTGACAAAACTGGCTCCTAAGAGCTGGGTCATTCCACTGAGTATCTGTGGCCCATCTACGGAACTCAGAAGAATATTCCTCCGCTGGACGATTTCCTTGCCGTATTTTACGTAACCTTGTTTCAGCAAGGGAAACTCGATCCGGATCATCATATACCAGACCCAGGGCAGTAAAAAATCGATCCATTGACTGGAGATCTGGGGAGCCTGGAGGAATAGAGAACGCCCAAGATTGAGGGTCCCATTGTAAGAGCGAGATAACAATTCCCACCCTCTGCTCTTCACTCCCAGATGACCGAGGCCGCAGCCGAAAGTACAATTTACATGCCTCCCGGAAAGTAAAAAATTTGTCCCGCCCACCAGTGAACCTGTCCGGGAGAGCAACCTTAGGTTCAGATCTGGTTTGCTCCGGGGGGGACAAAACCTTGGACTTAATGTCTGCAAACTCCATGGACAACCCCTGCAACTGCCGGGCCAGCTGGGCTACTGGATCCATGACAGCTGGAGAGAATCTTTAGTATGGCCGGTGAAAATGTCACGCTGTATAGCAGATATATATATGTGATGACAGTAATCTATATCAAAAGGGCAACATACTATATAACATGCGCATAGATATATGATAACATAGAATTACCTGACAGAATGTCCAGTGGGTCAATACGGAATTCGTTACAACCCCTTTGTGATGTGACCAGAAGTGAGGGATGCGTTCCGTATGCGTTCCACCGCTCTGTGATGTGACCGGAAGAGAGGGATGCGTTCCGTATGCGTTCCACCGCTCTGTGATGTGACCGGAAGTGAAGGATGCGTTCCGTATGCGTTCCACCTCTCTGTGATGTGACCAGAAGTGAGGGATGCGTTCCGTATGCGTTCCACCGCTCTGTGACGTGACCTGAAGTGAGGGATGCGTTCCGTATGCGTTCCACCGCTCTGTGATGTGACCAGAAGTGAGGGATGCGTTCCGTATGCGTTCCACCGCTCTGTGATGTGACCAGAAGTGAGGGATGCATTCCGTATGCGTTCCACTGCTCTGTGATGTGACCGGAAGTGAGAGATGCGTTCCGTATGCGTTCCACCGCTCTGTGATGTGACCGGAAGTGAGGGATGCGTTCTGTTTGCGTTCCACTGCTCTGTGATGTGACCGGATGTGAGGGATGCGTTCCATGTGCGTTCCACCACTTTGTGAATGGTGGAGGCGTGATCCAGATGGCGCATGCCAGAAGCTTACTAGCGATACTGACGTGGAGGTGAAATCCTTACGTTGCCAATTCATTAGAGGAAGATATAAAGGTCCTCTAAGTTAGTGGACTAAATGGTGTATTTAGAGAAGCGAAGATAAGGTGCACGGAGGTCAAGGAGTGTCGGGTGGTCAGTATAGGCGACTCTAGAAGAGGAGAGATGACAAAATGAGTGACAATCATATAACGTCATATAAATGATAACGCATCGTACTCCCTATTGAGACCATTTGGGGCGAGTGTTTCTAAAGTGTGGATCCAGAAGGATTCACGTTTTTTGAGGAGTGAGATCCGATCACCACCGCGTCTGAGGGGGGTATGTGGTCAATGACCTGGAATTTTAACTGTGAGATTGTATGACCCTGTGAATGAAAATGGTACGGGATGGGGAGAAGCAGGTTTTTGCAGCATATTGTGGATTTATGTTTGGAAATTCTTTCTCTTATCGGTAGGGTGGTCTCACCGATATGCAACAGTCCACATGGGCATTTGATCAGATATATCGCAAAGGACGTGTCGCATGTGAAGAAGTTTTTGATATGAAAGGTTTTACCTGTTTTTGGATGGTGAAAGGAGTCGCCTTTCAGTACATTGCTACATTGAGCACAATGTAGACAGGGGTATGTCCCCATTTTAGGTTGAGAGAGAAACAATTGTTTTTGTGGTAATATAGAACCGATGTCTGCACGTATCAGATTATCCTTCAAATTAGGTGGTCTTTTGAAGCATCGTAAGAAGGGTTCCTGAAATTTGGGGATATTAGGATGAGCGGTAGATAGGAGATGCCAATGGCGTCTAATTGCCTTATGGAGAACAAAGGCAAAGGGGTGGAAGGAGTGTACGAATGGGATTCGCTTGTTGGTGTTCTTAGGGCGATTTGTGGATACAGGGGTCTTTGATCTGTCCAAAAGAGTGGGTGGATAACCTCTCTGTGAAAACTTAAGGGTCAAGTCCTGGAGCCGTGTTTCGCGGAGGGTATCATCAGTGACAATACGTCTAACCCGTTGAAATTGGGAGATAGGTATTGAGCGTTTGACTGATGGTGCGTGAAAACTAGAAAAATGCTGTATACTATTTTTGTCCGTAGGTTTGACGTACAGGTCAGTAGTAATGACTTTGAGCCCATCTTGATCTTTTAGTACCATGGTGTCCAGGAAGTTGATAGTGAGGATCGTGTGTCATAGTAAATCTAATGCCCGGCCAAGATTCGTTGAGAAACAGTAAGAATTGTTGAAAGGACTCCAATGTGCCACCCCAGAGACAGAAAATGTCGTCGATGTAGCGTTTCCATAGTAGGACATTATGTATGAAAAGAGGATGTTTATAGATAAGGGTGGACTCAAAGTCCGCCATGTATGTGTTAGCATAGGGGGGTGCCACATTGGAGCCCATCGCGGTACCACGGATTTGTAGATAAAAAGAGTCCTGAAATAAAAAGAAGCTATTGAACAGAACAACAGTGAGTAAGTCGACAACCAGATTGATTAGATTCGCCTCCATGCCTCCTGATGTGAGGAGATGATGGACCGAGTTAATCCCCTCAATATGGGGGATGGAGGTGTACAGATCCTTGACATCCATAGTTACAAGAATAGTATCGGAAGGGATCGTATCGAGAGTATCGATTGCCTTACGGAAATCCCCTGTATCGAGGAGAAAGGATGGAGAGGACTGTATAATAGGTGTTAGGATTTTCTCAAAAAATTTGGCAACAGGAGAAAGAATGGAGTCCGTTGAGGCTACTATGGGCCTCCCCGGAGGGGTTTGTAGGTTTTTATGAATTTTGGGCAGCGTTATAGAACACTGGTGTAATAGGTTTTTTTTTTTTTGTGAAGGTAGTCACTTGTCTTGGAATCAAGGATCCCAAGGTTAGAATATTTCGAAATGATTTCCTCAATTTTAGAGTGGACCTCACTAGTTGGGTCTCTAGGGAGTATTTGATAGATAGGTGTCAGACAACTGTCTGAGGATCTCTGTTGTGTACTGGGACTTATCCATTATGACGAGGGCTCCGCCTTTATCGGCAGGTTTGATGATGAGGCTTTTGTCATCTTGAAGGGACCTCAAGGCCTGTTTCTCGACCTGAGTCATATTAGAGGAATAGAAGAGTCTACCTTGTTCAATGTCTTTCCGAATATTTTGGAAA
The DNA here is from genome assembly GCA_033576555.1 of Oophaga sylvatica. Classification (NCBI taxonomy): domain Eukaryota; kingdom Metazoa; phylum Chordata; class Amphibia; order Anura; family Dendrobatidae; genus Oophaga; species Oophaga sylvatica. The sequence continues at coordinate 98,557,520 of JARQOD010000007.1, read as the reverse complement.
GAAGATTGAATAAAGTCTATAAAGGTCTCAACTGCGTGAGACCCGTGAGGTGGATGAAACGTGCATTTATTGCGGAGCCCTAAATTAGTTATGGATAACCCATTATGGGGTACCAAAGGAGCAGGGATCCCCATTTGGGAGGAAGAAAAATGAACCTTTAGTCGTAACAAACGAAAAAACGTTGAAGGTCCATATCAAGGTCAAAAGTCTTGTATTTGTATGAGGGACAGAAGGAAAGTCCCTTCTGTTAGACGCTGTACTCAGCGATGCCCAGGGATCTAGAGGAAATATTTATCACCAGTGATTCAGTACCTGGGATCGTGTGACTCGCATTTGATCCGAATTGTTTCTTCCGTCCATGGCCCCGTATGGTCTTCTTCTTGGGAATCGACATCGCTGTCCTAAAAAAGGAACTGAAGGTGGAGGAAGGGAGCCCCGTTCTTGTTCTGAGCCGGACGTGGAATAGTCGGTGGAAGATCGCTGGCTGTGGGATTGCTGTCGTCTGGAGGAAGAGTTGTCTTGCCATCGATACACTCTATTAGATTTGTAATCCGCCGTGTCCCTAGAGAACTTGTTCCGCTTCCGACTCTCAGTGTCCCTGGTGTGTTGATCGATGCGTCCCTGGATCTGAGCTCATGTCCGAGCGCTCACGCATAATGGGGTTCGGGTGTTTGTGCCTAGGGGGCTGTAGGTTGTTATGGTGCTGTTTTTTCAGGTGTGTTTTTTGCTTACTGGAGGTGGACACCTGGATAAAGTAGGAGCCAGCTCCAAGGAAAAGAACTGAAGAAAAATTTTTCTTTTGATGATTTTTTATTGACACACACCATAAAAAGTTCTGCACGAAATTTGTACAAGGCCCCAACGTTTCGGCCTATTCGGCCTTTTTCAAGGGGAATTTTTCTATCAAAAACACAGAAGAAAATAAAAAATCACATAAATAAATAAATGATATTCTCCATATTAATTGCGTCTTAATACAGATATATGTGAAACATGAGATCAACATGTGAAGAGTTCACCTATTAAGAAGTGAATAAGAAAATACACATTAGTGAAAATTGGAGAAATATAACAACCAAAGATATATATTATACGCTGTCTCCGGCTAGAGGGTGACCGGGGTCTATGCTGACCCTAAACTGGGGTCCTAACTAATCCCTCTACCTAGAGGTACTGTTAAAGGTACAGAGGTCCAGGCCACCAGCGTAAACCCTGTTCCTATCAATCCCTGCCAACTGTAATCTAGTCCTAAGAAGGACCCTGATTACCACCAAAGGGAATGAACAGGTAACGGTTAATAAACAGAAAGACATACAAGAAAGACAAGAAATAACGTAAATAAAGTCTTACATACAACACTCACACACAGTAGGAACACCTAAGGTCTCAGAGATAAACTATAAGCTATAAGAGTAAAAACAACTAAGGAACTCTTAGCTTAAGTATTCTCAGAACCGATCCAGTCTGCTAGACTACATGAATGCTTTCACCGGCATCTAACAAGCAGACTGGCAGGTATATGAAGGAATCTAATTAGAACATAATCAAAAGCAGCCGGGCGAGGCTGGACCTAGTCTTAGCAAAGAGCTAGGTAAAATTAACTCCCTCATTACCAAACACAAAGAAACAGCAACTCAGCTGTGAGAAGTCAGAGTGTGTAATCGCGACGATCCTTGTGGCGATACACCCATAACAATACCCCCCCTCTACGAGGGGACTCCGGACCCTCAGGGCCAGGTCTGCCCGGGTGAGTTGTGTGAAAGGTCCGAACCAATCGATCTGCGTTAACATCAGACGCAGGGACCCACGTCCTCTCCACAGGACCATACCCCCTCCAATGAACCAAGTACTGAAGGGATCGGCGACTGAGACGTGAGTCAATGATTTTCGACCCATGAAATTCCACGTTATCATTGACCACCACTGAAGGCGGAGGTAGAGGTGACGGTATGACTGGTGCCACATACTTTTTAAGTAATGACTTGTGAAACACATTATGAATTTTAAACGTAGGAGGGAGGTCCAGACGAAATGCCACAGGATTAATTATGGAACTGATCCTGTACGGCCCGATGAATCTGGGACCCAACCTCCAGGAGGAAACTTTAAGTTTTATATTCCTGGTAGACAACCAAACTAGATCGTTCACCTTCAGATCTAGACCAGAAACTCTCCCCCTATCAGCCATCCGTTTGTAACGGTTCCCCGTAACCTTCAGTCTTAACCGATCTGGAACTATCAGTCTCTGTTATGTTACGGTAGCTGAGGAGTGCAGGTAAAAAAGGAAATACACCAGAGCAGTTGGAATCTATGAGATTGCAGTACCCTGACTAACCACCGCAACTAGAGGCAGCCGTGGAGCGTTCCTACGATGGTCCTAGACGCCTCGTCACAGCCTGAGAAACTAACTACACCTAAAGATAGAAATAGGAAAGCTATCTGCCCCGGAGCAGAACCCCAAAGATAATAGAAAGCCCCCAAACATGTAATGGCGGTTAGACAAGAGGAAATACTGACACAGAAAGAAAATAGTATGAGCAAACGCTGGGGCCCAAACTATCTAAATAGAAAAGGACAGGAAGGGTACTTACTGCAATCCCAGAAAACCCTGAAAAACACCAACTCTACTAATTTCAAAATCACCTGAGATCACACGACCTCTACCACCTAAATTAGTTCTCTGGTGTAACAAAAACAGCAGCCACTGAAAAAACTGCAAAAAGCAAAAGTACAAAACACAGTGGCTGGACTAAACTGAGAGGGCAAAAGCCCCCGGAGGGGACCCAGAAGGCCCCCACAGAAGTGCAGGACAAAATGCAAAAATATAGCAAAAACACAAAATAAGAAATTGTCTTATCTGATAGCAGGAGATGCAGACACGACACAGCAGGCTACAAGGGAAACTGGAAAGAAGGATTCAGACCAGAACAATTGATCACCGGCAACCCTGATGGGAAAATGATTCCCTTAAATAAGACCAATCAGTAACACCTGATTCCCAATCCTCACTAGTACCGCTTGTAACCACCAGAGGGAGCCTCTGCTCAGAACTCATCTCAAACCCATTCACAACAGTACCCCCCCCTTGAGGAGGGGTCACCGAACCCTCATTTGAGCAACCAGGTCGGTCAGGATGAGTTCTATGATACGCACGGATAAGTCTCCTAGCATGGATGTCCGAAGCAAACACCCAAGAATTATCTTCCTGACCATAACCTCTCCATTTAACCAAATACTGGAGTCTTCGTCTAGAAAAACGAGAATCCAATATTTTCTCAACCACATACTCCAGATTGCCCTCAACCAAAACAGGGTCAGGAGGCACAGCAGCAGGAACCACTGGCTCAACAAACCTCTTCAACAAGGACTTGTGGAACACGTTATGGATCTTAAATGTCCCTGGAAGAAGCAAACGAAAATAAACAGGATTAATAATCTCCATGATCTTATAAGGTCCAATGAACCTAGGCTTAAATTTAGGAGATGCTACTCTCATAGGAATATTCTTTGAGGACAACCAGACCAAGTCCCCCACTTTAAACCGAGGACCATCAGTCCTATGCCGGTTAGCAAACCGCTGGGCCTTCTCCTGAGAGAGGGACAACCTCTCCACTACCTGGTCCCAAATCTGCTGCATACGCTCAACAACAGAGTCAACACCTGGACAGACAGAAGCCTCCGTCTGTCCTGAAGAAAATCGAGGGTGAAACCCAGAATTACAGAAAAACGGAGACATCAAAGTGGCAGAACTAGCCCTATTATTAAGAGCAAACTCAGCCAAAGGCAAAAAAGAGACCCAGTCATCCTGATCAGCAGACACAAAGCATCTTAGATAAGTCTCCAATGTCTGGTTTGTTCTCTCAGTTTGACCATTGGTCTGAGGATGAAATGCCAAGGAGAAAGACAATTGAACACCCAGTTTAGAACAAAAAGTCCTCCAAAATCTGGAAACAAACTGGACTCCTCTGTCAGACACAATGTTCTCAGGAATGCCGTGTAAACGAACCACGTGCTGAAGGAACAACGGCACCAATTCAGAGGAGGAAGGCAACTTAGGTAATGGCACAAGATGTATCATTTTGGAAAACCTATCACAAATTACCCAGATGGTGGTCATTCTCTGAGAAACAGGAAGATCGGAAATGAAATCCATAGAGATATGGGTCCATGGTCTCTTGGGCACAGGCAAAGGCATGAACAAACCACTAGAGCAATAGCAAGGCTTGGAGCGAGAGCAAGTCCCGCAGGACTGCACAAATTCCCTGACATCGCGAGACAAGGTAGGCCACCAAAAGGACCGACTAACCAAGTCTCTGGTACCAAAAATTCCGGGATGCCCAGCCAATGCGGAACAATGAATCTCAGACATCACACTCTTTTTCCATTGGTCCGGGACAAACAATTTTCCAACAGGGCAGCGCTCGGGCCTATCCTCCTGACACCCCTCCAGAGCAAGTCTCAAATTAGGCGAGATGGCGGAAAGAACTACACCCTCCTTCAAAATAACAGAGGGATCAGATAGCTCAGGAGAGTCCGCAAGGAAACTCCTCGAGAGGGCATCCGCCTTAACATTCTTAGTGCCAGGAAGAAAGGAAACCACAAAATTAAAACGTGTGAAAAACAAGGCCCACCTGGCCTGTCTAGGATTGAGTCGCTTGGCAGATTCCAGATAGACCAGATTCTTATGGTCCGTAAGGACCACCACCTGATGTTTGGCTCCCTCCAGCCAATGTCTCCACTCTTCAAAAGCCCACTTCATGGCCAATAACTCCCGATTACCCACGTCATAATTACGTTCAGTAGGAGAAAATTTTCGAGAGAAAAAGGCACAAGGGTTACTTTTAGAGGTCTCTGGATCTTTTTGGGACAAAACGGCACCTGCCCCAATTTCAGAGGCATCAACCTCCACCTGAAATGGCAGAGAAATATCAGGCTGCCGTAGAACAGGAGCAGAAGTGAATCTCTGCTTAAGTTCCTGAAATGCAGAGACTGCCTCAGGAGGCCAATTCACCACATCAGAACCCTTTCTGGTCAAATCAGTTAATGGTTTAACAATAACAGAGAAATTACCAATAAATTTACGATAAAAATTGGCAAAACCCAAAAATCTCTGAAGAGCCTTTAATGAAGTAGGTTGGACCCAATCACAGATGGCCTGAACCTTGACCGGGTCCATTTCAATAACAGATGGGGACAAAATGAATCCCAGAAATGAGATCTTCTGTACGCCAAAAAGACACTTTGATCCCTTCACATACAGAGCATTCTCTCTCAAAATCTGGAATACAGTTCGAACATGTTTCACATGAGAGTCCCAGTCATTAGAAAAAATCAAGATATCATCCAAATAAACAATCAGAAACTTGTCCACAAAATCCCTGAAAATGTCATTCATGAAGGACTGGAAGACGGAAGGAGCATTAGTGAGCCCAAAGGGCATCACAAGGTACTCAAAATGCCCTTCAGGGGTGTTAAATGCCGTCTTCCATTCATCCCCGTGCTTAATGCGAATAAGGTTATACGCCCCCCTGAGGTCAAGCTTGGTAAACCAAGTAGCGTTTTTCACCCTGGAAAACAGGTCAGAAATCAAGGGTAACGGGTATTGATATTTCACAGTAATATTGTTCAAGAGACGATAATCAATACACGGCCTTAATGAACCATCTTTTTTGGCCACAAAGAAAAAACCGGCACCTAAGGGTGAAGAGGATGGTCTGATATGACCCTTCTCCAATGATTCCTTGATATAAGACCGCATAGCGTCATGTTCAGGTACAGACAAGTTAAAAAGGAGACCCTTAGGGAATTTACTACCTGGCACTAATTCAATAGCGCAGTCATAGCTCCTATGGGGAGGTAAGGATGCAGATTTACTTTCGCTAAACACATCAGAAAAATCAAACAAAAAGTCAGGAACATCCTCAGCCTGGGGGGAGGCAGAAAAAACAGGAGTGTTGGTATTAACACATTGGCAGCCCCAACTGGTTACAGACACAGATTTCCAATCCAAAACAGGATTATGAGACTGTAACCAAGGGAAACCCAGCACGATAATGTCATGCAGATTATATAGAACCAAAAATTTGCAGCACTCCTGGTGATCAGGTTCAACCCTCATTATCACCTGAGTAGAAAACTGGGGTTTATTCTCAGCCAAAGGGGTAGAATCGATCCCCAGTAGGGGAATAGACTTCTGTAGGGGTATCAAGGGAAATCCACAACGTTTAGCAAAATCATAATCCATCAGGTTAATAGCTGCTCCAGAATCAACGAAAGCCTGAGCAGAAAATGAGGACAGAGAGCATATCAGAGTGACAGTTAATAAAAACTTAGTCTGAACACTACCCAAGACAACTGAGCGTGCAAAACGTCTTCCCCGCTTAGGGCAGACTGAAATAGCATGAGAGGCATCACCACAGTAGAAACATAACCCATTGCGCTTTCGAAACTCATGACGCTGTGCCCCAGACACCACTCCATCACACTGCATGGGCTCAGCAGCTGGCTCACAAGGCAACACCACTCCACGCATACTTCTCCGCTCACGCAAACGTCTGTCAATTTGAATCGCTAATGACATAGAATCATTGAGACCAGAGGGGACAGGGAATCCCACCATAACATCCTTTACATTATCCGACAGACCCTTCCGGAAAAGGGCCGCCAAAGCGTCGTCATTCCATTTGGTCAGGACTGCCCACCTACGGAATCTCTGACAGTATAACTCAGCGTCATCAAGCCCCTGATTTAATGCCAACAAGGCTTTTTCAGCTTGATCAGTGACATTAGGCTCATCGTACAATAACCCCAAAGCCTGAAAAAATGCATCAACATCACTCAAAACAGGATCCCCAGGTGTGAGGGAAAAAGCCCAATCCTGAGGATCGCCGCGCAGGATAGAGATGACAATTTGAACCTGCTGCGCTGCGTTCCCTGAGGACTTAGATTTTAAGGCAAGAAACAATTTACAATTATTTTTGAAATTCTGAAACTTAGCTCGATCCCCTGAAAACAAATCTGGCATGGGGATCCTAGGTTCCACAACAGGCAACCCAGCAAGATAGATAGCAATACTCCGAACCTCAGTGGCAAGCTGATCCACACGGCCAGACAACTGTGCAAACTCCATTGGAGAAAAGATCCTCCCCAGCACCCAGAGATACAGAGGGAAAAAAAAAAAAAAAATGCAACAAACAGAAAAATATCTCTGACAACTTTTCTTCCTTCAAAATATTTTTTCCCTTCTGTGAGTACCATACAATTTTTAAGGCCGGTGATACTGTTATGTTACGGTAGCTGAGGAGTGCAGGTAAAAAAGGAAATACACCAGAGCAGTTGGAATCTATGAGATTGCAGTACCCTGACTAACCACCACAACTAGAGGCAGCCGTGGAGCGTTCCTACGTTGGTCCTAGACGCCTCGTCACAGCCTGAGAAACTAACTACACCTAAAGATAGAAATAGGAAAGCTATCTGCCCCGGAGCAGAACCCCAAAGATAATAGAAAGCCCCCAAACATGTAATGGCGGTTAGACAAGAGGAAATACTGACACAGAAAGAAAATAGTATGAGCAAACGCTGGGGCCCAAACTATCTAAATAGAAAAGGACAGGAAGGGTACTTACTGCAATCCCAGAAAACCCTGAAAAACACCAACTCTACTAATTTCAAAATCACCTGAGATCACACGACCTCTACCACCTAAATTAGTTCTCTGGTGTAACAAAAACAGCAGCCACTGAAAAAACTGCAAAAAGCAAAAGTACAAAACACAGTGGCTGGACTAAACTGAGAGGGAAAAAGCCCCCGGAGGGGACCCAGAAGGCCCCCACAGAAGTGCAGGACAAAATGCAAAAATATAGCAAAAACACAAAATAAGAAATTGTCTTATCTGATAGCAGGAGATGCAGACACGACACAGCAGGCTACAAGGGAAACTGGAAAGAAGGATTCAGACCAGAACAATTGATCACCGGCAACCCTGATGGGAAAATGATTCCCTTAAATAAGACCAATCAGTAACACCTGATTCCCAATCCTCACTAGTACCGCTTGTAACCACCAGAGGGAGCCTCTGCTCAGAACTCATCTCAAACCCATTCACAACAAGTCTCCCTGGAAGTCCCACCGGGGCGTCCCCTGAGCCCCCAATACCTCCCCCTCAAGCTCAGAGCATACAGCTGACACTACAACTCCCTCCTGAGGAATAGGAACCGGATCATCCGTCTTCCCGGCCCCTGGGAAAGTACGAGATAAGGCATCAGGAAGCAACTTTATTGAGCAGTCATATGCGCGATGAGGAGGTAACTCTTTACACCCTCCTCTGAGAACATCTCCCCAAAGTCCTCCAGAAAAGGAGACAAAGTCCTAGGCACAACCGCACCGATGACCGTGCTCATGCAGTTATTCCTGCAAAATTCACCCCACTGGCTTATCTTTCCGGATTGCCAATCAATCACTGGGTTATGTTTAGCCAACCAAGGAAGTCCCAACACAATAGGAGTAGGTAGACCCTCCAACACATAACAAGACAATTGCTCTTTATGTCTTGCCCCTACTCGAAGATCTATGTTATGAACAGCTTGTACCAAGCTACCTTGACCGAGAGGTCTAGAATCAATAGAGACTATAGGGACCGGTTTGGCCAATACACTCAGTTGCATACCATGCACCTGGGCAAACCGAGCGTCCACCAGATTAGCCCCGGACCCACTATCAAGAAAAACAGAAATCCTCTCAGTTCTAGTACCAATCACCACCTCCGCAGGCACGAGAAACTGAGAGGGATTTGGGGACGAAATACACACTCCCAGGTTAACTCCTTTGCTCAAAGAGGCCCGGGATGGACACCCCCCAACAAAATGTCCCTCTCTCCCGCAAAAGAAACACCTTCTAGTCTTGCGGTGCACCGCCAACTCCCTCCTACAAAAAGATGTCCCTCCCAACTGCATGGGTTCCTCAGAACAGACCAGGGGAACCTCAGTATAAGGGACTTTAGTAGTAGGTGGAGTCATCACGGGAGGCGGAGTTACCTCGCGTCTTCCCCGAATTCGTCTATCCATGCGAATAGCGAGGGCCATAGCAGCCTCCAGTGATGGAGGAGAATCATACTGAGCCAACACATCTTTTAATTTGTCAGACAACCCTTGACAAAACTGGCTCCTAAGAGCTGGGTCATTCCACTGAGTATCTGTTGCCCATCTACGGAACTCAGAAGAATATTCCTCCGCTGGACGATTTCCTTGCCGTATTTTACGTAACTTTGTTTCAGCAAGGGAAACTCGATCCGGATCATCATATACCAGACCCAGGGCAGTAAAAAATCGATCCATGACTGGAGATCTGGGGAGCCTGGAGGAATAGAGAACGCCCAAGATTGAGGGTCCCATTGTAAGAGCGAGATAACAATTCCCACCCTCTGCTCTTCACTCCCAGATGACCGAGGCCGCAGCCGAAAGTACAATTTACATGCCTCCCGGAAAGTAAAAAATTTGTCCCGCCCACCAGTGAACCTGTCCGGGAGAGCAACCTTAGGTTCAGATCTGGTTTGCTCCGGGGGGAACAAAACCTTGGACTTAATGTCTGCAAACTCCATGGACAACCCCTGCAACTGCCGGGCCAGCTGGGCTACTGGATCCATGACAGCTGGAGAGAATCTTTAGTATGGCCGGTGAAAATGTCACGCTGTATAGCAGATATATATATGTGATGACAGTAATCTATATCAAAAGGGCAACATACTATATAACATGCGCATAGATATATGATAACATAGAATTACCTGACAGAATGTCCAGTGGGTCAATACGGAATTCGTTATACGCTGTCTCCGGCTAGAGGGTGACCGGGGTCTATGCTGACCCTAAACTGGGGTCCTAACTAATCCCTCTACCTGGAGGTACTGTTAAAGGTACAGAGGTCCAGGCCACCAGCGTAAACCCTGTCTCCTATCAATCCCTGCCAACTGTAATCTAGTCCTAAGAAGGACCCTGATTACCACCAAAGGGAATGAACAGGTAACGGTTAATAAACAGAAAGACATACAAGAAAGACAAGAAATAACGTAAATAAAGTCTTACATACAACACTCACACACAGTAGGAACACCTAAGGTCTCAGAGATAAACTATAAGCTATAAGAGTAAAAACAACTAAGGAACTCTTAGCTTAAGTATTCTCAGAACCGATCCAGTCTGCTAGACTACATGAATGCTTTCACCGGCATCTAACAAGCAGACTGGCAGGTATATGAAGGAATCTAATTAGAACATAATCAAAAGCAGCCGGGCGAGGCTGGACCTAGTCTTAGCAAAGAGCTAGGTAAAATTAACTCCCTCATTACCAAACACAAAGAAACAGCAACTCAGCTGTGAGAAGTCAGAGTGTGTAATCGCGACGATCCTTGTGGCGATACACCCATGACAACCGCTTTGTGATGTGACCAGAAGTGAGGGATGCGTTCCGTATGCGTTCCACCGCTCTGTGATGTGACCGGAAGAGAGGGATGCGTTCCGTATGCGTTCCACCGCTCTGTGATGTGACCGGAAGTGAAGGATGCGTTCCGTATGCGTTCCACCTCTCTGTGATGTGACCAGAAGTGAGGGATGCGTTCCGTATGCGTTCCACCGCTCTGTGACGTGACCTGAAGTGAGGGATGCGTTCCGTATGCGTTCCACCGCTCTGTGATGTGACCAGAAGTGAGGGATGCGTTCCGTATGCGTTCCACCGCTCTGTGATGTGACCAGAAGTGAGGGATGCATTCCGTATGCGTTCCACTGCTCTGTGATGTGACCGGAAGTGAGAGATGCGTTCCGTATGCGTTCCACCGCTCTGTGATGTGACCGGAAGTGAGGGATGCGTTCTGTTTGCGTTCCACTGCTCTGTGATGTGACCGGATGTGAGGGATGCGTTCCATGTGCGTTCCACCACTTTGTGAATGGTGGAGGCGTGATCCAGATGGCGCATGCCCAGAAGCTTACTAGCGATACTGACGTGGAGGTGAAATCCTTACGTTGCCAATTCATTAGAGGAAGATATAAAGGTCCTCTAAGTTAGTGGACTAAATGGTGTATTTAGAGAAGCGAAGATAAGGTGCACGGAGGTCAAGGAGTGTCGGGTGGTCAGTATAGGCGACTCTAGAAGAGGAGAGATGACAAAATGAGTGACAATCATATAACGTCATATAAATGATAACGCATCGTACTCCCTATTGAGACCATTTGGGGCGAGTGTTTCTAAAGTGTGGATCCAGAAGGATTCACGTTTTTTGAGGAGTGAGATCCGATCACCACCGCGTCTGAGGGGGGTATGTGGTCAATGACCTGGAATTTTAACTGTGAGATTGTATGACCCTGTGAATGAAAATGGTACGGGATGGGGAGAAGCAGGTTTTTGCAGCATATTGTGGATTTATGTTTGGAAATTCTTTCTCTTATCGGTAGGGTGGTCTCACCGATATGCAACAGTCCACATGGGCATTTGATCAGATATATCGCAAAGGACGTGTCGCATGTGAAGAAGTTTTTGATATGAAAGGTTTTACCTGTTTTTGGATGGTGAAAGGAGTCGCCTTTCAGTACATTGCTACATTGAGCACAATGTAGACAGGGGTATGTCCCCATTTTAGGTTGAGAGAGAAACAATTGTTTTTGTGGTAATATAGAACCGATGTCTGCACGTATCAGATTATCCTTCAAATTAGGTGGTCTTTTGAAGCATCGTAAGAAGGGTTCCTGAAATTTGGGGATATTAGGATGAGCGGTAGATAGGAGATGCCAATGGCGTCTAATTGCCTTATGGAGAACAAAGGCAAAGGGGTGGAAGGAGTGTACGAATGGGATTCGCTTGTTGGTGTTCTTAGGGCGATTTGTGGATACAGGGGTCTTTGATCTGTCCAAAAGAGTGGGTGGATAACCTCTCTGTGAAAACTTAAGGGTCAAGTCCTGGAGCCGTGTTTCGCGGAGGGTATCATCAGTGACAATACGTCTAACCCGTTGAAATTGGGAGATAGGTATTGAGCGTTTGACTGATGGTGCGTGAAAACTAGAAAAATGCTGTATACTATTTTTGTCCGTAGGTTTGACGTACAGGTCAGTAGTAATGACTTTGAGCCCATCTTGATCTTTTAGTACCATGGTGTCCAGGAAGTTGATAGTGAGGATCGTGTGTCATAGTAAATCTAATGCCCGGCCAAGATTCGTTGAGAAACAGTAAGAATTGTTGAAAGGACTCCAATGTGCCACCCCAGAGACAGAAAATGTCGTCGATGTAGCGTTTCCATAGTAGGACATTATGTATGAAAAGAGGATGTTTATAGATAAGGGTGGACTCAAAGTCCGCCATGTATGTGTTAGCATAGGGGGGTGCCACATTGGAGCCCATCGCGGTACCACGGATTTGTAGATAAAAAGAGTCCTGAAATAAAAAAAAGCTATTGAACAGAACAACAGTGAGTAAGTCGACAACCAGATTGATTAGATTCGCCTCCATGCCTCCTGATGTGAGGAGATGATGGACCGAGTTAATCCCCTCAATATGGGGGATGGAGGTGTACAGATCCTTGACATCCATAGTTACAAGAATAGTATCGGAAGGGATCGTATCGAGAGTATCGATTGCCTTACGGAAATCCCCTGTATCGAGGAGAAAGGATGGAGAGGACTGTATAATAGGTGTTAGGATTTTCTCAAAAAATTTGGCAACAGGAGAAAGAATGGAGTCCGTTGAGGCTACTATGGGCCTCCCCGGAGGGGTTTGTAGGTTTTTATGAATTTTGGGCAGCGTATAGAACACTGGTGTAATAGGTTTTTTTTTTTTTGTGAAGGTAGTCACTTGTCTTGGAATCAAGGATCCCAAGGTTAGAATATTTCGAAATGATTTCCTCAATTTTAGAGTGGACCTCACTAGTTGGGTCTCTAGGGAGTATTTGATAGATAGAGGTGTCAGACAACTGTCTGAGGATCTCTGTTGTGTACTGGGACTTATCCATTATGACGAGGGCTCCGCCTTTATCGGCAGGTTTGATGATGAGGCTTTTGTCATCTTGAAGGGACCTCAAGGCCTGTTTCTCGACCTGAGTCATATTAGAGGAATAGAAGAGTCTACCTTGTTCAATGTCTTTCCGAATATTTTGGAAAGAAGATTGAATAAAGTCTATAAAGGTCTCAACTGCGTGAGACCCGTGAGGTGGATGAAACGTGCATTTATTGCGGAGCCCTAAATTAGTTATGGATAACCCATTATGGGGTACCAAAGGAGCAGGGATCCCCATTTGGGAGGAAGAAAAATGAACCTTTAGTCGTAACAAACGAAAAAACGTTGAAGGTCCATATCAAGGTCAAAAGTCTTGTATTTGTATGAGGGACAGAAGGAAAGTCCCTTCTGTTAGACGCTGTACTCAGCGATGCCCAGGGATCTAGAGGAAATATTTATCACCAGTGATTCAGTACCTGGGATCGTGTGACTCGCATTTGATCCGAATTGTTTCTTCCGTCCATGGCCCCGTATGGTCTTCTTCTTGGGAATCGACATCGCTGTCCTAAAAAAGGAACTGAAGGTGGAGGAAGGGAGCCCCGTTCTTGTTCTGAGCCGGACGTGGAATAGTCGGTGGAAGATCGCTGGCTGTGGGATTGCTGTCGTCTGGAGGAAGAGTTGTCTTGCCATCGATACACTCTATTAGATTTGTAATCCGCCGTGTCCCTAGGAACTTGTTCCGCTTCCGACTCTCAGTGTCCCTGGTGTGTTGATCGATGCGTCCCTGGATCTGAGCTCATGTCCGAGCGCTCACGCATAATGGGGTTCGGGTGTTTGTGCCTAGGGGGCTGTAGGTTGTTATGGTGCTGTTTTTTCAGGTGTGTTTTTTGCTTACTGGAGGTGGACACCTGGATAAAGTAGGAGCCAGCTCCAAGGAAAAGAACTGAAGAAAAATTTTTCTTTTGATGATTTTTTATTGACACACACCATAAAAAGTTCTGCACGAAATTTGTACAAGGCCCCAACGTTTCGGCCTATTCGGCCTTTTTCAAGGGGAATTTTTCTATCAAAAACACAGAAGAAAATAAAAAATCACATAAATAAATAAATGATATTCTCCATATTAATTGCGTCTTAATACAGATATATGTGAAACATGAGATCAACATGTGAAGAGTTCACCTATTAAGAAGTGAATAAGAAAATACACATTAGTGAAAACTGGAGAAATATAACAACCAAAGATATATATTATTTTTTCTATTGGCAAAATAAAACCTATATGTCTTTTATAAACGATAATGCTTATTGTAAGGGCATATACTTCTAACTTTTTTATCTATCTGTGACTCTACAAAGAGATGTGTTATGTCTGAGATAAATGTGGGAGTTGATTGCAAGCATTATATACTTAAATACATTCTGCTTCTATATATGCATCTGATTTATCTATGCCATACATATGGACCGTAGCATATTGACATGCTTATGTTATCAGAACCGCTGCAAAAATCAGGTCAAGTTAAGATCCAGTAAGGAACTCACGGCGTCACAAACATATGATCACAGTATAATTCACAGAAGACATGTATTTTCCTAAAGAAAAGACAAAGGTTACCTGTAGTTGCAGGAAGAAACGTGCGCGGTGTGTTCCGGGGGATGCGGTGTGCCCGGGTTACCCAGAGAGTCTCCTTTATGCTCGTCGTGATTGCTATCATGTGACCGCTTTGTGAGCTAATGAGAGCCGTAAGTGAACGCCTGAAATCTCACCACTGAACTGTGGTAGTAAAGTGAAAGTGCGCGCCTGCGCTGTGGCGCTAGACTGGGTGATGGTATCTGTACATCTCTTGTTTCTGCGCGCATGCACAAAACCGCTGCGATACAGAACGATATTAAAAACATCATGTTTACAGGGAATCTGTGAAAAATATCAGAGATGCCTGGTGGCATTAAAAAAAATAAGATAATCAAACCCCATTTTGTTATTTGTATAAGGAATCTGTGGATAACCCCGGAGTGCGTGGTGACATTACTTAAAGGGCAACCAGACCCTATTAGGTTATCTGTAAAGAAAAAAAAGAAAGAAAAAGAGCTCAGAATTACACAGTATATATAATGGTAAACAATTTATATACACTAAGAGGAACTCAATAGGAGACCTCATACTCCCTATTTAGACCTAGCGGTTCTAGTGTTTGCAGTGTAAAAATCCAGAAAGCTTCTCTGGTTTTTAATTGTTTGATTCTATCCCCTCCTCTGCGAGGGATAGGTACATGATCAATCACTTGATATTTCAATTGAGATATGTTGTGTCCTAAAGTAATGAAGTGGGCAGGGATGGGTAGCATCAGCCTTTTGCACCTTATGGTTGATTTGTGTTGAGAGATGCGGTCTTGGATATGTTGGGTGGTCTCACCCACATATCCGAGACCGCATGGGCACTTAATAAGATATACCACGTATGACGAGTCACATGTTGTAGCATCGGCGTCCCTGCCTTCTGCCAGGCAGGGACGCTGTTCCCCTGCGACAGCGTCCTCTGCCAGGCAGGGACGTCGCCCTCCTTACCCGCGCTCAGCGTCCTCCTTCCGCCCTGCTGGGGCCGCGCGCTCCTTCCCTGCTGCTGGACTTAGGTCCCGCGCCCTCCCCCGCTCTTAAAGGGGCCGCGCGCATCTTTCAAAAAGGTCCCCGGCCAATGCCGGAGGACTCCACCCTATATAAAGTGCTTCCTCCTTAATGGAGGTGCCCGGGCAATGTTGTTGTTGCACTGTTTACTCTGCTTCAGCCCTCAGGGTCCGTTTCCAGTTACCTGCCTGTTTCCTGCCAGTCTGCTGTCTGCTACCTGCCTGCAAGCCTGCCTGGAGGTTCGGCCGTCACATGCGGTGACCATCGGCAATCCCAGAGACTCTCGCCTGCTTACTTGGGAGCACTCATCTGCCATCTGACTGCAATCCCACCTGAAGGTTCGGCCATCACCTGCGGTGTTCATCGGCTGTTCCAGAGACTCTCGCCTGCTTACTTGGGAGCACTCATCTGCCATCTGACTGCAATCCCACCTGAAGGTTCGGCCATCACCTGCGGTGTTCATCGGCTGTTCCAGAGACTCTCGCCTGCTCACTTGGGGGCGCTCATCTGTCATCTGCCTGCTAGCCTACCGGGAGGCTCCACCATCTCAGGTCGTATATACCTGTTCAGTCAAAGACTGCCCCGGCTCCTTGCTTGCCTGTTTATCCAGAGACTGCCCCGGTCACTTGCTGTGACTTCCTGCCTGTCTAACCAGAGACTGCCCCGGTCACTTGCTGTGACTTCCTGCCTGCCTAACCAGAGACTGCCCCGGTCACTTGCCGTGACCACCTGCCTGTCTACCCAGAGACTGCCCCGGTCACTTGCCGTGACTACCCGCCTGTCTACCCAGAGACTGCCCCGGTCACTTGCCGTGACTACCCGCCTGTCTACCCAGAGACTGCCCCGGTCACTTGCCGTGACTACCCACCTGTCTAACCAGAGACTGCCCCGGTCACTTGCCGTGACTACCCGCCTGTCTATCCAAAGACTGCCCCGGTCACTTGCAGTGACTTCCTATCCGTCTCCCCGGGCGCCACCCGCTCCTTTACAAGGAAAGCCTCCTTGTATAATAAAGCTCAGAGGTTCCGCCTCCCAGACCCGTTACAGTTTGCTCGGGCGTTGGAACCCGGTGGCACCCAAACCCCTTCGCTCTCTGACCTGTGTCATGAACTGTCTCGTCAGAGGTCTCAACAGGAGTCCATCCTGGGTCACCTGCGGAATGTT
Organism: Oophaga sylvatica; assembly: GCA_033576555.1. Classification (NCBI taxonomy): domain Eukaryota; kingdom Metazoa; phylum Chordata; class Amphibia; order Anura; family Dendrobatidae; genus Oophaga; species Oophaga sylvatica. The sequence continues at coordinate 98,540,759 of JARQOD010000007.1, read as the reverse complement.
AATTCCCGCCTGGACACCCTGACTACTTCACCAGCAACCACCGCGGGCGCCATGACTCGCAATCCGGCAGTTCCGCTGCTTACCAATTCCGTGGTTTCTGTTCCTGGACCTCGACTTTCAGCTCCTCCTCGGTTTGGAGGCGACCCTGCTCTGGCTCGGGGTTTCATTAACCAATGCACCCTGCATTTTGAACTCCTGGCACACCAGTTTAACTCCGACCGGGCCAAAATTGCCTTCATCATGTCCCATCTCACCGGAGAGGCCCTGGCCTGGCTAAATCCTCTTTGGGAGAGAGAGGATCTGTGTAGCCCTGGTGTGTAAGGCACACATAAAACCCTGGAGGATGTGCGGAGAGGTAACAGTTTAATGCTTGATATCCATTCACTCCATCACACACTTGGACACACCCATAGGGTATATAAGGTAGTGACAGGTCAGACAGAGTCAGTCTAGTCTGGACTTGGAGGGAGGAAGGAGTCTAGTCTAGCTCGGGTGGCTCAGGAGTGAGTCATCCCACCAGTGTGCAGCCTGTGCAGGAGGAGAGGAGATCAGATTGCATTTTCCTGTCAGAGCTCTGTGTGAGCTAAAGTCAGACAGACGGAGACAGCTTTGGAGAAAGGGAAGTTTGCAGCAGAAACTTCAGTCGCCTGTCCCAAGGACAGTGAAGTTCAGTTGATGTGTTCCTGAACTAGGAGAATACTGAGAATCTGTCAGCGAGCTCCAAGGAAGAAGTAAGAAAGGATTGACTTTTACTACCATCCTGGGAAGTGTGGAGTGCTTATGTTAAGAGCGCGAACAGGGCGAAGGGCGCAGTGGAAGGAATTAGAGCAGTGCCTTAGGTATAGGATTACCTGCACAATTTACCGGTCACTGGGGACCGAAGTGTTGCTATCGCTTCACGCATAGTAACGGAACAACCAGAGTCTTACTGGACCTTAGGTCGCAGAAAGCAGCCCTTGGAGAGTCGGTACGTAACCGGAGTCAGGTGGAATAGGGACTTTGAGCTAGGCCAAGCATAGAAGAACCTAGTTTCACCACATGGAAGGCTCCACCACAATGCTGACCGGGCAGTACAGCTATGGAGTTAGCTGGAGTATTCGGAGTTAACTTAGCTCTATGCTAGTTGGACTCATCATATTGAAAGTAAAGGAGGCCTCTAACCTGTTCAGCTGTTATCTCGAAGCACATTCTCCACCCGACCAGCTCCCCGGGACCTGCCTAACATCTGACAAGTAAAAGGTATGGAAAGACGCTGGATGGTGTGAGACTGATTCATTTATCTGCACCCTACATCATTATAACCATAGACTTTGAGGGACCAGTCCCACCTGTGGGGGACCCGTCATCTAGCTGCCACAACATCCCCTCAGAGATCTACAGCAGCGCTGGTCTTAGTGACTAGAAAACTACAGGTGGCGTCACGAACTGTTATCTACTAATCCCTGTAAATAATTCCCCCCATCATACGCCTGACCGCCAGGGCCACGGACCGAGCCACCGCTGCCAGTGACATTCCCTATAGAAATCTACAGGCTCGGCTCCGAGTACCCCATTGCCCTGGTAACCCACAATTGTGGTGCGGGTCACAACACAAAACTTGGCGTCACGAACAGGATCCGAAACTTGCAGCATTGCGAGCCCTGTGTGCCTGTGGAGTGTTTTGGTGAAAAAGACTGTTTGCACTTTTGGCGCCAAATACCGCCATCTTTGCTGCCATATTCGCGCCCTGAGGCGCTGGTGAAGAAGGTGGGCGTACCTTCGTGGGCGTGTACCCCCCTGAGGCGCGAAAAGTTATGGCCGCCCTCTCCAAGGCCTATTACAATGTGAGATCCAGCCCCACTGCTAAAGAAATACGCCTCCTCTTCATCCTCTATGCGAAGAGGAGGAGACGCAAATCCCGCCTCCACGGAAAGGACCAGAATGTTCCTGTTGGATACCACAGATGTACCTGGACCGAGATGACGGAAGGACAGGAGAATCAGTGCCCATTACCAGAGGACTGTCTGCCTGTGCCGGAGTTGTCCCCAGATCGGGACACCGACCCCGCCATGATGGAGCTGCGGAAGGAGAACGCAGAGCTGAAGAAGAAGCTGCAGAATCGTGCAATTCGGCAAGAGACGGAGAGACGCTGGCGCACCCAAACACAGCGGCTGCTGTGGGATGCCATGTTCTCTCCCGCAAGTGAAATACCGTCTCTTGATACCCCACTATCACTGGATTATCCAAAGGCCCTGATGAAAAAGGCTGCGGAGCGACTGGAGGCGGACGCCAGATATGCTGTACCTGATCCCACCGATGGAGCGGTGGAGGCGAAGGAGGCTGAGGAGGTCCTGCCCGTCCCTGAATGCCAGCCAGGTCAGAGGGCCGCAGCGGATTACCGTTCCCCGGCAGGGACACCGGAGGGGTCCTGCCCATCGTTGCCAGACGTCGACTGGGATGCAATGGAGCGGATTGATGACGTCACGTACGCGGTCCAGTGGGAAAGAGAGATGCCGTGTCGCAAAGAGGAGCAGCGACGCCGGCAGGAGGAAGAGCGGGAGGTGCAGCAGAACCGGCAGCGACAGCATGCAGAGCTCATCGCAGACAAGGAAACCGTTCGCCGTGATAAAGGTACCCGGAGGGAACCACGGCATCAGGGGTGCGTAGTGGAGTTTCAGCTTCGCAAGGGCTGGGGATTCATCCGCGAGCCAGGACTTTATCAAGGGGTCTTCGTGAGCCGTCGCGATGTAGAGTCCCACCTACCACAAGGTCATCCGGGAAGGGACCTGATTAATGGGGACATTGTCACTTATACACGTCACTGGGGCCTGAAGGGATGGTATGCCCTTAATGTGGAAATCATCTGTGACCCCGTCCCCGACGCAGGTAACGTCACCACTACCGCAGCGTCCCCGTCTCGAGCTCAAATAGCACCAGGCCGTACTTCAGCATCGCCCCCTGCAGGCCCATCGCAGTCTACGACGCGGTCGGCATCGCTACCTGCTCGCATCTCTTCACCCAAGTCTTCCTTTGTATCGCAACCTGCGGTTAAATTTGAATCGCTACCAGCAACACAAACTGCGACGCAATCGGCGTCTCACAAGGAGAAAGTACCCGGCGTGCCCCAAGCGGTTCGCACAAGAACTGTAGCGACCCAAACCCTGATAGCAGGTCACGACCTGTTTGTCATGTGCTCTAAGGAGCATCGCATCGTTCCAGCCCCCGGGGTGGAAGATGTAGTTGAAGTCAATAAAATGTGAGGACCGGTAGGATCCAGACAGGGGTTTACCGCAACTAAGAAGATGTAAAAAGTTTCTGATAAAAGAAATAATTGCTGTTTTGCACTTTGTTGCTATGTATAGTGTTTACATAGTTTTATATATATTGAGTAGAATACCCGGCTGTGTAAAAGGAATTTTGAAAAGTTGAAGAATTTTAAGAAATTAAAAAGTAATATGTTGATTGCATAGTTTTACATATAGAATACCCTGATTGGGTAAATACTGTGAGAAGTATAATGTGAGTTTCAGAAGTTATATATGTGTCCTTAACCATGCCATGGACTGAGAGGCTGAGGACTGTGCCAGCCCAGAACTTATCTTTGTACATAGTTGCGCTTCGGTGCATTATATTGGTTTTACACGAAGCCACTATTACACAACTACCTCAGAAGAAAAACCCTTATGGTGGGGCCCAGAAAGAGGTCTGCAATAAAGTCCTGCAGCCCACCCAGGACCTACGTGGGAGGTTTTTGGTGCGGGTCCTCCAAAAAGAATAAAGTCAAGTATTAATGTGAATATTTATTGAGTGTCTTGATGTTTTAATACTTTTGTATTTTCCTACTGTACAAAATGCAACGTTTTAAGAATCCTCACCTCCCGGATGGGAAGAGTTGTAATGTTTATTGTTAATGCAAAACAAAAATGTCTTTCTTTTTGTATTTTACAGCCCGGGAGTGCTGTGTTTTACCAAGGGGGGATGTGTAGCCCTGGTGTGTAAGGCACACATAAAACCCTGGAGGATGTGCGGAGAGGTAACAGTTTAATGCTTGATATCCATTCACTCCATCACACACTTGGGCACACCCATAGGGTATATAAGGTAGTGACATGCAGCAGAGCTAGGTCAGTCTGTTTCCTGTCTTCGGACAGAGGAGTCTAGTCTAGCTCGGGTGGCTCAGGAGTGAGTCATCCCACCAGTGTGCAGCCTGTGCAGGAGGAGAGGAGATCAGATGGCATTTTCCTGTCAGAGCTCTGTGTGAGCTAAAGTCAGACAGACGGAGACAGCTTTGGAGAAAGGGAAGTTTGCAGCAGAAACTTCAGTCGCCTGTCCCAAGGACAGTGAAGTTCAGTTGATGTGTTCCTGAACTAGGAGAATACTGAGAATCTGTCAGCGAGCTCCAAGGAAGAAGTAAGAAAGGATTGACTTTTACTACCATCCTGGGAAGTGTGGAGTGCTTATGTTAAGAGCGCGAACAGGGCGAAGGGCGCAGTGGAAGGAATTAGAGCAGTGCCTTAGGTATAGGATTACCTGCACAATTTACCCGGTCACTGGGGACCGAAGTGTTGCTATCGCTTCACGCATAGTAACGGAACAACCAGAGTCTTACTGGACCTTAGGTCGCAGAAAGCAGCCCTTGGAGAGTCGGTACGTAACCGGAGTCAGGTGGAATAGGGACTTTGAGCTAGGCCAAGCAAAAGTAAGAACCTAGTTTCACCACATGGAAGGCTCCACCACAATGCTGACCGGGCAGTACAGCTATGGAGTTAGCTGGAGTATTCGGAGTTAACTTAGCTCTATGCTAGTTGGACTCATCATATTGAAAGTAAAGGAGGCCTCTAACCTGTTCAGCTGTTATCTCGAAGCACATTCTCCACCCTGACCAGCTCCCCGGGACCTGCCTAACATCTGACAAGTAAAAGGTATGGAAAGACGCTGGATGGTGTGAGACTGATTCATTTATCTGCACCCTACATCATTATAACCATAGACTTTGAGGGACCAGTCCCACCTGTGGGGGACCCGTCATCTAGCTGCCACAACATCCCCTCAGAGATCTACAGCAGCGCTGGTCTTAGTGACTAGAAAACTACAGGTGGCGTCACGAACTGTTATCTACTAATCCCCTGTAAATAATTCCCCCCATCATACGCCTGACCGCCAGGGCCACGGACCGAGCCACCGCTGCCAGTGACATTCCCTATAGAAATCTACAGGCTCGGCTCCGAGTACCCCATTGCCCTGGTAACCCACAATTGTGGTGCGGGTCACAACAGATCCTCTGGTGTCTGACCTGTCTGCTTTTCTCTCAGCCTTCCGGAGGGTATTCGATGAACCCGGACGGAAGACCTCCTCTGCATCGTCTCTGCTGCGTCTCCGTCAGGAGAGTCTCACCGTGGGTCAATATGCCATACGGTTCCGTACCCTTGCCTCGGAGCTAGCTTGGGATAATGACGCTCTGATCTCAGTCTTCTGGGAGGGTCTGTCCGGCCGCATTAAAGATGAACTTGCTGGTCGGGACATTCCAACCTCTCTCGATGACCTAATAAATCTCGCCAATCGAATTGATCTACGGTTCCAGGAGCGCGCTAAAGAGGCCACCCGTGAGAGAAGGTTTCCTCGTCTTGCTCCTTCTTTTCAGAGACCTGTAACTCCTTCCGTTTCTCCTCAGGTACACTCTTCTGAGCCTATGCAAGTCGACCAGACCAAGATGGTCAAAGCCCGTCAGGACTCACGCCGTACCGAGAGGAGTTGCTTCTACTGTGGTAGTAAGGAGCATTGGATCCGTACCTGCCCAGAGAGGTCGGGAAACGCCTGTGTCTAGGTTCGCTCGGAGAGGTCCACCTAGACAAAAATAAATCCTCTTCATCTCTGCTGTTGTCAGTCTCAATTCTCTCGGTGAGAACCGTTATTTCGAACTTGCCCAACTTGATTCTGGAGCAGCCGGGAATCTTGTTTCACAGGCTCTAGTAGAGAAATATCACATTCCTACCAAACCTCTGGATGAACCAGTATCTGTTGCTGCTGTGGATGGAGGTCTCTGCCACGTCCTATCCAACTTATCACTGAAGCCATAACCCTGCAGGTAGGAATGCTGCATTCTGAGAGCATCTCGTTTCATGTTCTGCCTGGACTCTCACATGCTTTCTTGCTAGGTCTGCCTTGGCTCCAAAAGCATGCACCCGTGCTCGACTGGCAGAATGGAGAGATTCTTCGCTGGGGACAGGACTGTCATAAAACTTGCTTGGTTCCTGTTCATCCCGTCCGTCCTTCTCCTACACCAACTAATCTACCAGGGCTCCCGATCCCATATTGGTCTTTCGCTGATGTCTTCAATAAAAAGGAAGCAGAGACATTACCCCCTCACAGACCATATGATTGCCCTATCGACCTGCAACCCGGTACTACGCCTCCCCGTGGGCGTATTTACCCATTGTCCGCTGCTGAGACCAGGTCGATGTCCGAATATATCGAGGAGAATTTGGCTAAGGGATTCATCCGGAAATCCACCTCCCCAGCGGGAGCAGGTTTTTTCTTCGTAAAAAAGAAAGACGGCTCTCTTCGTCCCTGTATTGACTACAGAGGCCTAAATTTGATCACGGTGAAGAATAAATACCCTCTTCCGCTCATTCCAGAATTGTTTGATCGTCTGAGGGGGGCTAGAATCTTCACCAAACTGGATCTCCGTGGGGCATATAACCTGGTCCGTATCCGTCGGGGAGATGAATGGAAGACGGCATTCAATACCCGGGACGGCCACTACGAGTATTTGGTTATGCCCTTTGGTCTCTGTAATGCTCCAGCAGTCTTTCAGGAGTTGGTCAATGACATCTTCCGGGACCTTCTCTACTCCTGCGTTGTGGTGTACCTAGACGACATCTTGGTCTTCTCTCCGGATCTCCAGTCTCACCGGAGGGATGTTCGTCAGGTTCTGCTCAGGCTCAGGCAGAATCACCTCTTCGCCAAATATGAGAAGTGCCTCTTTGAGCAGACCTCGCTTCCGTTTTTGGGCTACATCATTTCTCAGACAGGCCTATGAATGGATCCGGAGAAACTGTCTGCCATCGAGAAATGGCCCCGACCGGAGGGGTTGAAGGCCATTCAGCGGTTCCTGGGATTCGCCAATTATTACCGACTCTTCATACCACACTTCTCTTCCCGGACTGCTCCAATCTCCGCGCTCACCCGCAAGGATGCTAATCCCAAACAGTGGACGCCCGAAGCAGAGGAGGCCTTTCTTTCTTTAAAACAGGCCTTCTCCTCCGCTCCAGTGCTGCATCGCCCGGACGGCAACAAGCAGTTCTTCCTGGAGGTGGACGCTTCCTCCTCTGGAGCCGGAGCGGTACTTACTCAAAAATCTTCATCCGGGAGGATGGTATCTTGCGGCTTCTTCTCCAAACTCTTCTCCTCTTCTGAGCGCAATTACTCCATAGGAGACCGAGAGTTATTGGCCATCAAGCTGGCATTGGAGGAGTGGCGTTACCTACTCGAGGGGGCTCTTCATCCGGTAATCATTTACACTGACCACAAAAATCTGGCTTACCTCCAGCATGCCCAGAGACTTAACCCTCGCCAAGCCCGGTGGTCCTTGTTTTTTGCCCGCTTTGATTTTCTGTTACATTTTCGTCCGGCCGACAAGAACATCAAGGCGGACGCCTTGTCCGGTCCTTCCTGGTGTCGGATCTCGAGGAGGAACCTAAACATATCATCGATCCCGCCAGAGTGATGCGGGTGGCTCCCGTGAGTCTAAATCGTCTCCCTCCTGGCAAGACGTTCGTATCGGTAACCGATCGGGAGAGAATCCTACACTGGGGTCATTCGTCTAAACTAGCTGGCCACGCTGGTCAGAAAAAGACCCTCCAGCTCATTACTCGGCATTACTGGTGGCCTACCCTGCACAAGGACGTAATAGACTTTGTTTCTGCCTGTGTCTCCTGTGCCCGCAACAAAGTTCCGAGACACCTGCCTGCCGGCCGTCTTCTTCCGCTTCCTGTACCCGCTGCTCCCTGGCAGCATATAGCCATGGACTTCATAACAGATCTGCCCGTCTCTGCCGGTTGTACGGTCATTTGGGTGGTCGTTGACCGATTTTCCAAGATGGCTCACTTCATTCCCCTGCCAGGGCTTCCGTCTGCACCCGAGTTGGCTAAAGACTTTATCCGCCACATCTTCCGTCTTCATGGTCTGCCTCGTCACATTGTGTCGGATCGTGGGGTACAGTTCACCTCACGATTCTGGAGAGCCACTTGTAAGTTGCTAGACGTCACCTTGGATTTCTCCTCCGCTTACCACCCGCAGTCCAATGGACAAGTCGAGCGAATCAATCAGAATCTGACCAGTTATCTCCGGCACTTCGTTAATGCCCACCATTCTGACTGGGTGGATCTCCTGCCTTGGGCCGAATTCTCTTATAACAATCACGAGAGTGAATCTTCCTCCAAATCTCCGTTTTTTGTAGTCTTCGGTCAACACCCCCGGATCCCTGTTCCTGTCTCCATCTCTGTGGACAATCCAGCTGCGGAATCTCTGGTTAACGAATTTTCCTCCATATGGGAGAGTGCCCGGTCCGCGCTCGTTCTGTCATCCGAGCGCATGAAGAAACATGCTGACAAAAGACGTTTGGATCCTCCTCAATTCCGTCCTGGGGATAAGGTCTGGCTTTCATCCAAGTATGTCCAGCTCAAGATTCCTTCCTACAAGTTGGGTCCTCGGTTCATCGGTCCTTTTGAGATCATCAGCCAGATCAACCCGGTGTCTTATAAATTGAAACTCCCGGCCAATTTGCGGATTCCTAACTCCTTCCATGTATCTCTCCTCAAACCGGTGGTACTTAACTCTTTTGTCAAGTCTACAGGTACACCTTCTGCTCCAGTGTCTGCTGAAGACTAATTTGAGGTAGAGAACATTCTGGCCACCAAAAGGGTAGGAAGAAAGACTTATTTTCTGGTGGATTGGAAGGGGTTTGGTCCTGAGGAGAGAATGTGGGAGCCTCGGGAGAACATCCATGCCCCTCTCATCCTAGCTAAATTTCTTTCTGGCCTAAAAAGGGGGGGGCCTAAGGGGGAGGGTACTGTAGCATCGGCGTCCCTGCCTTCTGCCAGGCAGGGACGCTGTTCCCCTGCGACAGCGTCCTCTGCCAGGCAGGGACGTCGCCCTCCTTACCCGCGCTCAGCGTCCTCCTTCCGCCCTGCTGGGGCCGCGCGCTCCTTCCCTGCTGCTGGACTTAGGGCCCGTGCCCTCCCCCGCTCTTAAAGGGGCTGCGCGCATCTTTCAAAAAGGTCCCCGGCCAATGCCGGAGGACTCCACCCTATATAAAGTGCTTCCTCCTTAATGGAGGTGCCCGAGCAATGTTGTTGTTGCACTGTTTACTCTGCTTCAGCCCTCAGGGTCCGTTTCCAGTTACCTGCCTGTTTCCTGCCAGTCTGCTGTCTGCTACCTGCCTGCAAGCCTGCCTGGAGGTTCGGCCGTCACATGCGGTGACCATCGGCAATCCCAGAGACTCTCGCCTGCTTACTTGGTAGCACTCATCTGCCATCTGACTGCAATCCCACCTGAAGGTTCGGCCATCACCTGCGGTGTTCATCGGCTGTTCCAGAGACTCTCGCCTGCTCACTTGGGGGCGCTCATCTGTCATCTGCCTGCTAGCCTACCGGGAGGCTCCACCATCTCAGGTCGTATATACCTGTTCAGTCAAAGACTGCCCCGGCTCCTTGCTTGCCTGTTTATCCAGAGACTGCCCCGGTCACTTGCTATGACTTCCTGCCTGTCTAACCAGAGACTCCCCCGGTCACTTGCTGTGACTTCCTGCCTGTCTACCTAGAGACTGCCCCGGTCACTTGCCGTGACTACCCGCCTGTGTATCGACCCGCCACCACAATTGTGGATTACCAGGGCAATGGGGTACTCAGAGCCGAGCC
>JARQOD010000007.1:98490776-98530763 GCA_033576555.1 Oophaga sylvatica | reverse complement strand
GTACATACATTAAAATTACGTTCCTGAGTTACATCCGTATTATACCCAGAGCTCACTCACTTTTCGGGCGGGGTGCTCACTGTGCACATACATTACATTACTGATCCTGAGTTACATCCTTATTATACTCCAGAGCTGCCTCATATTCTGCGGGCATCCACTTTTACATACATTACATTACTGAACCTGAGTTCCCCTCCGTATTAAATCCAAGCTCACTCACTATTCTGCTGGGAGTCACTGTGTACATACATTACATTACGATCCGAGTTCCCCTCCTGAAATTATACTCCAAGCTCACTCACTATTCTGCTGGTGCAGTCATGTGTACATACATTACATTATGATCCTATTACATCCTTGTTTATACTCCAGAGCTCACTCATATTCTGCTGGTGCAGTCATGTGACATACATTACATTACTGACCTGATTACCCCTGTATTATACCCCAGAGCGCATTCACTATTCTGTGGTGCATACTGTGTACATACATTACTTACTGACCTATTCCCCTCCTTATTATACCCCAAGCGCACCACCTATTCTGCTGGTCAGCACTGTGTACATACATTCATTATGATCCGGAGTTACATCCTGTATTAACCCAGACTCACCACTATCTGCTGGTGCTCACTGTGACATACTTTACATTACTATCCTGATTATCCCTGTATTATACTCCAGAGCTCACTCCCTATTTCTGGGGGAGTACTGTGTACATACATTACATTACTGATCCTGAGTTCCCTCCTGTATTATACGCCAGGCTGCACCACTTATTCTGCTGGTGCAGTCACTGTGTACTTACATTAAATTTCCAGTTACCTCCTGTATTATACTCCAGAGCTCATCACTATTCTCTGGGTGCGTCACTGTGTACATTACATTATGATCCTGGATTTTACATCCTGTATTATACCCACACGGCACTCACAATTTCTGCTGTGCATCACTCTGTACATTACTTTAAAGATCCTGAGTTTACCTCCTGATTATACTCCAAGCTGCACTCACTATTCTGCGGTGCAGTCACTTGTACTTTACATTACATTACTGACCGATTACCTCCTGTATTGGCCCGTCACCCACACGAAAAAAATCGTCCTTTTTAGAGGGGTCGATTGTTGGATCAAAAATGCAAACATCACACATCCTTCTGGCATCCGATTTTCTTCAAAGATGCGATTAGTCGCATGTGTGTGTACCCTTGTAACATCCGTTTTCATCCGACTTGCGAAATTTTCTCGCAGGCTTGCAAAACTGACATATAATGGATCCAAAAGAATAGTATTTCAATCACAAAAAAAAGAATAATATAATACACATAAACACATATATTATATATATATAATATCATGTCATTTGACATGTATATATATATATATATATATTTAATAGTTCCTAGACTTCTACATACTGTAATAGCCACTAATTCAATTGCCAGCTTTGTGAAATCACAGAAGCCGACATGAAATGAACATTGTTTCCACACAGTTAACCAGTCATTTCCTGTATTTGATATTTGTTTAAACTTACAATTACATGACTGTATTTGTGCAAAATTTGAGACATGTAGGGGTTAATTAAGTGTAATTTCGTTGAAAAAAAAATGCGTGGGCTCCCGCTGTATTTTCTCCACCAGACAGACAAAGCAAGCGAATGGGTGCAGATAATAATAGCCTAGGGAGGGTACATTTTTTTGGTGCCCCCCCGGCTACTAACATCTGCCCCCAGACACCCAAAAGGGCAAATCTATAATTAGATTCGCCCTTTCTGGCACTTTCCCGTCTATTCCCATTGCCCTGTAGCGTGGCGAATGGGTTAATAATCTCACCTTAATGTCACCTTAGTATTGAAAGGTGACCTTAAGCAGGTTAATAATTGAGAGCCTGTCAATTAACAACTATCAATATTAATCCTATTGTATGATAGAAAAAAATCAAACACACACAGTTTAATAAAAAAGAAGTTTAATGAAATAATCACACAGTTTTTGACTATATTTTATTTCCTGCTAAAACCATTTCCTGTAATAAAAATAAAATAAAAAAAGCAAAATGATTCTTACCAATCCGAAGTACAGTCAGGTCCCACGCTGTAATCCATCAGAAAGGGTTAACAGGTTACAGGTCGCAGAGAGCTAAAATGCTGTCCAACCTGTATTCCCATGAATGAATCAGTTACTCTCCCAGTGAAAGGAGAGGAATAGATTCATGAATGGAGCTTAATTGATTTATACAACCTTTCACTTGAGTGACCTGACCTAAGGTGAAAGTGGATACAATCAATTAAGCTTCATTCATGAACACATCCTCTCCTGTCGCAGAATAAGCTCATTCATTCAGGAGCATCAGATGAGCACCAGGATTACTTGCGCTGCTTATCTGATTGCTAGTTAACCTTTGTGAAGGATTACATCGTGGGACGTGACAGATTGCCAGATAGTAAGAATAATGTTGTTTTATTATTCTATATTTATTTTAGAAGAACAAGGGTTTCGAACGGATTAAGACTTAAATAAAGATGGTCCAAAAATATGTGTTTTTATTTCATTAAAATTATTTATTCTTAAAGTGTGTGGTGTTTTTTATTTACTTCAATAGGATTAATAATTGATATTTGTCTAATTGACACTCTCAATTATAACCTGCTTAAGGTCACCTTTCAATACAAGGTGACATTAAGGTGAGATTATTAACCCATTCCCACCGCTACAGGGCAAGGGAATAGACGGGCAAAGTGCCAGAAAGGGCGAATCTAATTATAGATTTGCCCTTTCTGGGGTGTGGGGGCAGATTTATAGCCAGGGGGGCACAAAAAAAAAGTACCCTCCCTAGGCTATTATTATCTGCCCCACCCGCTGGCTTTGTCTGTCTGGTGGAGAAAATACAGCGGGAGCCCACGCATTTTTTTGTCAACAAATTTACACTTTAATTAACCCTACATGTCTGGAAATTTAGCACAAATACACTCATGTAATTGTAAGTTTCTAAACAAATATCAAAATACAGGAAATGACATGGTAACTGTGGAAACAATGTATCATTCATGTCGGCTTCTGTGATTTCACAAAAGCCGGCAATTGAATTTGCGCTATTACAGTATGAAAGTCTAGGAAATATAAATTATTATATATATACATTCACAATTACATATATAATATATATGTATTCTATGTGTGTATATCTATTCTTTCTATTCTTTATTAAAGCTGTCAGTGTGATTTTACAGTATAGCCGGGGATGAATTGCCGGCTTTTCTAAAGGACACCGATGCGATTCATCGCAAGTCACACATGCGGTCCGTTTGTAATCAATTTTTCATCGCTCCCATAGACTTGCATTGGCGAAGTCGACCCACAATCGGTGACAGTGGCAGCATGCTGCGATTGCACACGGACGTTTAAAACGGACCACAAAAAATCTGATACTGGGAGCTGCTCCATAGATAAACATAGGGCCGACTGCAATACGATATTTCATCGCATTGCAGTCGTCCGATTCTGTCCGCCAGTGTGACGCCGGCCTTATGCTCCAGAGCTGCACTCACTATTCTGCTGGTGCAGTCACTGTGTACATACGTTACTAATCCTGAGTTACATCCTGATGTATCATGGCATATAAAAGTTTGGGCACCCCTGGTCAAATTAAAGCGCTAAAGTTGCAAAAAAAAAAATATTTTCATCTTTACATTTAAAAAATTTCAAAAAGAAAAATGGTTAGATGCAAAGTTTGTGCACCCTGCATGGAGCACCTAGTAGCGCCCCCTTTGGCAAGTATCTCAGCTTGTAAACTCATTTTGTAGCCAGACAAGATCTTTCAGTTTTTGTTTGAGGGATATTCCTCTTTTCTTCCTTGCAGAATTCCTCCAGTTCTGGGAGATTTCTGGGCCGTCTTGCTTCCTCTGCTGTTTTGAGGTCTCACCACAGATTTTCCAATGATGCTCAGATCAGGGACTGTGAGGGCCACTGTAATTCCTTCACTTGCACCTTTAAGGTCGTCTATTGTGGATGGGACGTGTGTTCCAGGATCATTTCTCCGTGTGTAGAACCGTCCTCTCCTCTTCCCTTTTCACCTTCAGCTTTTTTACAGATGGTGTTATGTTTGTGTAAAGATTTTTTGAAATTTAATTGAATCCATTCTTCCCTCTACTCATGAAATGTTCCCGTCTGCCATTGGCTGCAACACAACCTCAAAACATGATTGATCCACCCTCATCTTAATGGCTGACGAGATGTTCTTTTCCTGAAATTCTCCACACATACCTTTCATCATTGTGACCAAAGAGTTCTATTTTAACCTCATCGGTCCACAGGACTTGTTTCCAAAAATCCTTCAGCCTTGTTTAGATGTTTTTTTGCATACTTATGATGTGGAATTTTATGGTTAAGACCGCAGGAGGGTTTTTCTTCTATGACTATTCTATTAACTCCATATATGTGCAGATGTCTCTGGACAGTAGGTTCTGATTTGCCTCTCTAGCAATCGTACAACAGCCTTTTAGAGATAATTTCATTTCAGGTTGATAACTGTTGACAATAACCGTAAATTTAATCAGGGGTGCACAAACTTTTAAATGCCACTGTATATGCAGTGACGCCCATTGTATATAAGAGACTGTTTAGTGGTGTAGAGTAACACACTGGAGGAGTTATAAATGTATTACTTTGCAGGGACTTTCTGTCCTTCTTTATATCCGGCACATATCATGTCCATCAAGGATCTGGGCAGTACCAGGCGCGTTACCATCATGAAACATCTTGTGGCATCTTCTCGGTCTATCATTCAGCATTCCACCTTCTGTAGGTTCTGAGGATACGGCAGAGCCACTGTAAATGACACATGCACTGGTTACTGTTACTGATACTTTTCTCCAGATCAGGCACTTGTGACTTTTTCTGTTTTCAGCTTCTACAGTGCTGACATTGTGTATTCCTGAGCACAATGTAGCACAGACAGTACTGCTTCCTCCAGCTCTTACTAAGAATGCTGTAATACCCCCCCACTGTCCTTTGAAGATAGCTTGAAGTAGAAATACTACTGCCTATCAGTGTTTTCCAGTAAATAACGTAGCACAGATAGTACTGCCTTTCTTTTTCCTTCAAAATAATGAGGGATACAATAACACTAACTGTCCCTCTAGGTAAATGATGTAGGCACAGATAGTACTGCCTTCCTTTTTTTCACTATAATAAGTGAAGGTAATATAACATTACATCTCTCTACCTGTAAATGATGTAGGCACAGAAGTACTGCCTCCCCTCTCTTCCTATAAATATACAGTGCAGCATTGCCTACCTCATTATACAGATAGTACTGTCTCTTTGTCTCTTCATGTAAATCAGCAGGTGCCTGCTGCCACTATTTTTTGTTGTTTTTTTTAGGTCCGAAAGGGTTTTTAAAGCAAAACAATATATATGTTCATCTTGCTCCTCACCTGTCCTGGCGCCACTGCCGCCAGCCCGGTTCTCCGCTGACTCCTCCCTCCAGCTCCAGTCTTCTCTTCTGCCTTCCGTTTCCCTTCACTCTTTGGTGCCTCAGATGTTGACTAGCGGCCTCAGATGATGTGATAACATCATGGGTGATATACCGTAAATCTTGACCTGGTGTGACCCTAGTGAGTCCTGGATGCTCCCAAAGAGTGAGGAAGTCTGAAGACGGGGTCAGAGAGAGAAACCTCTATTTTATATGCTCCGTGGTCTGGAGAAAACTCATGTCATAATTAATGGCTCTTTTCCCAGCAATTTGATTCATGTTTCTATAAATACAACTTGTATCGGTTTCTGGCAAAATTCTGTAAATATTGGAAGTCAGAATTTATCAGCTATGCTCATCTCTATGGGCACGATATTACTGCCTTCCTTTTCTTGATAAAAAAAGAAACAAATCATACTGCCTCCAGCTCACTGCTAGGCACAAATAAGAAGAATAGTAGTAGGTTATTTGAGAAGGCGGGTGGTGGACTTATCTGTGACCATTGCTTGATTTTGAGTGTTTGATAATTCCTTTTTGCTCCTATTTGATTTAACTTCATCCGCCACTCCCCGTGCATTCCTTTGTTACATTTTGAGTATATTTGTATGTTTGGTATTTTTCGTTACCCCTGTTCGTATTACCTTGCTAGTCTTATGGTGTATTAAGGACACTACAACTACCCTCTTCCCTGGGTGGGGGAAGGGGACAGACTGAGGGCGGATTCAGGAGCTAAGGCAAGGTATTGGCCCCGGCCTCTTCACCATCACAAGTAATCCGGGGAACAGGGCGAGCTAGAGCGCCCCCTAGCATTAGGGACAGGAAAGGAGTCCCGGAACATCTGACAACAGCGTTGTGACACAGGGAGTTTTAGCAAAATTTGTCTCCTTAAAAAATTGAACATTTGTATCCTCCTGAAGCCTCATTCACCCCGCCATGTTTTCCATGTTTTGCCCAACACGCCACACCTGAGCAGCACACCGACCACTACAAAGTAATGGACAAGTGAGTGATTTTCTCACAGAACTATTGTACATGTGGAAAATAAATCTCATCATTCTCGAGTCTCATCATTGCACAGCCCAGAATCGCGCATGTAATAGGAGGAGGCTCCTGTCCAAAGACGGACGAGCTCACTGAGCGGCAACGTTTGATCCACGGGCGGATGAGGCGGCCCTGGTCTTTATAAGGTCTCCTGACTCCCGGAATAAGGGGAATTGAGCTTCTGCTTATCTCACATCTGGGAGAAGCTCTTTGAGTTTGAATAACTTCTTCCCGGACCTGGTGGAGGATTCTCTGTCCTGAACGCAAACAGGTGGAGTCTCTACAACTACAAAACTCTCATCTGATCAATCCTGTTAATCATTTTCTTAGTGGCAAACAGTCTCGGAGCTGGAGGGGCTAATAACTTGTTCTCAGAAACTCTCCGCCCTTCTTATGTAAAGAAACTTTTCCACTTCCATTTCCCGCTCTCTCACACTACAATGGCGTCTGTGGAGCTGAGGGACGAGCTGGACTGCTCTATCTGCCTGAGCCTCATACAGATCCCGTATCCCTGAGATGTGGACACAACTTCTGCCGCTCGTGTATTGGTGAGAGTTCTGGATGCACAGGAGGCGGCTGGAGGATATTTCTGTCCTGACTGCAGAGCAGAATATCCGGAGCGTCCGGCCCTGGAGAAGAACCGGAAGCTGAGGAACATAGTGGAGCGTTTCTCACTACTCAGCCTGATATGGAGGAGACCAGGATCTTCTGTACTTACTGTACAAGGTCTCCTGTCCCGGCTGTGAAATCCTGTCTGCAGTGTGAGATATCCATGTGTGAGGAACATCTCACAGCCCATAATAAGTCAGTGAATCACGATCTCTTTGAACCAACAGTGTCGTTTAAGGGTCAGAAATGCTCTGCACACAATGAGATCCTGAAATATTACTGTCCTATAGACGCCGCCAGTATCTGTGTGTCCTGCTGGGTGGCAGGAGATCACAAAGGACATGACGTGAGCTACTGGATGTGGCTTCTCAGAAGAAGAAACTGAGGAAACAATTAGATGAACTAAACCCACAAAAAGCAGAAATTCAGAAAAGAGTCCAGAATCTGCAGGATCATAAGAAGAAGATCCAGGAGAAAGCCTCCGATAAGAGGAAGAACATCAGTAAGATATTTATGGACATTAAGGAAAAACTGGAAATGGCAGAAAAGAAAGTGTTGAGTGAGGTCTCCAGACAGGAGGAGAAGATTGTGTCCAAGATATCTGATCTGATCAAGAAGCTGGAAATACAGGAGGACGAGCTGTCCAGGAAGATGAGTCACGTGGGAGATGTGTCGTGTCAACCGACCCAATAAGACTCTTACAAGAAAGTGACATTACAGTAAGTAGTCATGGAGGGATGAGGACACAGGGATGGGGAGAGGTCAGATTGAGGAGGATCTGGATGAGGTTTGATCTCACTGACCTTATACCGACTATAGGGATATTGTCACCAATGTAACATCAGAGCTCGGGGTCATGTCCCAGACAATATTGCTGGATGTGGACACTGCTGATAGATGGGTGAAGATATCAGAAGATCTGAAAACAGCAACAAGATCAGGAGAACAAGAAAACCAAAATCACCAGGAAGATTTGTGGATTACTCTCAGGTGTTGAGCAGATGTGTCTTCTCCTCAGGACACATTACTGGGAGGTAGAGTGGAACCAGATAGGAGACTGTGAGTTGGATTGTCCTATCCCAGTATAGAAAGGGAAGGAGGCAGTCAGATATGGACTTAATGATAAATCTTGGTGTTTGGATATGTATAATGGAGGATATAATGTGTGGCACAACTCTGATGTATTAACCCTCAGTGTAAAGCCAAAATATCCGACACTTGGAGTCTTCTTAGACTATGAGGCCGGCGTCTGTCCTTCTATGAGCTTGTGACCCCATCAGACACTTACACACCTTTAACGCCTCCTTCACTGAACCCCTACATGTTTTTCATCTATGTGAAAGAGGGCCTCTGTTACAATAAGAAGCTGAGGCCGATGTCGTCCTCGTCACATTATAATGACATTATTTCATGCACATGGACACATCTGTATATAGCGAGTTATCAGCAGGACCCTCTAATAATACAATTATATGGCGGAGTCAGGGGGATTGTTCCTATTGTTTTTTCTCTTCCTGTAGATCAGATGCGAATCAATGATTGAGCAGAATGTAAATATTAATGGGGTGAATTGTCCTGAGACTGATAATTGCTATTCAGTAAAGGGTTAATCCTATCTGATAAAGTGCTGGTATATAGCTGGGATATGTCAGCACTTTATGACTCCCGGGACCCCACCGATCCTGAGAATAAAGGGGCTGCAGCATTAGTTCAGCCTCCTGCACATCGGAGCTCTGGACTCCCCCATGCAGGAGCTGCAGTATGGCCGCAGTGATGGGGCCATCAGGTCCGGAGCGCCCTGTGCAGGGTAAACGGAGGGGACCAGCACTAAATCAGCTCTGTGGCCCCTTCATTCTCAGGGTCTGTGGGCCCCCTCATTCTCAGCTCTGTGCCCCTTCATTCTCAGGGTTGTGGCCCCATCCATTCTCAGGGTCTGTGGCCCCTTCATTCTCAGGGTCTGTGGCCCCTTTATTCTCAGCTCTATGGCCCCTCCATTCTCAGAGTCTGTGGCCCTTCATTCTCGGGGTCTGTGGCCCCTCCATTCTCAGCTCTGTGGCCCCTTCATTCTCAGCTCTGTGGCCCCTTCATTCTCAGGGTCTGTGGCCCCTTCATTCTCAGGGTCTGTGGCCCCTTTATTCTCAGGGTCTGTGGCCCCTTCATTCTCAGCTCTATGGCCCCTCCATTCTCAGAGTCTGTGGCCCCTTCATTCTCAGGGTCTGTGGCCCCTCCATTCTCAGCTCTGTGGCCCCTTCATTCTCAGGGTCTGTGGCCCCTTCATTCTCAGGGTCTGTGGCCCCTTCATTCTCAGGGTCTGTGGCCCCTTCATTCTCAGGGTCTGTGGCCCCTTCATTCTCAGGGTCTGTGGCCCCTTTATTCTCAGGGTCTGTGGCCCCTTCATTCTCAGGGTCTGTGGCCCCTTCATTCTCAGGGTCTGTGGCCCCTTCATTCTCAGCTCTATGGCCCCTCCATTCTCAGCTCTGTGGCCCCTTCATTCTCAGGTCTGTGGCCCCTTTATTCTCAGGGTCTGTGGCCCCTTCATTCTCAGCTCTATGGCCCCTCCATTCTCAGCTCTGTGGCCCCTTCATTCTCGGGGTCTGTGGCCCCTTCATTCTCAGCTCTATGGCCCCTCCATTCTCAGGGTCTGTGGCCCCTTTATTCTCAGGGTCTGTGGCCCCTTCATTCTCAGGGTCTGTGGCCCCTTCATTCTCGGGGTCTATGGCCCCTCCATTCTCAGCTCTGTGGCCCCTTCATTCTCAGCTCTGTGGCCCCTTCATTCTCAGGGTCTGTGGCCCCTTCATTCTCGGGTCTGTGACCCTTCCATTCTCAGCTCTGTGGCCCCTTCATTCTCAGCTCTGTGGCCCCTTCATTCTCAGCTCTATGGCCCCTCCATTCTCAGGGTCTGTGGCCCCTTCATTCTCGGGGTCTATGGCCCCTCCATTCTCAGCTCTGTGGCCCCTTCATTCTCAGGTCTGTGGCCCCTTCATTCTCGGGTCTGTGACCCTTCCATTCTCAGCTCTGTGGCACCTTCATTCTCAGCTCTGTGGCCCCTTCATTCTCAGCTCTATGGCCCCTCCATTCTCAGGGTCTGTGGCCCCTTCATTCTCGGGTCTATGGCCCCTCCATTCTCAGCTCTGTGGCCCCTTCATTCTCGGGGTCTGTGGCCCCTTCCTTCTCAGCTCTGTGGCCCCTTCATTCTCGGGGTCTGTGGGGTCCGCACCAATCAGTGATGACATATTCCAGCTATATCTGACCTCGGGAAAGCCCCCTGTAATCTCCCCGATATTTACAGCAGGTTTAGGGGACCCGGGTGACGGGTGATCAGCTTCTCTATATTAGTGTTGATCCACAGGGTTGTGTGGGATGCTGGGAGTTGTAGTCCCCATTGTGTATCAGATCTCGTCACTGTTACGTGAAGTGAAATAAAGATTTCCATTTCTGTAATTGATTTCTCTCCATAAATATATAGGATGTATGATAAATATTTGGGGTGACGACTGCTGGGACCCCTGATGCCGAGTGATCACCCGCTTCTGTGTCTCGCGCTGTAGACTGCTGGTGGCCGCTCGTTGGTTTGGCCGGTTCTTCGGCACTTTCCCGCCGACTCTCCCACACTCAGCAGCACTCGTTCTGCCCAGAGCTGCAGTGTTCTGAGAGCCGCTGTCAGACATCTGTGGTGGTGGATTATCCCTACAGAACAAATAGATCAGCCGTCCAAAATCAGACACGCTGGACCCTTATTTCCCCCGAGTTCGGGTGACACTAGTCCGATGAGTGTGGGGCCATAAGGTGGAAGGGACTGAAGACAGAATTGTGATTCCAAAACTGAGGATCCATCGGGGTCCCGGGGGCCGACGTCCTCACATGAACCGTTCTAGGCCGGAGTCACCCATAAACAATGGTTCACACATACAATAAATCTATCCTCACACAGACACATCAGGAGTAAACGTTCATCCCCTCCAGATCTGTCCAGTGATTATTTACATTTATTTTTATATTTCCGGCTCCTGATTTGCTCTTAATGCAATGAAGGTGACACTTGGCCGTCAGATGAATGAACCTTTATTATAACTGCAGTCCAACATAATCGATGATTCATCTTCACACTGGACCGGGGGTCTCAAGCTCGGCTGGGTATATGGGCCGCAAACAGAAAAAAAATTGAATTTAACAAGCCGCATTCTTTCCAGGATAAGATGACATTTTCTATAATAACCTTTTTTCCCCATACAACTTTTGTTGCACAGCTTCTGCATCCACACCTTTGCAGTAGAAAACTTCACAGAGCAGGCTGCATGGGATAACAAGCTTTTACTTTTTACAACATGAGGTAAAAGGAAAATGCACAGTCATTTCAGCATTGCATCAGGAAACAGGAACAAAATGAAAGTGAAACTACAAATGAGACTATTTCTGATACAATACATTAAACAGAAGGAAACGTTACACAACATCGCCATCTACTGTCAGGTCAGCATAAAGTCCTCCTTTTACTTATAAGTCCTAATCTGTTGCATATGCTAACACCCTTTCTCAACAGATATTTGTTCAGTTATGTCACTATTGTTTTTCTCATTTTTTGTTTCAACTGAAATCATAATGTCTTCATTTAAATCTTCAATGAATGTCACACTGTTACTCACTGTAACTCTGTCTGTTTTGGGATCTAAGATTCTATATCCTTTGCAGTTTTCACTATATCCAACGAATATTCCTTCCATGGATCTGTTTTGAAGTTTGGAACGTTTTTCTGTTGGAATGAATATAAAAACTTTACATCCAAAAACTTTTAAATGATTGACACTTGGTTTCATACCTTGCCACAGTTCATATGGAGTTTTCTTCAGTTTTCTGCAAAAAGTCGGTTCTGTAGATATGTAGCTGTCATTGCTGCCTCACCCCAATATTCCTCTGGTAGTTTAGAATCTGTCAGCATACATCTCATCATTTCTGTTAGAGTTCTGTTTTTCCTTTCTGCTACTCCATTTTGTTCAGGTGTGTATGGAACAGTTTTCTGATGTTCTATTCCATTTTGTCTTAAGTAGTCTTCTATTCTGTGACCTGTAAATTCACCTCCATTATCACTTCTGATGACAATTGGCTTCCTTTGAAATTTGTTACTTGATCTTGTTACATAGTCTACAAGTTTATCAAAAACTTCACTTTTGTTCTTAATTAAGTATGTGACTGTGTATCTTGAGTAGTCGTCTATAAAAGTCAACATGTATCTATTGCCTCCTGATGTTGGGTCTTGGGTCCACATACGTCAGTATGCACCAAATCAAGTGGTTTTTCGCTTTTCATCTCACTTTCTTTTGTAATAGATATCCTTGTGGCTTTGGATTTTATACAACATTCACATCTTATGGTAATTGAGCAATCTGATATCTTTAAATCTTTTGTCAATTCTTTTCTCTGTAGTTCCCTTATACTGTCCCGGTGTCTATGTCCTAGACGTCTATGCCACATGTGAATACAGTTTTTGTGATCATGTGTACATACCTTCATCTGTTCCTTTGGTTTGTCAAAATAATATAATTGTTCATCTGCCTTGACTTTGGTTATCAACTTGTTTCCTGCAATAATTGCATACTCATTATCTTTGAATTTTACTGTAAGTCCTTTTGCTGTTAAACGTTTCACAGATAATAATCCGCCTTCCAATTTTGGAACATGCAACACATCACCACCCCCGGGTTAGCCCCCCCTTAGTGAGAATTTGGGTAAAAAATGATTACATTCGTTAGATCTTTGTTAGATCCGGTTTGATCAACCAAAACTAACGTTAGATCACCCCTACAAAATGAGATATTTACGATCTTTTCCAGGGGGGGCTAACCCGTAGCTAGCCCCCCCAACTTTGAAATTTGCCGTTTTTTGGATGGATTCTGATAGATATTCGTTAGATCCGGTTTGATCAGCAAAAATTAACGTTAGATCTCCTTTCGTTCCCGAGATATTGGGGGTGTCAGGTGGGGGGTTAGGTACAGGTTAGCCCCCCTAATTTGAAATTTGCCATTTTTTGGATGGATTCTGATAGATATTCGTTAGATCCGGTTTGATCAGCAAAAATTAACGTTAGATCTCCTTTCGTTCCCGAGATATTGGGGGTGTCAGGTGGGGGGTTAGGTACAGGTTAGCCCCCCCTAATTTGAAATTTGCCATTTTTTGGATGGATTCTGATAGATATTCGTTAGATCCGGTTTGATCAGCAAAAATTAACGTTAGATCTCCTTTCGTTCCCGAGATATTGGGGGTGTCAGGTGGGGGGTTAGGTACAGGTTAGCCCCCCCTAATTTGAAATTTGACGTTTTTTGGATGGATTCTGATAGATATTCGTTAGATCCGTTTCAGCATCGGTCCTGAGGTGTAGATGGAGAAGAGGAGGGGTCCATTTGGGGGAGACCGACAGAGAGAGAGTGAAGTGAGGAGGTGGTGAGTGAGTGGGACAATCTGAAAGTTCGGTCAGTGAGTCATTCTCGTCCCCCATGATGCCTACAGGCCCGCCTCTTCACAATCATTGCAGCACACTGCCCCCCTTCCTCGCCGCGACACTTCGCCAGTGAAGTCCGGATGCTGTCCACAACTGGCCCCCGCCGAAGTCACCGCTGCTCAAACGGATCTAACGAATACAGTATCTATCAGAATCCATATAAAAACCGGCACATTTCACAGGACAGGGGGCTTGTTTATTGCGTAGCAAGTTGTATTTTTCCTTGGCACCACTTTGGAGTGCATATAATGTTTTCTATAACTTTTGTTGTTTAGGAGAGGGAAAATTAAAAAAAAATTAATTACGCTAATGTTTTTTGAGTTTTATTTTTAGTTAATTTCCCGTGCGGTAAAAATAATAGAATAACTTTATTCTCCGTGTCAGGTCGGACACACCGATACCAAATTTATGCAATTTTTTTTTTTTTTTTTACTACTTTTAAAAAGTAAAACGTTTTTTTTTAAATAATGAGAGAGGATTTGGTCTCGCCGCATGCGCAGCCCCGCAGAGCTTTTATGTGTCTGACTACGGAGCTGTGGGATGCCTCCTTTTTTGCGGGAAGAGTTGTAGTTTTTATTCGGACCATTTTGGGGTATATCTGATTTTTTTATCGCGTTTTATGCCTTTTTTTGTGACTCAAACAGTGAAAAAAATAGAAATTATGGCTTTTTTATTTTTTATGGCGTTTACAGTCTGGAATAAATATTAAAATATTTAATTTTTGGGGGTTGGGATCCCACCTGACGGTAGGACAGCTGGGATCCCGCGATTGCCGACGGGGCTAGCTGGGGCTGCCATTCCCCGTCCGACGTGAAAACTCTATGGCGGAGGAATAAGGCCCGGCTAGCCCCGTCGGCAAAAGTCAATGGACGGTCGTCAAGGGGTTAAAAAAGCCTGTACATAGACTAAACAAAAACACCTCATGTGGTCTCATTTTTAATCAATTTAATTATCAAAAAAAAAATCTTACTTATTAGTACAGTGAAAAACACAGGTAAAAGTAATACCTTACAGAAATAGATATTTACCAGTGAGAACCTGAAAGTTTAGGACTGCAAATCCCTGTAATATCAATAGAACATGTACATTTTACATCTAGACGGAGTTCCTGAGTTATCGGTGTTTGACTTATACAAAAAACACAGAAAATTACTAATGTGACCAGATATAAATGTATTCAAATGTTTAATCTCATAGAATATCAATAATAATTAACAATAAATGTTCACGAAAGATGTAGTCTGTATCTAAAGGATAGAAGGACTGAAAACTCCCATGAGTGCAAAGTAACTGAAACAAAAGAAAGAAGAACACTAACGTTACCCCAACTCCGGGGCTACTGTTCTTCTTCTTTCCTTTGTTTGAGTTATTTGGCACTCATGGGAATTTTCAGTCCTTCTATTCGTTAGATACAGCCTACATCTTTCGTGAACATTTATTGTTAATTATTATTGATATTCTATGAGATTAAACATTTGAATAAATTTATATCTAGTCAAATTAGTAATTTTCTGTGTTTTTTGTACAAGTCAAACACCGATAACTCAGGAACTCCGTCTAGATGTCAAAATGTACATGTTCTATTTATATTACAGGGATTTGCAGTCCTAAACTTTCAGGTTTTCACTGTTAAATATCTATTTCTATAAGGTATTACTTTTACTTGTTGTGAGGAAAGGAACTGCCACCATTTTGGATATTGGCCTGCTCCAGCCTCCATTTTGGTCTGAGCTTGGCCCAGTGAAGATATTTTGCCTGACTTCACATAGTTCCAGGCAATGGCCAGGCCTTTTAGTATGCTAAGCAATTCAGGCCCCTGTTTGAATAAGAAGGTCATTAGTATGCTAAGTAATTCACCCCAAAACAGAGTTTACAGCTCAATGTGAATAGCCAGGCCTGATTAGTATGCGTGCTTCAAAGCTGGAGGCTTCAATTAGACTATACCTTTCAGCAAGACCATGAAAACACAGCTATTGTTTTTCCCCGACACGAAGGCTCCGTTCTAGGATTATGAATTATGAGCACATCTTTGTAGGTACATTCTCATAAAAATATCTGTGTGACCCGGTGGACCTCGGGCACTTGATGGTGCAACTCCCAAGTCGGTGATGGCTTGGGGGGATGAGATATGGAGATTGGCCATCCACAATGTCCCAATCGGGCCAGGTTTGATATCCATGCGACAGGCAAAACATACTGCATCCACTGGTACCTCTCGTGTCCTGATCCGATCGTCCTGGAGAAAGTTAACCCCTTTGTTAGATATTGGGAATAAATTCTGCCAGGGAGCTAAGGGTGGAGATTATCTTCCCACCCTCGGACACAGAGGGGAGGGACCTAGCAGGTTTAAGAACTGGGAGCTCTGGGCAGACTGGATCCATTTTTCTCACAGCAGCAAGAAGCACAAGAGACAGACCTGCCAAGGGAGCAGCGGCACACGTTTTGGGGGACTGTCCAGCAACTAAGACTTTCACCTGGGGATCGCAGAGCTCCCTGCCTCCTCATGTCCATACAACCTGGTAATATTGACCTCTAGCTAATACCTCTAAGCCTTGTATCATTATTGTTGTATTTTACTCTGACTGCAAATCCATTGTAATTCCGTTGTATAGCTTACTGTATATTTCTGTAATTATCTAGTGCGCCCTTAAGGCAATTAAACCATAAAATTAATCTTGGGCTGATGCTTTTACTCTGATCACGAATCTTAGAATACCCAGTGGGTAACAGGACACCCTCCCCGGCGGCCATTTGGTCTAGGTGTAGTTCCCTTACTGACCTGAGACAAAGGGGGCGCCGGAGAGCTGTGCCTGTGGAGTTACGTCACATTGGTGACGTGGAAGGACGGGGGCATCCTTCACACTTGTGTTTTTCACTGTACTAATAAGTAAGATTTTTTTTTGATAATTAAATTGATTAAAAATGAGACCACATGAGGAGTTTTTGTTTAGTCTATGTACAGGCTTTTTTAACCCCTTGACGACCGTCCATTGACTTTTGCCGACGGGGCTAGCTGGGCCTTATTCCTCCGCCATAGAGTTTTCACGTCGGACAGGGAATGACAGCCCCAGCTAGCCCCATCGGCAATCGCGGGATCCCAGCTGTCCTACCGTCAGCTGGGATCCCAACCCCCAAAAATTAAATATTTTAATATTTATTCCACACGGTAAACGCCATAAAAAATAAAAAAGCCATAATTTCTATTTTTTTCACTGTTTGAGTCACAAAAAAAGGCATAAAACGAGATAAAAAAATCGGATATACCCCAAAATGGTCCAAATAAAAACTACAACTCTTCCCGCAAAAAAGGAGGCATCCCACAGCTCCGTAGTCAGACACATAAAAGCTCTACGGGGCTGCGCATGCGGCGAGACCAAATCCTCTCTCATTATTTAAAAAAAACGTTTTACTTTTTAAAAGTAGTTAAAAAAAGAAATGACATAAATTTGGTATCGGTGTCCGACCTGACACGGAGAATAAAGTTATTCTATTATTTTTACCACACGGGAAATTAACTAAAAATAAAACTCAAAAAACATTAGCGTAATTAATTTTTTTTTAAATTTTCCCTCTCCTAAACAACAAAAGTGATACAAAACATTATATGCACTCCAAAGTGGTGCCAAGGAAAAATACAACATGCTACGCAATAAACAAGCCCCCTGTCCTGTGAAATGTGCCGGTTTTTATATGGATTCTGATAGATACTGTATTCGTTAGATCCGTTTGAGCAGCGGTGACTTCGGCGGGGGCCAGTTGTGGACAGCATCCGGACTTCACTGGCGAAGTGTCGCGGCGAGGAAGGGGGGCAGTGTGCTGCAATGATTGTGAAGAGGCGGCCTGTAGGCATCATGGGGGACGAGAATGACTCACTGACCGAACTTTCAGATTATCCCACTCACTCACCACCTCCTCACTTCACTCTCTCTCTCTGTTGGTCTCCCCCAAATGGACCCCTCCTCTTCTCCATCTACACCTCAGGACCGATGCTGAAACGGATCTAACGAATATCTATCAGAATCCATCCAAAAAACGTCAAATTTCAAATTAGGGGGGGCTAACCTGTACCTAACCCCCCACCTGACACCCCCAATATCTCGGGAACGAAAGGAGATCTAACGTTAATTTTTGCTGATCAAACCGGATCTAATGAATATCTATCAGAATCCATCCAAAAAACGGCAAATTTCAAATTAGGGGGGGGCTAACCTGTACCTAACCCCCACCTGACACCCCCAATATCTCGGGAACGAAAGGAGATCTAACGTTAATTTTTGCTGATCAAACCGGATCTAACGAATATCTATCGGAATCCATCCAAAAAACTGCAAATTTAAAATTAGGGGGGCTAACCCCCCACCTGACACCCCCAATATCTCGGGAACAAAAGGAGATCTAACGTTAATTTTTGCTGATCAAACCGGATCTAACGAATATCTATCAGAATCCATCCAAAAAACGTCAAATTTCAAATTAGGGGGGGCTAACCCCCCACCTGACACCCCCAATATCTCGGGAACGAAAGGAGATCTAACGTTAATTTTTGCTGATCAAATCGGATCTAACGAATATCTATCAGAATCCATCCAAAAAACGGCAAATTTAAAATTAGGGGGGGCTAACCTGTACCTAACCCCCCACCTGACACCCCCAATATCTCGGGAACGAAAGGAGATCTAACGTTAATTTTTGCTGATCAAACCGGATCTAACGAATATCTATCAGAATCCATCCAAAAAACGGCAAATTTCAAATTAGGGGGGGATAACCTGTACCTAACCCCCCAACCTGACACCCCCAATATCTCGGGAACGAAAGGAGATCTAACGTTAATTTTTGCTGATCAAACCGGATCTAACGAATATCTATCAGAATCCATCCAAAAAACAGCAAATTTCAAATTAGGGGGGCTAACCTGTACCTAACCCCCCACCTGACACCCCCAATATCTCGGGAACGAAAGGAGATCTAACGTTAATTTTTGCTGATCAAACCGGATCTAACGAATATCTATCAGAATCCATCCAAAAAACGTCAAATTTCAAATTAGGGGGGCTAACCCCCCACCTGACACCCCCAATATCTCGGGAACGAAAGGAGATCTAACGTTAATTTTTGCTGATCAAACCGGATCTAACGAATATCTATCAGAATCCATCCAAAAAACGGCAAATTTCAAATTAGGGGGGCTAACCTGTACCTAACCCCCCACCTGACACCCCCAATATCTCGGGAACGAAAGGAGATCTAACGTTAATTTTTGCTGATCAAACCGGATCTAATGAATATCTATCAGAATCCATCCAAAAAACGGCAAATTTCAAATTAGGGGGGGGCTAACCTGTACCTAACCCCCCACCTGACACCCCCAATATCTCGGGAACGAAAGGAGATCTAACGTTAATTTTTGCTGATCAAACCGGATCTAACGAATATCTATCGGAATCCATCCAAAAAACTGCAAATTTAAAATTAGGGGGGCTAACCCCCCACCTGACACCCCCAATATCTCGGGAACAAAAGGAGATCTAACGTTAATTTTTGCTGATCAAACCGGATCTAACGAATATCTATCAGAATCCATCCAAAAAACGTCAAATTTCAAATTAGGGGGGGCTAACCCCCCACCTGACACCCCCAATATCTCGGGAACGAAAGGAGATCTAACGTTAATTTTTGCTGATCAAATCGGATCTAACGAATATCTATCAGAATCCATCCAAAAAACGGCAAATTTAAAATTAGGGGGGGCTAACCTGTACCTAACCCCCCACCTGACACCCCCAATATCTCGGGAACGAAAGGAGATCTAACGTTAATTTTTGCTGATCAAACCGGATCTAACGAATATCTATCAGAATCCATCCAAAAAAACGGCAAATTTCAAATTAGGGGGGGATAACCTGTACCTAACCCCCCAACCTGACACCCCCAATATCTCGGGAACGAAAGGAGATCTAACGTTAATTTTTGCTGATCAAACCGGATCTAACGAATATCTATCAGAATCCATCCAAAAAACAGCAAATTTCAAATTAGGGGGGCTAACCTGTACCTAACCCCCCACCTGACACCCCCAATATCTCGGGAACGAAAGGAGATCTAACGTTAATTTTTGCTGATCAAACCGGATCTAACGAATATCTATCAGAATCCATCCAAAAAACGTCAAATTTCAAATTAGGGGGGCTAACCCCCCACCTGACACCCCCAATATCTCGGGAACGAAAGGAGATCTAACGTTAATTTTTGCTGATCAAACCGGATCTAACGAATATCTATCAGAATCCATCCAAAAAACGTCAAATTTCAAATTAGGGGGGGCTAACCCCCCACCTGACACCCCCAATATCTCGGGAACAAAAGGAGATCTAACGTTAATTTTTGCTGATCAAACCGGATCTAACGAATATCTATCAGAATCCATCCAAAAAACGGCAAATTTCAAAGTTTGGGGGGGCTAGCTACGGGTTAGCCCCCCCCCTGGAAAAGATCGTAAATATCTCATTTTGTAGGGGTGATCTAACGTTAATTTTGGTTGATCAAACCGGATCTGTAGCGCCCGCGTCCCTGCCTGCTGCCAGACAGGGACGTCGCTCTCCTCACCTGCGCTCAGCGTCCTCAGTGCTCCCAGCCTCCTCTGCGCCTCTGGCATCCTCGGCGTCCTCCTTCCGCCCTGCTGGTCCCGCGCGCTCCTTCCCTGCTGCTGGCCTTAGGGCGCGCGCCCGCACCCTCCCCCGCTCTTAAAGGAGACGCGCGCATTTTCCAAATCAGTCTCCAGCCAATGCTGGTGGACTCCACCCTATATTAAGGGCTTCCTCCTTAATGGAGGTGCCCGAGCAATGTTGTTTCTGTACAGTCTAACTCTGCTTCAGCCATCAGCTCCTGTTTCCAGTTGCCTGCTTGTTACCTGTCTGTTTGCCTGTCGGCCATCTGACTGCAGCTCTATCCAGAAGTTCGGACATCTTCAGCAGAGATCCCCGGCTGTTGCCTGCTCACCTGGGAGCGATCATCTGCCATCCGACTGCAGCTCTATCCAGAGGTTCGGACATCATCTGCGGAGATCCCCGGCTATTGCAGAGACTCTTGCCTGCTCACCTGGGAGCGATCATCTGCCATCCGACTGCAGCTCTATCTAGAGGTTCGGACATCATCAGCAGAGATCCCCGGCTATTCCAGAGACTCTTGCCTGCTCACCTGGGAGCGATCATCTGCCATCCGACTGCAGCCTACCAGGAGGCTCCACCAGCTCAGGTCGTATATGCCTGTTTGTCTAGAGACTGCCTTGGTCACTTACCGTGACAAACCTGCCTGTCCAGAGACTGCCCTGGTCACTTGCCGTGACAACCTGCCTGCCCAGAGACTGCCCTGGTCACTTGCCGTGACAAACCTGCCTGCCCAGAGACTGCCCTGGTCACTTGCCGTGACAACCTGCCTGTCCAGAGACTGCCCTGGTCACTTGCCGTGACAACCTGCCTGTCCAGAGACTGCCCAGGTCACTTGCCGTGACAACCTGCCTGTCCAGAGACTGCCCAGGTCACTTGCCGTGACAACCTGCCTGTCCAGAGACTGCCCAGGTCACTTGCCGTGACAACCTGCCTGTCCAGAGACTGCCCAGGTCACTTGCCGTGACAACCTGCCTGTCCAGAGACTGCCCAGGTCACTTGCCGTGACAACCTGCCTGTCCAGAGACTGCCCAGGTCACTTGCCGTGACAACCTGCCTGTCCAGAGACTGCCCAGGTCACTTGCCGTGACAACCTGCCTGTCCAGAGACTTCCTTGGTCACTTATTGTGACAACCTGCCTGTCCAGAGACTGCCTGGCTAATTGCCGTGATTCCCTGTCCTATTCCCGGATGCCACCGCTCTCTTGCAAGTAAATTGTCTTGTATAATAAAGCTTAGTGGTTCCACCAACCAGACCCGTTTCCGTCAGTGGTTCCACCTACCAGACCCGTTACAGTTTGCTCGGGCCATGGAACCCGGTGGCACCCAAACCCCTTCACTTCCGGAACTGTGTCATGAGCTGTCTCGCCAGAGGTCTCAACAGGAGGCTATCCTGGGTCACCTGCGGAACGTCAATTCCCGCTTGGACACTCTGAATCCATCACCAGCAACCACCGCTGGAGCCATGACTCATAATCCGGCAGTCCCGCTGACTCCCAATTCCGTGGTTTCCATTCCCGGTCCCCGACTTTCAGCTCCTCCTAGGTATGGAGGCGACCCTGTTATGGCTCGGGGTTTCATTAACCAGTGCACCCTGCATTTCGAACTCCTGGCACACCAGTTTAATTCTGACCAGGCCAAAATTGCCTTCATCATGTCCCATCTCACCGGAGAGGCTCTGGCCTGGCTTAATCCTCTCTGGGAGAGAGAAGATCCTCTGGTGTCAGACCTGCCTGCTTTTCTCTCGGCCTTCCGGAGGGTATTCGACGAACCTGAACGGAAGACCTCCTCTGCATCATCTCTGTTGCGTCTCCGTCAGGGAAGTCTCACCGTTGGTCAATATGCCATACGGTTCCGTACTCTAGCCTCAGAACTGGCTTGGGACAATGAAGCTCTAATTTCGGTCTTCTGGGAGGGTCTGTCCGGCCGTATTAAAGACGAACTTGCCGGTCGGGACATTCCAACCTCGCTTGATGATTTAATAAATCTTGCCAATCGGATTGATCTACGGTTCCAGGAACGAGCCAAAGAGGTCACCCGTGAAAAAAAGTTTCCTCATTTAACCCCTTCCGTTTCTCCCCAGGTGCACACTGCTGAGCCTATGCAGGTCGACCAGACCAAGATGGTCAAAGCCCGTCAGGACTCACGCCGTGCCGAGAAAAGTTGCTTCTACTGCGGCAGTAAGGAGCACTGGATCCGAACCTGTCCGGAGAAGTCGGGAAACGCCTGTGTCTAGGTTCGCTCGGAGAGGTCAATCTAGACAAAAATAAATCCTCTTCATCTCTGCTGCTCTCGGTCTCAATTCTTCTCGGTAAGAACCGTTACTTCGAGATGGCCCAACTTGATTCTGGAGCAGCTGGGAATCTCGTGTCACAGGCTCTAGTAGAGAAGTATCGCATTCCCACCAAACCTCTTGTTGAACCAGTATCTGTTGCTGCTGTGGATGGGGGTCTCCTACCTCGTCCCATCCGACTTATCACCGAAGCCATAACCCTGCAGGTGGGAATGTTGCATTCTGAGAGCATCTCATTTCATGTTCTGCCTGGACTCTCTCATGCTTTCTTACTAGGTCTGCCTTGGCTCCAAAAGCATGCACCTGTGCTTGACTGGCAGAATGGAGAGATTCTTCGCTGGGGACAGGACTGTCATAAAACGTGTCTGGTGCCTGTTCATCCCGTCTGTCCTTCTCCTACTCCTGCTAATCTACCAGGACTCCCGATTCCATATTGGTCATTTGCTGATGTCTTCAATAAAAAGGAAGCAGAGACATTACCCCCGCATAGACCATATGATTGCCCGATCGACCTGCTACCCGGTACCATGCCTCCCCGTGGGCGTATTTACCCGTTGTCCGCTGCTGAGACCAGGTCGATGTCCGAATATATCGAGGAGAACTTAGCAAAAGGATTCATCCGGAAATCTACCTCCCCAGCGGGAGCAGGTTTCTTCTTCGTAAAAAAGAAGGACGGATCTCTCCGTCCCTGTATTGACTACAGAGGCCTAAATTTGATCACGGTGAAGAATAAGTACCCTCTTCCGCTCATTCCAGAATTGTTTGATCGTCTTAGAGGGGCTAGAGTCTTCACCAAACTAGATCTTCGTGGAGCATACAACCTGGTTCGTATCCGTCGAGGAGATGAATGGAAGACGGCATTCAACACCCGGGACGGCCACTACGAGTACTTGGTGATGCCCTTTGGTCTCTGTAATGCTCCAGCAGTCTTTCAGGAGTTGGTCAATGACATCTTCCGGGACCTCCTCTACTCCTGCGTTGTGGTGTACCTTGACGACATCTTGGTCTTCTCTCCGGATCTTCAGTCTCACCGGAGGGATGTTCGTCAGGTTCTGCTCAGGCTCAGGCAGAATCACCTCTTCGCCAAATATGAGAAGTGCCTCTTTGAGCAGACATCGCTTCCGTTTCTGGGCTACATCATTTCTCAGACAGGCCTACGAATGGATCCGGAGAAATTGTCTGCCATCGAGAAGTGGCCCCGACCGGAGGGGTTGAAGGCCATTCAGCGGTTCCTGGGATTTGCCAACTATTACCGTCTCTTCATACCACACTTCTCTTCCAGGACTGCGCCAATCTCCGCGCTCACCCGCAAGGATGCTAACCCCAAACAGTGGACGCCCGAAGCAGAGGAGGCCTTCCTTTCTCTAAAACAGGCCTTCTCTTCCGCTCCAGTGCTGCATCGCCCGGATGGCAACAAGCAGTTCTTCCTGGAGGTGGACGCTTCCTCTGCTGGAGCCGGAGCGGTACTTACCCAAAAAGCTTCATCCGGGAGGATGGTATCCTGCGGTTTCTTCTCCAAACTCTTCTCCTCCTCCGAGCGCAACTACTCCATAGGAGACCGAGAGTTATTGGCCATCAAGTTGGCATTGGAGGAGTGGCGTTACCTACTCGAAGGGGCTCTTCATCTGGTAATCATTTACACGGACCACAAGAATCTGGCATACCTCCAGCATGCCCAGAGACTTAACCCTCGCCAAGCCCGGTGGTCCTTGATTTTTGCCCGCTTCGATTTTCTTTTGCATTTTCGCCCAGCTGACAAAAACATCAAGGCGGATGCCTTGTCTCGGTCTTTCCTGGTGTCGGATCTCGAGGAGGAACCTAAGCATATCATCGATCCCGCCAGAGTGATGCAGGTGGCTCCCGTGAGTTTAAATCGTCTCCCTCCTGGTAAGACGTTCGTATCAGAAACTGATCGGAAGAGAATCCTACATTGGGGTCATTCATCTAAACTCGCTGGCCACGCTGGTCAAAAAAAGACCCTCCAACTCATTACCCGGCATTATTGGTGGCCTACCCTGCACAAAGACGTAATAGACTTTGTTTCTGCCTGTGTTTCCTGTGCCCGCAACAAAGTTCCGAGACACCTGCCTACCGGCCGTCTTCTTCCGCTTCCTGTACCCGCTGCCCCCTGGCAGCATATAGCCATGGACTTCATTACTGATCTTCCCGTCTCTGCTGGTTGTACAGTCATTTGGGTGGTCACTGACCGCTTTTCCAAGATGGCTCACTTCATTCCTCTGCCAGGTCTTCCGTCTGCACCCGAGTTGGCTAAAGACTTTATCCGCCACATCTTCCGTCTTCATGGTCTGCCTCGTCACATTGTGTCGGATCACCTCACGTTTCTGGAGAGCCACTTGTAAGTTGCTAGACGTCACCCTGGATTTTTCCTCCGCTTACCACCCACAGTCCAATGGACAAGTTGAACGAATAAATCAGAATTTGACCAGTTATCTTCGACACTTCGTTAATGCCCACCATTCTGACTGGGTGGAGCTCCTGCCTTGGGCCGAATTCTCCTACAATAATCATGAGAGCGAATCTTCCACCAAGTCTCCGTTTTTTGTAGTCTTTGGTCAACACCCTCGGATCCCTGTCCCTGTTTCCATCTCTGTGGACAATCCAGCTGCGGAATCTCTGGTTAGAGAATTCTCCTCCATCTGGGAGAGTACCCGGTCCGCACTCATTCAGTCATCCGAGCGCATGAAAAGACATGCTGACAAAAAACGTCTGGATCCTCCTCAATTCCGTCCTGGGGACAAAGTCTGGCTTTCGTCCAAATATGTTCGACTCAAAATTCCGTCCTACAAGTTAGGTCCTCGGTTCATCGGTCCTTTTGAGATCATCAGTCAGATCAACCCGGTGTCCTATAAATTGAAACTCCCGGTCAATTTGCGAATTCCTAATTCTTTTCATGTATCTCTCCTCAAACCTGTGGTTCTTAACTCTTTTTTTAAGTCTACAGGTACACCTCCTGCTCCAGTGTCTGCTGATGATGAATTTGAGGTAGAGAACATTCTGGCCACAAAAAGGGTAGGAAAAAAGACTTATTTTTTGGTGGATTGGAAGGGGTTTGGTCCTGAGGAGAGAACCTGGGAACCTCGGGAGAACATCCATGCCCCTCTCATCCTAGCTAAATTTTTTTCTGGCCTAAAAAGGGGGGGGCCTAGAGGGGGGGTGCTGTAGCGCCCGCGTCCCTGCCTGCTGCCAGACAGGGACGTCACTCTCCTCACCTGCGCTCAGCGTCCTCAGTGCTCCCAGCCTCCTCTGCGCCTCTGGCATCCTCGGCGTCCTCCTTCCGCCCTGCTGGTCCCGCGCGCTCCTTCCCTGCTGCTGGCCTTAGGGCGCGCGCCCGCACCCTCCCCCGCTCTTAAAGGAGACGCGCGCATTTTCCAAATCAGTCTCCAGCCAATGCTGGTGGACTCCACCCTATATTAAGGGCTTCCTCCTTAATGTAGGTGCCCGAGCAATGTTGTTTCTGTGCAGTCTAACTCTGCTTCAGCCATCAGCTCCTGTTTCCAGTTGCCTGCTTGTTACCTGTCTGTTTGCCTGTCGGCCATCTGACTGCAGCTCTATCCAGAAGTTCGGACATCTTCAGCAGAGATCCCCGGCTGTTGCCTGCTCACCTGGGAGCGATCATCTGCCATCTGACTGCAGCTCTATCCAGAGGTTCGGACATCATCTGCGGAGATCCCCGGCTATTGCAGAGACTCTTGCCTGCTCACCTGGGAGCGATCATCTGCCATCCGACTGCAGCTCTATCTAGAGGTTCGGACATCATCAGCAGAGATCCCCGGCTATTCCAGAGACTCTTGCCTGCTCACCTGGGAGCGATCATCTGCCATCCGACTGCAGCCTACCAGGAGGCTCCACCAGCTCAGGTCGTATATGCCTGTTTGTCTAGAGACTGCCTTGGTCACTTACCGTGACAAACCTGCCTGTCCAGAGACTGCCCTGGTCACTTGCCGTGACAACCTGCCTGCCCAGAGACTGCCCTGGTCACTTGCCGTGACAAACCTGCCTGCCCAGAGACTGCCCTGGTCACTTGCCGTGACAACCTGCCTGTCCAGAGACTGCCCTGGTCACTTGCCGTGACAACCTGCCTGTCCAGAGACTGCCCAGGTCACTTGCCGTGACAACCTGCCTGTCCAGAGACTGCCCAGGTCACTTGCCGTGACAACCTGCCTGTCCAGAGACTGCCCAGGTCACTTGCCATGACAACCTGCCTGTCCAGAGACTGCCCTGGTCACTTGCCGTGACAACCTGCCTGTCCAGAGACTGCCCAGGTCACTTGCCGTGACAACCTGCCTGTCCAGAGACTGCCCAGGTCACTTGCCGTGACAACCTGCCTGTCCAGAGACTGCCCAGGTCACTTGCCATGACAACCTGCCTGTCCAGAGACTGCCCAGGTCACTTGCCGTGACAACCTGCCTGTCCAGAGACTGCCCAGGTCACTTGCCGTGACAACCTGCCTGTCCAGAGACTGCCCAGGTCACTTGCCGTGACAACCTGCCTGTCCAGAGACTGCCCAGGTCACTTGCCGTGAAAACCTGCCTGTCCAGAGACTTCCTTGGTCACTTATTGTGACAACCTGCCTGTCCAGAGACTGCCTGGCTAATTGCCGTGATTCCCTGTCCTATTCCCGGATGCCACCCGCTCTCTTGCAAGTAAATTGTCTTGTATAATAAAGCTTAGTGGTTCCACCAACCAGACCCGTTTCCGTCAGTGGTTCCACCTACCAGACCCGTTACAGGATCTAACAAAGATCTAACGAATGTAATCATTTTTTACCCAAATTCTCACTAAGGGGGGGCTAACCCGGGGGTGGTCAACACATCCTGTACAAGTATCTTTGAATCTTGTCCGAACTTGTTTGAACAATTTAGCATACCTTGTCCGATACCTTCTGCGGTTATTTTGCTTCCATCTGCAAGATAAATGGCTTCTTTCTTATTTAAATCAAGATCAGTAAAGAAATCCTTGTCTCTTGTCATATGACTCATTGCTCCTGAATCAATAAACCAACCAAGTGATGATTTCTTGTCTGTTATTTTGAATATGCCATTCCAATTATTCTCACACGAATCGGAAATTGTGTTTTTTACTTTCTGTGTATGCTTTTTATGTTGTAATTTTTGTTGTTCTGCTTTCCATATGGTACAGTCTTTCTTTAAATGACCTTTTTTTCCTACATCTGAAGCATTCTCTTGTCTCTTTATTATAGGGTTTTTTAAATTCTGTAGCTTTAACAGCGTTTTCACTGTCCTTATCAGTAGAAGAATCATTGCTTTGTTCTTTTCTTCTCTGATATTCATCTATGAGTCTGGTCTTCACAAACTCTAATGTAATGTCTGTTTCAGGTCTAGTCTCTAGTGCATTTATTAAAGCAGTATACGAATTTGGTAAACTGCACAACAATATAGCTGCTATATGGCTTTCCTTAATATCTTCACCAATAGATCTTAGCTGTGATATCACTTCCATCAATGAGAATATATGCTTCTGCATGTCACTGTCTGCACTTAGTCTCATACTGTAAAGCTTTCTTCATAAAAATAACTTGTGATTTAAGCTGGGTCTCTCATATAGCTTTCTTAATTCTTCCCACATTCCTTTCGCTGTTTCTTCATTTCTTATATGTATTAATTGAGCATCATCCACTAATTAAGCTAATGGTGGCTCTCGCTTGTCTATTCTTTTTATCCCATGTCTGATTATCTTGATCAGGTCTATCTGTAGTGATTACTTCCCATAAATCATCTTTAGACAATAACATCTCTACTTTGAACTTCCATAGTTGATAGTTCTCATCATTCAGTTTAGCTACTTGTCATTTTTAACTTATCTTACTTGTTTGGAGAGACTTGCACTGAAGAATTCGTCTGCATTCACCAGGATCTTGCTGAGCGTTCAGTAATAACAAACACAACACATAGAAAAAAACAGTCATTTGGTAAATTTATGAAAAAGATAGAAAAATCTTTATTAAATATCACAAGGATCAAGAGCACAGCTTTTTAACAGATTAAAAGTGCCTGCTAGAAACATATACCAGAACTATGCAGAGGACTGTGCATGTGAACATATAATATAGTAATTACCTAACATGGAGTAAAACCTTACAAAGGTGAAAATGCAGTCATCCTAGTCAAATCCTCAATCAGTAGTCACCATATATTAATAGGTAAATCAGGATGATATACATACCAAAAGATATAACTGATCACATACACTCAGCCCCCGCAGCCCCAACGCGCGTTTCGGATTGTTCCTTCCTCAGGGGTGAGGTTGTAACTGAAAAGACTGTGTCTAAATACACACCAGACCGGAAATTGATATACATCAATTACCCCGTTGTCATAGTGACATGATAAAGCGTCTGCAATGCAGGCCGATGTAAGGCCCTAGCATATTTACTACCTGCTGTGGCGCTTCCCACGGCTGTGGGGCGTCGGGACATGGCATAGCTTGCCTAGCTAGCCAATGCTCCCACGCCGCCAGTCCACGACGACGTGAGGCATGGGTCCCAGATGGTAAGAGAATGTGGACCCACTGGACCACGGAGAGAGACCCGGGCCTGCCCGGACTAGGGAAGGGCAGCGACCGGGATCCGTGGCAGCTGAGCATGTGGGCAAGGTGGCGACCTGCAGGACTAGACAACACCGCACAACTTCAGGTAAGAAGAAACATAAAGTTTACTTAAAGAAACAAAGTACATAAACAGAACATAAGACCGGGCTCCCGATTCCGCACATCAGAGAAGGGTACACAACTCAGGATCACAGACGAGTGCTGGAGGACATCACGGGTAGATGCAGTCCAGGGTTATCTGGCACAGGCATACTTGGACGGCCTCTCTCTCAGGCCTTAGGCGTAGCACAGGCTCAGCAGGAGAACATCAGACACCGACCTCAGACAGACTTCAGACGATGGCGGGGTCATCACGGGTTGATGAAGTCCAGGGTCATCTGGCACGGGCATACTAGGACGGCCTCTCTCTCAGGCCTCAGGCGTAGCACAGGCTCAGCAGGAGAACATCAGACACCGGCCCAGGACGAACGTCAGACGATGGCGGGGTCATCACGGGTTGATGAAGTCCAGGGTCATCTGGCACGGGCATACTAGGACGGCCTCTCTCTCAGGCCTCAGGCGTAGCACAGGCTCAGCAGGAGAACATCAGACACCGACCCAGGACAGACGTCATCACAGGGTAGACCAAGGAGGAACCGGCAGGACAGGCAGGTTGTCACGGCAGTGACCAAGGCAGTCCCTGGGACAGGCAGGCTGTCACGGCAAGTGACCAGACAGTCTCTGGGACAGGCAGGTTGTCACGGCTAGTGACCAGGGCAGTCTCTGGGACAGGCAGGTTGTCACGGCAAGTGACCAGGCAGTCTCTGGGACAGGCAGGTTGTCACGGCTAGTGACCAGGGCAGTCTCTGGGACAGGCAGGTTGTCACGGCAAGTGACCAGGCAGTCTCTGGGACAGGCAGGTTGTCACGGCTAGTGACCAGGGCAGTCTCTGGGACAGGCAGGTTGTCACGGCAAGTGACCAGGCAGTCTCTGGGACAGGCAGGTTGTCACGGCAAGTGACCAGGCAGTCTCTGGGACAGGCAGGTAATGTCACGCTGTATAGCAGATATATATATGAGATGTCAGTAATCTATATCAAAAGGGCAACATACTATATAACATGCGCATAGATATATTATAACATGGATTTACCTGATAGAATGTCCAGTGGGTCAAAACGGAATCCGTTATACGCTGTCTCCGGCTAGAGGGTGACCGGGGTCTAAGCTGACCCTAAACTGGGGTCCTAACTAATCCCTCAACCTGGAGGTACTGTTAAAGGTACAGAGGTCCAGGCCACCAGCGTAAACCCTGTCTCCTATCAATCCCTGCCAACTGTATTCTAGTCCTAAGAAGGACCCTGAATACCACCAAAGGGAATGACCAGGTAATGGTTAATGAACAGAAAGACAAACA
This sequence comes from Oophaga sylvatica, assembly GCA_033576555.1. Lineage (NCBI taxonomy): Eukaryota > Metazoa > Chordata > Amphibia > Anura > Dendrobatidae > Oophaga > Oophaga sylvatica. The sequence continues at coordinate 98,500,204 of JARQOD010000007.1, read as the reverse complement.
AGAAAGATAAGAAATAAAGTAAATAAAGTCTTACATACAACACTCACACACAGTAGGAACACCTTAGGTCTCAGAGATAAACTATAAGCTGTAAGAGTAAAAACAACTAAGGAGCTCTTAGCTTAAGTATTCCCAGAACCGATCCAGTCTGCTAAACTATATGAATGCTTTCACCGGCATCAAACACCCAGACTGGCAGGAATATAAAGGAAACTAATTAGAACATAATCCAAAGCAGCCGGGCGAGGCTGGACCTAGTCTTAGCAAAGAGCTAGGTAAAATTAACTCTCTCATTACCAAACACAAAGAAACAGCAGCTCAGCTGTGAGAAGTCAGAATGTGCAATCGCGACGATCTTCGTGGCGATGCACCCATGACAGTACCCCCCCTTCTACGAGGGGCCTCCGGACCCTCATGACCAGGTCTGTCCGGGTAAATTGTGTGAAAGGTCCGAACCAATCGATCTGCGTTATCATCAGACGCAGGGACCCACGTCCTCTCCTCAGGACCATACCCCCTCCAATGAACTTCCACGTTATCATTGACTACCACTGAAGGAGGTAGAGGTGACGGTATGACTGGTGCCACATACTTTTTAAGTAATGACTTGTGAAACACATTATGATTTTTAAACGTAGGAGGGAGGTCCAGACGAAATGCCACAGGATTAATTATGGAACTGATCCTGTACGGCCCGATGAATCTGGGACCCAACCTCCAGGAGGAAACCCTACGTTTTATATTCCTGGTAGACAACCAAACCAGATCGTTCACCTTCAGATCTAGACCAGAAACTCTCCTCCTATCAGCCATCCGTTTGTAACGGTTCCCCGTAACCTTCAGTCTTAAGCGATCTGGAACTATCAGTCTCCCTGGAAGTCCCACAGGGGCGTCCCCCTGAACCCCCAATACCTCCCCCTCAAGCTCAGAGCATACAGCTGACACTACAACTCCCTCCTGAGGAATAGGAACCGGATCATCCGTCTTCCCGACCCCTGGGAAAGTACGAGATAAGGCATCAGGAAGCAACTTTATTGAGAAGTCATATGTGCGATGAGGAGGTAACTCTTTACACCCCTCCTCTGAGAACTTCTCCCAAAAGTCCTCCAGAAAAGGAGGCAAAGTCCTAGGCACAACCGCACCGATGACCGTGCTCATGCAGTTATTCTTGCAAAATTCACCCCACTGGCTTATCTTTCTGGATTGCCAATCAATCACTGGGTTATGTTTAGCCAACCAAGGAAGTCCCAACACAATAGGAGCAGGCAGACCCTCCAACACATAACAAGACAATTGCTCTTTATGTATTGCCCCTACTCGAAGATCTATGTTATGAACAGCTTGTACCAAGCTACCTTGACCAAGAGGTCTAGAATCAATAGAGAGTATAGGGACCGGTTTGGCCAATACACTCAGTTGCATACCATGCACCTGGGCAAACCGAGTGTCCACCAAATTAGCCCCGGACCCACTATCAAGAAAAACAGAAATCCTCTCAGTTCTAGTACCAATCACCACCTCCGCAGGCACGAGAAACTGAGAGGGATTTGGGGACGAAATACACACTCCCAGGTTAACTCCTTGGTTCAAAGAGGTCCGGGATGGACACCCCCCAACAAAATGTCCCTCTCTCCCGCAAAAGAAACACCTTCTAGTCTTGCGGCGCACCGCTGATTCCCTCCTACAAAATGATGTCCCTCCCAACTGCATGGGTTCCTCAGAACAGACCAGGGGAACCTCAGTATAAGGGACTTTAGTAGTAGGTGGAGTCATCACGGGGGGCGGAGTTACCTCGCGTCTTCCCCGAAGACGTCTATCAATGCGAATAGCGAGGGCCATAGCAGCCTCCAGTGATGGAGGAGAATCATACTGAGCTAACACATCCTTTAATTTGTCAGACAACCCTTGACAAAACTGGCTCCTAAGAGCTGGGTCATTCCACTGAGTATCTGTTGCCCATCTACGGAACTCAGAAGAATATTCCTCCGCTGGACGATTTCCTTGCCGTATTTTACGTAACCTTGTTTCAGCAAGGGAGACTCGATCCGGATCATCATATACCAGACCCAGGGCAGTAAAAAATCGATCCACTGACTGGAGATCTGGGGAGCCTGGAGGAATAGAGAACGCCCAAGATTGAGGATCCCCTTGTAAGAGCGAGATAACAATTCCCACCCTCTGCTCTTCACTCCCAGATGACCGAGGCCGCAGCCGAAAGTACAATTTACATGCCTCCCGGAAAGTAAAAAATTTGTCCCGCCCACCAGTGAACCTGTCCGGGAGAGCAACCTTAGGTTCAGATCTGGTTTGCTCCGGGGGGGACAAAACCTTGGACTTAATGTCTGCCAACTCCATGGACAATCCCTGCAACTGCCGGGCCAGCTGGGCTACTGGATCCATGATAGCTGGGGAGAATCTTTAGTATGGGCCGGTGAAAATGTCACGCTGTATAGCAGATATATATATGAGATGTCAGTAATCTATATCAAAAGGGCAACATACTATATAACATGCGCATAGATATATTATAACATGGATTTACCTGATAGAATGTCCAGTGGGTCAAAACGGAATCCGTTATACGCTGTCTCCGGCTAGAGGGTGACCGGGGTCTAAGCTGACCCTAAACTGGGGTCCTAACTAATCCCTCAACCTGGAGGTACTGTTAAAGGTACAGAGGTCCAGGCCACCAGCGTAAACCCTGTCTCCTATCAATCCCTGCCAACTGTATTCTAGTCCTAAGAAGGACCCTGAATACCACCAAAGGGAATGACCAGGTAATGGTTAATGAACAGAAAGACAAACAAGAAAGATAAGAAATAAAGTAAATAAAGTCTTACATACAACACTCACACACAGTAGGAACACCTTAGGTCTCAGAGATAAACTATAAGCTGTAAGAGTAAAAACAACTAAGGAGCTCTTAGCTTAAGTATTCCCAGAACCGATCCAGTCTGCTAAACTATATGAATGCTTTCACCGGCATCAAACACCCAGACTGGCAGGAATATAAAGGAAACTAATTAGAACATAATCCAAAGCAGCCGGGCGAGGCTGGACCTAGTCTTAGCAAAGAGCTAGGTAAAATTAACTCTCTCATTACCAAACACAAAGAAACAGCAGCTCAGCTGTGAGAAGTCAGAATGTGCAATCGCGACGATCTTCGTGGCGATGCACCCATGACAGGTTGTCACGGCTAGTGACCAGGGCAGTCTCTGGGACAGGCAGGTTGTCACGGCAAGTGACCAGGCAGTCTCTGGGACAGGCAGGTTGTCACGGCTAGTGACCAGGGCAGTCTCTGGGACAGGCAGGTTGTCACGGCAAGTGACCAAGGCAGTCTCTGGGACAGGCAGGTTGTCACGGCAAGTGACCAGGCAGTCTCTGGGACAGGCAGGTTGTCACGGCTAGTGACCAGGCAGTCTCTAGACAGGCAGGTATATACGACCTGATATGGTGGAGCCTCCAGGTAGGCTGCAGTCGGATGGCAGATGATCGCTCCCAGGTGAGCAGGCAAGAGCCGGGGATCTCTGCAGATGATGTCCGAACTTCCGGATGGAGCTGCAGTCGGATGGCAGATGATCGCTCCCAGGTGAGCAGGCAAGAGCCGGGGATCTCTGCAGATGATGTCCGAACTTCCGGATGGAGCTGCAGTCGGATGGCAGACAGGCAAGCCGACAGGTAACAGGCAGGTAACTGGAATCAGGAGCTGATGGCTGAAACAGAGTTAGACTGCACAGGAACAACAGGGACACGGATTGGATCTCAGGGAGTCAGGAACACAGACAGGAACATGGATTGGATCTCAGGGAGTCAGGAACACGGATTGGGTCTCAGGGAGTCAGGAACACGGACAGGAACATGGATTGGATCACAGGAACACGGACTGGAACACAGGCCTCGGACTCCGGACATCTGGCAATGATCGGCAGGATCCGGACATCAGGCAGGAAGGATAGGATCCGGACATCTGGAAGTGGTCGTCGGACATCGGACATCAGGCCATGGTCATCAGGCATAGGATCCGGACATCTGGCAGCGACCTGAAAAGGAACCCCAGCGGTCTGGTGCAAGCCCCGCCAGGCTCAACGGGAGCTGGCCGGGGATTGCACAGAGGCTGAGCACAGAGTAACAAAAACTCAGCACACACCGGACTCCTCCTTCCAAGATGAACTCAGGTTATATAGCAAGGATTCACAGTCACTGGCACAGGGTTCTGGACACAGCAGGATTTCAGGAACATAACACAGAGGACACAGTTCAGACAGTCAGGTACAGGATGCGATCCAAGATCAGGGGTTCAGGTAATTAGACACAGCAGGAACAGGCCTGGATATACAGCCTCCAGGAACGGCGATCTGGGTAATCAGCCCCAGCATAGGCGGAAACACAAGACACAGTTCAGACATTCAGGTACAGGATGATCCAGGATCAGGGGTTCAGGTAATTAGACACAGCAGGAACAGGCCTGGATATACAGCCTCCAGGAACGGCGATCTGGGTAATCAGCCCCCAGCATAGGTGGAAACACAAGACACAGTTCAGACATTCAGGTACAGGATGCGATCCAGGATCAGGGGTTCAGGTAATTAGACACAGCAGGAACAGGCCTGGATATACAGCCTCCAGGAACGGCGATCTGGGTAATCAGCCCCCAGCATAGGCGGAAACACAAGACACAGTTCAGACATTCAGGTACAGGATGCGATCCAGGATCAGGGGTTCAGGTAATTAGACACAGCAGGAACAGGCCTGGATATACAGCCTCCAGGAACGGTGATCTGGGTAATCAGCCCCCAGCATAGGTGGAAACACAAGACACAGTTCAGACATTCAGGTACAGGATGTGATCCGGGATCAGGGGTTCAGGTAATTAGACACAGCAGGAACAGGCCTGGATATACAGCCTCCAGGAACGGCGATCTGGGTAATCAGCCCCCAGCATAGGCGGAAACACAAGACACAGTTCAGACATTCAGGTACAGGATGTGATCCGGGATCAGGGGTTCAGGTAATTAGACACAGAAGGAACAGGCCTGGATATACAGCCTCCAGGAACGGTGATCTGGGTAATCAGCCCCCCGCATAGGCGGAAACACAAGACACAGTTCAGACATTCAGGTACCGGGTTTGATCCAGGATCAGGGAACAAGACACAACAGGAACAGGGAATCGATCAAATTCAGAGCAGGAGCTGAACACACAACCACATACGGCTAGGTTCAGGGATTCAGTGTGGATTCAATGTGAAGCTCTGGCAACGCCCACTAGGGCTGGGGAACTTTATATATGAGCTGCTTCACAGCGATAGGCTGGAGCAGTAATTCTAATACACACCCAATCCTCATAAAAGCAGGACAGGTGTGGGCCGCGCCCCCTATGCAGAGCCAGACAGCATAACACAGAGGGAACCCAACAATGGCTGCTGCCAAACACGTAGTAAGTCATGCACCACTGCAGAGGACTTTGCAAGCTACGGACGGCTTTCACAGCAAGTCAGGAACCGCACATGCGGGCGGTCATGCAAAGCAGCGGAGCCACTCACGCAAGTACGGGTACGCAGCAGAGCCGGGAACTGAGCAGCATCCATATAGGTAACAGACAACAGTATCCCAGCTGGTTAGGGGGAAAGGAGCAAAAGGGTTAATGCAAAAAACATGCAGAGTAACGCTGGAAAACAAAGTTCAGACAATACCAGCGTTACACCTGCAACCCGTCTTTGTAGTGATCAGGCATCATATCATCCAGCCAGGAGGAAGCAGCGACACATAGGGCCCTATGGACGCAAGTGTCTCCAGCACGGAATGGTAAAAGCCGAATAAAGTCACAGGCAGGCGTGCATAGGAGGCGGAGCGGCCCGACAGGTTGTCAAGGTAACCGGATCCAACGTCATCAGACCGGAAGTGTCACGTTACTGGCGATACAGGACTGGAAGTCAGTGGCCAGAGCAGAAGTGTGCAGGTGAGCGGACCAAGGAAGGACTTCTGGAAGTGCCGTATATGGCGGTGGTTCACTATGTTGGCAGATGCCAGAGCCCGCCCGAGCACGGGCCGGCCGAGATCACACACAAACACCAAGTCCGTTTAGGTAAATAGAGTTGGAGGTAGGAACAGCAGGGTTTCCACAAGAGACAGGAAGATGTCAGCAGAACACCTTCCAGATCAGGAGCTCAGATAATGCTTCACTCCGTTAGACTGAGCACCACAATATACTCAGCAACAGGAAGCTGCACAGGGCCAGGTATATATAGCAGGTCCAATCAGTCTTAGTCAGGGCGAGAACAATCAGCAGGGCAGGTGATGATCTCTATCCAATCAGTCTCAATCAGGGAGGGAACAATCAGCAGGGCAGATGATGATCTCTATCCAATCAGTCTCAATCAGGGAGGGAACAATCAGCAGGGCAGGTGATGATCTCTATCCAATCAGTCTCAATCAGGGAGGAAACAATCAGCAGGGCAGGTGATGATCTCTATCCAATCAGTCTCAATCAGGGAGGGAACAATCAGCAGGGCAGGTGATGATCTCTATCCAATCAGTCTCAATCAGGGAGGGAACAATCAGCAGGGCAGGTGATGATCTCTATCCAATCAGTCTCAATCAGGGAGGGAACAATCAGCAGGGCAGGTGATGATCTCTATCCAATCAGTCTCAATCAGGGCGGGAATAATCAGCAGAGCAGGTGATGATCTCTATCCAATCAGTCTCAATCAGGGCGGGAATAATCAGCAGGGCAGGTGATGATCTCTATCCCAGACAAAGTTCATATGGTTTCAGGCTGAAGTTATTCAAGTTCCGAAATAGCTCCACAGCAAGGGAACAGACCAGCAAGCCATAGCTCACAGGTTCAAATCCTGACAATACTCCCCTCTTAACGGCGGCCTCTGGACGCAACTTGTCCAGGTTTTGCAGGATACCGCCGATGAAATTGTCCGATCAAACGAGGAGCATTGATGTTGCTTACTGGTTCCCATGAATTTTCCTCCGTGTCGTAACCCTGCCATTTGATTAAATATTGCAAACGATTTCTGTGTATTCGGGAATCTAAGATCTTTTCCACCACAAACTGCTCCTGTCCGTCCACTTCAATTGCATCGGGAGGCGAAGGGGATCGTTCTGGAAATGGATTGGCTGTGGCGGCTTTCAACAACGACACATGAAACACAGGATGAATCTTCATTGATGTTGGTAGCTGTAGACGTACGGCCAATGGACTCACAATCTTACTGATTTTGTATGGTCCCACAAATTTTTGTCCTAATTTAGGAGAAGGAATCTTCAATTTCAAATTCTTAGTGGATAACCACACTCGATCTCCAACCCTAGACGTGGGAGTGGGTCTCCGATACCTGTCGGCCGCTTTTTTATATTTCTCCTGAGCTTCCTTTAGAGTGTCTTTCAGAACATTCAGATTTTGCTGTAGCAGAGAGATTCTTTCTGCGACTGCTGGTATTAATGGTGCCACAGGATTTTTGGGAAGGATGTTTGGGTGATATCCCAGATTTGCAAAAAATGGCGTCTGTTTCGTAGAGGCATTCTGTGAATTATTATATGAAAATTCCGCAAATGGCAGCAGATCCACCCAGTCGTCTTGCAGATGGCAAATATAGCAACGAAGATACTGCTCCAGCGTCTGATTTGTACGTTCTGTCTGGCCGTTAGATTGCGGATGGTAAGCGGTTGACAATTGTACTTTGATGTCTAGTGCTGAGCATAAACTGCGCCAAAATTTGGATGTAAATTGCACACCTCGATCTGAGACGACTTCATCCGGCACTCCGTGGAGGCGAAAAACATTGCAGATTATCAGATCAGGTGTATCTTTTGCTGAAGGTAGACCTGAACACGGGATGAAATGCGCTGCTTTTGTAAGTCGATCCACTACTACCAGAATGGATGTCTTTCCCTTGGACTCTGGTAGATCTACAATAAAGTCCATTGAAATCGATCCCCACGGTCGTGTTGGGATGGCGAGAGGCTGCAATAGCCCCATAGGGGATGCACGTGGAGTCTTATATCTGGCACAGATGTCACAGGAATTAACGTACTTCTTCACGTCTTCTTGAAAGTTTGGCCACCAAAAGAAACGTGATAAAAACTCCTGCGTTTTCTGTGTCCCTTTGTGTCCTGCAATTTTAGAATCGTGCACTAGTTGTAGGACTCTTAACCGAGCTGCTTCTGGTACATATAGTCGTCTACCATCAGTCCATACTTGATTTTTAAAAAGCAGATGCACGTCCCCTGATGGACGTGATAGAAACGAGTCTGTTTCGTATGCTGCTTTCAAATCTTCCAGCAAATCTCCATCATGTATTACTCCCAAGATCTTAGTATCTGCCACAATGGCTTTGGGTGTTGTTACAAGGTTAGCCTCGCTTGAAAACATTCTGGATAATGCGTCTGCTTTCTTGTTGCGGGAGCCTGGTCGATATGAAATTACAAAATTGAATTGATTCAAAAACAGACTCCAACGGGTCTGCCGAGGAGAGAGGCATTTTGCAGACCTGATAAACTCTAGATTGCGATGATCGGTCAACACCAAAATTTGCTGTGCAGCCCCTTGGAGATGATGTCTCCACTCTTTGAATGCTGATATGATGGCGAGCAATTCTTTATTTCCCACGTCATAGTTCTTCTCGGCTACAGACATACGTTGTGAGAAAAATGCACATGGATGCAGCAACTTCTTTTCCCCTGTCCTCTGAGAAAGGATAGCGCCGACCGCACAGTCTGAAGCATCCACCTCGATGATAAAAGCCAATTCAGGGTCAGGATGGCATAATATGGGAGCCGTTGTGAATTTCCTTTTTAAACAAGAGAACGCTTCTTGCGCTTGGGGTGTCCAGGTGAATTTTGCTCCTTTTTTTGTTAATTGCGTGATGGGTCGCCCGATTTCTGAAAAATTCATAATAAAGCGTCTGTTAAAGTTGGCGAACCCCACAAAACGCTGAACTTCTTTCACATTTTTAGGGATAGGCCACTCGGTGATAGCTTGCGTTTTCTTAGCATCCATCCGTAATCCTTGAGGTGAAATGACGTATCCCAAGAACTGAATCTCTTCTCGATGGAATTCACATTTTTCTAATTTAATATATAATGAATTCTCCCTTAACCGTTGTAGCACTTGTCTTACGTGCGTCTGATGTTCCTCCATAGAGTTTGAAAAGATCAGGATGTCATCTAGATAAACGACCATGAACTGATCCAACAGGTCTCGGAAAATATCATTTGCCAGGTGCTGGAAGGTAGCTGGAGCATTAGCGAGTCCGAAGGGCATCACTAGACTTTCAAAGTGTCCGTATCGGGTACGAAAGGCCGTTTTCCATTCATCTCCAGGCTTTATACGTACTAAATTGTATAGTAAGTACAAAAAATCCCAAATAAACGGTAATTCAGAAAGGTCAAAATACAACAATATCACAATATATCCCC
>JARQOD010000007.1:98460045-98490676 GCA_033576555.1 Oophaga sylvatica | reverse complement strand
AATGCTGACACTTTCCTCGCATGTTTGGAAAGACGGACCCTTGATGAGAAGGTCGTCTAGATAAGGCAAGACGACTATCCCCCTGGAGTGTAGAATGGATACAACAATAGCCATGACCTTTGTGAACACTCTGGGAGCTGTGGCTAGCCCGAATGGCAAGGCAGCGAACTGAAAGTGAAGTTTGCCGATGGCAAACTGAAGAAACCTTTGATGAGGGGGAAATATGGGGATGTGAAGATAGGCATCCTGGATGTCTATTGATGCTAGAAATTCCCCTTTTTCCATGGCAGCAATGACCGAGCGGAGAGACTCCATTCGGAAATGTCGAATTCTGACAAACCGGTTCAGTCTCTTTAGATCCAGAATGGGCCTTACGGTACCGTCCTTTTTGGGTACAATGAACAGATTGGAATAAAACCCCCGACCTCTTTCGACCTCTAGTACAGGTACGACAACCCCGCTGTGTCGAAGAGATTCGACCGCCTTGAATAAGGCGCGAACCCGAGACTCCTCCTTGGGAAGGCGTGAGGGAAAAAAACGATTTGAGGGAAGGCTGGTAAATTCTATCTTGTACCCGAGGTGACTAATTCCCTGACCCACTCGTCTTGAGTAATCGATAGCCAAGTGGGGCGAAACCAGAGTAGACGACCGCCTACTCTGGATGAATCGACCGGATTCTGCCTCCAGTCATTTATCCGAAAATCTTTGGGGCCTAGACCCTCTAGATCTCGGTTGTTGAGACCGCATTCTTCCCAATGGGTTGGTTTTGTAAGAGACCTGACGATCTCTGGCCTGATTAGGTCGACCTGAGCCGCTGGAACTGGCTGTTGCGGCCCAACCTGGGTTGCAAAAGGCTCTAAAACGAGGCTGAAGCTGTCGGCGAAAGGGCTGTTTGACTTTCTGCTGAGGCAAAAAAGAACTCTTCCCTCCTGTCGCATCAGATATAAGCTGATCCAGCTTTTCACCAAATAAACGACCGCTTTGATACGGCAAGGACGTAAGTGACTTCTTTGAAGTTGAGTCTGCTCGCCAAGTCCTCAACCACAAGGATCTCCTAATGGCAATCGCATTAGCAGCAGCTAATGCTGCGCAATTTGCCGCATCCATGGAAGCGTTGATCAAAAAATCACCTGCGAGAGCCATCTGATTAGATATCTCAAAAACCACAGGTGGCACTTCTACACCGTGAAGAGCTCTGTTCAGAGACTCCGACCAGGAAATCATTGCCTTGGCAACCCAAGTCGCTGCGAAGGAAGGAGAGAGAGATGACCCAGATGCTTCAAACACCGAGCGAGCCAGGCTTTCAATCAGACGATCCGTTGGATCCTTAATCGAGGAACCATCAGGAAGGGAGAGAAGCGTCTTAGATGCCAAGCGTGACACCGGAGGATCGACCACTGGGGATTCCGCCCACTTCTTAAGAAGTTCAGGAGCAAAAGGATATCTGGTATTGAGGGCCTTCTGTCCTGCAAAGCGCTTATCCGGTTTTTCTCGGTGGCGCTGCACAAGCTCCTCAAATTCAGGATGAGCACCAAAGACCTTATGAGTCTGTCTGGCTCTTTTGAAGGACACCTTATGACCGAAGTCAAAGTGGATTCATCGTCCACTCCCAGGGATTGATTGACAGCTTCTATAAGACTGTCAATTGTCTCCTGACAATTCGGGGCCTCTAGATTGAGGGACCCTTCAGACTCAGAATCCGAATATTGATCACTCGCTTCCGAAGGTGAGGGAGAGCGAGAAACGGAACTGATAGATGCCGAGGCCCCGGTCGGCATAGGCGACGCAGTATGGGTTCGTTTCCCTGCGTCTGCCTGGTGAGAGCGCGGCCCCTGCAGGCCGGAGGTTCCTGAGGCGTAGTCAAGCCAGGTGAACCACTGTCCCTGCTCCTATCGGGAGCTTGAAGGGACTCGATTGCTCTGGTTAATGATGCCACAGATTGAGACAGAGACAAGGCCCATTCTGGAGGACCTGACGCACTGGGCTCGACTATAGGTGAGGGCTCCTGCGCCCGTTCGGAGTTACAGGCTTCGCAGACCCGATTAGTCTGGGCGTGCGGAAAAGGGGACCTACAGGCAATGCATGCGGTATACAGCACCGTATGAGACTTGGCCCTTTTGGACATACTGAATCTGTCGCAGATTGCCTGCCGCAATGATTTGGATGTGGCGGTACGGTCAGTGGAGCGGAGTGCAGAGGAGCGCAGTGGAGAGGAACAACCAGGCTGGAGGTAGTAGCACTTACCCCAGTCCTGTACCCCCAGCGTCCTTAAACAGCGTAATAGAGCGTAAACAAGAAAACGCCCGGGCTCCAGATTTCAAAAAGAGCGCTCCCTGTCAGGGAGGCGTCTTCATATAGCCGAGCCTCAGGGGGAAGGGTCGAGGGGCGCGGCCTAATCCACTTCCGGCCGCGGCCTAGTCTCCGGCAAAAGCCGGGGACTAAATTTTGCGGCCCGGCCTAGAGCCGGCCGAAGCTGCGGCCTAAATTTTTGGCGGTGGCCGCCCGAGAGTCGGGGGGCGGGCCCGCCGGGAGATGACGCTGCCGGGGGCGGAGTCCTGAGACCGCGGCCTACCTTCCGGTCGAAGCCGGGTGCTAAATTACTGGCCGCGGCCTAGTCCCCGGCCAAAGCCGGGGACTAAATTTTCGCCCGAGGCCTAGCGCCGGCCGAAGCCGGGAGCTAAATTTTTGGCGGCGGCCGCCCAGGAGTCAGGGGGCGGGCCGCCGGAAGCAGATGCACCCTTAGGGGGCGGACTTGAGCCGGGGACTTGCCTGTTCCTGGCTGAAGCCAGGCTGCCCGCCCACCTCACAAACGCCGGCTCCCAGCTTCCAGCAACTTCCTGGCCCCCTCCATGTTCTATTCCGGTATGTTTATCCGTCTTCGTCCGTAGATTTGTCCCATGCAGAATATTATGCATGCAGGGATGTGAAGATTAGAGGGGGACTTGCAGGAAAAAAAGTAGGACGGTGCAGGCACCCTAACTCCATCACCCCTTCAGGGGATGAGGAGAGGGACCGTCCGCCTCCTTGCAGCACCGCAGTCTAGCATTGGTGGTGCAGTGGGGGCCGCACGGACTATCTCCTGCCACTGTACAGCCTAGGGTTTCAATACCCTAGGGTGGTCAGGGCTGAGTCCGGCACACGTGTCCCACGTTGCGGGAAAGGATACGTGGAGGCTTTACTCCACGTGCTCGCCCGTTGATGGTTTGGGGAGATCGGACCCCTTCAAAATGGTCTGTCGCCCCTATCTCATCTTCGTGGGAAAGTAGAAAAAAAAAAAATAAAAATAAATGGTCTGGAGAAAACCAGACATGTGCCTCCATCAGACACTAAGCATGAACTGGGTTTGCCTGCGGCCAGTGCTGAGGTGTATACGGCGGAGGAGGAGCTAACCTTTTTTTATATTTACTTAGTGTCAGCCTCCTAGCGGCAGTAGCATACACCCACAGTCCTGTGTCCCCCAATGAGACGAAGGAGAAAACACAGGATCCACCATTCACAATAGGTGATGTCACAGCACACCTCCTCCTCCTGTACAATGACTGATAACACCTCTATATACAGTAGATAACACAGGATCCACCATTCACAATAGGTGATGTCACAGCTCACCTCCTCCTCCTCCTGTACAATGACTGATAACACCTCTATATACAGTAGATAACACAGGACCCACCATTTACAATAGGTGATGTCACAGCTCACCTCCTCCTCCTGTACAATGACTGATAACACCTCTATATACCGTAGATAACACAGGATCCACCATTCACAATAGGTGATGTCACAGCACACCTCCTCCTCCTGTACAATGACTGATATCACCTCTATATACAGTAGATAACACAGGATCCACCATTCACAATAGGTGATGTCACAGCACACCTCCTCCTGTACAATGACTGATAACACCTCTATATACAGTAGATAACACAGGATCCACCATTCACAATAGGTGATGTCACAGCTCACCTCCTCCTCCTGTACAATGACTGATAACATCTCTATATACAGTAGATAACACAGGATCCACCATTCACAATAGGTGATGTCACAGCTCACCTCCTCCCCCTCCTGTACAATGACTGATAACACCTCTATATACAGTAGATAACACAGGATCCACCATTCACAATAGGTGATGTCACAGCTCATCTCCTCCTCCTCCTGTACAATGACTGATAACCCCTCTATATACAGTAGATAACACAGGATCCACCATTCACAATAGGTGATGTCACAGCTCACCTCCTCCTCCTGTACAATGACTGATAACCCCTCTATATACAGTAGATAACACAGGATCCACCATTCACAATAGGTGATGTCACAGCTCACCTCCTCCTCCTGTACAATGACTGATATCACCTCTATATACAGTAGATAACACAGGATCCACCATTCACAATAGGTGATGTCACAGCACACCTCCTCCTCCTGTACAATGACTGATAACACCTCTATATACAGTAGATAACACAGGATCCACCTGTCACGCTGTATAGCAGATATATATATGTGATGACAATAATCTATATCAAAAGGGCAACATACTATATAACATGCGCATAGCTATATGATAACATAGATTTACCTGACAGAAAGTCCAGTGGGTCAAAACGGAATCCGTTATACGCTGTCTCCGGCTAGAGGGTGACCGGGGTCTAAGCTGACCCTAAACTGGGGTCCTAACTAATCCCTCAACCTGGAGGTACTGTTAAAGGTACAGAGGTCCAGGCCACCAGCGTAAACCCTGTCTCCTATCAATCCCTGCCAACTGTATTCTAGTCCTAAGAAGGACCCTGAATACCACCAAAGGGAATGAACAGGTAACGGTTAATGAACAGAAAGACATACAAGAAAGACAAGAAATAAAGTAAATAAAGTCTTACATACAACACTCACACACAGTAGGAACACCTAAGGTCTCAGAGATAAACTATAAGCTGTAAGAGTAAAAACAACTAAGGAGCTCTTAGCTTAAGTATTCTCAGAACCGATCCAGTCTGCTAAACTATATGAATGCTTTCACCGGCATCAAACACCCAGACTGGCAGGAATATAAAGGAAACTAATTAGAACATAATCCAAAGCAGCCGGGCGAGGCTGGACCTAGTCTTAGCAAAGAGCTAGGTAAAATTAACTCTCTCATTACCAAACACAAAGAAACAGCAGCTCAGCTGTGAGAAGTCAGAATGTGCAATCGCGACGATCTTCGTGGCGATGCACCCATGACAGTACCCCCCCTTCTACGAGGGGCCTCCGGACCCTCATGACCAGGTCTGTCTGGGTAAATTGTGTGAAAGGTCCGAACCAATCGATCTGCGTTATCATCAGACGCAGGGACCCACGTCCTCTCCTCAGGACCATACCCCCTCCAATGAACTTCCACGTTATCATTGACTACCACTGAAGGAGGAGGTAGAGGTGACGGTATGACTGGTGCCACATACTTTTTAAGTAATGACTTGTGAAACACATTATGAATTTTAAACGTAGGAGGGAGGTCCAGACGAAATGCCACAGGATTAATTATGGAACTGATCCTGTATGGCCCGATGAATCTGGGACCCAACCTCCAGGAGGGAACTTTAAGTTTAATATTCCTGGTAGACAACCACACCAGATCATTCACCTTCAGATCTAGACCAGAAACTCTCCCCCTATCAGCCATCCGTTTGTAAGGGTTCTCCGTAACCTTCAGTCTTAAGCGATCTGGAACTATCAGTCTCCCTGGAAGTCCCACAGGGGCGTCCCCCTGAGCCCCCAATACCTCCCCCTCAA
This sequence comes from Oophaga sylvatica, assembly GCA_033576555.1. Lineage (NCBI taxonomy): Eukaryota > Metazoa > Chordata > Amphibia > Anura > Dendrobatidae > Oophaga > Oophaga sylvatica. The sequence continues at coordinate 98,484,895 of JARQOD010000007.1, read as the reverse complement.
GCTCAGAGCATACAGCTGACACTACAACTCCCTCCTGAGGAATAGGAACCGGATCATCCGTCTTCCCGACCCCTGGGAAAGTACGAGATAAGGCATCAGGAAGCAACTTTATTGAGCAGTCATATGTGCGATGAGGAGGTAACTCTTTACACCCCTCCTCTGAGAACTTCTCCCAAAAGTCCTCCAGAAAAGGAGGCAAAGTCCTAGGCACAACCGCACCGATGACCGTGCTCATGCAGTTATTCTTGCAAAATTCACCCCACTGGCTTATCTTTCTGGATTGCCAATCAATCACTGGGTTATGTTTAGCCAACCAAGGAAGTCCCAACACATCTTTTAATTTGTCAGACAACCCTTGACAAAACTGGCTCCTAAGAGCTGGGTCATTCCACTGAGTATCTGTTGCCCATCTACGGAACTCAGAAGAATATTCCTCCGCTGGACGATTTCCTTGCCGTATTTTACGCAACCTTGTTTCAGCAAGGGAGACTCGATCCGGATCATCATATACCAGACCCAGGGCAGTAAAAAATCGATCCACTGACTGGAGATCTGGGGAGCCTGGAGGAATAGAGAACGCCCAAGATTGAGGATCCCCTTGTAAGAGCGAGATAACAATTCCCACCCTCTGCTCTTCACTCCCAGATGACCGAGGCCGCAGCCGAAAGTACAATTTACATGCCTCCCGGAAAGTAAAAAATTTGTCCCGCCCACCAGTGAACCTGTCCGGGAGAGCAACCTTAGGTTCAGATCTGGTTTGCTCCGGGGGGGACAGAACCTTGGACTTAATGTCTGCCAACTCCATGGACAATCCCTGCAACTGCCGGGCCAGCTGGGCTACTGGATCCATGATAGCTGGGGAGAATCTTTAGTATAGGCCGGTGAAAATGTCACGCTGTATAGCAGATATATATATGTGATGACAATAATCTATATCAAAAGGGCAACATACTATATAACATGCGCATAGCTATATGATAACATAGAATTACCTGACAGAAAGTCCAGTGGGTCAAAACGGAATCCGTTATACGCTGTCTCCGGCTAGAGGGTGACCGGGGTCTAAGCTGACCCTAAACTGGGGTCCTAACTAATCCCTCAACCTGGAGGTACTGTTAAAGGTACAGAGGTCCAGGCCACCAGCGTAAACCCTGTCTCCTATCAATCCCTGCCAACTGTATTCTAGTCCTAAGAAGGACCTGAATACCACCAAAGGGAATGAACAGGTAACGGTTAATGAACAGAAAGACATACAAGAAAGACAAGAAATAAAGTAAATAAAGTCTTACATACAACACTCACACACAGTAGGAACACCTAAGGTCTCAGAGATAAACTATAAGCTGTAAGAGTAAAAACAACTAAGGAGCTCTTAGCTTAAGTATTCTCAGAACCGATCCAGTCTGCTAAACTATATGAATGCTTTCACCGGCATCAAACACCCAGACTGGCAGGAATATAAAGGAAACTAATTAGAACATAATCCAAAGCAGCCGGGCGAGGCTGGACCTAGTCTTAGCAAAGAGCTAGGTAAAATTAACTCTCTCATTACCAAACACAAAGAAACAGCAGCTCAGCTGTGAGAAGTCAGAATGTGCAATCGCGACGATCTTCGTGGCGATGCACCCATGACACCACCATTCACAATAGGTGATGTCACAGCTCATCTCCTCCTCCTCCTGTACAATGACTGATACCTCTATATACAGTAGATAACACAGGATCCACCATTCACAATAGGTGATGTCACAGCTCACCTCCTCCTCCTGTACAATGACTGATAACAGCTCTATATACAGTAGATAACACAGGATCCACCATTCACAATAGGTGATGTCACAGCTCACCTCCTCCTCATGTACAATGACTGATAACACCTCTATATACAGTAGATAACACAGGATCCACCATTCACAATAGGTGATGACACAGCTCACCTCCTCCACCTGTACAATGACTGATAACACCTCTATATACAGTAGATAACACAGGATCCACCATTCACAATAGGTGATATCACAGCTCACCTCCTCCACCTGTACAATGACTGATAACACCTCTATATACAGGAGATAACACAGGATCCACCATTCACAATAGGTGATATCACCGCTCACCTCCTCCTCCTGTACAATGACTGGTAACACCTCTATATACAGTAGATAACACAGGATCCACCATTCACAATAGGTGATGTCACAGCACACCTCCTCCTCCTGTACAATGACTGATTACACCTCTATATACAGTAGATAACACAGAATCCACCATTCACAATAGGTGATGTCACAGCTCACCTCCTCCTCATGTACAATGACTGATAACACCTCTATATACAGTAGATAACACAGGATCCACCATTCACAATAGGTGATGTCACAGCTCACCTCCTCCTCCTCCTGTACAATGACTGATAACACCTCTATATACAGCAGATAACACAGGATTAACCATTCACAATAGGTGATGTCACAGCTCACCTCCTCCTCCTGTACAATGACTGATAACACCTCTATATACAGTAGATAACACAGGATCCACCATTCACAATAGGTGATGTCACAGCTCACCTCCTCCTCCTCCTGTACAATGACTGATAACACCTCTATATACAGTATATAATACAGGATCCACCATTCACAATAGGTGATGTCACAGCTCACCTCCTCCTCCTGTACAATGACTGATAACACCTCTATATACAGTAGATAACACAGGATCCACCATTCACAATAGGTGATATCACAGCTCACCTCCTCCTCCTGTACAATGACTGATAACACCTCTATATACAGCTGATAACACAGGATCCACAATTCACAATAGGTGATGTCACAGCTCACCTCCTCCTCCTGTACAATGACTGATAACACCTCTATATACAGCTGATAATACAGGATCCACCATTCACAATAGGTGATGTCACAGCTCACCTCCTCCTCCTGTACAATGACTGATAACACCTCTATATACAGCTGATAGCATTCTACATTAGAAGCACAGCAGAGGGGTTTATAGAGATCCCGCGACCCTGTACTTTAATGTAACGCTGCGTAAACGGGATCACGAGTGTCAAAATGTCACGGTGAGGGATTACAGCTGCAGAATGTCATGGTGCGGGTTCCCTAGCCGCAGAATGTCACGGTGCGGGATCACGAGCCGCAGAATGTCACGGTGCAGGATCACGAGCCGCAGAATGTCACGGTGTGGGATCACGAGCTGCAGAATTTCACGGTGCGGGATCACGAGCCGCAGAATGTCACGGTGCGGGATCACGAGCTGCAGAATGTCACGGTGCGGGATCACGAGCCGCAGAATCTCACGGTGCGGGATCACGAGCTGCAGAATGTCACGGTGCGGGATCACGAGCTGCAGATTGTCACGGTGCGGGATCACGAGCTGCAGAATGTCACGGTGCGGGATCACGAGCCGCAGAATGTCACGGTGTGGGATCACGAGCGCAGAATGTCACGTTGGGATCACGAGCCGCAGAATGTCACGGTGCGGGATCACGAGCCGCAGAATGTCACGGTGCGGGATCACGAGCCGCAGAATGTCACGGTGTGGGATCACGAGCCGCAGAATGTCACGTTGGGATCACGAGCCGCAGAATGTCACGGTGCGGGAATTAGAACCGCAGAATGTCACGGTGCGGATCACGAGCCGCAGAATGTCACGGTGGGGATCACGAAGCCAGAATGTCACGGTGGGGATTCACGAGCGCAGAATGTCACGGTGGGGATATGAGCCGCGAGAATGTCACGGTGCGGGATTACGAGCGCAGAATGTCACGGTGCGGGATCACGAGCCGCAGAATGTCACGGTGTGGGATCACAGCCGCAGAATGTCACGGTGCGGGATTACGAGCGCAGAATGTCACGGTGTGGGATAGAGCGCAGAATGTCACGGTGCGGGATTCACGAGCCGCAGAATGTCACGGTGCGGGATCACAGAGCGCAGAATGTCACGGTGTGGGATCACGAGCCGCAGAATGTCACGGTGGGGATTAGATAGACCGCAGAATGTCACGGTGTGGGATCACAAGCGCAGAATGTCACGGTGCGGGATCACGAGCCGCAGAATGTCACGTGTGGGATCACAAGCGCAGAATGTCACGGTGCGGGATTACGAGCCGCAGAATGTCACGTGTGGGATAGAGCGCAGAATGTCACGGTGCGGGATTACGAGCCGCAGAATGTCACGGTGCGGGATCACGAGAAGCAGAATGTCACGGTGCGGGATTAGAGCGCAGAATGTCACGGTGCGGGATTACGAGCCGCAGAATGTCACGGTGCGGGATCACAAGCGCAGAATGTCACGGTGCGGGATCACGAGCCGCAGAATGCACGGTGCGGGATCACGAGCCGCAGAATGTCACGGTGCGGGATACGAGCCGCAGAATGTCACGGTGCGGATCACGAGCCGCAGAATGTCACGGTGCGGGATCACGAAGCCGCAGAATGTCACGGTGCGGGATCACGAGCCGCAGAATGTCACGGGTGCGGATTATGAGCGCAGAATGTCACGTGGGGGATCACGAGCCGCAGAATGTCACGGTGGGGATCACAAGCCGCAGAATGTCACGGTGCGGGATCACGAGCCGCAGAATGTCACGTGTGGGATTATGAGCCGCAGAATGTCACGGATGCCGTCGGGATCACGAGCCGCAGAATGTCACGGTGCGGGATCACGAGCCGCAGAATGTCACGGTGGGATATGAAACTGCAGAATGTCACGGTGCGGGATCACAAGCAGCAGAATGTCACGGTGTGGGATTATGAGCTGCAGAATGTCACGGTGGGATTAGAGCGCAGAATGTCACGGCGGGATATAGCCGCAGAATGTCACGGTGTGGGATCACGAGCGCAGAATGTCACGGTGCGGATATGAGCGCAGAATGTCACGGTGTGGGATTATGAGCTGCAGAATGTCACGGTGTGGGATTATGAGCTGCAGAATGTCACGGTGCGGAATCACGAGCCGCAGAATGTCACGGTGCAGGATCACGAGCTGCAGAATGTCACGGTGCAGGATCACGAGCTGCAGAATGTCACGGTGCAGGATCACGAGCTGCAGAATGTCACGGTGCAGGATCACGAGAAGCAGAATGTCACGGTGTGGGATTATGAGCCGCAGAATGTCACGGTGCGGGATTATGAGCCTCAGAATGTCACGGTGCAGGATCACGAGAAGCAGAATGTCACGGTGTGTGGGATTATGAGCCGCAGAATGTCACGGTGTGGAATAATGAGCCGTAGGATGTCACGGTGTGGGATTATGAGCTGCAGAATGTCACGGTGCGGGATTACGAGCTGCAGAATGTCACGGTGCAGGATTATGAGCCGTAGGATGTCACGGTGTGTGGGATTATGAGCTGCAGAATGTCACGGTGCGGGATTACGAGCTGCAGAATGTCACGGTGCAGGATTATGAGCCGTAGGATGTCACGGTGTGGGATCACGAGCCACAGAATGTCACGGTGCGGGATTACGAGCTGCAGAATGTCACGGTGCGGGATTATGAGCCGTAGGATGTCACGGTGTGGGATCAGGAGCTGCAGAATGTCACGGTGCGGGATTATGAGCCGCAGAATGTCACGGTGCAGGATTATGAGCCGCAGAATGTCACGGTGCAGGATCATGAGCCGCAGAATGTCACGGTGCGGGATCACGAGCCGCAGAATGTCACGGTGCGGGATTATGAGCCGCAGAATGTCACGGTGCGGGATTATGAGCCGCAGAATGTCACGCTTTGGGATCACGAGCCGCAGAATGTCACGGTGCGGGATCACGAGCCGCAGAATGTCACGGTGAGGGATTATGAGCTGCAGAATGTCACGGTGTGGGATCAGGAGCCGCAGAATGTCACGGAGCGGGATTATGAGCCGCAGAATGTCACGGTGCGGGATCACAAGCCGCAGAATGTCACGGTGCGGGATTATGAGCCGCAGAATGTCACGTGCGGGATTACGAGCCGCAGAATGTCACGCTTTGGGATCACGAGCCGCAGAATGTCACGCTTTGGGATTACGAGCCGCAGAATGTCACGCTTTGGGATCACGAGCCGCAGAATGTCACGGTGCGGGATCACGAGCCGCAGAATGTGACGGTGCGGGATGCAGAATGTCACGGTGCGGGATGCAGAATGTCACGGTGTGGATTATGAGCTGCAGAATGTCACGGTGCGGGATGCAGAATGTCACGGTGAGGGATTATGAGCTGCAGAATGTCACGGTGTGGGATCAGGAGCCGCAGAATGTCACGGAGCGGGATTATGAGCCGCAGAATGTCACGGTGCGGGATCACGAGCCGCAGAATGTCACGGTGCGGGATTATGAGCCGCAGAATGTCACGTGCGGATTACGAGCCGCAGAATGTCACGCTTTGGGATCACGAGCCGCAGAATGTCACGGTGCGGGATCACGAGCCGCAGAATGTCACGGTGCGGGATGCAGAATGTCACGGTGCGGGATGCAGAATGTCACGGTGTGGGATTATGAGCTGCAGAATGTCACGGTGCGGGATGCAGAATGTGACGGTGTGGGATTATGAGCTGCAGAATGTCACGGTGCGGGATCACGAGCCGCAGAATGTCACGGTGTGGGATCAGGAGCCGCAGAATGTCACGGAGCGGGATTATGAGCCGCAGAATGTCACGGTGCGGGATCACAAGCCGCAGAATGTCACGGTGCGGGATTATGAGCCGCAGAATGTCACGCTTTGGGATCACGAGCCGCAGAATGTCACGGTGCGGGATGCAGAATGTCACGGTGCGGGATGCAGAATGTCACGGTGCGGGATCATGAGCCGCAGAATGTCACGGTGCGGGATGCAGAATGTCACGGTGTGGGATCAGGAGCCGCAGAATGTCACGGTGCGGGATTATGTCAGTCTCTGTAGTGGAGACGCTAATTAGAATGCAGGGTTTTGTGAGCAGCAAAAATGGCAACTTTGTTTCAGACGTGAAATACAATAAACACAAACAGAAATTTCCAATGTTCCAATGTCCAGAATTCCCCCAGGATAAGGACAGATTGTAGGACTCACCGGGCAGGCGTCCCGCTGTCCTTCCGGGTACCCGGCACAGATGTGGTCACTCTGGATGATGATACCGGGGTGATACATCTGGGAACACGACTCCCTGCCGATCAGCGGAAGCGTCACCTGCTGGAGGGTCCGAGGGAACGGCAGACGTCCTACAGGGACACGAATGATGGAAGAATCAGCGGTCTGGTGGCCCGGGCACGAGACTCAGATTAGGGGTGAAAACGATTTCTAGAACATGGCGCCACTGGCTATAAGAGAGCTTCGTAAGGCCGGGTGCAAACAGTCCGGAAGAGGCAGCGATTCGAGGCCGTGCACCTTCTATTAAATATAGGTGACTCCTCTGCGATCACTGAACCGAGCGGATTCACCGCGTCCGGACAGTCCACTGATTACAATTCTGCTGGAGACGAATGACTCCGCCAGAGAAATTAGATTAGATAGATAGATAGATAGATAGATAGATAGATAGATAGATAGATAGATTATAGATAATAGATAATAGATAGATAATAGATAATAGATAGATAATAGATAGATAATAGATAATAGATAGATAATAGATAGATAATAGATAATAGATAGATAATGATAGATGATAGATAATAGATATAGATAGATAAATAGATAATAGATAGATATATAGATAATAGATAGATAATAGATAGATAATAGATAGATAAGATAATAGATAATAGATAGATTATAGATAATAGATAATAATAGATAGATAGATAATAGATAATAGATAATAGATAGATAGATAGATAATAGATAGATAGATAATAGATAGATAGATAATAGATTTGATAGATAATAGATAATAGATAGATAATAGATAGATTAGATAATAGATAATAGATAGATATAGATAATAGATAGATTGATAGATAGATAATAGATAGATAGATAATAATAGATAGATATAATAGATACATAATGATAGATTATAGAAAGATAGATAATAGATAGATAATAGATAAATAGATAATAGATAGATAGATAATAGATTATAGAAATTAAAGAACTTCAGAGATTATCTTAATGTCATTCTTTTTACAGCAGTTGCTGCAGAACCTCTTTGAGATGAGGATGTGGGAGCTTTGTGGCTGTTTTTCCTCTCAGGGAGGTTCTGCAGCAGCTGACGATCACTTGCCTCTCATGATGTAGAATGATGAGGAGGATGCAGCCACTTTTAGGTAAAATTAGCACCAAATATAATAAATACCGCAATTATTATACCGTCATGTATGGAAGTGAAATCTGGCAGCCTGTGGAGATACCCCGAGCTGAATATAAACGATATTGTTAGGGAATAAATATAAAAACATGATGAAGGGGAAGATTATCTACAGATGAAGTAAAAGCAATAAATAGATAAGGAGTGAGGGGCTTCATGCTCTATATGGATAGAAATAATCTGCACATTTCATGTGACCCGGTTAGATGCCACCATAGAGCCAGCGGAGATGCCACACGTCAGTCATTACTGCGGCTCCTCCATGTCCTGAGGATCAGTAGATACATGGGCTGAGGATATCACAGTGAGGACAGGGCGCGATCATCAAAGCTAACAGCAGAAGTAAGTACACCCGTCACCCCAGGCGCACACTCCAGACACACGTTTCCTGTTTATTATTGTTGGCATCTGTGGATAACATCCCCCCGTCCCCTCATTATGTTTTTATATTTATTCATTATTTATGGTGATGCGTCTCTCTGTCGGCTCTTACACTTTCAGGTAAAGTGAGGTGGGCAGACGAGATAAAATGGAGAGCGGAGGGGAGGCCATATTCAGAAAGAAGGGGTCCGGAGCGCGGTGCATACTCACGATCAGACTGCGTCATGCCCCATCCGGTAACGAAGCAGCTGGTTCCTGGTGGGAAGTCCATGTGGGCTGATGGGATGCACACGGGCCGAATGTACCTGGTGTAGGTGACCGGTCGGGCGAGGCGGACTAGAGCCACGTCTCCACTGCTGCTGGTGTGCGAGATGCCATTGTACTGCAGGTGGATAAAGACATTGCTCACCCCAACTTCCACCTCATTAGAATTAGGCATGTCCAGCTTGTGGGCCCCTAGACGCACTCTGTACAGTTCAAGGGAGAGGGATCTGAAAAATGTAGAATCACAATGTTACCTCCAACCTCCAAACTACATCCAGCCAAATGTAATGACGCTATGCCATCACTACTGACTCCCAAACTCCAGACTTATACAATCTAGATGTGCTGATACAAGGTAACTAACACTCAACAGTGTGACACACAGACATCACATCCAGCCTATATTACTGAGAGAGGCACACAGACCTCACATCCAGCCTGTATTACTGAGAGAGACACACAGAGCTCACATCCAGCCTGTATTACTGGGAGATACACACAGACCTCACATCCAGCCTATATTACTGGGAGAGACACACAGAGCTCACATCCAGCCTATATTACTGAGAGAGGCACACAGACCTCACATCCAGCCTGTATTACTGAGAGAGGCACACAGACCTCACATCCAGCCTGTATTACTGAGAGAGACATACAGGCCTCACATCCAGCCTGTATTACTGAGAGAGGCACACAGACCTCACATCCAGCCTATATTACTGGGAGAGACACACAGACCTCACATCCAGCCTATATTACTGGGAGAAACACACAGAGCTCACATCCAGCCTATATTACTGTGAGAGACACACAGAGCTCACATCCAGCCTGTATTACTGAGAGAGACACACAGAGCTCACATCCAGCCTGTATTACTGGGAGAGACACACAGACCTCACATCCAGCCTACATTACTGGGAGAGACACACAGAGCTCACATCCAGCCTATATTACTGAGAGAGGCACACAGACCTCACATCCAGCCTGTATTACTGAGAGAGGCACACAGACCTCACATCCAGCCTGTATTACTGAGAGAGACATACAGGCCTCACATCCAGCCTGTATTACTGAGAGAGGCACACAGACCTCACATCCAGCCTATATTACTGGGAGAGACACACAGACCTCACATCCAGCCTATATTACTGGGAGAGACACACAGAGCTCACATCCAGCCTATATTACTGTGAGAGGCACACAGACCTCACATCCAGCCTGTATTACTGAGAGAGACACACAGAGCTCACATCCAGCCTGTATTACTGGGAGAGACACACAGACCTCACATCCAGCCTATATTACTGGGAGAGACACACAGACCTCACATCCAGCCTATATTACTGGGAGAGACACACAGAGCTCACATCCAGCCTATATTACTGTGAGAGGCACACAGACCTCACATCCAGCCTGTATTACTGAGAGAGGCACACAGACCTCACATCCAGCCTGTATTACTGAGAGAGACACACAGAGCTCACATCCAGTGTATATTACTGGGAGAGACACACAGAGCTCACATCCAGCCTATATTAATGGGAGAAACACACAGACCTCACATCCAGCCTATATTACTGGGAGAGACACACAGAGCTCACATCCAGCCTATATTACTGGGAGAAACACACAGACCTCACATCCAGCCTATATTACTGAGAGAGGCACACAGACCTCACATCCAGCCTGTATTACTGAGAGAGACACACAGACCTCACATCCAGTCTATATTACTGGGAGAGACACACAGACCTCACATCCAGCCTTTATTACTGGGAGAGACACACAGACCTCACATCCAGCCTATATTACTGGAGAGACACACAGAGCTCACATCCAGCCTATATTACTGGGAGAGACACACAGAGCTCACATCCAGCCTATATTACTGGGAGAGACACACAGACCTCACGTCCAGCCTATATTACTGGGAGAGACACACAGAGCTCACATCCAGCCTATATTACTGGGAGAGACACACAGAGCTCACATCCAGCCTATATTACTGAGAGAGGCACACAGACCTCACATCCAGCCTGTATTACTGAGAGAGACACACAGAGCTCACATCCAGCCTGTATTACTGGGAGAGACACACAGACCTCACATCCAACCTATATTACTGGGAGAGACACACAGAGCTCACATCCAGCCTATATTACTGGGAGAGACACACAGACCTCACATCCAGCCTATATTACTGGGAGAGACACACATAGCTCACATCCAGCCTATATTACTGGGAGAGACACACAGAGCTCACATCCAGCCTATATTACTGAGAGAGGCACACAGACCTCACATCCAGCCTGTATTACTGAGAGAGATACACAGAGCTCACATCCAGCCTGTATTACTGGGAGAGACACACAGACCTCACATCCAGCCTATATTACTGGGAGAGACACACAGACCTCACATCCAGCCTATATTACTGGGAGAGACACACAGAGCTCACATCCAGCCTATATTACTGGGAGAGACACACAGACCTCACATCCAGCCTATATTACTGGGAGAGACACACAGAGCTCACATCCAGCCTATATTACTGGAGAGACACACAGACCACACATCCAGCCTATATTACTGGGAGAGACACACAGACATCACATCCAGCCTATATTACTGTGAGAGACACACAGAGCTCACATCCAGCCTATATTACTGGGAGAGACACACAGAGCTCACATCCAGCCTATATTACTGGGAGAGACACACTGTAAGGTTCTGTATATCTGTTTCTGAAACTCAGTTTGTTCGTCGGCCATTTTGCTTTCTGTTTTGCTGCAGCTATCTTGCCCTCAGTTAAAATGGAGTTTTCCAGCTTGCATGTTCCCGCCCTGATTCTCTCCGTTTGCTTCTTAAACAGCCACACCTGAGCAATCAGTGCTTCAGAATCTGGCCTGCAGTGAACCTGTGTTCTGACTCCTGAAGCCTTGGACTTTGTACTCCAGCCATTTCTACTGAGAAACTCTGGAGCTCTTGTGGACTCTGAACTCTGCTCTTGAAAGCCTCACGGTTGCATGGACTTGCGGTAACATAGAAGAAGATCTGAATCTGTTGTGGAGAGTTATTGCTGAGCTTAGATTACTCTGGCCTGCTGTGTCTCCTGCTTCTGTGTTTGCAACCTGTGTGTTTATTTTTGCCAATTTGTATGAAGTAATACAAGACTTTCTTTTTCAACCTGTGTCTCAAGTATTTTCATCGCACCCAAGCACAAGACGCTATATGAACTGTATCACATACATTACAAGATTCTGAAGCCAAACGTTAGTGTCTGCTGGGTCTGGAAAGGCTTGTCTGCTGTACTGTGGATATCGGATGTCCGGTTGTACTTTCTGTGATAACAGTGGTTGTGACTTCTCACAACCATTCCAGGTGAGCAATTCCCTTAAGTTTTTTTTTCTGCAGAGTTATCACAGGTAAACACTATTGTTTTTTTTTTTCTCTTCTCTTTTGTCTGCTGAAACTCTGGATATCAGATGTCTGGTTGAAAGCTTTCTGTGATGATAGTGGTTGTGACTTCTCACAACCATTCCAGGTGAGCAGTTCCCTTAAAGTTTTTTCTTTCTTCAGTGTTGCCACAGGTGAACACTATTGTTTTTTTTTCTCTCCTCTTCTTCCAGTATCCTGTCTTAAAAGATCTGGAAAATGGAGGCCCGCATAAAGGAACTTTGTGGAGTGACTGATAATATCCTTGCAGATTTGCAGAATATAAAGACCCGTCTTACAAATCTTCAGGACCTAAATAATCACAATTTGCAAGTGGTTGGTCAGACTACTCAGGATTTGCGAGCCAGGATTGAGGTTCTAGAGGGGCGAGTCCAGGCTCCTGCCATGGCCCCGAGTTCTGGGATTCCCAAGTTGCCCCCTTTTCGTTTTGGTGGTGAACGTGAAAAATTCAGGGGATTTGTTAATCAATGTAATCTTTTTTTTTCTGCACATGCTTCACAATTTCCTACTGAACGATCTAAGGTGCTTACTATAATTATGTTGCTTACCAACAAGGCTTTGATATGGGCAAACCCTCTGATTGAGACTGAGGATGATTGTTTGAATCACCTTGATGACTTTATTTCAGCCATGGGGCAGGTGTTTGATGACCCCAATCGAGGTGCAACAGCTGAAGCAGCCATGTTAGTTTTGCGCCAAGGTAAGCACTCAGTAGCTGAATATGCCTTGGATTTCAGGAGATGGGCCCTTGATACCACCTGGGACAGTTCCGCCAAAAAATCTATTTTTCGAAAGGGTTATCCCCACTAATTAAGGATGAACTTGCTCGTGCCGACCCTCCCACTGCGTTAGGTGACTTTATTAACTACTGCATCCGTATTGATACTCGTTTAACTGAACGCAGGCAAGAGAGATGGTTCGAAAGCAATCGTACTAACCTTTTCCTACCTTCCTCTCCAGCTAAGGAACCTTTGAATAGGATTACACGGGAACCTGAACCTGAACCCATGCAGGTAGACTCTTTGCTACGACGGGTTAGTGATGCACGCAAGGAACATCGTTTTAAGGAGAATCTATGTTTTTACTGTGGTAAGTCAGGGCACTTTATTATTAACTGTCCCAGCCGTTCTCGCAAGACTACTGCAGCACTCATTCATTGTGAGTGTTGCGAGAGGGGATCTGTCAGGTCCGAGCCTCAGGCTCCAGAGATAGCTGCCGCAGCAGATCTTGATTTCTCGGACTTAAACTCCGTTACCTCTGAGGACGTTGACTGTGTAAATGCTGCCATCTTTCAAGTTTCCTCAGCGGTGTCCCAGCTGAGTTGTAAGAAAAACAATTCTCACTGTTTTCTTTCCATCAAACTCTGGGTTGACTCAGCCTGGGTGTCTAGCTCTGCCATGATCGACTCAGGTGCAAGTGGAAATTTTATGGATGTCTCCTTTGCTCTAAAACAGGGAATACGTTCAGTGAAGAAGGCTGCTCCCGTACAGATGGAAACTGTGGATGGCTCCCTGCTGACCTCTGGACCAGTGGATCAGGAAACAGAGCCTTTAAAGGTTCTTATGGGTAAAGATCATCAAGAGAAACTGTCCTTTATGCTTATCTCTTCTCCTCACTTTCCATTATTCTAGGGCTACCATGGCTGCAGGCTCAGAATCCTACCATTAACTGGGAGACCAAGGAATTACACTTCCCAGAGAAACAGATGAGTCAAAAAATTTCAGCTTGCTCTGTTCCTAAAGGAACCATGTCAGTCCCTGAATTACCAGCTGTATACCAGGACTATGTGGATTTATGTGACAAGAAGAACGCTGACCAGCTTCCTCCTCACCGTCCATATGATTGTCCAATTGAATTATTGCCTGGAGCAGAGATACCTTTTGGTAAGATCTACCCCCTGGCGGGGCCCGAGCTGAAGGCTTTAAAAGAGTACATAGACAAAAATCTAGCCAAGGGCTTCATACGCCCCTCTTCATCTCCTGCAGGGGCACCCATATTCTTTGTAAAGAAGAAAGATGGATCCCTGAGACCATGCGTAGACTATAGGGAACTTAATAAGGTTACTATTAGAAACCGTTATCCATTGCCTTTAATCCCTGAGTTATTGGAGAGAGTGCGACATGCTAAAATTTTTTCTAAACTAGATCTTCGTGGGGCCTATAACTTAGTCCGTATTAGACCTGGGGATGAATGGAAGACTGCATTCAGGTCACGCTATGGACACTTTGAATATCTGGTTATGCCTTTTGGTCTGAGTACCGCCCCAGCCACTTTCCAACACTTGGTGAATGACATCTTCAGGGATCTCCTAGATACATTCGTGGTAATTTATTTGGATGATATTTTAATTTTTTCTAACTCCACAGAGGAACATCATGGACATGTGAGAATGGTCTTGGAACGTCTAAGACAAAATCATCTTTACATCAAGCTTGAAAAGTGTGAATTCCATAAGACCGAAATTCAATTTCTGGGGTATGTACTGTCTACACAAGGAATTAGTATGGATGGAAGTAAAACCCAAGCCATCAATGATTGGCCAAGTCCTAGAAATGTGAAGGAGGTACAGCGCTTCATCGGGTTTGCAAACTTCTATAGACGTTTCATTAGAAATTTCTCTGAGGTAGTGTCACCTATCACCCAACTTACCCGGAAAGAGTCTAAGTTCTCCTGGACTCCCCAAGCCCAGGAAGCATTTTCCCGTCTAAAAGATAAATTTACTACTGCACCTATTCTAGTACATCCCAACCCAGAGCTTGCCTTCATAATAGAGGTGGATGCTTCAGACTGTGCCGTGGGAGCTATACTCTCTCAGAGAACAGGTGAGAAGAATGTCTTGCATCCCTGTGCCTTCTTTTCCCAGCAGTTGTCTTCGGCTGAGAAGAACTACGATGTGGGCAATAGAGAGTTGTTGGCCATTATTGCCGCCTTCAAAGAATGGAGACACCTTCTGCAAGGAGCTGCACAGCAAATAGTCGTTCTGACAGATCATCGTAATCTTGAGTTTATCAGGTCGGCTAAGTGCCTGACTCCTCGCCAGGCTCGCTGGAATCTTTTCTTAAACCAATTTAATTTTATTATTTCTTATAGACCAGGATCGCGCAATGGAAAGGCTGATGCACTCTCTAGGATTTACTCAGCAGAGACACGTCCAATTACTCCTCCTAAGACTATTCTTCCTGACTCTAGATTCCTAGGAGTGATTCATCATCAAGACCTAATTAAAGACATCAAGGAAGCATACCATGCGGATTCTTTTTTGGCTCAACCCCCAAGGGACGTAAGTCTTGTCTTTAAGAATGGTGTGTGGATTCTGGGACAACGTCTGTATATACCTGAAACAGTCAGATTGAGAGTATTGCAACTCATTCATGATTCCAAAATAGCCGGGCATAGAGGAATTCTAAAGACACAGGAATTTCTTTCTCGTTTCTTTTGGTGGCCCACTTGTAGGAAGGATGTTTTGGATTATGTCACTTCGTGTGAGGTTTGTGCAAGATGCAAAACACCTCGCTCTTCACCAACTGGTCTGTTACAGCCTCTTCCCACCCCGTCCCGCCCGTGGGGATCCATTTCTATGGACTTCATTGTCGAATTACCAACCTCTCAAGGGAAGAACACTATTCTAGTGGTGGTTGATCGTTTAACAAAGGCAGCTCATTTTATCCCTTGTGTCGGCTTACCCACTGCAAAACAGACATCAGATTTGATGATTAAAGATGTGTTTCGTTTACATGGAGTACCGGATGAGGTTATTTCGGATCGAGGGGTGCAATTCACTTCTAGGTTTTGGCAAAATTTCTGTGCAGCATTGGACATTAAAGTAAACCTTTCTTCTGCTTTTCATCCCCAGACTAATGGACAAACCGAACGAACCAATCAAACCCTGGAGCAGTATCTCCGCTGTTTTATCTGTCACCTACAGGATGATTGGGTGGATCTACTTCCATTGGCTGAGTTCTCTTACAACAACTCTCAGAGTGCCTCCACTAAACAGTCTCCTTTTTTCTCTAATTTAGGTTATCATCCTAATATTCTACCACGATTTCCCATAGAGACGCCTTTGCCAGCAGTGGCTGAAAGAGTCACGACTTTACAGAAGAATATGGATCTTCTAAAGGAGAATCTGGAATCGGCTCAGGAAAGGTACAAGAAGGCAGCAGATAAATTTCGTAAACCTGCACCAGTTTTTAAGGTAGGAGACCTGGTCTGGCTGTCAACCAGAAATCTTAAGTTAAGGATTCCATCATCTAAGTTGGGACATAAGTACATTGGACCCTATAAAATCAGTAAGATTATAAGTGCCGTTGCTTGTCGTCTTCAATTGCCCAGAACTATGAGAATCCACCCTGTCTTTCATGTATCCCTACTAAAGGCTGCAACACCAATACGTTTCCTGGACGTTCTTCTCCTTGCCCTGACCCAGTGCTAGTCGATGGTCAGGAAGAATTTGTGGTGGAAAGGATTTTAGATTCCAGGTTGTATAGAAATCAGTTACAATATCTGATCAAATGGCAGGGCTACCCAGTGGAGGACAACTCATGGGAGCCAGTCAATAACGTTAATGCTCCTCGCTTGCTCCGTCAGTTTCATCAGAGGTACCACATAAGCCTGGTCTGAGGTCATCCGGAGGTTGCCCCTAAGGGGGGAGTAATGTAAGGTTCTGTATATCTGTTTCTGAAACTCAGTTTGTTCGTCGGCCATTTTGCTTTCTGTTTTGCTGCAGCTATCTTGCCCTCAGTTAAAATGGAGTTTTCCAGCTTGCATGTTCCCGCCCTGATTCTCTCCGTTTGCTTCTTAAACAGCCACACCTGAGCAATCAGTGCTTCAGAATCTGGCCTGCAGTGAACCTGTGTTCTGACTCCTGAAGCCTTGGACTTTGTACTCCAGCCATTTCTACTGAGAAACTCTGGAGCTCTTGTGGACTCTGAACTCTGCTCTTGAAAGCCTCACGGTTGCATGGACTTGCGGTAACATAGAAGAAGATCTGAATCTGTTGTGGAGAGTTATTGATGAACTTAGATTACTTTGGCCTGCTGTGTCTCCTGCTTCTGTGTTTGCAACCTGTGTGTTTATTTTTGCCAATTTGTATGAAGCAATACAAGACTTTCTTTTTCAACCTGTGTCTCAAGTATTTTCATCGCACCCAAGCACAAGACGCTATATGAACTGTATCACATACATTACACACACAGACATCACATCCAGCCTATATTACTGGGAGAGACACACAGAGCTCACATCCAGCCTATATTACTGGGAGAGACACACAGAGCTCACATCCAGCCTATATTACTGAGAGAGGCACACAGACCTCACATCCAGCCTGTATTACTGAGAGAGATACACAGAGCTCACATCCAGCCTGTATTACTGGGAGAGACACACAGACCTCACATCCAGCCTATATTACTGGGAGAGACACACAGACCTCACATCCAGCCTATATTACTGGGAGAGACACACAGAGCTCACATCCAGCCTATATTACTGGGAGAGACACACAGAGCTCACATCCAGCCTATATTACTGGAGAGACACACAGACCACACATCCAGCCTATATTACTGGGAGAGACACACAGACATCACATCCAGCCTATATTACTGGGAGAGACACACAGAGCTCACATCCAGCCTGTATTACTGAGAGAGACACACAGAGCTCACATCCAGCCTATATTACTGGGAGAGACACACAGAGCTCACATCCAGCCTGTATTACTGAGAGAGACACACAGAGCTCACATCCAGCCTATATTACTGGGAGAGACACACAGACCTCACATCCAGCCTATATTACTGGGAGAGACACACAGACCTCACATCCAGCCTATATTACTGGGAGAGACACACAGACCTCACATCCAGCCTATATTACTGGGGAGAGACACACAGAGCTCACATCCAGCCTATATTACTAGAGAGACACACAGAGCTCACATCCAGCCTATATTACTGGGAGAGACACACAGAGCTCACATCCAGCCTATATTACTGGGAGAGACACACAGACCTCACATCCAGCCTGTATTACTGGGAGAGACACACAGACCTCACATCCAGTGTATATTACTGGGAGAGACACACAGACCTCACATCCAGCCTATATTACTGGCAGAGACACACAGATCTCACATCCAGCCTATATTACTGGGAGAGACACACTGACCTCACATCCAGCCTATATTACTGGGAGAGACACACAGATCTCACATCCAGCCTATATTACTGGGAGAGACACACAGATCTCACATCCAGCCTGTATTACTGAGAGAGACACACAGAGCTCACATCCAGTGTATATTACTGGGAGAGACACACAGACATCACATCCAGCCTATATTACTGAGAGAGGCACACAGACCTCACATCCAGCCTGTATTACTGAGAGAGACACACAGAGCTCACATCCAGCCTATATTACTAGGAGAGACACACAGAGCTCACATCCAGCCTATATTACTGGGAGAGACACACAGAGCTCACATTCAGCCTATATTACTGGGAGAGACACACAGACCTCACATCCAGCCTGTATTACTGGGAGAGACACACAGACCTCACATCCAGTGTATATTACTGGGAGAGACACACAGACCTCACATCCAGCCTATATTACTGGGAGAGACACACAGATCTCACATCCAGCCTATATTACTGGGAGAGACACACAGATCTCACATCCAGCCTATATTACTGGGAGAGACACACAGACCTCACATCCAGTGTATATTACTGGGAGAGACACACAGACCTCACATCCAGCCTATATTACTGGGAGAGACACACAGATCTCACATCCAGCCTATATTACTGAGAGAGGCACACAGACCTCACATCCAACCTGTATTACTGAGAGAGCCACACAGACCTCACATCCAGTCTATATTACTGAGAGAGACATACAGACCTCACATCCAGCCTATATTACTGAGAGAGACATACAGAGCTCACATCCAGTCTATATTACTGGGAGAGACACACAGACCTCACATCCAGCCTATATTACTGGGAGAGGCACACAGACCTCACATCCAGCCTGTATTACTGAGAGAGGCACACAGACCTCACATCCAGCCTATATTACTGAGAGAGGCACACAGACCTCACATCCAGCCTGTATTACTGAGAGAGACACACAGACCTCACATCCAGCCTATATTACTGAGAGAGACATACAGACCTCACATCCAGCCTGTATTACTGAGAGAAGCACACAGACCTCATATCCAGCCTGTATTACTGGAGAGACACACAGACCTCACATCCAGCCTGTATTACAGAGAGAGACACACAGAGCTCACATCCAGCCTATACTACTGAGAGAGGCACACAGACCTCATATCCAGCCTGTATTACTGGGAGAGACACACAGAGCTCACATCCAGCTTATATTACTGGGAGAGACATACTGACCTCACATCCAGCCTATATTACTGGGAGAGACACACAGATCTCACATCCAGCCTATATTACTGGGAGAGACACACAGATCTCACATCCAGCCTATATTACTGGGAGAGACACACAGATCTCACATCCAGCCTATATTACTGGGAGAGACACACAGACCTCACATCCAGCCTATATTACTGGGAGAGACACACAGATCTCACATCCAGCCTATATTACTGAGAGAGGCACACAGACCTCACATCCAACCTGTTATTACTGAGAGAGCCACACAGACCTCACATCCAACCTGTATTACTGAGAGAGCCCCACAGACCTCACATCCAGTCTATATTACTGAGAGAGACATACAGACAATCACATCCAGCCTATTATTACTGAGAGAGACATACAGAGCTCACATCCAGTCTATATTACTGGGAGAGGCACACAGACCTCACATCCAGCCTGTATTACTGAGAGAGGCACACAGACCTCACATCCAGCCTGTATTACTGAGAGAGACACACAGAGCTCACATCCAGCCTTATTACTAGGAGAGACACACAGAGCTCACATCCAGCCTGTATTACTGGGAGAGACACACAGACCTCACATCCAGCCTATATTACTGGGAGAGACACACAGAGCTCACATCCAGCCTATATTACGGGAGAGACACACAGAGCTCACATCCAGCCTATATTACTGGAAGAACACACAGACTCACATCCAGCCTATATTACTGGGAGAGAACACAGACCTCACATCCAGCCTATATTACTGGGAGAGACACACAGACTCACATCCAGCCTATATTACTGGGAGAGAGTCACACAGACCACACATCCAGCCTATATTACTGGGAGAGACACACAGAGCTCACATCCAGCCTATATTACTGGAGAGACACACAGACCACATCCAGCCTATATTACTGGGAGAGACACACAGACTCACATCCAGCCTGTATTACTGGGAGAGACACACAGAGCTCACATCCAGCCTATATTACTGGGAGAGAACACACAGACCACACATCCAGCCTATATTACTGGGAGAGACTACAGACCTCACATCCAGCCTATATTACTGGAAGAGACACACAGACCACACATCCAGCCTATATTACTGGGAGAGAACACAAGACCACACATCCAGCCTATATTACTGGGAGAGACAACAGACCACACATCCAGCCTATATTACTGGGAGAGACACACAGAGCCACATCCAGCCTATTACTGGGAGAGACACACAGACCACACATCCAGCCTATATTACTGGGAGAGACACACAGACTCACATCCAGCCTATATTACTGGGAGAACAGAAACAAACACAAGACTCACATCCAGCCTATATTACTGGGAGAGACACACAGAGCTCACATCCAGCCTGATTACTGGAGAGGACACACAGAGCTCACATCCAGCCTATATTACTGGGAGAGACACACAGAGCTCACATCCAGCCTTATTACTGGGAGAGACACACAGACCACATCCAGCCTATATTACTGGGAGAGACACACAGAGCTCACATCCAGCCTATATTACAGGGAGAGACACACAGACTCACATCCAGCCTTATTACTGGGAGAGACACACAGACCTCACATCCAGCCTATATTACTGGGAGAGACACACAGACCTCACATCCAGCCTTATTACTGGGAGAGACACACAGACTCACATCCAGCCTATATTACTGGGAGAGACACACAGACCTCACATCCAGCCTATATTACTGGGAGAGAACACACAGACCTCACATCCAGCCTATATTACTGGGAGAGACACACAGAGCTCACATCCAGCCTGTATTACTGGAGA
Source organism: Oophaga sylvatica (assembly GCA_033576555.1). Taxonomy (NCBI): domain Eukaryota; kingdom Metazoa; phylum Chordata; class Amphibia; order Anura; family Dendrobatidae; genus Oophaga; species Oophaga sylvatica. The sequence goes on along the minus strand of JARQOD010000007.1, from coordinate 98,463,282 downwards.
AGGCATACAGACTGACTACATCCAGCCTATTACTGGAGAGACACACAGACCATCATATCCAGACCTATATTATGAGAGACATCAGACGCATCACATCCATGCCTTATATTACGTGGCAAGCTATAGAGAACAGCAGGCTCACATCAGCCTGTTATATACTGGGACTAGACACCAGACACACATCAGACTAGTTTGATGGGAGACACAGAGACACCCAGCTTATTTGGAGAGACATACAGACTCAATCAGCCTATATTACTGGAGAGACACCAGGCTCATTCGCTATATTACTGGAGAGGACACACACTCCACAATTCAGCCTATATTAAGGAGAGACCACAGAGTTTCACATCCAGCTTATTAAAGCGAGGATAGCATTAGTTAGACCTGATATACGAGAGAGACCTTGACGAGGCTATCAGGCCAAAAATTTGGCCATCTAGGCTAAGACAATCTCAATTTTTATATTTCTAAGGAATGACTAATTCATTTCAATTTCATATTTCGGATTTGCAAGCTAATAGCGCTACTGGTGCATACCTTCTCTTGTATTTATGGTGGTGACTCTAGTTAGACCTGTCACACTGATCTAAGTTTGGATGTGCCGTCAGTTTTTTATATCAGTATTATTTACTTCTGCTGAGCACTCCACTGTGGTCCAGGCCTTATTACAGAGGTTCATCACACCTCACAAGATCTAGCATTTAGTACTGAAAGAGGATTCATAGGTTCCATGCAGCGCTATTTCTAAAGCGAGGATAGGCATTAGTTAGGGACCTGATATACGAGAAGAGCCTTGACGTGGCTATCAGGCTCACATAATTTGGCCATCTTATGCGCTAAGACTTCTCAATTTTTCATATTTCTAAGGTAATGACGTAATTCATTTTTCATATTTTCATATTTCGTGTTTGCAAGCTATAGCGCTACAGTGTGCTACCTTTTCTTCTTGTATGTATATGAGTTGGTGACTCTAGGTTTAGCACCTGTTCACACTGAATCTAAGTTTGGATGTGCGGTCAGTTTTTTGATATGTATTCATTTACCTTCTGCCTGAGCACTCCACTGGTGGTCACAGGCCTTTTAATTACAGCAGGTTCATCACCCCTCACAGAGATGTAGATTTTAGTCTGAAAAGAGGATTCATAGGTTCCATGCAGACAGACTTTTCTAAAGCGAGGATAGGCATTAGTTAGGGACCTGATATACGAGAAGAGCCTTGACGTGGCTATCAGGCTCACATAATTTGGCCATCTTATGCGCTAAGACTTCTCAATTTTTCATATTTCTAAGGTAATGACGTAATTCATTTTTCATATTTTTCATATTTCGTGTTTGCAAGCTATAGCGCTACAGTGTGCTACCTTTTCTTCTTGTATGTATATGAGTTGGTGACTCTAGGTTTAGCACCTGTTCACACTGAATCTAAGTTTGGATGTGCCGGTCAGTTTTTTGATATGTATCATCCTTTTAATCGCAGGTTCATCCCCTCACAGAGTGTAGTTTTAGTCTGAAAGAGATTCATAGGTCATCAGACGACTTTTCTAAAGCGAGGATAGCATATGGACTGATATACAAAAGCCTTGACGTGGCTACAGGTCACATATTGGCCTTTATGCCTAAGATTCTCATTTTTCATATTTCTAGGTAATGACTAATTCTTTTTCATATTTTCATATTTGTGTCAAGCTAGCGTACAGGTGCTCTTCTTCTTGTATATAGGTGGTGACTTGGTTTAGCACCTGTTCACACGACTAAGTTGTTGCGGCATTTTTTGATTGTATCTACCTTCTCCTGAGCACTCCCCTGGTGGTCACAGGCCTTTTATTACAGAGTTCACCCCTCCACAGAGATGTAATTAGTCTGAAAAGAGGATTCATAGGTCCCTCAGACAGACTTTTCTAAAGCGAGATGGCAAGTTAGGGACCTGATTACGAAGCCTGACGTGGCTATCAGGCCAATAATTTGCACTATCGCTAAGACTCTCATTTTCATATTCTAAGGTATGTTAATTTTGCTAGAGCAAGTCCCTGCTGGCAGTTTTTTAAGCAGGTATAGCCTCCTAGGATGAATTTAGATAAAGGGATTCATGGTCCATCAGACAACTTTTCTAAAGCGTAGCTTAGTGACTTTAAAGGCTTGAGTTCAGTTCATATTTGGCCATCTTTGCAAGCTTCTCATTTTCCTTTTTTCTTGGTATGTATTTTTGTATTTTATTTGTGTTCGCAAGTAATCTAAGTGTGTCCTTTTTTCTTGTTTATTAGTTGTGACTTAGTTTAGCCTGTTCACTGCACTGGTTAGGCCTCTTTTTTGAGTTCATTACCCTCCAGGTGAGTTAGCTAAGAGGTTCATAGGTCCCTCAGACAGATTTTCAACGAGGAGTAGGTTAGTTAGGGACTGATATACGAGAGAGGCCTTTCGGCACAGGCTCACTATTGGCCACTATGCGCTAAGATCTTAATTTTTATATTATTATGGTAATGACGAATCATTTTTCATATTTTTCATATTTCGTTTTGGAACTATACGCTCATGTGTACCTTTTTTCTTTGTATTGATTGGTGACTCTGGTTTTAGCACTGTTCACACTGAATCTAAGTTTGGATGTCCGGTGTTTCTTACATATTCTGTGATTCGGTGTTTGCTTTATTCACATTCTAGCCTCCAGGTGTAGATTAGTTTAAAAGGTTCATATTCCCAAAAGGACTTTGCGGATAAATATGGCCTTTCGAACTTTCTACAGGTCATATTGGCCATTTGATACGACTTCTCATTTAATTTCAATATGCCTAATTCTTTTCATATTTTTATATTTCTTTGAATAGACAGTTCTATTTTTCTTTTGTATTTAAGGTGGCTCTAGTTACACTTTTCCAGATATGGTTGGTGCGGTTTTTGTAACATTTACCTTTATGAGCACTCCTGATGCCACCTTTTAATACAGCAGGTCACACCTACAGATGAATAGTCAAAGTTATATTCCTGAGAGACTTTCTAACGATAAGCTTAGTTAGGACCTGATCGAGAAGCCTTGACGTGGCTATCAGGCTCACTAATTGCATCTATGCGCTAAAGACTCCATTTTTCATTTGGTAAACAATTCATTTAATTTTATATTGGGTTGCAAGCTATAGCGCTACAGTTGTCCTGTCTTCTGTTGTATATGAGTTGGACTATAGTTTGCACCTGTTCACACTAATCTAATTTGGGATGTCGTCAGTTTTTGATATCTTTTCT
>JARQOD010000007.1:98415676-98459945 GCA_033576555.1 Oophaga sylvatica | reverse complement strand
CAAAATATTTTTACTGGGAGAACACAGTCCATCCACCTTATTATGGGAGAGAAACACAGACCACACCCACCCTATTTAATGGGGAGACAACAGACCTCACATCCAGCTATTTACGGGGAGAGACACACAGACCACACCCAGCCTTTTTAAATGGGGAACACACGACTCACATCCAGCCTATTTACTGGAGGAACACAGACCTCACATCCCCCTTTTCTGGGAGACAACAGACTAAATCCAGCCTATTTACTGGGGAGACACAACTCACATCCAGCCTATATAGGGAGAGCACACAACCTACACCCACCCTTATTCTGGAGGGGAAAACAGACTCACATCACCTTTTACTGGAGAGACACAAAAGACCCACTCCCTTATACGGGGAAAACCCAACAGACCAATCCAGCCTTATTAGGGGAAGAACACAACCTACATCCCCTTTAAATTACGGGAGGACAAAAAGTCACATCCGCCTATTTCTGGGGAGAAACAGATCACTTCCCTTATTACTGGGAGAAAACCACAGCCTAATCCCTTTTTACTGGAGAGACAAAAGGGCCCCCTCCAGCCTTTTATTAAAAAAAATTTTTTTTTTTTTTTTTTTTTTTTAAAAAATTTTTTTTTTTTTTTATGGGGAGACACACAGACCTCAATCCAGCCTATTACGGGGAAAAACCCCAAGACCTCACCCCCAGCCTTTAGGGGGAGGCACACCTCACACCCAGCTTATTTATGGGAGAGACTACAGACCCACACCCAGCCTTTTACGGGGAGAGACACACAGGCTCACATCAGCCTTTTTACTGGGAGAGAACACAGACCTCACATCCAGCCTATATTACTGGGAGAGACACACAGAGCTCACATCCAGCCTATGTTACTGGGAGAGAACACAGACCTCACATCCAGCCTTATTTACTGGGAGAGACACACAGAGCTCACATCCAGCCTATTTTACTGGGAGAGACACACAGACCTCACATCCAGCCTGTTTTACTGGGAGAGACACACAGACCTCACATCAGCCTATTTACTGGGAGAGACACACAGACCTCACATCCAGCCTGTATTACTGGGAGAGACACACAGATCTCACATTCAGCCTATATTACTGGGAGAGACACACAGACTCACATCCAGCCTGTATTACTGGGAGAGACACACAGATCTCACATCCATGCCTATATTACTGGGAGAGACACACAGACTCACATCAGCCTTATTACTGGGAGAGACACACAGATCTCACATCCTGCCTATATTACTGGGGAGAGACACACAGACCTCACTTTCAGCCTTATTACTGGGAGAGACACACAGACCTCACATCCAGCTATATTACTGTGAGAGACACACAGAGCTCACATCCAGCCTAGTATTACTGGGAGAGACACACAGACCTCACATCCAGCCTATATTACTGGGAGAGACACACAGAGCTCACATCCAGCCTATTTACTGGGAGAGACACAGACCTCACATCCAGCCTATATTACTGGGAGAGACACACAGAGCTCACATCCAGCCTATGTTACTGGGAGAGACACAGACCTCACATCCAGCCTTTTTACTGGGAGAGACACACAGACTCACATCCAGCCTATTTACTGGGAGAGACACACAGACCTGACATCCAGCCTGTTTTACTGGGTAGACACACAGATCTCACATCCGCCTATATTACTGGGAGAGACACACAGACCTGACATCAGCCTGTATTACTGGGAGAGACACACAGACTCACATTCACTGCATATTACTGGGAGAGACACACAGACCTCACATTCAGCCTTATTACTGGGAGAGACACAGACCTCACATCAGCCTATATTACTGGGAGAGACACACAGACCTCACATCCAGCCTATATTACTGGGAGAGACACACAGAGCTCACATCCAGCCTATATTACTGGGAGAGACACAGACCTCACATCCATAATTTAAGCATAAAACAGTAACAAGATAATCAGCGCTGGATTCGTCATAACAACTGTGAGAAAGAAAAAGGAACTACCGCAGTAACGCACACTACTCAAATAATGTGAAGTAGAAAAATAGTTAATTTTATTGGTTACAGAAAGAGTGAAATAAAACATAAGTAAAATCAAGGTGACTCTGGTCCCAAACGACCGCCCGCAAACATGATGGGGGTATATAATATGTAATATCTCAAAAATCACAATAACAAAAGACGTGGCTAGAGAAACATATAATCAAGAATAATTAACAAAATAAGTACAACCAATAATACATGGATATAAGCAAACAAAAATATATATATAAATATATATTTGGATATATATAATAATCAACCTAAATGAGCGAACCTGTATGGATAACAGAAAAATTAATGTAAAAAATATCAAAAAAGTGAGCAATACCAGGTCAGGGGTAAAATAGTCCCCCGCCTGTGAACTGAAAAAACAGCTGCAAGCAATGAAAATGAAAAGAACCAACAATGGAAAAAGCCACTAGCAAATAATATTTACCCCAGAACAAACCTCATGATAAAGGCATGAGAAAGCAAACGGGCAATCAGGACCAGAGGACACCAAGGTCCCACGCGTTCCGCCGCAGCATGTGCGGCTTCCTCAGGGGGAGTGTGGAGACAAACACCGACTTGGTTTAAATACCTTAAGAGGATGGGATCAGGGAAGTCAGCTGTGCGCCGTGAATAATAAGTCTGGCAGGAAGTGATTAGAGCGTGAACCAAGTAACCCAGATGAAAGGTGCAGACGTCTCTGCAACTATCTAAGTACCACGCATGCGCGCAGTGGAACGCAGATTGCGTCCACTGACACGCAAGTGTGGAGATAGAAAAGATGAATGCGCATGCGCAGCATCGGGTCAGACGAATGAAAAATGCTAGTGAAGCAATAGCCCCATAGTGGGAAACAATCAGACCCCATTCAAACCAAAAGCATGCATAGCAGGGATATCTGACGATGTCATATCATGTAAAACCTGTATGGAGGTAAATAAAAATAATAATAATAAATAAACATAATAAGTAAATACATATTTACTTATTATGTTTATTTATTATTATTATTTTTATTTATTCACTTTCTACCATTTCTCATCTCTCTTTTTTTTATTTTTTATCGTTTATTATTCATTTTCTTTTCCTTTTATTATATTTTTTTATTTATTTTGATCCAGTATTCTCTACTTCATTTTATGTTTCTTTTGACATTCCTTTTTCCCAACTAATTATTTCTTTTACCTCCATACAGGTTTTACATGATATGACATCGTCAGATATCCCTGCTATGCATGCTTTTGGTTTGAATGGGGTCTGATTGTTTCCCACTATGGGGCTATTGCTTCACTAGCATTTTTCATTCGTCTGACCTGATGCTGCGCATGTGCATTCATCTTTTCTATCTCCACACTTGCGTGTCAGTGGACGCAATCTGCGTTCCACTGCGCGCATGCGTGGTACTTAGATAGTTGCAGAGACGTCTGCACCTTTCATCTGGGTTACTTGGTTCACGCTCTAATCACTTCCTGCCAGACTTATTATTCACGGCGCACAGCTGACTTCCCTGATCCCATCCTCTTAAGGTATTTAAACCAAGTCGGGTTTGTCTCCACACTCTCCCTGAGGAAGCCGCACATGCTGCGGCGGAACGCGTGGGACCTTGGTGTCCTCTGGTCCTGATTGCCCGTTTGCTTTCTCATGCCTTTATCATGAGGTTTGTTCTGGGGTAAATATTATTTGCTAGTGGCTTTTTCCATTGTTGGTTCTTTTCATTTTCATTGGCTTGCAGCTGTTTTTTCAGTTCACAGGCGGGGGACTATTTTACCCCTGACCTGGTATTGCTCACTTTTTTGATATTTTTTACATTAATTTTTCTGTTATCCATACAGGTTCGCTCATTTAGGTTGATTATTATACCTGTATATATATCCAAATATATATTTATATATATATTTTTGTTTGCTTATATCCATGTATTATTGGTTGTACTTATTTTGTTAATTATTCTTGATTATATGTTTCTCTAGCCACGTCTTTTGTTATTGTGATTTTTGAGACATTACATATCATATACCCCCATCATGTTTGCGGGCGGTCGTTTGGGACCAGAGTCACCTTGATTTTACTTATGTTTTATTTCACTCTTTGTGTAACCAATAAAATTAACTATTTTTCTACTTCACATTATTTGAGTAGTGTGCGTTACTGCGGTAGTTCCTTTTTCTTTCTCACAGTTGTTGTTTTTTCTACCGATATGCATCTCCCTATTTATTTGTGATCATTTGGTGCGCCCTACATTTCACATTATTATATACGGATTCGTCATAACAGTCACCTATGTCGTAGCAGCGAGCAGTTTTGTGCATTTTGCAGTATAGAGTAAGATGTGAAGGAACAGATCTATGTAGCAGCGTCATAGCAGAGTGATAGTTTGTAACAGTAGAATTATCACTGAACAATGAGTGACACATCTACATTCCGGAATCGATGGTGAGTGGATTTTATATGTGCCACAATCTGGGCGCAGCACTTAATCATTGTTTGTATGTTCTCCCCGTGTTTCGTGGGTTTCCTCCAAGTTCTCCGGTCTCCTCCCACACTTCAAAGACTGATAGGGAATGTAGATTGTGAGCCCATCGGGGCAGCGGTGATAATGTCTTTACAGCGCTATATAAGCAATGCATAATTATAATAAATAATGCATTGTTCTGCCCACACCCAATGCATCGGGCGCTTCTCAAACACTTACTGCTGCCATCCAGGTATTGTAAAAAAAGACTTTATATAATTCTCAATACATAAAAAGGTAAAGGGTCAAAATAACCTGACGCGTTTCTTGCATGTAAGTGAACCTTAGTCATCAGAGTCATAGGCCGTGCCCACCATTGTGCCCAGGCTGTGTCCACCATCGTGCTATGGCCGTGCCCACCATTGTGCTCGAGCCGTATCTACCATTGTGCCCAGGCCATGTCCACCATTGTGTGTCTCCTTTCCATACAACAGGCTGTAAACATCGGGGTTGTGAGGAGACCATTGCTGGAGCTTTGAGATAGGAACATTGTCCCCTTCTTATCTGATGTCATATTCTCTTAAACTGTAAAGCGCTGCGGAATATGTTGGCGCTATATAAATAAAGATTATTATATTCTCGCTGCTCCTCAATTTGGGGACCTTTGCCGCATTCTTAGCTCCATAATTAACTAATGGTCTGAACTGCAGGTGGCAGGTTGGCGTTAGTGGAGGCAGGGTGTGGTTTAGCATTGTCCTGCTGAAATATGCAAGGTCTTCCTTTAAACTGAAGTTGTCTGGATGGAGAAGATGAACCTTTATATAGTGCTCAGCATTAATGGCATCTTTCACGTGTGCGGAGACCCTGCCATAGGCACTAATGCCCCCACACATCAGAAATGTGAACTATGAGCTGATAAAAAACGGGATGGTCAATAACAAGCTGGATGGTGTCTATCATTGATAACAAGCTGGATGGTCACTCTCCTCGATAACAAGCTGGATGGTATCTATCATCGCTAACAAGCTGGATGGTGTCTATCATCGATAACAAGCTGGATGGTGTCTATCATCGATAACAAGCTGGATGGTGTCTATCATCGATAACAAGCTGGATGGTGTCTATCATCGATAACAAGCTGGATGGTGTCTATCTCGATAACAAGCTGGATGGTGTCTATCGTCGATAACAAGCTGGATGGTGTCTATCGTCGATAACAAGCTGGATGGTGTCTATCATCGATAACAAGCTGGATGGTGTCTATCATCGATAACAAGCTGGATGGTGTCTATCATCGATAACAAGCTGGATGGTGTCTATCATCGATAACAAGCTGGATGGTTCTATCATCGCTAACAAGCTGGATGGTTCTATCATCGTAACAAGCTGGATGGTGTCTATCATCGATAACAAGCTGGATGGTGTCTATCATCGCTAACAAGCTGGATGGTGTCTATCTCGATAACAAGCTGGATGGTGTCTATCATCGATAACAAGCTGGATGGTGTCTATCATCGATAACAAGCTGGATGGTGTCTATCATCGATAACAAGCTGGATGGTGTCTATCGTCGATAACAAGCTGGATGGTGTCTATCATCGATAACAAGCTGGATGGTGTCTATCATCGATAACAAGCTGGATGGTGTCTATCATCGATAACAAGCTGGATGGTTCCTCCCCTCATAACAAGCTGGATGGTGTCTATCATCGATAACAAGCTGGATGGTGTCTATCATCGATAACAAGCTGGATGGTGTCTATCGTCGATAACAAGCTGGATGGTGTCTATCATCGATAACAAGCTGGATGGTGTCTATCATCGATAACAAGCTGGATGGTGTCTATCTCGATAACAAGCTGGATGGTGTCTATCATCGATAACAAGCTGGATGGTGTCTATCATCGATAACAAGCTGGATGGTGTCTATCGTCGATAACAAGTGGATGGTGTCTATCATCGATAACAAGCTGGATGGTGTCTATCATTGATAACAATCTGGATGGTCTCTCCTCGATAACAAGCTGGATGGTGTCTATCATCGATAACAAGCTGGATGGTGTCTATCTTCGCTAACAAGCTGGATGGTGTCTATCATCGATAACAAGCTGGATGGTCCCTCCTTGATAACAAGCTGGAAGGTCCCTCTACTCGATAACAAGTTGGATGATCAGAATTTCACATTCTGATTCATGTGACTACAGAACAGTTTTCCATGTTGCCTCAATCCATTAGAAATGAGCTTTGGCTCAGAGAAGATGGCAGCGTTTCTGAATTGTGAGGATTTATGGCTTTATCTTTACATGATAGCGCTGCAAATTGCGTTTGTGAATTGCACAGAGACCTGTGATCAGAGATAATGATTTCTGGACGCATTCCTGATCCCAGCGATTTGCATAACCAATACTCTCGTATTTAAAGCAGTGCTGGGACATGAACGTCCAATATTGCCTCGGCCTCGTCCCTTTTGCTCATGGATTTCCAGCGTTTTGTCATCCCTGTCCCAACTTTTTTGAATGAGTTAAGATAAGAGATCATTGCATTCTTGTTTTCTTTACATTTTTCTGTTGCAAAACTTCTTGGAAATTGAGGTTGTGCAAGAGATCTAGATACACAGCTCAGCAGACAGTATGACACATGATAACATTAGATACACAGCTCAGCAGTCAGTATCACACGTGATAACATTAGATACACGGCTCAGCAGCACATTGTCCCTTGCATGACGGATGATGACTCCTATAAAGCACAATGACCGGTACTCACTCGGTGAAGCAATGTGCGGCACTCAGCACCCACTGGTTGGAGATCAGGGATCCTCCGCAGATTGGAATCCCCTTGTACGATACACTGACTTGCCAGGGCCAGGCTCCTTCTGCTGCATCCGTTCCTCCGGCTATCCTCCTCATGAGGGGGGGGAGCCACAGGTCGGGGGAAGCAGCATGTTGGGGAAGACCACCGCTGGGAGGACTGGGGGAAAGATACAATAAAAGTGTCACACAGCAGAGATATGCACAATGTCTCTTCAGAGAGGAGGAGGATGAGAACTCTAGCGTTACCTATAGGAAGTACAATGCTAAAAGTCAATTATCAACCCTCTAACGAGCCTTGTCACATGTCTTAGTATAAAAGCCCAAACCAAAATCTCTGCCGGAGCTGTATTGGGTTCAGGAACCATCAGAGTTGCTTTGGGTTCACGTAACGCTGGAGCGGTTTCAGTATTGTCTCAGACAAGAAGGACACTGGAAATAGAACTGGTAGTGGTACAGCTTTAACTGGACTGGTACAGGGACCTGAGAGCAAGCTAGCAGCTTAAAGGCTTACTAACTACAAGTTTTGCTCAGGCACCTCCCAACAAGTGCAAGTGCCTTAAGTATTAAGCGTTTCCCAGCTATTGGCTGGGGACACCTTAAGAGTGTGCATGCTGTCTCTTTACGATATGGGACATGGGAGTCAAATTAGGAAACGCAGCAGGGTGGCCTGGCCAGTGAGAAATAGTCCCTGCCGGGTGGAAGGAGCAGAGGCATACAAGGACGCTAGTGTTACAAAATATATCCCGACACTGTCACTGCCAGCTCCACAATAACAAAAGGAGTCACTATCTGCCACTACCAATCAATCTGGCTTCAGGGGTGCTGTTCACATAGCAATTCGGAAAGGTAAGCAGTGCTCATAAAAATATACAAAGATGATACAAAATGAGAAAAAAAAACAATGCAGTATATACAATTACATAAATTAAAAATGATAATAAAAAAATACAAATCCTGATGTTATGCAAATAGCTCAGGCTTAGTGGAGGGAGGTACTCGTAGGAAAAAAGACAGAACCCACAGCAAGCTGCACTTTCTAGGACTGACAAATAACCAAGCCCAAATACTGCTTTTATTAGTTCAAGGATATGTGCCGATGCCTACCCTTAATGATCTCATATGGAGGCTGGTGTGGGATGTCCTGGATGTTGTAGAAATTTATGAGATTGCAAATTTATAGAATATTTTCACCCCTGGAGGTCCCAGGTAGTAGATATTGTCATTTTGTTAATAATCACAATTTTACCTTTATATAGAGATGAAATATGGCCTGGAAAGCATCATCCATTTGACCGATATTAAGTTGGAGGTGTTAGAATGGCCTTACGGTGATGTGAGTGAATGTGTTATGGACGTCTCGTTGTATGACGCCAAAGATGTATCTCCCATAAATATCGAATCAATGCAAACTCCAATTTTCATCACTGACCACTGGCTGCAAAAAGTCTGGGAGCCGTGTTTTGATCAGAGGAAGCTTACAGTAGTGGTCATAATCCTAGCCGTCCAATATGACTAACCAGATTAGTCAGTATTTTTGGTATAAATAATATTACATGTGAAACAATTTACCAGTTAGTGCAGTAGACTCCATGAAAACCCCCAGACTCCGCATTCATGATCTGCAGGTTTCAGAGTCTGTGTATTAGAATAATTAATAGACAGGCGGTTGACGCGCACCAAATACAGGGGTTCCAGGGCTTATGGGGTACTCGGCACCGAGCCCATGGAAGTCTATGGGGAATGTCACTGGCAGCAGAGCTCGGTCCGTGGCCCTGGGCGGTCATGCAATGGGGGATTATTTACAATGGATTGTAGGATTAGTTCGTGACGCCACCTGTGGTACCTGATCAATTTGACCAGCGCTGCAAGATAGATCTTCTGAGGGATGTTATGGGGCAGCTGTATGGTAAGTCCCCCACAGGTGGGACTGTTCCTTCAAAGTCTATGGTGGTGCAAGGTGTAGATAAAGAGTCAGTCACACACAATTCAGTCTCTTTCCATACCTTTACTGATGTTGTTGGTAGGTATGTCCCGGGAAGCTGGTCAGGTTGGAGAATGCACATTCAGGGAATTGCTGAGCAGGTTTGAGGCCTCCTTTACCTTTGAAATATATGTGAGTCCTAACTTGCATGAAGTCAAGTTTTACTCTGAATGCAACAACTACGCCCGGCCGACATTGTGGTAGAGCCTTCTCTGTCTCTGATAATCAGATGTTTGAAAGAACTAAGTCGTTGTGGCTGATCAGGCCAACTCCGTCCCGTTCTCCCTGACTCCAGTTACGTATCAACGCTTAGGGCTACCTTCTGTGACTTGAAGTCCAGCAAGGATTCCGGTGTTTCTTATTACTAGTCGTGAAGTACTAGCAATGCTTCGGACCCCGGTGTCCGGTCAATTTAGTGAAGGTGATCTGTCACCTTGATCACTTGTCCTTCTTTCTCCACTCGCCTGTCGCCCTGCTCTTGCCCTTAACATAAGCACGGTAGCAGTGGGTGTAGTAGTCAGCTTTCCTTCTAGTGCTCACTGACCTGTTCTCAGTTGCCTCGTTGTTATAACTGCAGTAGTTCCCTTCCTTCTTTCCTTCCAGACTCTGTCCAGAGCAGCTCACAGGACGTTCCGTCAGACTGTATACACGCTGTAGCTCCGAGAGTCACTTTCCACTTTCTAGAGAACACAGGCAGCTTACTCTGAGGTAAATGCTTCAGATTCAGATGTAACTCTGACTAGGCTAGAGTGATTCCTTCCCACTCGTACTAGCCTCCACTTCTGTACAAGGTGAGCTACATGAGCTCTGTCAGATTTCAGTCTTATCTCCTCTCCTCCACCAACTCTCTGACTTGAATGAATACTGCTACGTCACACTAACTTAAATAATCTAAGTTGCCCTCTGGTGGCAGTGTTGGACATGTGTGAATGTGAATGAATATCAGGTTTCACAATTACCTTATCTGTGCACCCTCCAGGGAACATGTGTACCAAGCGCAGCTGGGCCACACACGGTCATCACAATAATATCAGCGTGGAGATCAATCAATGGTCAATCATTCTGAGAAGAGACAGGTGTGAATCCGGTGGCCATAATCTAACGGTGAAGCCAGGACATTTCGTACATGCATTTCTCCTTGAAAGCCTGAGAAATATGGGTTGTTCCAGACCTTTTTCAGGAGAACAGCGGACTATGATTAAACAGTTGATTGAAGAGGATGAAACGTATAAAGAAGAGCAGACAATGATCGGCCGATCAGCTACAATGATCTCCAATGCTTTATAATGGAAAACCAGAGAGACGCGGAAGAAACGGAAGACAACCATGGATGGAAGAATAGCCAGAATGGCAAAGGCTCGGCCAGTGATCGGCTCCAGGATGATCACAGACAGTCTCACGTTACCAATGATCGGCTCCAGGATGATCACAGTCTCACGTTACCAATGATCGGCTCCAGGATGATCACAGTCTCACGTTACCAATGATCGGCTCCAGGATGATCACAGTTTCACGTTACCAATGATCGGCTCCAGGATGATCACAGACCGTCTCACGTTACCTGTGAGGACAGGGACAGAAGACGCCTGTGTGACGCTAATCTCTTACCAAGAAGTCCCCGCAAAGTCCCACTGTTAATAAGCCATGTACTGAAGAGGACACAATGTGCCAAAGAACATCACCTGGCCTAAAGAGAAATGGAGAAACATTCTGTGCACTAATGAAAGGAAAATTGTTCTTTTTGGGTCCAAGTGGCCGCAGACAGTTCATCAGACGACCTCTAAACTCTGCATTCAGGTCACAGTGCACTCTGCACACAGTGAAGCATGGTGGAAGCATCATGATATGAGCATGTTTCTCTTACTATGGTGCCGGACCTATTTACCGCACACCAGGGATCATGGACCAGTTTGCTTATAGTAAAATACTTGAAGAGGTCATGTTACCTTACACTGAAGAGGATAAGCCCTGAAATGGGGGTTTCAACAAAACAACCACCCTAAATATACCAATAGACAAGCAAAATCTTGGTTCCAGTCCAACAAAATTGAGGTTATTTAGCGGCCAGCCCGATCCCCGAACCTTAATCCAATAGAATACTTGTGGGGTGACATCAAAAATGCCGTTTCTGAGGCAAAGCCAACAAATGCCAAAAAATTGTGGGATGCAGTCCGAGCATCCTGGGCTGGAATAACAGGTGACCGGGGCCAGAAGTTGGTGACTCCATGCAACATAGAAGTGAAGCCGCTCTAAAAAACTGTGAGTAACAACTAAATATCAGGTCAGTGATTCACAGGAATGATAAATCCACAAAAGACAAATGCGGACACTGCTATTATTAAGAACAGCCCAATTTTACAAATTTACTAATTTTTTGCTATTTTTTGTAAAGTAGTTAAAAATGATCTACATTTCTCTTCATATTTTGAATTAGAAAACAGCTTGCAATGTTCCCAATGCTGGAAATAAAAACCAGCATAAAGATTTTGTGATTAACTCATGTTTTTGAACACACTGCGATTATTTTGAACACTACTGTATGTCTGGGAAACATACTTCTCCACCTCTGCGTGAACAAATCTCAGTCTTTGTGTCTTTTTCCCAGAACAAACCTTCTGTTGTAATTACCCGGTCACTGCAGGAAAACCCTACTTCAATGGAGGTTGAAGTTTCAGCACTCTCTCACTCCCCCAATTATAATTAGTTTCTCTCTTCCTCAGCCACAATTAATCCCATATGTTCAATGTGAAGGTGATATGTCCCCTCTCTGGAGACGTCTTTAGGCATTTTTTAATTTTTCTCTATCACAGACAGGATCAGGGGAACGATGTCTTTTAACACACATGGCTATGGCTTATGTATGGAAATTTGAGAAAAGAGACTGAAGGGCTAATACGAGCTGCAGAAGGGGCAGACAGTGTGAATAAACGCCATAATAGCCAGGATAGAGAAGTATTCTGACGATGCCGGGTGCAGAATGTGCAAGGAATCAGATGATTCATTGTCTTGTGTTGAGCGCTTTCTTGGTAAGACCCCGACGTGTAATGAAGGCCGATGCCAACAAGTGGACGGGCAGCTGTGATTTCTAAACAATAACTCCATAACATATAAATGTATCAATAATCTTAAAGTAACATTATTTCTATATGATCAGTAACTCACCAGACAACAGAAGGCTGAGCAGGAGTCTCATCGTCCTCTCCGCGAGGCTGCTGTGAGAAGATCGGCAGATGTTGGACTTGTCTTTATCCTCTTTCTTCTGACCTATTTAGTTCCTTGGAAGTGCAATATCCTGGAATGTGGCCCAACCTGCCCATGATGCCGGAGGATTGCATGTCTCCTCTTAACTTACTCAGTTTATGTGTGAGGAAATGAACTTGTTGGCATCACAGAGCAGCAGAGACGTCACAGTGTCACCTGTGCACATGACCCAAGTGTCATCTCTACAGTCACCGATCAAGGTCTCAACACACAAAAATGAGTCAGAGCAGAAAGGAAAGTACCGAGAGGCTGACCCGAATATCCCGAGTAATAAAGAGCGTCTCCTCAGTCCTTGTAAAGCGACGTTCTAGTAGTTACAATTCTGATACAAATTATCCCGCCCCGCCCTCCCAAGTGCAAATTTGGTTTATCAGTAAAGTTGACAAACTTTAAAACTTTTTCTAATGAAGAAGAATAATGTAAATAAATGAAAACAATAAATCAAGTGGTTTCTCCAAATTCACAAAGTGTGACTTTTATGACACCATATAGAATAGATGTCGGCGTGCACACAACCAGAATTAGGTAAGGTGCAGGTGTAATAGACCAAGGGTCATAATAACATGAAGAATAAACACCGCACTCTAAGGGAATAGTGGTGATGCTGAAAATAACTATTTTATTCACAATTTAGGCAACATCTAGGGACAAAATCAAAGCGATAAATAACGTTTCGGCCCAGCCAGGGCCTTTGTCAAATAACGCTTTCGTGATAGTCCAGTGCCGTGGACAGTTATTAATAAAGACGTGAGGACCAGTATGGTGTCCTAATATGGCCAATATGTGGAGACATCAGTGTGGGGTGTTCCCTAATAACCGCAGCGTTATGGGGAGCAATGGTCTGTGGGGATGAATCCCTAATTACAGCTACTTAATATGAATACCTTGCAGAGGCAAAAACACAGTACATGGGGTCCCCAGTGTGAGAAGAGGCCATTTCTGATAGTAATCAGCGCTTGTTGCTGGTTGCTGGTAGAGGCGGCGCTCCCGCGCCTAGCATGGTCGGTATGACACCTGCAGCCTCAAGATTATTCACCACTAAATCGAATCCCACATAATAGCACCAGATGTAATTATCCCAGGGCCAATATTAGTTACATCAGATGCTAGAGACAACATATCAAATACCTGGACTGGCAAAGGGACTGTGTCTCTGAATGTTTGATTGCATATTAGAAATATGGTCTAAAAAGTGAATAAAAGAGATGCCTACAGTGAAGCATGGTGGGGATTCGGTGAAATCTTACAGTGAAGCATGGCAGCGGCATCGTGATGTTTATAGGGAAGCATGACAGGGGTCAAGGGATGTCTATAGGGAAGCACTGCATGGACCCAGTGATGCCTACAGTGAAGCATGGTGGGGATTCGGTGAAATCTACAGTAAAACACAGCGGGGGCTCAGTGACATCTACAGTAAAACACGGTGCGGGCTCAGTGATATCTACAGGGAAGCATGGCAGCTGCATAGTGATGTTTATAGGGAAGCATGACAGGGGTCAAGGGATGTCTATAGGGAAGCACTGCATGGACCCAGTGATGCCTACAGTGAAGCATGGTGGGGATTCGGTGAAATCTACAGTAAAACACAGCGGGGGCTCAGTGACATCTACAGTAAAACACGGTGCGGGCTCAGTGATATCTACAGGGAAGCATGGCAGCTGCATAGTGATGTTTATAGGGAAGCATGACAGGGGTCAAGGGATGTCTATAGGGAAGCACTGCATGGACCCAGTGATGCCTACAGTGAAGCATGGTGGGGATTCGGTGAAATCTACAGTAAAACACAGCGGGGCTCAGTGACATCTACAGTAAAACACGGTGCGGGCTCAGTGATATCTACAGGGAAGCATGGCAGTTGCATAGTGATGTTTATAGGGAAGCATGACAGGGGTCAAGGGATGTCTATAGGGAAGCACTGCATGGACCCAGTGATGCCTACAGTGAAGCATGAGTGCAGCTCAGTGACATCTACAGTAAAACATGGTGGGGGCTCAGTGATATCTACAGGGAAGCATGGCAGAGGCATGGTGATGTCTATAGGGAAGCATGACAGGGGTCCAGGGATGTCTACAGGGAAGCATGGTGGGGATTTGGTGAAATCTACAGTGAAGCATGAGTGTAGCTCAGTGACATCTACAGTAAAACACAGCGGGGGCTCAGTGACATCTACAGGGAAGCACAGTGGGGGATCGGTGACATCCTGTGGCGTTCCGTGAATAGAGCAGACTAAGCAGCAGCTATGGGGCCCAGACAGGTGAGGGGGCCCACGACGGCCGCTGTCGTTTGGCAGCTGTGCTGTGCTGACACAGTACTATCTCCTTTAATTAAATATAAGCGACGGCCGGACACTGTAAACCCCCTTGAAGGTCCCCTTTCCTTGTTGTCTCCTGGTCAGCAGTTAAGTCTTAAGTCTCTGGCTGCATTTGCATAAGAAAGCCAGCCTGCAGCCAGAGACACGTGCATCACAGGAAGCAGAAAACATTCATAAGTTTCACTTAGGGAGAGATACACAAGATGGTGAGTCCTGCTGGCTGAGGTATGGGGTGGATTTTTTTTGTTGAATGTGTCCCCTCACTGTGCTGGCACTTTATATTTACAATGGCTAGCCTCTGGCTGCACTTTGCACCTTAGGAAGTGAGGGGGTCCTGATTGCAGGCACTGTGGAGGAGGGGGGCCCTGCATGCACTGCAGCCACCTTCTGTACTCCTCACAATGCTTCTCCATTAGAGCTGGTTTCATGTGATTTAACCCCTGTACCACCACCAGGCAGGATGATGCTTCCTAGCTGTAAGTAAGACCATGTCCAGTCTATGTCCCACCACCAACTTCACTGTCAAGGTGTGCAACAATGCATGTTCATGCAATACTAAAAATGTGCAATGCCCTGGAAATCATGGTGCAGCCAATAAATGTTACTAATTTATTCTGCTCCTTCACCCAGAGGCATGCACCTGGGAGACAGCAATTACATGGGGCGTGCTGAGCTCATGAGGTGCCTGAGAGTGGAAGTTCTGCAGATGTTATGGAAGATATTGTGTGCGGCATTTCTGTGTCCCCTTACCTGTGATAAAATGTGTCTTGTAGTTTGTACACATGTTGGAACTTTGCATAGCTTACATATTCCAATCATTTCATATACAAAGATATGACATCCGTCTACCTGTCTTATATGATGCCATGAATGATGGGCATTGCTTGTACCTGCTGTCAGATTAGGCACCACACTTCTTACATCGGAGCACACTATGCAGCATGTTCCGTCAGGCTAGGTTCACATTTATACGCCTGCAGACTTAATGCTTGGACGTATACATTAAAACGTATGCCATGGATCAACCTACAAATTTAAACAAGTACATTTGATACATATCGTACTTCCATCTTTGTCTCTATATGTTTTTTTACTTAAAAAGAATCATTTTTTTTCCATCCAGTTTTACTGGTGTCAACAGTCCCATCCCACTCCATTTTGGCATCAGTTCTGTGAGGAGGTGTCCAGAGGAATAAACTTTTTTTCACCCCACATTAAAAACGCGTACCTTTGGTCAATTATGGTTTTTTCCCACAATACAACGTGATCAGGGCAAAACATAGTCAGAAGAACATTTTTTTTACACTAGGTGTTGCCCATTATGGTTTGTGTACGCCTCCATATACCTCTGAATACCATTTTTTTTTTGCAATTCAGACATATTTGTCCAGCAGACTGCACTGTATAAATGTGACCAAGCCTAAAGAAGTCCTTTTTGTCCAAGGAGGATAAAGCACATCATAAACACAAGTCCATACTGTGTGTTGCTGCTTTGCAGTGTGTATTTTTGCCATGCTGATTTTACAGGTGAAAGGTATTTACTTTGAGCCTTTTTTTGGTTGTAATGGTGAATGCTTCAGGATTATCAATGACCAAAGGGGCGGCAAATTTTTCAGCCGCCCCGGGCCCCACAAACAGTTGCTACGCCACTGCACACACAAGATGGTGAGCCTGGCTGGGGGTCGATTTTTTTTGTTAAATGTGTCCCCTCACTGTGCTGGCACTTTACATTTACAATGGCTCTGACTGCACTTTGCACCTTAGGGAGGGGGGCCCGGCTGCACGCACTGTGGAGGGTGTAGGGGGCCCTGCATGCACTGCAGGTGTGTGTGTGTGTGGAGTTAAGAGCACCTGTTTTTTTTTTTGGGGGGGCCCCATTCAGACTTTTGCTATGGGGCCCCATGATTTCTATGTACGCCCCTGGTGACATCTACAGTGAAGCTTGGCAGAGGCATGGTGATGTCTATAGGGAAGCATGACAGGGGTCAAGGGATGTCTACAGGGAAGCACTGCAAGGACCCGGTGATGACTACAGTCAGGGCTGCCACTAGGAATTTCAGGGCCCCATACTGGCAAAATTTATGGGGCCCCCCTTGAGACTCCGCCCAGGCTCCACCCCCAAGTTCCGCATCCACCCTAGCTCCTCCTCCACCACATAAACCTTCCAAAATCCCTCCGCCCTTTCATGGAAAAACTTCACTTCTGCACCATGCCCTCACCAATGACACATTAACACCAATCACTCGATGAATATGCAGCATTTTGCTTGTTTAGTATAATACACCACATAGTCCTCCATATATTATAATGTGCACCACAGTCCTCCATATTGTAAAGTGCACACCCCATAGTTCTCCATATAATATAATGTATCCATAGTCCTCCATATAGTATAATACACTCCTAATAGCCCTCAATATATTAAAATACACTCAGTCATTCATATAGTATAATACACTCCTCATAGTGCTCTTGTGTGGCCCAGCTGCGCAAGGCACACATGTCTCCTGGAAAATGCACAGATAAGGTAATTGTGAAGCCTGATATTCATTCACAACACACATTTCCCAACACTGCCACCAGAGGGCAACTTAGACTATTTAGGTTAGTGTGACGTAGCAGTGGTCAGATTAGTTTCCTGTCTCAGGACAGAACAGTTCAGTTTCTAGTCTTGGAGGGAGAGGAGATAAGACTGAGATCTGAAGGAGCTCCTGTAGCTCACCATATACTGAAGTGGAGGCTAGTACGAGTGGGAAGGAATCACTCTAGCCTAGTCAGAGTTACATCTGCATCTGTAATCTTAGAACAAGCTGCCTGTGTTCCTTAAGGACGTGGAAGGTGACTCTCCGAGCGTGCATTGAAATCAGTTTGACAGAAGCTCCTGATAGCCACTCCGGACAGAGTTAAGAAGGAAAGAAGGAAGGGAATCACAGGAGCTACAACATCGAGTTAACTGAGAACAGGTCAGTGAGCACTGGAAGGAAAGCTTACGACTACACCCACTGCTACCGTGCTTATGTTAAGGGCAAGAGCAGGGCGACAGGTGAGTGGTAAATGAAGGACAAGTGACCTAGGTGACAGATCACCTTCACTTAGTTAAACGGACACCGGGGTCCGAAGTGTTGCTAGAACTTCACGTCTAGTAATAAGATACACCGGAGGCCTTGCTGGACTTAAAGTCACAGAAGGTAGCCCTAAGTGCTGATACGTAACTGGAGTCAGGGAGAACAGGACGGAGTAGGCCTGATCAGCCACAACGGCTTAGTTCTATCCAACAGAAGACTTCCACCACAATGTCGGCCGGGCGTAGCTGCTACAGAAGGAGTTAAACTTGACTTCATGCAAGTTAGGACTCACATACACATTAAGGAGAAAGGAGGCCTTAAACCTGCTCAGCAATTCCCCGAATGTGCATTCTCCAACCTGACCAGCTTCCCGAGACATACCTGCAACATCTACAAGTAAAGGTATGGAAAGAGACTGCATTGTGTGTGACTGACTTCTTATCTGCACCTTGCAACACCACCATAGACTTTGAGGGACCAGTCCCACCTGTGGGGACTTAACATCTAGCTGCTTAATAACATCCCCTCAGAAGATTCATCTAGCAGCGCTGGTCAAATTGATCAGATATCAGAGGTGGCGTCACAAACTATCTTTATAATCCCCTGTAAATATCCTCTATTGCATGACCGCCCAGGGCCACGGACCGAGCTCTGCTGCCAGTGACATTCCCCATAGACTTCCATGGGCTCGGTGCCGAGTACCCCATAGCCCTGGTACACACATGTGGTGCGCGTCACTCTCCATATAGTATAATGCACCGCCATAGTCATCCATGTAGTACAATTCACTTCCCATAGTATAATGCACCCCATAGCTCTTCATATGGTATAATGTATTCCCCATAGTCCTCGATACAGTATAGTGCAGCCCACATATAGTATAATGCAGTCACCCTATAGAGCATAATGCAGCCACCCCACAGAGAATAATGCAGCCACCCCACAGAGCATAATGCAACCACCCCAGAGTATAATGCAACCACCCCAGAGTATAATGCAACCACCCCACAGAGTATAATGCAACCACCCCACAGAGTATAATGCAACCACCCCACAGAGTATAATGTAAACCCCCATAGAATATAATTGAGCCCCCTTATATAGTATAATGTAGCCCCTCCATAAAATACAATGTAGCCCTCATATAGTATAATGCAGCCCCCATAGAATATAATGTAGTTCCCTCATAAAAGTATAATGAAGCCCCCATACAATATAATCTAGCCCCCCATAGAATACAATGTATCCACCTCATACAGTATAATGTAGCCCCCTCATAAGTGTATGATGCAATCACCCCTCATAGAATATAATAAATATAATACAGCCCCTCATAGAATATAATGTATCCCCGAATACAATATCATACAGTCTGCCTCCCCAAAGGAATATAACGTAGCCCCCCATAGTATATAACACAGCCACAAAGTATATAACACAGTCACCCTATAAAATATAATATATCTCCCAATAGTATATAACACAGCCAACATAGTATATAGCACGGCCCACATAGTATATAGCGTGGCCCACATAGTATACAACAGGACCCACATAGTATACAGCACGGCCCACATAGTATATAGCAGGGCCCACATAGTGTACAGCGTGGCCCACATAGTATATAGTAGCAGGGCCCACATTGTACAGCAGAGCCCACATGGTATACGGCAGGGCCCACATTGTACGGCAGGGCCCACATAGTATACGGCAGGGCCCACATTGTACGGCAGGGCCCACATAGTATACGGCAGGGCCCACATTGTCAGCAGGGCCCACATAGTATACAGCAGGGCCCACATTGTCCAGCAGGGCCCACATAGTATACAGCAGGGCCCACATTGTCCAGCAGGGCCCACATAGTATACGGCAGGGCCCACATAGTATACGGCAGGGCCAACATTGTACGGCAGGGCCCACATAGTATACGGCAGGGCCCACATTGTACAGCAGGGCCCACATAGTATACGGCAGGGCCCACATTGTACAGCAGGGCCCACATTAGTATACGGCAGGGCCCAAATTGTCCAGCAGGGCCCACATTGTACAGCAGGGCCCACATAGTATACGGCAGGGCCCACATTGTCCAGCAGGGCCCACATAGTATACAGCATGGCCCACATTGTCCAGCAGGGCCCACATAGTATACAGCAGGGCCCACATTGTCCAGCAGGGCCCACATAGTATACGGCAGGGCCCACATTGTCCAGCAGGGCCCACATAGTATACAGCAGGGCCCACATTGTCCAGCAGGGCCACATAGCATACAGCAGGGCCCACATTGTCCAGCAGGGCCCAAATAGTATACGGCAGGGCCCACATTGTCCAGCAGGGCCCACATTGTACAGCAGGGCCCACATTGTCCAGCAGGGCCCACATTGTCCAGCCTTCACCTCTCCTCCACCCACCCACAGTTCAGTAAAGCACTGACAGCTTTAGAAAAAAAAACAACAAAACACTCCTCACCTCATCCTCGTGCCAGCGCTGCTCCCAGCTCCTGTCTCCTGCTCTGCCCGGCACACAGTGAGCGCGCTGTGTCAGAGGCAGAGCAGGGAATGATGGGAGAGGGAGCGTCAGCTGACGCTCTCTCCTCCATCATCGCTTTGAACTGTGCCGGCAGACGCCGTATAGTTCAAAGCAGCGGCGGGGGGAGTCGGCGCTGGGGGCAGGCGGGCCCCCCTGCCACACAGGGGCCCCCATAGCGGCTGCGTGATGTGCCGCTAGCTGGGGGCCCCTTGGGGAGCAGGGGGAGCCTCAAAATGTTGGGGGCCCCCGGGCCCGAGCGCGGACCTGCGTGCTCGGGCGGCGGGCCCCCCCCTAATCACCGGGCCCCCTACATCAGTGAGGGTTCTCATGCCCTGATGGCGGCCCTGGCTACAGTGAAGCATGGTGGGGCTTGGTGATGTCTACAGTGAAGCACGACTGGGACTCGGCAATGACTGCAGTGAAGCATGAAGTAGACTTGGAAATATTGAGCAGCTGCTTTGGTTCCTCCGGCCCTGGAAACCTGCAGCATGTATATATCAAGATGTATTAAACCACGTGTTAGGAAATCCTATTAGAAAGCGTCATGCCCTCTGTTAGGAGCTGAAGCTTGGATGTCATTGGACTTTGCAACATGACAATCACCCCAATACCTCACAGTCCACCAGGGCTTGGTTTCAGAAGTCTTGGAAGAATCTGGAGTGGCTGTTAGAGTTGTTTGACTTGAATTATGTATTTGGTGGGATGTGTAGAAGGAGTCTGCTACAAAACCAAGATTATTAGTTTGCAGCAGGTCATAGCACCTAGAAGGGCAGCAGGTCATAACAGCCAGAGGGGCTCTATTAAGTATTACAGATGCTGGTCATTAAGGGATTGAATAATTGTGAAACTACAGAAGTCAATAAAAGTGGCATTTTGTGGTGAATTTAAGGATACCTCCTGGTAAATTAGTTGCATTCAGCTTTGTACATCGTCCTTGTTTCATTGACTTATTACATTTTACTAATAAACTGAATTTACAATGGGGATACCTTTGATTGACGCTGTACAGACGGGTTTAG
This sequence comes from Oophaga sylvatica, assembly GCA_033576555.1. NCBI lineage: Eukaryota > Metazoa > Chordata > Amphibia > Anura > Dendrobatidae > Oophaga > Oophaga sylvatica. The sequence continues at coordinate 98,438,474 of JARQOD010000007.1, read as the reverse complement.
GAGCAGTCACTGGACCTTACCATTTATCTTGGGCAGAAGAAGGACCTGTGACCTCCTAGCACCTGACCACTCTTGTACTTTCTATCCGACCGATTACTTTACACTTTCATGTCAATTATTTACAGTATTTGCTTTCTTTGCTTCAGACTGTGATGACAGATCGTCCCCCGTATCTTGCACTTGATTTCCTTCACAATCCGGGGGTCTCCGCGGGGCAGGGTTTGGCTCAGCTCCATCATATTATATAGCACTTTCCGTCCAGGATTCCTTTTGAGTCCCGGCTGTTCCACTACTGAATGACATTCTAGGACGGTAAGTCACAAATAGTTTGGAGATACATTTCATCATATAGTTATTAAATATTGCAACAAAGGATAATGAGTGGAGAAGGTTGACTGCAGCCTGTCTGCATATGGAATGTGAAGACATAGACAAACATACAGCAAACACTTATACAATAAACCAATCATAACCCAAAAATGGATTTAATGATTACATTTAAACACAATTCAAAAGGGTTCGGAGTAATGGGAGCCCCCACTGTCCTCCCCTGAAGGCCTCGCTCATCCCTGTACCCGGACTCCTGTAGCTGTGATCACTTTTTGGTTTTGGAGTCTTATGGGTTTTTTCTTGACCATTCATAGGACAGTTTCAGTGCCTTTGTTCCTTACCTCTATCATCTCCTTGCAGAAAGCTTTGTTTAGGTGACGACTGGTGGATTGGAGATACTACGGATTAGTAAAATCTAAATTATGAGGCTGAATGATAACCCAACGTGTCCACACGGCAATGATCTCCTCGATAATGAAGACGAGATCTCATAAAGACTCAATGGCAGAAATATACAATTACTGTCCACAGGTTGTGAGATTTATATTTATTTTGTTACATTACTTTTACAATAGGGTAAAAATCACGTCGAGGACCCAACATCAATCAATGTAGGCAAACATGAAATCGTAAAAAGTGAAGACCATAGAAGCCGAAATTAAGATAGGTACCTAAAATTAAGACTCTAGAAAGACCACGACAGAGAATGAACCAGGGAACCATAACAGTGTGAGCACATCTGATAGCTTGGACTACATTTCACTCATTTACTAATTCTGATCCCTCGTACAGAGTGTACACTCACCAAGGATGCATGTGTTTTGTACGTGAAGTAGGGAGCAACCCGCAGCCACACTTCACTATTTTCTCCGGCGTCTTATACCCCCTCCAGACACCTGTGCCCCCTCCATGCCCCTCTGTTTCCTTCAGGCCCTTCTTTCCTCTCCAGACTTCACTGTCTTCTCCAGGTTTTTATACCCCCTCCAGACACCTGTGTCCCCTCCAGGCCCTTCTGTTTCCTTCAGGCCTCTCTTTCTCCTCCAGACACCTGTGTCCCTCCAGGCCTCTCTGTTTCCTTCAGGCCCCTTTTTCTCTCCAGACTCCTGTGTCCCCTCCAGGCCCCTTTTTCTCCTCCAGACTTCCTGTCCCTCCACACCCTTCTTTCTCCTCCAGACACCTGTGTCCCCTCCAGGCGCCTTTTTTTCCTCCAGACTCCTGTCCCTCCATGCCCCTTTTTCTCCTCCAGACACCTGTGTCCCCTCCAGGCCCCTCTGTTTCCTTCAAACCCCTTTTTCTCCTCCAGACTCCTCTGTCTCCCCCAGGCCCTTGTTTCCTTCAGGCCCCTCTTTCCTCTCCAGACACCTCTGTCTCTTCCAGACCCCTCTTTCTCCCAGCTCCTTTGCCTTCACCCAGACCCTCTCTGCTTCCTCCATGCTCCTCATTCCCATCTAAACCTTTCTATCTCCTCAGAGTCATCTGTCCTTCTTCCAGATTCTTCCATCTCTTCAGACTTCTCGGTGCTCCTCTACCACTTCCAGATTACTCTGTCTCCCTCCAGATTTTAGTTACTTTTCAGATTCCTCTTACCTTCTCCAGAATCCTCGGTTTCCTCCAGACTCTTGATCTTCTCCAGACTTTTCTGGTCTCTCCTGGTCCCTCTGACTCCTCTTCCAGATTCATCGGTCTCCTCCCTACCAGACCTTTATGTTCTCTCCTCCATCTTAGTCCAATGTCCCCTCACTACTCTTATCCCTCTCTGGACTCCTCTGACCCCTTCAGACCCATCTTTATATCCTCTTCTTATCTCCCCTGGTATCAAAATGAACAGCTAGTGAAATTCAATGTGCCAGATCCTTCTCACCCCAACAGATGAATTAAGGGGATACAGCACAGTAGATTAATAGATGTGATGACCACAGAGGATCCCCATATGAAAGCAAAAGGGGAAAAATCATAAGAGGAAATGCTTAGACCCTATGTCGTCCATAGGTGACAGATGCACCAGGATTAGGCAGTGGGTCCGTAGTGCAAGGGACACGGTATAACTAAGGATGCATACATACACACTGGGCAGAATGTTCTGTGGACGCGATAATGAATGTCCACATTAAGTTATTCATCCTCCTGAGATTCGAAATGATAGAAAATGGACAGAGGATTCAGCCAAGTAGGAGACAGCGTGGTGCAGAAGCTTCACTATAAATGAATGTCTAATAACTACTACAGTAAGTGTTCTGCCCAATGAGGATTAGAAAAATCTCCACAGAAGAGACACTGGGACCAGACTCATCCACCAGTGACACGCGCCACTCATGTGTCCTCTATTCCCAGGAATTTCCGTATGGCCCAGGCCGTCCGCACATGGCACAGTGGGGGCAGGGATGTCCGCCACCTCAATGAAGTGTACATGCACATGCTGACTGATCTGCTGCTCATAGACCGGCACCAAGGTGTACACCCCAGGGCGATACGGGTCAGCACAGCCTTCACCCCAGCTCACAATGCCAGCTTGGTACCAGACACCATTGACTTTACACACAAGAGGTCCTCCGGAGTCACCCTGAGAAGAGAGAAAGAAGCTGGTGCATCAACCATCTATTTTCTATCTATCTATCTATCTATCTATCTATCTATCTATCTATCTATTATCTATGTATCTATTATCTATCTATCTATTATCTATCTAACTATCTATCTAAGTCCAGAGATTGGAGGCAGCACACCATTTAAGTGAAAAAAGCTTCTTATTTAATGGCCCAACATGGCGATGTTTCGGTTCCTCAGTGAGAACCTTTCTTTGATATCTATCTACATTAATGCCACCTACCTGGCAGGAATCTTTTTGTCCCTCAATATATCCAGAGCATATTTGGTCTTCCTGGACGATGATGGTTGTCTCACTTTCTAAGGACCACAGATGATACATTGTATCACAGGTCTTTTGGTCGATGATTGGGGTCATGACCTTCTGAAGGGTTCCGTTAATGGGAAGATCTCCTGATAATGAGAAAGCAGTGGATTTTCTTACTACCTCAACTTCAAAAAAGTTGAAAAATGTAAAGAAAACCAGAAGCAATGATCTGTAAATCTCTTATATTTTATCACACAGAACAAAGAACTGATCAGACATTGAACAGCCATTTTTCAATTTCATTTGAAATAATTAACTACTTTAGAAATTGATGGCAGTGACACATCTCAGAACTGTTGTGTCCGGGCTGTGCTGCCATTGTGTTGGGGCCGTGTCTACCATTGAGCCATGTCCACCATTGTGCCAAGACTCTGTTCACCATTGTGACTGGGCCGTGTCCACTATTGTACCTGAACCTTGTCCCCTTCCTTACAATAGTCTGTAAACATTGGAGGAGTGAGGAGACAATCGGTGGAGTTTTGGGAGAGGAATCTTGTCCCATTATTGATGCAAGATAAGGTTTAGCATTGTCCTGCTGAAATATAGAAGGCCTTCCCTGAAATAGACGTCTATATGGACCAGATGTCGTTCTAACCCCTCTATGTAAAGGTTCAACACTCATGTGTGCACTGTCCCTCCCATAGACATTAATGCCCCCATACATCAGCCATACAGAACTTTGCGGTGATAAGATCAATAACAATCTGGATGGTGCCTCTCCTCGATAACAAGCTGGATGGTCACTCTCCTTGATAAGAAACTGGATTGTCATTCTCCTTGAAAACAAGCTGTATGATCCCTCTCCTCAATAACAATCTGGATGGTCACGCTTCTTGATAACAAGCTGGATGGTCACTCTCCTCGATAACAAGCTGGATGCTTCCTCTCCCCCCGAATTTCCAGGATGCAGCCTCCAGGGTTTACATATAGAATTTCACATTCTCATTCATCTGAACACAGAACAGTTTTCCATTTTACCTCCATCCATTATAAAGGAGCTTTGTCCCAGAGAAGACGGCAGCATTTCTGGAATTATACCTGAATTTACGGTAGTGCTGCTTGAGGACCCAGAGATCACGGGCCTCCAATACAGACCGTCGGCCTTACATGGATTTCTCCACAATCTCTGAATCTTATCATGATATCTTGTGCTGGAGATTTGAGATATCTAAAGTCTTTTGCAATTTTATGTTGAGTAACATTTTCCTGAAATGATTCTATAATTCTATAACCTCAAGACCCACCTGTTCCGAAAAGCCTACAACCTGCAGTGATCCTCAGTGTACTGAACCGCCGCACGACCAGCTCTACCCTCTCCTAGTGTATTCTCACCCATCCCTGCAGACTGTGAGCCCTCGCGGGCAGGGTCCTCTCTCCCCCTGTAGACTGTGAGCCCTCGCGGGCAGGGTCCTCTCTCCCCCTGTAGACTGTGAGCCCTCACGGGCAGGGTCCTCTCTCCCCCTGTAGACTGTGAGCCCTCGCGGGCAGGGTCCTCTCTCCCCCTGTAGACTGTGAGCCCTCGCGGGCAGGGTCCCTCTCTCCCCTGTAGACTGAGAGCCCTCGCGGGCAGGGTCCTCTCTCCCCCTGTAGACTGTGAGCCCTCGCGGGCAGGGTCCTCTCTCCCCCTGTAGACTGTGAGCCCTCGCGGGCAGGGTCCTCTCTCCCCCTGTAGACTGTGAGCCCTCGCGGGCAGGGTCCTCTATCCTTCTGTAGACTGTGAGCCCTCGCGGGCAGGGTCCTCTCTCCCCCTGTAGACTGTGAGCCCTCTCTGGCAGGGTCCTCTCTCCCCCTGTAGACTGTGAGCCCTCTCTGGCAGGGTCCTCTCTCCTTCTGTAGACTGTGAGCCCTCACGGGCAGGGTCCTCTCTCCCCCTGTAGACTGTGAGCCCTCGCGGGCAGGGTCCTCTCTCCCCCTGTAGACTGTGAGCCCTCGCGGGCAGGGTCCTCTCTCCCCCTGTAGACTGTGAGCCCTCGCGGGCAGGGTCCTCTCTCCTTCTGTACTTGTGTGTCCCTTGTCTAGCACATGTTTATTGTACCTGTCTATATTTTTCCCTTTTCACATGTAAAGCGCCATGGAATAAATGGCGCTATATAAATGTATAATAATAATAATTTTTAGCCCCAGTTGGTCACAGATTGGTGACCTCTGACCATGTTTGCTTCTAGGAGACTCTGCCTCTCTCACATGATCCACTTATACAGAGTTATGGGACTTAGCTGAACATTGACCCTCCGGCTGGTTTTCAGTAGCACTACCATACTTACTTTTCCATCCATTTGTTATCCCAGTCCCAGCTGTTCTGAGATGCGTCACTGACATCAATTTCTAAATAGGATAATTTTTCAAATGGAAAAGACAAATGTCCATCGTCCAACGTCTGATCCGCTCTCTGTGTGATAAAATGTGAAGATAAGAGATTTCCAGTTCATCTCATTCTGTTTTTTTTTTTTTTTTACATTTTACACAGCGGCAGAACTTTTTTTGAATTACGATAAAGGGTCTTACGATAAAGGGCCGATCAGGAGTAAACAAAGCTTCAGAGGAAAAGAAGCGCAGAGAAAAGAGTCCTATAACTTTTGGCTGCTTGCTGTCAGAGAATGTAAACATTCATTGACCTCGTCCTGCTTTCGCAGGGGATAATCTTGTTACAGTGTATCCGTGCAGGACATTATGTGGCGATGTGGTGCTTGGTTTCTCTCGAAGAGGATTGTGGACACTGAAACAACTAAGGCTTCCAACTTCTAGATGAAAGCAAGAACTGTCAGTGACAGCAAGCAGAGATCTTGTAAATGTTGAAACTATGATTCACTTAAAAATGCACCAATAATTCTGAGTATAACAGACAGACGGACTCACCATAGATTGATGTCTGGCCCCAGCCGGTGACCCAGCAGTCCAGGCCGCAGGGGAAGGTGACGGAGGCGGGGGGCAGGCAGATGGGCTGGAGGTACTTGGTGTAGTTGACCGGACTGGAGAGCTGCAGCAGAGCGATGTCCTCTCGGCTCCCGATCCCCACAAATTCAGCGTTAGGGATCAGAGTAAGGACTTCAGAGATCACAGTGTGAGGCGGAGTCTGAGCCGGGAGGCGATATAAACCCAAGAAAACTTTATAATCCGCCGGAGAAACGGAGCTGGGAACGAGATAATGGCCACAAAAAGTGACAACTGGTGGGGAAAACAGGAACTTCACAAAGCTTACAAAATGAGGATTGTTTTATAAAAAAGAGGTGTGGTTTATATACAGATGGGAGGGGTTATATATAGTAGGTGTGGTTTATATACAGATGGGAGGGGTTATATATAGTAGGTGTGGTCTTATATACAGATGGGAGGGGTTATATATAGTAGGTGTGGTTTATATACAGGTGGGAGGGGTTATATATAGTAGGTGTGGTTTCTATGCGGGTGGGAGGGGTTATATATAGTAAGTGTGGTTTATATACAGGTGGGAGGGGTTATATACAGTAGGTGTGGTTTCTATACAGGTGGGAGGGGTTATATAGTAGGTGTGGTTTATATACAGGTGGGAGGGGTTATATATAGTAGGTGTGGTTTATATGCAGGTGGGAGGGGTTATATATAGTAGGTGTGGTTTCTATGCGGGTGGGAGGGGTTATATATAGTAAGTGTGGTTTATATACAGGTGGAGGGGTTATATACAGTAGGTGTGGTTTCTATACAGGTGGGAGGGGTTATATAGTAGGTGTGGTTTATATACAGGTGGGAGGGGTTATATATAATAGGTGTGGTTTATATCATGTCTTTAGTATTAAAAGCAAGAGTTTATCATCCTCTTTTCAAAAAATCATTGAAATAGAATAATTTGTTACAAAAGCAGTTTAAAAATTCAAATATTGGCAGAAAAAGATGGCAAAAATTAGCACGATTAACGTGTTTCTGACCTTTATGGGTCTTTAATCTCAGAGGTAACATTTTATACCAGTTAACCCCTCCCATGAGGAACGTATTAGACTAACCGAGAGGAACTACCATTTCTCATGGGCCACTGAGAAGCTTGTACAGGAGAAAAGGTTTCTCCTATCTGAATGAAGCTCTTATTTCTAGTAGAAGAGGTGCTTTCTCTGTGGTGGTTCTGGATATTAAGAAGAGGTAGGATCTTGCACAGACCCACCCATAACTAAAGTGCATGACTAATTTGTGAAGACTTTCTCCCATATTTTGTAGAAAAGATGCTATGTATCTGCTCTGTTACTAGATATTGACCAGAGGGAGGAGTAGAGGTTAGCCCTGCCTATCAGGAAAGTATGGGTCCAACAAAAAATATTTTTTTTCTCATGGTGAGCTGAGAAGGGAATGCAGAAAACCAGGAGGAAAGGATGTGACCAGTTTGGAATAAACATCCCATCCCAAGTAGGAGAGATACTTTTAATAGAGGGAGGAGCTTGCATGTGGTGATTACCCTGAGAAGTGTACAACCAATCTGGGATGACTCCCTCCTATCCCTAGTACAAGAGATGCTATGTCCTATGCTTCTAGATATTGAGGAGAGGGAGGAGTTTGCACAGGTTAGCCCTGCCCATGAGGAACTTAAAGCATCAACCGAGAGGAACTAATTTTTTTTTATGAAACACTGAGAATGGAACGTAGAAACCCCAGGATGTAACCAAGCTGAGGTGATCCCTCCATCCCTGTTAGAAGAAATGCTATTTCTGCAATGTTTCTGGATATTGAGGAGAGGGAGAAGCTCGTGCACCCCGCCCATGAGGAAAGCATAGGACTAACTTGAGAGGAATCCACTTTTCAAATTGGCCCTTGAGAATGTATCAAATTTGGAGAATCCGTAACAACATTGCTGTTTATGTAAGTAGAACCTCAGAGCTCACACGGTCACATTCATGGGATGCACTTACTTTTCAAAGCAGTGAGCAGCAGTCAGTACCCAGTGATGGGAGATGAGGGACCCCCCACAAATAGGACTTCCTTTATATTGAACGCTAACTTGCCAGGGCCATTCTCCATCCACAGCATCTGTCCCTCCAACTATCTTGGTACTGACCACAGGGGAACCGCACACAGAATGGTCAACTTCAGGCGTAGCAGTGAGGGACAACGTGGGACTAGCTGGAAAAAGGTGAAGACAAAAGTGAAGAAATAGTACGGCTTATTGTCCAAGATTAGAAAGCAGCGCCGCTCTGGTTAACAGGTTAGGTCTGGTACTACAAATCATCTCTATTCTAGATTACTGCTATACCTTAGTTGACCTAAGAAGAAGAGGGGCGCTGTTACACAGAAAATACAGAACTATCTTGCTAATGCTGGAAAATTCCTATAGTTTTCATTTTGAAATATAAATTATTACTAGAAAAATGGTCCCATCCTAATATAAAACTGTTATATTATAGGACAGTTTCTTTGGTGGGTTAAGGCTATCCTCTGAGGAGTATCAGGGGAACCTCTATTTAAGTGTCTCCTAGATTACTTCACCCTCTATAGTCTCAATCACAGCCATCCCCATTCTCTCTTATAAAACTATTCTCCTTTCCTTACACTGACCCACCAGTCTCAGAATCATTCAGACGGGATCGCTGTTACATTCACTCTCCACGACACCTGCGGCAACATGGAAACCGCAAACATCATTAGCAGCAACCAGGAATATTTCCGCAGTTCAGAAAACTTAAATGGGTTGTTTATTACAAGCAACTAACCAATAAATGTCCACAGAAGACCAAGAAAGGTCTAAAGAGGAGCCAAAAATATCAACACTAGACCAAGAAATGTCCGAGGAAGACCAAGAAATGTCCACCGATGACCCAATGATACAAAGTCCTAGAAATGTCCTCAAACGACAAACAAAAATCCTCATCTGACCCAAAAGCATCCACAAAATACTGAGAGATGCCAAGAGGAAGACAAATTGACCGCAAATGACCCATAAACTTAAAAACACAAAGAAATGTCGACAATAGTCAGAAACATCCACAAAAAGGCAAACAAAATCCACACATGACCTAGAAACATCAACAGATCAATGAAAGACCAAAAATGACTCAGACATCCATAGAAGATCAAGAAATGTCCACAGCAAAAAAATGTCCACCTCTAACATAATATGTCAATAGAAGATTCCATAGAAGTCCAAGAAATGTCCACAAATCAGAAAGAAATGCCACAGAAGATGGAAGTAATGTCTATAAATGACTCAGATAGGTTTGCAAATGACCAAGAAATGTCCATGAATTACCCAGAAACATTGACATAAAACCTAGAAATGTCTGCAGAAAATGAAAGAAGTTAACAAATGACTCCAAAATGTCCACAGAAGACCAAGAAATGTCCAGTGAAGAAAAGGAATGCCCACATAAGACTTCAAAAGACTCAAAACTTACAGAGGACTAGGAATTGTCAAAAGGGAAATCAAATGTTCAGCGAAGACCAACAAATCCATAGATGACCAAAAAACATCCACAAAAGACAAATGTCTGCCAAAGACCAAGAGACGTCCACTGATGACCAGAAAATGTCAGAAGATGGCAAAAGAATATCCAAAGATGAGCAAGAAACATCTACGGATGTTTGAGATATGTCTGAGTATAACCAAGAAACATCCACAGATGACCCATAAACATAAAGAGACCTAGAAACATCCACAGGAGACCAAGAAATGTCCACAATTATTCAGAAACATCAATAGAACACAAACATATCCACAGAAGACCAAGAAATGTCTAGAGAAGACTCAAAATTATCCTAAAAAGGCCAAGATATCTTTACAGAAGAACATCCAAAGAAGACCAAGAATTGTACACAGAAAGCATAAAACATCCACAAAACACAAGAAATGTCCAGCGAAATTCAAGAAATGTCCACAAAACGCCAAGTATCACACAAACGTTCGTAAAAGACCACAAAACGTCCATGGTTGACCCAGAATTATCCACATAAGACATAAAAAGTTCTGTAGAAGACAAAGAAACGTCTAAAGATGACCATGTGATCTCCAGAGAAGAAAAAGGAATGCCCACAGATGAGCCATAAATGTTCACAGAAGACCATAAACTATCCACAGGTGGCCACAAAATGTCCACAGATAACCAAAAAAAGACAAAAATAAATCTACAGATGACTCAGAAATTTCTACAGAACACCATGAAATGTCCACAAAATGCCCAGAAATGTCCACAAACGACCAAAAATTGTTTACAGAAGACCAAGTAATTAATATTTATCTAGTTTTTATTTTTTTAAGCTTAGTTTTCATTTGCGCCAATTTATGCTTTTATTGGCACATATTTATAAGTATATTTGATTTGTTTTTGCGGTCGTTTTCTTGTTCTTCATTGTAGTTGGGGTTTTTATTTTCCAGATGTTTGCAGCCGATTTATCAATTGTAAAATTTAAAAAGTCGCAAAACTTCCCTAAACAAAGTCTAAAATCGCCCCAGTGGCCAGAGTGAAAATTACTTGATTTTTGTTTCATACTTTAAATGCAGATTAATGTATGTGTTAAAAAAAGCAAAAATTCAAAAAAGTTTGTTGGTAATGGGTTTATTGGTTCAGAATTTGGTGCCTGAAAGTTACCTATGACTTGAAATGCAGGAGACTCATCATGGACGAGGGAATTCCCTGTGCAGATTGTGCATGACCACATTAGTCAATGCCCTCAATGACATTTCCCCCCAGATCTGTAGAGATCTAGTCTAGGCACCGAGGGGTCTGGTGTGGCCTCCTCCTACGCCCCGGCGAGTATCTGGAGGGTCAGGGAGATTGTACACAGAAGGATTGTAATGTGTATAGTACAGTGCATATAGCGTCTTGTGCTTGGGTGCGATGAAAATACATGAGACACAGGTTTGATATAGAAAGTCTTGTATTACTTCATACAAGTTGGCAAAAATAGTCACACAGTTTGCAGACACAGAAGCAGGAGACACAGCAGGCCAGAGTAATCTAAGCTCAGCAATCACTCTCCACAACAGGTTCAGGATCTTCTTCTCTGTTACCGTAAGTCCATGCAAACGTGGGTCTTTCAAAGAGCAGGGTTCAGAGTCCACAAGTGCTTCAGAGTTCCTCAGTAGGAATAGCTGGAGTACAAGGTCCAAGGCTTCAGGAGTCAGGGCACAGGTTCACTGCAGGCTAGATTCTGAAGCACTGATTGCTCAGCTGTGGCTGCTTAAGAAGCAAAAGGAGAGAATCAGGGCGGGAACATGCAAGCTGGAAACTCCATATTGACTGAGGGCAAGATAGCTGCAGCAAGACAGAAAGTAAAATGGCTGACGAACAAACTGAGTTTCAGGAACATGTACACAGAACCTTACATTACTCCCCCCTTAGGGACAACCTCCGGATGACCTCAGACCAGGCTTGTGTGGGTACCTCTGATGAAACGGACGGAGCAAGCGAGGAGCATTAACGTTATTGACTGGTTCCCATGAGTTGTCCTCCACTGGGTAGCCCTGCCATTTAATCAGATATTGTAACTGATTTCTATACAACCTGGAATCTAAAATCCTTTCCACCACAAATTCTTCCTGACCATCGACTAGCACTGGGTCAGGGCAAGGAGAAGAACGTCCAGGAAACGTATTGGGTGTCGCAGCCTTTAGTAGGGATACATGAAAGACAGGGTGGATTCTCATAGTTCTGGGCAGTTGAAGACGACAAGCAACGGCACTTATAATTTTACTGATTTTATAGGGTCCAATGTACTTATGTCCCAACTTAGACGATGGAATCCTTAACTTAAGATTTCTGGTTGACAGCCAGACCAAGTCTCCTACCTTGAAAGCTGGTGCAGGTTTACGAAATTTATCTGCTGCTTTCTTGTACCTTTCCTGAGCCGATTCCAGATTCTCCTTTAGAAGATCCATATTCTTCTGTAAAGACGTGATTCTTTCAGCCACTGCTGGTAAAGGCGTTTCTATGGGAAATCGTGGTAGAATGTTAGGATGATAACCTAGATTAGAGTAAAAAGGAGACTGTTTAGTGGAGGCACTCTGAGAGTTGTTATACGAGAACTCAGCTAATGGAAGTAGACCCACCCAATCATCCTGTAGGTGGCAGATAAAGCAGCGGAGATACTGCTCCAGGGTTTGATTGGTTCGTTCGGTCTGTCCATTAGTCTGGGGATGAAAAGCAGAAGAAAGGTTTACTTTAATGTCCAATGCTGCACAGAAATTTTGCCAAAACCTAGAAGTGAATTGCACCCCTCGATCCGAAATAACCTCATCCGGTACTCCATGTAAGCGAAACACATCTTTAATCATCAAATCTGATGTCTGTTTTGCAGTGGGTAAGCCGACACAAGGGATAAAATGAGCTGCCTTTGTTAGACGGTCAACCACCACTAGAATGGTGTTCTTCCCTTGAGAGGTTGGTAACTCCACAATGAAGTCCATAGAAATGGATCCCCACGGGCGGGACGGGGTGGGAAGAGGCTGTAACAGACCAGTTGGTGAGGAGCGAGGTGTTTTGCATCTTGCACAGACTTCACATGAAGTGACATAGTTTAAAACATCCTTCCTGCAAGTGGGCCACCAAAAGAAACGAGAAAGGAATTTCTGTGTCTTTAGAATTCCTCTATGCCCAGCTATCTTGGAATCGTGAATGAGTTGCAATACTCTCAATCTGACTGTTTCAGGAATATACAGGCGTTGTCCCTGAATCCACACACCATTCTTAAAGACAAGACTTACGTCCCTTGGGGGTTGTGCCAAAAAGGAATCCGCATGGTATGCTTCCTTGATGTCCTTAAGTAGGTCTTGATTATGAATCACTCCTAGGAATCTAGAGTCAGGAAGAATAGTCTTAGGAGGAGTAATTGGACGTGTCTCTGCTGAGTAAATCCTAGAGAGTGCATCAGCCTTTCCATTGTGCGATCCTGGTCTATAAGAAATGATAAAATTAAATTGGTTTAAGAAAAGATTCCAGCGAGCCTGGCGAGGAGTCAGGCACTTAGCCGACCTGATAAATTCAAGGTTACGATGGTCTGTCAGGACGACTATTTGCTGTGCAGCACCCTGAAGAAGGTGTCTCCATTCTTTGAAGGCGGCAATAATGGCCAACAACTCTCTATTGCCCACATCGTAGTTCCTCTCAGCTGAAGACAACTGCTGGGAAAAGAAGGCACAGGGATGCAAGACATTCTTCTCACCTGTTCTCTGAGAGAGTATAGCTCCAACGGCACAGTCTGAAGCATCCACCTCTATTATGAAGGCAAGCTCGGGGTTGGGATGTACTAGGATAGGTGCAGTGGTAAATTTATCTTTTAGACGGGAAAATGCTTCCTGGGCTTGGGGAGTCCAGGAGAACCTAGACTCTTTCCGGGTAAGTTGGGTGATAGGTGACACTACCTCAGAGAAATTCCTAATGAAACGTCTATAGAAGTTGGCAAACCCGATGAAGCGCTGTACCTCCTTCACATTTCTAGGACTTGGCCAATCCTTGATGGCTTGGGTTTTGCTTCCATCCATACTAATTCCTTGTGTAGACAGTACATACCCCAGAAATTGAATTTCGGTCCTATGGAATTCACACTTTTCAAGTTTGATGTAAAGATGATTTTGTCTTAGACGTTCCAAGACCATTCTCACATGTCCATGATGTTCCTCTGTGGAGTTAGAAAAAATTAGAATATCATCCAAATAAATTACCACGAATGTATCTAGGAGATCCCTGAAGATGTCATTCACCAAGTGTTGGAAAGTGGCTGGGGCGGTACTCAGACCAAAAGGCATAACTAGATATTCAAAGTGTCCATAGCGTGACCTGAATGCAGTCTTCCATTCATCCCCAGGCCTAATACGGACTAAGTTATAGGCCCCACGAAGATCTAGTTTAGAGAAAATTCTGGCATGTCGCACTCTCTCCAATAACTCAGGGATTAAAGGCAATGGATAACGGTTTCTAATAGTAACCTTATTGAGTTCCCTATAATCTACGCAGGGTCTCAGAGATCCATCTTTCTTCTTTACAAAGAAGATGGGTGCACCTGCAGGAGATGAAGAGGGGCGTATGAAGCCCTTGGATAGATTTTCGTCTATGTAATCCTTTAAAGCCTTTAGCTCGGGCCCCGCCAGGGGGTAGATCTTACCAAAAGGTATCTCTGCTCCAGGCAATAATTCAATTGGACAATCATATGGACGGTGAGGAGGAAGCTGGTCAGCGTTCTTCTTGTCACATAAATCCACATAGTCCTGGTATACAGCTGGTAGTTCAGGGACTGACATGGTTCCTTTAGGAACAGAGCAAGCTGAAACTTTTGGACTCATCTGTTTCTCTGGAAAGTGTAATTCCTTGGTCTCCCAGTTAATGGTAGGATTCTGAGCCTGCAGCCATGGTAGCCCTAGAATAATGGGAAAGTGGGGAGAAGAGATAAGCATAAAGGACAGTTTCTCTTGATGATCTTTACCCATGAGAACCCTCAAAGGCTCTGTTTCCTGATCCACTGGTCCAGAGGTCAGCAGGGAGCCATCCACAGTTTCCATCTGTACTGGAGTAGCCTTCTTCACTGAACGTATCCCCTGTTTCAGAGCAAAGGAGACATCCATAAAATTTCCACTTGCCCCTGAGTCGATCATAGCAGAGCTAGACACCCAAGCTGAGTCAACCCAGAGTTTGATGGAAAGAAAGCAATGAGAATTGTTTTTCTTACAACTCAGCTGGGACACCGCTGAGGAAACTTGAAAAATGGCAGCGTTTACACAGTCAACGTCCTCAGAGGTAACGGAGTTTAAGTCCGAGAAATCAAGATCTGTTGCTGCAGATCTCTCTGGAGCCTGAGGCTCGGACCTGACAGATCCCCTCTCGCAACACTCACAATGAATGAGTGCTGCAGTAGTCTTACGAGAACGGCTGGGGCAGTTTATAATGAAGTGCCCTGACTTACCACAATAGAAACATAGATTCTCCTTAAAACGATGTTCCTTGCGTGCATCACTAACCCGTCGTTGTAAAGAGTCTACCTGCATGGGTTCAGGTTCAGGTTCCCGTGTAATCCTACTCAAAGGTTCCTTAGCTGGAGAGGAAGGTAGGAAAAGGTTAGTGCGATTGCTTTCGAACCATCTCTCTTGCCTGCGTTCAGTCAGACGAGTATCAATACGGATGCAGTAGTTAATAAAGTCACCTAACGCAGTGGGAGGGTCGGCACGAGCAAGTTCATCCTTAATCAGTGGAGATAACCCCTTTCGAAAAATAGATTTTTTGGCGGAACTGTCCCAGGTGGTATCAAGGGCCCATCTCCTGAAATCCAAGGCATATTCAGCTACCGAGTGCTTACCTTGGCGCAAAGCTAACATGGCTGCTTCAGCTGTTGCACCTCGATTGGGGTCATCAAACACCTGCCCCATGGCTGAAATAAAAGCATCAAGGTGATTCAAACAATCATCCTCCGTCTCAATCAGAGGGTTTGCCCACATCAAAGCCTTGTTGGTAAGCAACATTATTATAGTAAGCACCTTAGATCGTTCAGTGGGAAATTGTGAAGCATGTGCAGAAAAAAAAAAAGATTGCATTGATTAATAAATCCCCTGAATTTCTCACGTTCACCGCCAAAACGAAAAGGGGGCAACTTGGGAATCCCAGAACTCGGGGCTACGGCAGGAGCCTGGACTCGCTCCTCTAGAGCCTCAATCCTGGCTCGCAAATCCTGGGCAGTCTGTCCAAACACTTGCAAATTGTGATTAGTGAGGTCCTGTAGGCTTGCAAAACGGGTCTTTATATTCTGCAAATCTGCAAGGATATTATCAGTCACTCCGCAAAGTTCCTTTATGCGGGCCTCCATTTTCCAGATCTTTTAAAACAGGAGTACTGGAAGGAGAGGAGAAGAAAAAAAAAACAATAGTGTTTACCTGTGGTAACACTGCAGAGATAAAAAAAAATTAAGGGAACTGCTCACCTGGAATGGTTGTGAGAAGTCACAACCACTGTCATCACAGAAAGTTCAACTGGACATCTGATATCCACAGTTACAGCAGACAAAAAAGAGAAAAGAAAAAAAAAACAATAGTGTTTACCTGTGGTAACACTGCAGAAAAAAAAACTTAAGGGAATTGCTCACCTGGAATGGTTGTGAGAAGTCACAACCACTGTCATCACAGAAAGTACAACCGGACATCCGATATCCACAGTTACAGCAGACACAGCCTTTCCAGACCCAGCAGACACTAACGTTTGGCTTCAGAATCTTGTAATGTGTATAGTACAGTTCATATAGCGTCTTGTGCTTGGGTGCGATGAAAATACATGAGACACAGGTTTGATATAGAAAGTCTTGTATTACTTCATACAAGTTGGCAAAAATAGTCACACAGTTTGCAGACACAGAAGCAGGAGACACAGCAGGCCAGAGTAATCTAAGCTCAGCAATCACTCTCCACAACAGGTTCAGGATCTTCTTCTCTGTTACCGTAAGTCCATGCAAACGTGGGTCTTTCAAAGAGCAGGGTTCAGAGTCCACAAGTGCTTCAGAGTTCCTCAGTAGGAATAGCTGGAGTACAAGGTCCAAGGCTTCAGGAGTCAGGGCACAGGTTCACTGCAGGCTAGATTCTGAAGCACTGATTGCTCAGCTGTGGCTGCTTAAGAAGCAAAAGGAGAGAATCAGGGCGGGAACATGCAAGCTGGAAACTCCATATTGACTGAGGGCAAGATAGCTGCAGCAAGATAGAAAGTAAAATGGCTGACGAACAAACTGAGTTTCAGGAACATGTACACAGAACCTTACAGGGATATGGAGAGAAGCAGATGTCTACATACCAGCACCCAGCATAACAATCAACGAAAGGACCCGGGATGTCGGAGAAGGTCCATCACAGGGCTGAGACTTCTCCCATCGCTGACTTTCCCCTTCTTCCTCCTTTCTCAGGATAAAGGTTTTATACATCAAAGAAAAGCTTCAAGTTTCAGCCCATATGAGATTCTCGGCCCACAAAGTGAGGAACACCTGACACCACCATACAATATGTATCTTTACAATATCTGCTGGAAAACCTCGAGCTGAACACTTTAACCCTATAAAGTCCTCCACAAGATGAGTTAGAGGGACTTATGATCGATAGAAATGTGCAACCAGCAATGTTGGGATTCAAAGCCTTGAGAGTAGCCAACTCTGAGGTCCACCGCTGCCCATGTGCCCAATAAAGGATAATAAGGTCTCCCATTGAGCTGTCCGCTGCACCTCCATGTGCCTACAACCTCATTCCACATAAATCAGAGAAAGAGATGGCATCATCGGACTCAGTATGTAGGAAGGAATCATTGCTTATAGGGGAAAACCTCAACTTCAGAAGCCTCTGATCTTTACATTATCTTCTCCATACCCCAATGTTCCTAACAGTCATCTCCACATTTCTCAGTCTTCTTCTAGATACTTTATGCTCTCGCCAAAGCCCTCAAATTGACTGTCTCCCATGACATCCCTGAGATCTCTTTTAATCTCATTTGCTCCAATTTAGATTCCTCGATCCTACATACTCTTCTGCCCCCACCAGAGCCCTCTGACTGCCTTCAAACTCCTGTTCCTCACACCAAATATCTGTTTCACCTATTTTTCTGACCTCCTTTAGACACTCCTGTCCCCTCCAGACCCTTTTATTGTACTGCAGACCCTTCTGCCCGAACCCTTTATTCTCCTCCAGACCCTTCTTCTAAACCAGTCTGTCTCTTCCACACGCCCTTGTCCTTTCCAGATTCATCAGGCCCCCACATGATTGACTTATAGATACCCCATCCTTATAATATGACTTTTCCTTGACAGATATGGAAATGTGAGACCACCCCTCCATACATGTTAGACAGTCATGAGTTCTCGCCAGTTTTCAGCCATTGTTTTCCTAATGTGTATGATCTGTTTTAGGTTTGGGAAGACATTAATGCGTTCGTATTCATCACCCATGTTACATTCTCATTTGTGGCCAGGCTGTAGACTATAAGAAACGACTTTCCCACCCTGTGATGCGACACATCTTCACCACAAGATTTGCCCTTTGGAGTTTCCAGTGTCTCGATCACATGGTCCATCCCATTGTGGATCCAGTCATGTACATTAGGACCGTACTCACGTAGGTTTCTATAGAACCTTTGTCTTGCCTACAAAGATAATAGAGACCGGTCAGACCAGTTCTCTTCATTCTTTTTCTGTAGTTTCTGTGTAACGTAGAAACATTCAATATTAATAAGGTAACGAGGCTCAGACACAAGTCTAGGTGGGACTTTTGAATGGTCGTACAGCGAGTGGCTCATTGTTTATCTTTTTGGCTAGTATTGAGTAACTGGTGAACCTGGAGGCTCCATGGAGGTGACAGACCCGACGTCTTTCACTACACGTGATTTACTGAAAACCCAATACTGGAGAAATTGTGGAGAGTTTAGCAAGTAGGTCATCCCTGGAAATTTCTTGTAGGGCCACTATCTGTCCTACATGAAGCCTTGGTTTTCATAGCTTCATGCAGGATATTAATCCAAGAGGATGTGGGGAAGACCAAATTGTCTTCTAAAGCAGGTATTGGATTGGACTATTGGCTGTGAATCGAAAAAAAAAGCCACCAATGCACCCAAACAAGCAAACCCTTGGGTCCTGCTTGGAGATTTTCAACTCAACATGCCCAATGACCATATTATGAACCGTGTGCACTGGGTTTTGTATGTGCTCCCAGCTCAAAGGTTTTTTTAAGTAGATAAATGGGACAAAAAGGAAACAAAGAATCAACAAGTCTGGATCTGCAGACAAACAGGGGTGTTCCATATTAGATATTATGTTCAATCCCATCCATCTCCAGAACAAGGGTTCCCTGGTAATGCAGCAACATCAAACAAAGCACCAATGGAGAAGTGGTGGAGCACTTTTTGACTGCTTATTTTAACCATGGGAATTATCCAAGTTTGCTTGTTTGGCCATCTTGGAGAAGTTAATGGGAGGAGATGCGCATGTCTATATGTTTATACCTTGGATTTGGTGGCAAAAACCGACTGTTTCCAGGCAGGAATGGGTTTTTGAGAATCACTTCATAGGCATAGATGGTCTCACTTCTGTGACCTATCAGACATCTGTGACTATGTCATGAAGTACTATGATTGGAACAAAGATAATCTGGTCACATCTTTTCCAAGCTTAAAAAGAGAGAATTTATTGATCATAAAGCAGAGATCACAACAAGGTGTCCTCACACGCATTGGGTACAGAGGATAGAAACTGCTGCAGCCAATGGACATTTCTCCTGAGACAGAAACATGGCAGACATCAAACATTCAAGGATCAGGAAGAGATGTGTTGGTCATTCTACTATCCAGAAATAAATGGCGGCTGCTTAGAAAGGGTCATCAGAGGTCACATGATGAAGATCATCATTTCAGAAGCTTTGTCCTGGTGGCCACCAGTTCCAATAATCCAACCAAGAGAATTCTGAAATTCAAGCCATTATGACCATAATCCCGATTCACTGGCTCCACTGAGCCGACCACCGATCATCACGTGTGCACTACTAGACAGGTGATCAATAGTAATGCCGCTGCCATAAACATGGAGGATGAGAAGACAAACTGCGTGGCTCCTGATGAGTAGATCCAGTCGTAGTAATCCGGGACATAGGTGTAGACACCCGGACGGTTAGCCAAGGCACATCCATCTCCCCAACTTACGATGCCAGCTTGATACCAAACCCCATTCACATCACAGACCAGAGGTCCACCGGAGTCACCCTGGAAAGAAGAACGAAGGTCCGGAAAATATACATTAATTCACTGTGCTGCAATTATCGAGATACAAGTATTCTATAGAGACATTACACACAGAGTGATCTATTCTATAGTCATTACACACAGAGTGATCTATTCTATAGAGTCATTACACACAGAGTGATCTATTCTATAGTCATTACACACAGAGTGATCTATTCTATAGAGACATTACACACAGAGTGATCTATTCTATAGTCATTACACACAGAGTGATCTATTCTATAGAGACATTACACACAGAGTGATCTATTCTATAGAGTCATTACATACAGAGTGATCTATTCTATAGAGACATTACACACAGAGTGATCTATTCTATAGAGTCATTACATACAGAGTGATCTATTCTATAGAGTCATTACACACAGAGTGATCTATTCTATAGAGACATTACACACAGAGTGATCTATTCTATAGAGTCATTACACACAGAGTGATCTATTCTATAGAGTCATTACACACAGAGTGATCTATTCTATAGAGTCATTACACACAGAGTGATCTATTCTATAGAGTCATTACACACAGAGTGATCTATTCTATAGTCATTACACACAGAGTGATCTATTCTATAGAGACATTACACACAGAGTGATCTATTCTATAGAGTCATTACACACAGAGTGATCTATTCTATAGAGTCATTACACACAGTGATCTATTCTATAGTCATTACACACAGAGTGATCTATTCTATAGAGACATTACACACAGAGTGATCTATTCTATAGTCATTACACACAGAGTGATCTATTCTATAGAGTCATTACACACAGAGTGATCTATTCTATAGAGTCATTACACACAGAGTGATCTATTCTATAGAGTCATTACACACAGAGTGATCTATTCTATAGAGCATTACACACAGAGTGATCTATTCTATAGTCATTACACACAGAGTGATCTATTCTATAGAGCATTACACACAGAGTGATCTATTCTATAGAGTCATTACACACAGAGTGATCATTCATAATTCAATGATACAGAGACATTACACACAGAGTGATCTATTCTATAGAGTCATTACACACAGAGTGATCTATTCTATAGAGCATTACACACAGAGTGATCTATTCTATATAGAGTCATTACACACAGAGTGATCTATTCTATAGAGCATTACACACAGAGTGATCTATTCTATAGAGCATTACACACAGAGTGATCTATTCTATAGAGTCATTACACACAGAGTGATCTATTCTATAGAGCATACACACAGTTATTTAGACAACACAGAGTGATCTATTCTATAGAGCATTACACACAGAGTGATCTATTCTATAGAGTCATTACACACAGAGTGATCTATTCTATAGAGTCATTACACACAGAGTGATCTATTCTATAGAGTCATTACACACAGAGTGATCTATTCTATAGAGTCATTACACACAGAGTGATCTATTCTATAGATCATTACACACAGAGTGATCTATTCTATAGAGTCATTACACACAGAGTGATCTATTCTATAGAGTCATTACACACAGAGTGATCTATTCTATAGAGTCATTACACACAGAGTGATCTATTCTATAGAGCATTACACACAGAGTGATCTATTCTATAGAGCATTACACACAGAGTGATCTATTCTATAGAGTCATTACACACAGAGTGATCTATTCTATAGAACATTACACACAGAGTGATCTATTCTATAGAGCATTACACACAGAGTGATCATTCATAGACATTACACAGAGTGATCTATCATAGAGTCATTACACACAGAGTGATCTATTCTATAGAGCATTACACACAGAGTGATCTATTCTATAAGACATTACACACAGAGTGATCTATTCTATAGACATTACACACAGAGTGATCTATTCTATTAGATGCATTACACACAGAGTGATCTATTCTATAGAGACATTACACCAGAGTGATCTATTCTATAGAGTCATTACACACAGAGTGATCTATTCTATAGAGTCATTACACACAGAGTGATCTATTCTATAGAGACATTACACACAGAGTGATCTATTCTATAGTCATTACACACAGAGTGATCTATTCTATAGAGCCATTACACACAGAGTGATCTATTCTATGAGTCATTACACACAGAGTGATCTATTCTATAGAGTCATTACACACAGAGTGATCTATTCTATAGAGACATTACACACAGAGTGATCTATTCTATAGAGACATTACACACAGAGTGATCTATTCTATAGACATTACACACAGAGTGATCTATTCTATAGACATTACACACAGAGTGATCTATTCTATAGACATTACACACAGAGTGATCTATTCTATAGTCATTACACACGAGTGATCTATTCTATAGAGTCATTACACACAGAGTGATCTATTCTATAGAGACATTACACACAGAGTGATCTATTCTATAGAGACATTACACACAGAGTGATCTATTCTATAGAGTCATTACACACAGAGTGATCTATTCTATAGAGACATTACACACAGAGTGATCTATTCTATAGAGACATTACACACAGAGTGATCTATTCTATAGAGACATTACACACAGAGTGATCTATTCTATAGAGTCATTACACACAGAGTGATCTATTCTATAGAGTCATTACACACAGAGTGATCTATTCTATAGAGTCATTACACACAGAGTGATCTATTCTATAGACATTACACACAGAGTGATCTATTCTATAGAGTCATTACACACAGAGTGATCTATTCTATAGTCATTACACACAGAGTGATCTATTCTATACAGACATTACACACAGAGTGATCTATTCTATACAGACATTACACACAGAGTGATCTATTCTATAGAGCCATTACACACAGAGTGATCTATTCTATAGAGCCATTACACACAGAGTGATCTATTCTATAGGTCATT